>OX422212.1:457954647-458659647 GCA_949130495.1 Sambucus nigra | reverse complement strand
GGTTTTTATCGCTCAAACAATCTAGGATTCATAGTTGGGTGGATTTTTATAATACCTCGAGCATTCTGTCAAGCGAGGTGGCCAGCTGCAACTGATGTCACTAAATAAGTTATTATTCTCATAATGTGAAAGAAGTATGAGAGATTTAAAAAAAATTCCACAAGATAAAATCCAAACGTATCCAACTAATATAAACATTCAAGCAATTTAAAATCCATCATCACGCTATCTCCCAAATAAATCCAACTCCAAATTATTAAATCTCAAATGAAATAATCCAACTATAATATCTAACTGGAACCATAAACAACTGTGGAGTAGATTGGCCCAACAAATCAGTAAATGAAAGCCTCATAATAAACGACTGAATGGAAAGAAAATCTAAATTACTAAAGCAGATAAAATAAATCTTCAGCTTCACTCCCAAAATCTCCAATCCATCATATGCAGCTACTCCAGTAACTTTACCTGAAATGTTAGTCAACGTAACACGTCAGAGCCCACCGCATGAATACTATTTACTCCTCCTAATTAGGGCTAGTAAACCAAGACAATAGCATTATACACGATAAATATCACGATAGAGTATTTTAAATTAAACGAGATATTTATTAACATGTGAGTAAAAATAAACCGCCACTATTTACCCATATAACTAAGCTACCCCAAAATTCAAGTCTAATTATGATATTACAACATTAAATTTAAACAATAGCACTTATTCTTACTTAATTTAATTATCCACTTATTATTATTCGTGCGAAACCACTATAGCCAGTCAACCCTCTTATTGGTCATGCCCATACTCTTAGCACACTTAAGGTTCTACACACCGCAACCATTCCCTTTACTATAGCCAGTCGGCTCCATTTTCGTTAGTTTCACACATACTCATGAGGTTCCACGCACAACACATCACTATAGCCAGTCGGCCCAATTTTTGTTAGCCCCGTATATACTCGTGACGCCGACACATACCCAAATCGCTATTGGCAGTCAACCTAATTATTATTACTTCTGCACATACTCATGACACAAATTCATTTGATACCCATTTATTATATTAGTGATTAGTTGTCAATTTTCTCAAGTTCTTATTATTTTCTATTTGTCCCACCCTTTAGTCGAGCATAAATCCTCAAACCACCCAAAACACAAGTATATTATAGCCTATCACTTAGGAAGAATTCCAACAAAGAAATACCACCTAGTCTCGCATCTAGGCTAAACGGAACTGTAAGGACAAATTTCCAATCGAGTCATTTGTAGTATTCGTTAAATTCCATTGGACAAAACATTTTGGTCATTGTGGTTCATACATATATCATCCTTGAAGAATTTGAGCATCCGGCTATTTACCTTCATCAAATTCATTCCAAATGCTCTTTACCCAAAGGTATTTAACCAGGTTCTCTTTTATATATGTTGGAGACAAACTAAATGTGACTAAAATTAATTTTGTAAGAAGTTTTTCAGTCAGTGTAAAATTCTTAAATTTCATTGGAAAACTTCCCAGGTCGTTCAAATGATCCAGTTCGAACGAACCTGTTTGAACGAGTTTGCTAATGACAATTTACTCAAATTCTATGAATGAACCTATTTGAACGAGTTTGCTAACGAAAATTTGCTCAAACTCTCTAAAATTTCGTTAGAAGTTTCATTGGAATGTCGTTCGAACGATATTTCGAATGAGATTCTACACATTCTTTAGTGACTTTTCGTTTGAAGATTCATTCAAAAATTGTCATTCGAACGACCTGATGCCAGTTTGAAATTTTTATTTTCGGCAGTTTCTCGCTTAACTGCGTTGGGCCACTACTTTTCCCTTTTCTATCTTTTGTGGACGAAAAGAACAGTAGAGACTTTAACTTTTAAACATAAGAGAAAACATAAAACAACTTTACCCCTTTGTCTCCAACATTTATGTGATCTTTAGATCATATTTCGTGAACCAAAAACCCCATCCACATCCTACAAATTTCTCATCCTTGCTTTGTGCAAAGCTTCGTATAAGTGCTTATTGGAGATGGTAATTGGGTTTCGATGGATACCAAGACACGAGAAGTGTTTTGCAACGCATTGGATCTTCGCGTACTACAAACAGAGGTATTGGAGACGGCATCAGAGAGTCTTAGTGAGTCAAGTCTGTAAGTCTTTTGTGTCTCTTTGTAAAACCATATTTGTAGTGGATTTGTCTAGGCCCAACCGTTTGAGGTTTTTCCCATTTGTACTTCCCTCGTACATCGGCGTGTTATGGTTGTTCTTTCTTGTTACTTAGATGATAATCATGCATGATCACTTAGGAATTAGTAAGAAATATTTAAATTTGGAAAGTATCAACACTTGGCCTAATTTATACTTGTTTAAAGAGTGTATTCAACGAAATTAACTAAGTTCATATAGTCGTGCTACTTCAAATTGGTATCAGATCTAGTCTCTATAAGTTATTTAGATGAATTCTGGAGGTTATATGGAAAGTTTTTCATCGAATAGACCACTTATGTTTGATCGAACTAATTACACCTATTGGAAAGCATGTATGAAATCTTCCCTAAAATCAATTGATGAACGTGTATGGGTTGCTGTTGAAAGAGGATGGTCCCCTCCTACTATGATTGTTGATGATGAACCTATTTTAAAACCTGTAGAAAATTGGAGTGAGGATGAATTGAAATTTTGTAACTTTTACTTTGGACGCCTAAATGCTTTGTTCATTGTTGTGACTCCTGATGAGTTTTGTCGTATAATGACTTGTGAAACTTCGAAGGAGGCTTGGAATATCCTCCAAGTTACTCATGAGGGAACGAGTGTGGTTAAAGAATCTAAACTTCAAAACCTAACCACTCAATTTGAAACCATCACAATGAAAGAAAGTTACACATTTGATGAATTTTATGCCCTTATTTCCGACATTGTTAATTCATGTCACAACTTAGGTTATACAATTTCTGAAAATGGGGTAGTTAAGAAAATTCATAGATGTCTTCGTAAGTGTTTCATTCAGAAAATCACGGTTATCAATTCTTCAGGAAAGTTAAATTCTTTAAAACTCGAAGAGCATGTAGGTGATCTCCAAACTTATGAATTAGACATATTTCCTAAAGATATTAAAACAAAAGATAAGGGAGTAGCCTTAAAAGCTAAGAAAGAAGAATTTACTGAATTCGAAGAGTTCGACATGGATCCTGATGATTTAGCCTTATATGGTAAAAATTAAAAAGTTTCTCAAGTTTAAAAAGCAAAATTCTAACTTTGAAAAACCTAAATTTGAGTAAAACAAAAACAAGGCAAGTAGGAGTTTTAATAATCAGGAACAAAAGAAGATTAGAAATGAAAACTGTAAAAGAGATAACTTCAAAAAGGATGATTCTGAGAGATGCTTTGAGTGTGAGGGACGAGGTCATAGAGCATATGAGTGTCCTACTAAGCTTAAGAGACAAGGTAAAGAAAAAGTCGTTTATAATGCCACTCTTAGCGATAGTGAAATTGAGTCTGATGATTCTAATGATTTCGTTCCTTCTACAAAACAACTTCACTGCCTTTATGGCAAGTCATGCTAGTAATTCAAGTGAGTCACATCCTAATGTTGATAATTCCGAGCATGATCTTGAGGTTGCTTCCACTCACTTAGCAAGTAGTGATGAAAAAGGAAGTGAGAGTGAAGTAGATGAGAATGAATTGCAATCTGCCTATTCTGAACTATACACTGAACCTCTTTGTATTCAAAAGGTAAATAAAAGATTAAATTTTAAAGTTTTAACTTTAGAAAATGAGTTGAAAAGCCTGAAGGAGAAGGAGGCTTTAGTTAGTCAACTAGAGGCTATAAAAATTTCTCTTTCTAAGAAGATTATTTTGGTGAGTAACGAAAAATGTGATTTGACAGAGTCTTTATCTCGTGTTAGTAATGATCTTCGTGAATCCTTAGAGATTAGAAAATGTCTTGAAGAAAAAATTGGCAATCTTGAGAAAGATCTCGAGTCTTCTAGGGAAGTCAAAGTCACACTTGAAGATAATTGAGTAAGGATGGGTAAATTATTTCTAGGTTCAGTTTTAGGGTATAAGGCAAAAGGTTACCAAGAGAGAAAGGGTATAGGATATGAAGAAGGAGAGTCATCCGAAGCCAATCCGAACCCGTAGTTAAGTTTGTTACCAAAAAAAACCCACTTAAATCGTATTTACCTAAAATAAGTCCACCTAAGAAACTCCAAAAGTGACTCCAAAACAACCCTATGTGTGCACTCATTGTCATAAACGGGGTCACTTAGAGATTTTTTCCGTAAGCTTAGGAAGATCCCCTATTTCACAACTTCTAAGCAACACTATAGCTCCTTAGCCAGCCTTAAGAGCCAAGTTGAGTATCTAGTTAATACATCCAAAGGTATTATGGAAGATTTTCTAAGGTTCTCTAAAGTCCAAGGAAACAATATCAACCAAAATACCAGAGTCAACAAAGGGAAAAATACAACTCAAGCTTGGGTTAAGAAAGATGAGACCAATAAAGAATTTGTTGTTCATATTGCACTTAAGGCTCAAAATACCTCTCAATGGTATTTGGTAGTGGTTGTTCGAGACATATGACATGTGAAAAATCTCTTTTCACTACACTTGAAAACTATAAAGATGGTAAAGTCACCTTTGGCGATGGTAAAGTCACTAAAACTAGAAAATGTTCTTTATGTTGATGGACTCAAAGTTAATTTGATAAGTATTATCCAATTATGCAATGACAACCTTGATGTTAAGTTTAGCCAATCAGAGTGCACCATTTATAATAAATCGGGTGAGGCTATTTTACAAAGTGTGAGGACTAGTGATAATTTTTATAGAATTGTTCCAAAATCCTATTTAGTTTGCAATAGTGCCAAGGTCTCGTCTGACGATCTTTGGCATCAACGGTTAGTTCATGTAAACTTTAAAGATCTTAATCGCCTAGTTAGGAAAGACCTAGTCCGTGGCTTACCATCCTTAGGAAAACCTACCTCCTCAATTTGCGAACCTTATCAATTAGGAAAGAAAATTAAGAGCCCTCATAGGAAGTTGAGATCTATAACCACCTATCGTGTCCTAGAATTGATTCATAGTGACCTTATGGGTCCCACTTATACTGAGAGTATATGAGGAAAGAGATATATCTTAGTAATGGTAGATGACTTTTCTAGATACTCTATAGTAGGATTTCTAAGAGAAAAGTCTGATGCGGTTGAATTTTTAGCGATTAAATGTCAAGTCCTTCAAAATCAACATGGTGTCATCATAAACCATTTTAGAAGTGATAATGGAACCGAATTTAAAGAATCTGATGTGGATGCCTTTTGTGATTAAGTTGGTATTAAACATGAATTCTTGGTCGTTTAAACTCGACAAAAAAATGGTATAGTTAAGAGAAAGAATCGAACGATCCAAGAAATGGCAAGATCAAAGCTCCTTGGTAGAAAAATTCCCCTTAGGTTTTGGATGGAAGCGGTTAGCACCGCTTGTAACACCGTGAATAGGGTTTATTTGCGTCCTAATACTAATAAAATGCCATATGAATTGTGGACTGGACAGAAACTTAATTTGGCCTATTTTAGAGTTTTTGGCAGTCCTTGTTATATCGTTCGGGATAGAGAGCTCCTAGGTAAATTTGACTCAAGAAGTGATGAAGATATTTTCCTAGGTTATTCTCAAAATAGTCGAGCTTTTAGATTTTACAACTTAGTGAGTTCTAAAGTTATGGAATCAATTAATGTAGTCATAAAAGATGATGCCCCGGCTACATGTGTTGATGAAGAGGAAGATTACCCTTATGAGTGTATTTCATCCCCCAACATTAAAAACATCAAGTTAAACAATGACTCGGTGGACCCCACAATTAAAATAAAGGATCTGTCTCCATGGATTCGTAAAATTCATAACCCTTCCAAAATTATAGGAAATCTTGAATTAGGTGTCAAGACTAGGGCGCAACTAGAAAATGAGGTTACTTATTTGTGTTATACCTCTAAAATTGAACCTAAAAATTTTAAAGAAGCGTTACAAGATGAACATTGGATTAATTCCATGCAAGAAGAGTTGTTTCAATTTAAGAAAAATGATGTTTGGGAATTAGTCCCTAGGCCTACTAATACTAACGTCATTGGTACCAAATGGATTTTTAAAAATAAAATGGATGAAAATGGTGTCATTGTTCATAACAAATCTAGGTTGGTTGCCCAAGGATGCACCCAAATAGAAGGTGTTGACTTTGATGAAACTTTTGATTCAGTTACTAGGTTAGAATCGGATCGTCTTTTACTAGCCATAGCATGCCATCTTAAATTCAAATTGTATCAAATGGATGTCAAAAGTTCTTTTTTAAATGGCATCCTTCAGGAGGAAGTCTATGTTGAACAAACTAAAGGGTTTGAAGACCCTAAATATCCTAGTTATGTCTTTTTTTAAGAAATCATTATTTGGTTTGAAACAAGCACCCCGTGCTTGGTATGAGAGGCTCACCTCCTATCTCTTTTCTCACGGCTTTTTGAGAGGGGGAGAAAATATGACTTTATTTTTTCATCTCAATGAGAATGCGATCTTAGTTGCCCAAGTGTATGTCAACGACATAGTTTTTGGATCTACATGTGATAAACATACTCATATTTTCTCAAAAGAAATGCATGATGAATTTGAGATGAGTATGGTCGGTGAGCTTACCTTATTCCTAGGTCTTCAAGTTCGTCAACTCGATAGTGGGATATTTTTGTCCGAAACTAAGTATGCTAAAGATCTTGTGAAGAAATTTAAATTAGAATCCACTAAGCATGAACGTACTCCAATGAGTTCATCAGTAAACTTAGTAAGGTCACTAAAGGAAAGGATGTAGACCACACTCTCTTTAGGAATATGATAGGTAGTCTACTTTACCTAACTGCTAGTCATTCGAATATTTATTTTAGTGTAGGAGTTTGTGCCCGCTATCAAGACGCCCCAAAAGAGTCTCATTTACTTGCCATTAAACGTATTATCAAATATGTTAGTGGGACCTTGTCTTTTGGGATTTGGTATTCCTTTGACACCAATGATTATCTATCGGCATTTTCAGATGCCGATTGGGCAGGAGATATTGATGGATTCAAAAGTACAGCTCACGGTTGTTTCTACTTTGGTAGTGCACTTGTCTCAGGGATGACCAAGAAACAAAATTCCATTTCTTTGTCCACGGCGGAGGTCAAATACATAGCCATCGGGAGTTGTTACACTCAACTCATTTGGATGAAACAAATATTGGAGGATTACGGTATTCCACAAGGCACTATGACTATTTATTGTGACAATACGAGTGTAATTCATATTTCTCGAAATCCCATCCAACATTCTAGAACAAGGCATATTAAGATTCGTGAACACTTCATTCGACAGTTAGTTGAAGAGAAAGTTGTTTACTTAAGCTTTGTAGGCACCGATCATCAATTGGCCGATATCTTTACCAAACCTCTAGATGCCATTAGGTTTGAAAACCTTAGGAATTCCATTGGGGTTTGCTCCATCGATTGAGTTCGGAGTCGGCCATCTAGTTTAGGTTGTGTCTCATGTATATTTTTATACCTATTAACTAGATTATTCCTTATATATATTTTGTAAAAATTCAAAACCATTTTCCTTTTTGTTTGTAGTAGAAAGGCTTTCATAAAACTTTTGTCCATATAAGTAAAGTGTATGATGTTTTTGGATCTCTATCTCATTCCACGTCCATGTGTCTTTCAATGAGATGCTACTCCGGACGTCGTCTCACTTGTGCGTATTGATGCTTGTTTATGATATATTTCACTATGATCGCCTCATAATATTGCCTTATTTACACACCCCCTTCACGGAATCGCGTGATTATCTACATCACTTGGCATATGCTAAGTGACGTGTGGAGTTATCTTATCAATTTTGTCACCCCTTTTATGAGCAATCGATCTTGTGCATGTAAAACCATTGCCCGAATTTGGAAAAATGATCATTATATTCATCCGGTTTATTTGTGCTTAGCCATGGGCACGCGTTGCGAGAAACAAAATGTTTTTGCGTGAATAGCCACCATTTGTAAAAATGTAAAAGAGCCTAAAAATTATGGCATAAAAAAGATTTTCAAGGCTAATTTGTCATTTTGATGATAGTATCGTTGCTCTTTCAAAATCAAAAGAATTCAAGAGCTTATTTCATAATGATGGGAGATATAGGTTGAAGATCAATGGTTTTTAACAATTAATCCATATTGCTTCCATTTTTGTGATGCTATTGGCATGAAAATCATCAATCTTCCATGCGTTTGTTTTTGTGGATAGTATCACATCATATTCCATTTATTGTCACAAGGCGTATGAGAGCTTATATTACATGAATATATTATTTGGCATTTTGCACTTATGCGTTGTCTTCATAATTCTCTCACTTGCATTGTTCACACCCCTACATTCCCGTTCTCATGGTTTGGAAATGACTACACTACTTGGGACATCTTGAAAAATATTTTTTTGGGTTTCTAACCTTTTAGGCCTTATACTATGAAATTTTAACATTTTTTTTCATTTTTGGAAGTTTTAAAACTTTGTTTTTTCGTTAAAAAATCTCGTTCGAACGAGTTTTATCCCTTAATCTTCTGCTTTTTTGTTCGATGTTCGTTCGAATTACGTTCTAAAGAAGTCATTCGAATGCCTCTTCCAACGATTCTTAGTCATCTCCTTCTGAATTCTCGTTGGATAAATCTTTAATTTTCATTCGAACGATGTCATTCGAATGAGTTTTAATTTCATTCGAACGACCTGAATCTTTAAGTGGAGGTTCAGTCAGTTTTTCTTTTCCCATCGTTTCAGCTTCCACTACCTTCTCTCTCTCCGCTCTTCCATGAAACCTCTTCAACCCTCGATATCCCCTCTCTCTCCGCCTTAAATACTCTCCCCACTACCTCCATCCCACCTTTTCTACACAGCTACACTCCATTTCTGAGATTACAGCATTTGGTGATTTTTTCCCTCATCATCTCTCTCAGGTACCTCATTTTCTTTTATCCTTTTTATTATATTTCATTTTCTTAGGGTTGAGCATATATGAGTTTGGTTCTTTATAAATATTCAAACATTTTTTTCCTCCCAGTTCATATACACTCTATCCACCTCTATCGGGCTATATACTATATAAATATTTTTTTGCCCCCAATTAAGTTTTAATATCATGATTTTTTTTCCATTTCTTGAAATATAAAAAAAATCAAAATTTCATGACATTACACTTAATTTGTCTTCTTTGCATTTCCTATATATTATGTTGCTGCTAATGGAGTTTGGGATTTTGCTGGTTTGGTTTTTGTTGGTGTTGGCGATTAGTGGTTTGGGTGGTATATCCTTGTAGGTTCTAGCCTTTGTTTTTCTTCTTTTCCTCCAAATATGACTATTCCTGGGAATCTTAATCAAAGTAATCGTCGCGTCGTTGTATCTGAAGAGGAGCGCTCTTCCTCCTCCTCCTCCTCAGATGAGAAACTTTCTTCTGAAGCTTCCATTCCCAGCCTTATACTACGTTGGCGAACCCTTGAAAATCACACCTTATACCACACTCAAGGGTTTGCAACTCGAGCTTTTGTCCGTGAAAAGGTCGTTGACCTCCCCTCCCTCTCTAGCACTATCTTTTACACATGGATGTCTACATTGGAACCTTACGGATACTATTTATCTCGATCTTATTAGGGAATATTTGTTTGGGATGCGTGTTCTAGAAGCACGTCTTTTCTCCATTGTTCGTGGTCAGGAAATCACTATCACCCCTGAGTCCATTGCTAGCCTCGCAGGTTTACCTCACCTCAATAACCCCTATTATCCTTGGTTGTCTGACTCTCAACCTACGAGTCAACTCATTTTGACCATCGTGCGTCGTACGATTATTCCAGGATGCATCACAATCTACCATAAAAATCTTAATCTATATTTTATGATCCTTAACTTGATTGTCTGTGCCTACATCCTTCCTCGTTCTAAGACCATTTAAATTTCTAAGGAAAATATGGAACTCATGTTTTCCATTAGCATCAAGACTGGTATTGGCCTTCCCAACTTCATCTTTAGTGTTATTAAGGTCATTAAGGTCAATCATCTTGGTCCGATTAGGGACTCCTTACCTTTTACTGTTATTATTACTTAACACTATCGAGAGGTTGGTTGTCCTCTCCTTCCCTCAGATATTCCCGTCACTCGATTTCACCGCATTAATATCGCCTACGTTGGTCGTTCTCGCAGTCACCTTCCTCGTGTTACTCCTCAGCACACTCCTTCCCAATCTGTGTCATCCCACTCTGCCGCTTCTACCACCACCGCACCTATTAGACCTTCTTCATCACGGTCTCACCCACCCGCCATTCCACCCACTGAGTTGGAGGACATTCGAGAGGTACGTTCACAGGTTCAGGAGCTTCAAGAGGATCGTCGATAGGATATGAATCTTTTGCAGGAGCTATTGCTTACCATGTAGCGTGACCATCAGTGAGCCGAGGAGGCTCAAGCTCATAGGGAGGAGGCTAAGTTGTATAGAGATGAGGCCAATCTAGGCGTGATTCTGTTCCCATTGAACATCTTCAGGAGATACGTCGTTTATAGATGTGTCGTGGTGCGGGCTCTTCAGGCACCGGCTCCACTACACATGATGCTCCTACCCCTTGATGTCATTTTACCTCTTTTTTTTCTCACTTTTTTACTTTTGAAAGCGACCGATTTGTATTTTCTTCATTTCCTATTCTCACTTGTACTAGCTCTTTGTATTTTCCCTTTTTCTGGATTTAGATTCTATTGCATTTATCTTGACTTATATTGGTTTTTAAAGCGTTAATGAGTAATCCTAGTTTCTGTTTTCTTATATTTGTTGGATGGATGGATGCTTAATTGTTGTTACTTGTGCGTTTGTCTATAATCATGTTCCTATTCTTCCTTTACTTGTTTATGGGCAACACTTGTTATATTCACTAACCTTGCAGGTTTTCGTTACATCCCTTTGTCTTTTTCAAACAACAAGGGGGATAACATGTTTAGGGGGAGCCTAATATTTTTTGGTCTTACACTCTATATTTCCCCATGCGTTTTATGTCTTTGTCGGTTCATGTGTGTAGGCTCCTATTGCAAGTTCATAGGCCACTTTCAATAAAGCATCATTCCAAGTCAGTCGAGTCTGTCCTTGTATTTTGGGTTTTGGGGATGGGTTTTAGAATCGGATTGACGGCTGGCTTAGCAAATTCAGAGTCCTGTTATTTGTATTTTATTTATTTTATGTTTTGTCCCAGAATAGCCAAAGGGGGAGATTTGTAAGGACAAATTGCCAATCGAGTCATTTGTAGAATTGGTTAAAATCCATTGGACAAAACATTTTGGTCCTTGTGGTTTGTACATATATCATCCTTGAAGAATTTGGGCATCCGACTATTCACCTTCATCAAATTCATTCCAAATTCTCTTTACCCAAAGGTATTTGACTAGGTTCTCATTTATATATGTTGGAGACAAACTAAATGTGACTAAAATTAATTTTGTAAGAAGTTTTTCAGTTAGTGTAAAATTCTGAAATTTCGTTGGAAAACTTCTCAGGTCGTTCGAACGAACCTGTTCGAACAAGTTTGATAACGACAATTTGATCAAACTCTTTGAAATTTTATTAGAAGTTTCATTGGAATGTCATTCGAATGAAGTTGTTCGAATGAGATTCTACACATTCTTTACTGACTTTTCGTTTGAACGACCTGCTGCCAGTTTAAAAAAATTTATTTTCGGCAGTTTCTCCCTTAACTGCTTTGGTCAACTACTTTTCCCTATTCTATCTTTTGTGGACGAAAATAACAGTAGAGACTTTAACTTTTGAACATAAGAGAAAACATAAAACAACTTTTACCCCTTTGTCTCCAACATTTATGTGATCTTTAGATCATATTTTGAGAACCAAAAACCCCCATCCACATCCTATAAATTGTTCATCCTTGTTATGCGTGAAGCTTCGTATAAGTGCTGATTGGAGACGGTAATTGGGTTTCGGTGGATACCGAGACTCGAGAAGTGTTTTGCAACGCCTTCGATCTTCGCGTACTACAAACGGAGGTATTGGAGACGGCATTAGAGAGTCTTAGTGAGTCAAGTCTGTAAGTCTTTTGTGCCTCTTTGTAAAACCATATTTATAATGGATTTGTCTAGGCCCAGTCGTCCGAGGTTTTTCCCATTTGGGTTTTCCTCGTACTTTAGCGTGTTGTGGTTGTGCTTTCTTCTTACTTAGATGATAATCCTATATGCTCACTTAGGAATTAGTAAGAAATATTTAAAATTGGAAAGTATCAACACTTGGCCTAATTTATACTTGTTTAAAGAGTGTATTCAACGAAATTAACTAAGTTCATATAACCATGCTACTTCAGGAACAACAAAAAAATTTTACTATTTAGACCCACCCCAAGAATACCCATGCATAAAAATCTACACTGACTAGTCCCATACCTAGAAAGTAGTAATAACAATAAAGGCCTGCCTACTAGTGTCGTACCTAGCAAGAAACTTAAAATAAGGTGAAAGCAACAAGCCCGTCGTCCCCGCGATGTCAAATATTAATACAATTAACGATCACATAAGGCCTATTTTTAATCCTATCATAACGATTCATTAATTCCATATCAAGATTTCTATATATCCAAATTATGTCCGTTTAATTATAATATTAATTAAACAAATTTGTTTCTCAATAACTTATATAATTTTCATCAACATGCATATTCCAGAGCATACAACAATGAACTTTTATTCTGTAAGCTACACATAAATAACATGATTTTACAAGTCAAATTCAATTTATAAAATTCAAACGATTCATTTTAACATGCAAATGTCCATAGATTCTAAAGAAATCCCAACCTCTAATCTAAGCATGTGAGAGTTCGGAGTCATAATTCATATTAGAGGTTTGAATAAAAATTGTACCAACTTTAGTCTCACCTTCCCTAATTAGTCTCTCTAACTTATTTTAAGAAAACAACGATTATTAGTGTTTAGGTAACATTTGAAACGCATAATACTAAAGGGTAACAATAGAAGTATTCATTCCTGTAAACGAATCGTTTTAAAACTTTGATTGGATTGTTGAGTTCCACTCAAGAAAATAACAAAAACATGTTCTTGAACGATCTTGAGTAATATTGTTTTTGTTCTTCAAATCTTGAGTTGAAAGTTGTGTTAAATGAATTTAGGTTTTGAAAAAAAGAGAGACCGAATTTGTAGGAGGCTACTCATTTTGGAGGAGGCTAAAATGTGACTTGAAAACCCTAAACTCGAGCTTATTTATAACTGAAAAGTGTTTGACTCCTAAAAAAACTCTCAAAATAAAATAGTTTTATTTTGACCCGCAGACAAAAAGAAACGGTTCGTTGAAAATCCAAACCGGTTCGAATTTTTGTATAAATCCAAAAATTTCCTGTTTTATAAAATGGAAAACTCTCCGATTTTGAAACCCGATTCCGATTTCGATTAAAAGTTCCATTTTCTCAATAATAAAAATAACATTTTAGTTTGCCAAAAACAACCCAGTTTAAAAATATGTTTCTTACTTTTCATTATGACGGTTAAAATAAACGATCTGAGATTATAGGGTGTTACATACTTCCCCATTAGGATTGGAATTTTACCCTTGAAATTTGGTGAAGCGTAAACGTAAAAATCGAGCAATAATATAAGGCTTACATATGCCTACTCGTAGAATGCCACAATTGGGTGCCCATAGAACTAATCATACTAGCGGAATGCCCGTGCCTGAAGGCAAGGCGAAAATCTACAACATATGTAATCGCAAACGGTAAAAACTTCGCTCCCCAACAAAAAAAGGTGTAATTTAAAAAAAATATGGCCATAATATCCTTTATTTATAGGATCATCCACCCTACTTAACAAATAATAAATTGTCCAACAACATTCAAATAGTCTAAATTCATCAAACAAATTCAAATATAACATGAAATATAGAAAGTGTCAATTTATAAAAAAAGTGGACATAATCTCCTCTATTTATTGGACTATCCACCCAACTTAAGGGGCAACAATATTCAAAATGATCAAATTCCTCTAACAAATTATACAACAAAACAAAATTCTTAAGTATGAACTGAATCTTACTTCAAAATTAATATCTGAGTGGGAACAGTTGAATTAATAGAAAGTAAATTAGTACGGGGAAAAGAGAGCATAAAAATGTGTAAATCAAAGATCAAAATATCGTGTCTTAGTACATGCTAGGTGTAATTTCAGTATTACCTATCTTAGTACTAAGCAACCAAGAATCTCATGAGGCATAAGTACATGTTAGGTGTAATTTCTACTTATTCTAGAACTTAGTCCTCCGGAGTCTTTTCGACTTCAAGTGACACCTCTATGGGTGATGTAATTTTTTTCCTCACAGAAGCATGTGGTACAATCTCTCTTTCTGGATCAGCCTACTGTTTGGGTTCTCCATCAGCTATAGCATCCAAGGATAAATCTAGAATTCGATTGGCTTTAATATTACCCCTTTCCTTCCTAGCTGCAGCCCGAGGAGCTCCTTCACTTGACCCAAAGTCTGTTATCATCTCGGGTTTGAACCTTGGTAGATTTTTTGGAGATCGTCCATCAAGGCTAAGCACTTGTTGGCCCTTGGAATTTCATGATTCGGTCTGAGTTTTCCTCTTTCTACGCTTAACTGCCTCATCCTTTAGCAATTTCTCCTCTTGTAAGTTTTTTACAGAAGATTTCATGTCGTTTTTCTCCCCTTTGTGGTTGGATCAAACCTCTCTTTCCCATTCGCATACTTGGGTTTTTTACCTCTACTTGAGTTTTTGAAGATCGTCCAGGGCTACCCTCTGTTGCTCTTGGACTTGCTCGAGTCAATCTGAGTTTCCCTGCTGCCACGCTTGACCGTCCCATTCTCTGACAATTTCTATTCTTGCAAGATAGCACTTGCAATAGTGGAAATATACCCATTTTCTATAGAAACCTCCACGCCTCATTTTCTTTTAGAGGTTTTGGTTTTTGAATCAGAGTTATCCTTCCCATTCGCATTCTTGGGTTTGACCTCTGCTGGACTTTTTGAAGACCTGCCACAAAAGCTAACCCCACTTTTGTTACTGGACTTGCTCAACTCAGGAAGGATAATTCTTCTTTCGTTCTTGGAACTGCTCAAGTCAATATAAAATAAATGTATGGTCACACATAACATATTTTGAATTCAAGGAGAATAGATGCGAAAAAAGGCAATTAGAACCCTTTTAACATTCATATTCATTATAAAACTACATCAAAAGAAGTTCAAACAGGTCTGCTACGGGTAAGAATGAAACCTTAACAGTGGACAGTAAGTAATATAAGGCCCTAAATAATATACATGTCCCGTCATTTTAAGGTATGGTAATTATTCTAGCTGATGTATGGAAGAATTTTTTTTTATTGAAAGTATAATATCGTAGAAGAATACTTTACCTTTTGGGATGATATTACAACCACAGTCATTAGGAAATAAACATGAAAATAAATGTAAGGACTAATAGATATTGTACCATTGATAAAAGTAAGAGAACTCATGAAAACCACATACTGGAAAGAAAAATTCTAATAAAATGCTAAATGAAGCCATTTACCTTAAAAAATATGTAGGAAGTTGTTGTAATGCTACAATTAATAAAAGTAAGAGTGATGACTTATTACTCAAGCCTTTCATTTGAATGATACGATTGAATCAATATACACCATTTGATTACTTTTACAAGTGAAACAGTAAAACAGACTTGTGACATATTAAGAAGTTGTTGTAACCAAAATATGGTGTTGTAAAGTATCTTGCATTTGATATTCTTTCAGTTGCGTGGAAGAAACTCTTAATGCTACAACTAACAAATCGAAGAAAAATAATATATGAGACAGAGATTCAGAAATAAATTGAGTTACTCAAACACCTATCAAGCTACTATGGAAAAACAAAAATTCAAAAACCATTTAACTACTTACTACTGGACTGATATATATGTCACTCTAACTCAGGTCCATCGGGGTATCAAGGCCGACATCATCGTCTGCTAGAGACATCACATTTATGTATAGGTCCGACTAGAGGAATGTACCAGGGAATGCCTCCTTACTATTGAACTAAGGTAGGTTCCAGACTTTAATTGGCCTGATGAATGCAGACCAATTTTTTTGGTCGGTGAAAGGTAATTGTTGTTCGGATCTTCTTAGTGTTCTTGAACGTATTTGAACTCTAATTAACAACCTTGGTGTATATTGATTGGTATTGTAGAATCTATAAAAACAACAAAATGCACTGGTATTGTAACAAAGAGGATACCTGTTATTGTAACATCTGCAAAACAAAAAATAAACCATGAATTTGAACCATGATTCATAAATAGAAAAAAGAGTAAATATAGTTTATAATGATATTTTTAATAGCTTATATGTTAACTTGAAAATAATTGACAAAATTATCACTAACCGGATCACCAAGGGGCCTCCCCTGTTATAGGATTACCAATTCTCCTCGTTGGTTCCTTTGTTTTCGAATTATAACAAAGGTGAAGACTTTTATGTAGGAGTTGAAAATCACGGATGTGTTACTGGCAGGCTCAGGAGGTCAAAGGTGCTCAAATCTGTGTCAAATCTGATTGAAACACAAAGATGATTAAAATCTTCACGATTAAACATAATAACATCATATATATGATGTATTAAATGTGAAAGATTAAATCTAAAGAACATGATTAAAACACAAAAATGTTTACCCTCAATCTAATGATAATAACCAAAAGAAGGAACTAAATCCTTATGCTGATATACAGATTTGATAAAAAAGTTAACATAACATATTTAACGAAGCCAAAACAAAACAAATCTTATCCAAGCAAATAATGAAATTCGGTTATGTTTGACGTACCTAAACACATGTTCGTAGAACAACAACAATGACGAATTTGACTATAATCTAGTTCCTCGCTTATTTTTATTAGTTGCATCCCCTTACAATGAAATGGTTGCAAACATGCTTTGATGTGACATTAAAAATATCATTATAAACAGTTTTTAGCAAGGCTTATGAACTTATTTACACTCGGGATGTTCGATTTTGCGAAATCAATAGTTTGGAAAGATAATTACAGTCAGACTAATGATAAAAGTGTTTAGTTGCAATGCCCAAAAGAATATTTAAAGTTTAGAAAATTGAAAGTCATGGTTAATGATGAACTTGAGAGCTAGAGGACCACTTGATTGAACTTAATATTTTGTTCATCATGTACTCAAACATTGAAGGGTATATACATCTAAGACAGAGATAAAGAGTGAGCAAAAGATAAATTTACCAAAATAACAAAAAAAAAAGATTGAGCACAGAGAAGAGAGAAGACACGGCATAGAGATCTACCTTGATGCTGAAACAGCGTGAGAGAGAGAAGAATACATCTCCAATGCATATGAAATTATTCATCTAGAGCTGGAAAAATTCATAACATCCTCACATAATCATATATGATCATACATAAGAGAACAATAACTTCGAGAGTTTTTAAATGCCCTCAAAAAAATGGAGTAATGTATCGGTTGTGCTTGCAAGTGATTACAACAGCACTCCTCAAGTGTGATTTCTAAATCTATACATGTAAAACTGGTATTTGAGACCATCTACTTTGAAATATGAGGTTGATTTGGTTATCAATGAGCAATCTTTAATTATCACACTAGTCACAACTCCCCAATTAATCTATATGAATCTGAAAAAGATACGTTATAAAGTATTAAGAAACATGAAAATTGAATAGATAAAGTCAATGAAAATTCAATATGTGGTATTTGAGACCATCTACTTGGTGTTCAACTTACAGTTAGTAGATAAGAGAGAGAAATTAATATAACAAAGATCTGGGAAATGTACCATACAACCATTAATATTCAAATATGCAATCGAAATGTACGAACATATTACATTTACTTCGTTGGTATAATGTACGAACATATTACATTTCCATTGCATGTTTGAACTCCCTCTAAGGTGGTTTTGAAATGAATATTAATGTTTAAAGGGAGTTCAAACATGCAATGGAAATGTAATATGTTTGTACATTATACCAACGAAGTAGACTAAAGAAAATTAAATATTATCTTATCACAAACTAATTTTATTGGAGGTGTATCTAGTTGTCTTACTTGAGACTCGATACTCTGCACTCCATGGTATGACACCTTTCGCTCATCCAATCTGCCTTCCCTTCTAGATGCGTTGCCCTTTCACATTATCATATTCCACTCTTTCTTTGCTCCCGACTATTCACGCATGAAGATCGTCATTTTAGAATCAAGAAAATAAAATAGTTTATTAATCCAATATTAGCGGCCTAATTGAGTTAAATCCCTCTTAAATTACCATATATACAGAGTACTTCATTGCACACTCAACATTTGCGCTATAATACATAGTACTTGCGCTACCTCGGAAAAAAATAGTTATGACAACTTATCTCAAGAAAACCTTTCAAAAAATAACAACGCAAAGAGATAGAAGTGTGGGAGGAACATGCATACGTACTTATAAGGTATTTTATGTGTCTGCCTTTTTACAGTAAAAGTTCTCTCAACCATTATCAAAATATGATATATAAATCAAACACCTTCTTCCAAGGATATGTTTAATAGTTTTTTTTAAACTAATTAAGTTGATGGATATCGTGGTTCTTTAATGGTCCTGCTAATATAAAAAACATTAGGCAATTTGAAGCTAATCAGGGTGCCTCAACATTAAATTTTAATCAAACATAATCCCCAATAGCATTTATACTATTTTAAGACACGAATTCAACAATGCGTCCATCACGTTGGTAATTAAGAGAAGCAAAACAATACTAAAAATGATTGTAGGCAGGTGCCTTGTAGCTTCAAAAGAGGTAAGCAGCCAATGGTTTAAAATCAACTTCATATTTTATATACTATAATTAGCAAGTCAAAAAAACTCAGTAAGGTGACACTAATGCTGACTGATAGGGGGGGCGATGAGCATACACTTCCTATGGGATCAAGAATTTTCTTGCAAACGTGACTCGCATTGTCTAAGGTGTCCATAATCTAAAATCACATTAGTAACTGGAACTAACCATTAAAAATCACAATAGTCCCTCAATTAGAACTCAATTAAACACTAAAATACCATTAAAGTGCTGAGTTAGAATTAAAAAAATATTATTATTATTATACAACATCTAATATTGTATAGGAAATATGTTACATCATTTAAAAATGAAGTAAAAGGAAAAGGATTTCATTAACACCGTTTTAATTTTTTAAACCAAATTTTTCATTAAAATTTTAACAACAATCCAAACTATTTACAAACCAACTATTTACAAAAGTGGTAGACCATTTGTGTAAAAGGTCGTATCGAATGGATTTCAAGAATTATCTAAAATGTGTATTACATACGTTAAAAATTAAGTGAAATAAAAAAATGCACATACCAAACTTGAACACCATACATCCAATTTATAAAAACAAACAACAAAACGTACACCCAATCAATACCGTACTATTTTAGAAGATTAGGAAGGAGTTATTACCAAATGATTTCAATTAGAAGTCATTTCAAACAAAATAGGTAGCCAATAAGTTTAACAGTATGGCGTATTAATCTAGGAGGCCACCATCACGTTCAACTCCATATTTCACCTTACTAGCACCCAATCCAATATACAGCAACATCTATGCAGAAAACATCATATGTTATGTAAACTAATTATGCAGAAGCGGCATCGTTATCACGATAAACCCGACAAACTTATACCCAAATAATAATAAACTCGTTCAAGTTTAGGAAATCTAAAGGTAAGAATCTGCAGATCCATCAAAGAACAAAAGGCCTAACCATATGTGTGTGTGTGAGAGAGAGAAAGAGAGTTGGAGGATATATACCAAATTCAAATGTGGCCACCCGAATTTAGAAACAACTCCTATATAAACCTCCATAGATAAAGAAAAAATTTAGCCAAACAATCAGTAGTGTAAGCTTTGTAGAACTAATATAACAGTAAAATTAAACCAACATTTGTAAATCCAATCAAACATAAATCGAACCCAAAATCAGAAATTGGGAAAAAAATCGAGCCTACTTTAACAAACCTCTCTAACCTAAAATCTATAAATATACCTATAATAAAATGAAAAAGAGTATACTTGTACTGAGGTATACACAAAACCTTTGGCGTAATAGTGTAACAGGGTTAGTCAATATACAGAGTAATAAGAGAGCGATGGTAAGAGGTTTAACAATACTTTCTACAGAGATACCAGTTTTTGGCATCCTTGAAAACTTGCAAAAAAAAATGAAATAGAAACCAATAGTGAGAAACGTGACAGAGGAGAGAGACTACCAGTTCGTGAGAGAATGGTAGAGAGTTTACCCAAATCTTCAAACCCTATATTTCCCCCAAAATGCATATGATCGATCTGAGTTAAAATGAGAGAGGAGAGAGAGTTGCTTGCTGATTTGAGTTGAGAATCGAGAGAGAGAGAACGGGTGTAATGTTTGTGTGTGACTTTGTATGTGGTGCGTCCTAAAAGATGAATGGAACGTATAATTTCCTATTTTAACCTTGTTTTTGAATTTTGAATAAAAGGAAGAAAGGAAATCAAGTGGTAAAAAAGAGGGGGAAAATAAAAATAAAAGGGCAAAAGAGGAAAATGCAACAAAATAATTTCATCCTTTGGATTCTTGCATTGTTGGTTTAATCCTAACCTTTACTTAGCTTATCAACTTATGGAATAGTGTCAAAACTTCTAGTCCTTATTATATAGATATATATAACTATGAAAATAACGGCATACCACGCTCCTCTACGAATCACCACTCGATTCTAATCCTCAAATTAAATCACATCATTACATCGATACTCTATATACCCAAAATTTATACTAACGATCTGTCAAATAAATATCATTTGCAAAATAAACTCTAAGGATCCTCACATCAATATTATCACTTCTAACCTTAATAATTTTCAACGTCCTTAACACAAAACTCCCTATCTCCAAGAAACACGGTTAACACGTACGCTATACGCAATATCTTAGAGAGTACGAATTAATACATGGAATCAAAGATTGATAACACGAAAGCTATAACAAACTCAAAACTTATGAGACCTAATACCAAACTATGATATCATCTGTAACACTTACCCCATTCTAGCAAGCGAGGTGGCCAACCTCCATCACCAAATTACGCCGAGTGTCACTAAATAAGTTATCAATCTCAGCATGTGACAAAAATATGAGACATTTAAAAGATTTCAACACGATAATATATAAAGTTATCCAACCAATATAAAAATTCATGCAATTTAAAATCCATCATCGTGCTATCTCTAAAATAAATCCAACTCTAAAATATTAAATCTCAAATGAATATTTGAGATTGGCCCACCAAATCCATAAATAAATTCTCATAATAAATGATTGAATGAAAAGAAAATCTAAACTACTAAAGCAGATAAAATAAATCTCCAGCTACACTCCTAAAATCTCCAACCCATTCTATGAAGCTACTCTAGTAACTTTATCTGAAATGTTAGTCTAGTAAGGAGTCGGAGCCCACCTCATGAATACTAGCTACTCATTCCAGTTTGGGTCCATAAACCCGGACAATAGGATTATACATGAAAAATATTACAATAAAGTATTTTAAATTAAATGACATATTTATTAGCATGCGAGTAAAAATAAACTTCCACTATCGACCCACATAACTAAGCCACCCCAAAGTTCAAGTCCAATTATGATATTACAACATTATATTTAATTAGTGGCTCTTATTCTTAATTAATTTAATTATCCACTTATTATTATTCGTTCGATGTCACTATAGCCAGTCAACCCTCTTATTAGTCCTACACGTACTCTTGGCATGCTTAACGTTCTACACATCACACTCATTCCCCTCACTATAGCCAGTCAACCCAATTATCACTAGTTTTACACATACTCGTGACGCAAATTCATTTTAACACCCGTTTATTATCTTAGGCATAGTTATCAATTTTCTGAAGTTCTCATTTTTTTCTATTTTTTCACCCTTTAGTCGAGCATAAATCCTCAAACCACCCCTAGTCCCCTACCTAGAGGTCTCCAAAATAAAAATATATCATATCCTATCATTTAGGAAGAATACCGACAAACAAATACCACCTAGGCTAAATGTAATGACGAAAAAAGTGTACTACTTAGTCCCACCCCAGGAAGTCCCCCCCCCCCCCCCCCCCCCCCCGGAATACTCATCTGTAAAAATATACCCTTGCTAGTCCCATGCCTAGAAAGTGGTAACAATAACAAAGTCCTACCTACTAGTCCCATACCTAAAAATCAACCTAAAATAAGGTCAAAACATTGCTACCCGAACAATCCCGTCGTCCCCGCAGTATTGAATATTAACACAATTAACTATCACATAAGGCATATTTTTAATCCTCTCACAATGATTCATTAATTCCATCACAAAATTTCTATTTATTCATATTATGTCCGTTTAATAATAATATTAATTAAACAAATTAGTTTCTCAACAACTTATATAATTTTCATTAACATGCATATTTCGGGGCATACATGAACGAACTTTTATTTAACAAGCTAAACATAGATTAGATGATTTTACGAGTCAAATGTAATTTATAAAATTCAAACGATTTATTTTAACATGCAAACATTCATATATTCTAATGAAATTCCAACCTCTAATCTAAGCATGAGAGAGTTTTGAGTCTTAATTCGTATTAGAGATTTGAATAAAAACAATCCCAACTTTAGTTTCACTTTTCCGAATTAGTCTCTCTAATTTATTTTAAGAAAATAATGATTATTATTATTTAAGTAACATTTAAAACGCATAATACTAAAGGGGAACAATAGAAGTATGCATGCCTGTAAAAGAATAGTTTGAAAATTTTGATGAGAATGTTGCATTCCACTCAAGAAAATAACAAAAACATGTTCTTGAATGATCTTGAGATATATTGGTTTTGTTCTTCAAATCTTGAGTTGAAATTTTTGTTAAATGAATTTAGGTTTTGAAAAAAAAAGAAGACCGAATTTGTAGGAGGCTACTGATTTTGGAGAAGGCTAAAATGTGTTCTTAAAACCCTAAAATCAAGCTTATTTATAACTGAAAAGTGTTTGACTTCTAAACAAACTCTAAAAACAAAATAGTTTTATTTTGACCTGCAGACAAAAAGAAATGGTTTGCTGAAAATCCAAATCGGTTCGGATTTCTGTACAAATATGAAATTCCCCTATTTCATAAAATGCAAAACTCTTCGATTTTGAACCGGATTTCATTTTCAAATAAAAATTCCATTTTTCCAATAATAAAAATAAAATTTTAATTACTAAAAATAACCAAAATTAAAAAATATTTTTTTGACTTTTCATTACAACGATTAAAAATAAATGGTCTAAAACTATGGGGTGTTGCATACTTCCCTACTAGGATAAGAATTTCGTCCTCGAAATTCGACGAAGCGTAAACGTAAAAATCAAGTAATAATATAAGGCTTAAATATGTCTACCCGTAGAATGTCATAATTGGATGCACATATAACTAATCCTACACAGACCTACCCCACAAACAAAGATACAATATATATCCTAACTATATGTATGCATAACTATAAAATTAATGGCGTACCATGCTCCTCCACAAATCACCACTCGATTCTATCTCCAAAATTTATCACAACGCTTAAATCCTCAAATCAAATCACATCACTGCATTGATACTAGATATACCCAAAATTTATACTCACGATATGCCAAATAAATTTCGTCTCCAAAATCGACTTTAGCAGTTCTCATATCAAGATTACTATTTCTAACCTCAATACCTACAATGTCCTTAACATAAAACTCCATATTTCTAAGAAACATAGTTAACTCGTAAGCTAGACCCGATATCTTAGAGAATACAAATCAATAAAGGGAATAAAATATAGATAATGTGGAAGCAATAATGGACTCAAAAACTACGAGACCTAAGACTATGCGCTGATGCCATTTGTAATACCCCGCGCATTCTAGCAAGTGAGGTTGCTAGCTGCCACCGCTAAACTACATCGGGCGTCACTAAATAAGTTATCATTCTCAGCATGTGACAAAAATATGAGACATTCAAAAAAAATTCACAAGATAATATTCAAATTTATCCAACAATTATAAACATTCATGCAAATTAAAATCTTGCAGCACGCTATCTCCAAAATAAATCCAACTCGAAATTATTAAATCTCAAATGAAATAATCCAACTATAAATATCTAACTGGAACCATAAATAGTTGTGTAACCGATTGTCCCACCAAATCCATAAATGAAAGTCTCATAATAAACGACTGAATGGAAATAAAATCTAAAGTACTAAAGTAGATAAAATAAATCTCCGGTTGCACTCAAAAACATCAAATCCATCCTATACAGCTACTCCAGTAACTTTACCTGAATTGTTAATCAAAGCAAATGATTAGAGCCCACCGATGAATACTATCTAATCCTCCCAATTAGGGTCTGTAAACCCAAACAACGCAATTGTTTAGTTCTATAAATCTTGAGTTAAAAGTTGTGTTAAATGGGATTCGGTCTTGAAGAAAAGAGAAGATGAAATTTGAAGGAGGCTGCTAATTTTGGAGGAGGCTAAAATGTGTTTTGAAAACTCTACACTCGAGCTTATTTATAACTAAAAAATGTTTGACTCCTAAACAAACTCTAAAACAAAATAGTTTTATTTTGACCCGCAGACAAAGCGAACCGGTTCACCAAAAATTTGAACTGGTTCAGATTTCTGTACAAATCCAAAATTCTCCTATTTTATAAAATGTAGAAATTTTTTATTTTTATCCCAATTTCAATTCTGAATAAAAATTTCATTTCCCAATAATAAAAATAACATTTTAATTGCCAAAAATAAACCAATTTAAAAATATATATTTTTTTGACTTTTCATTACAACAATTAAAAACAAACGGTCTAAAACTATGGGGTATTACAATGTAGCCCTAGAATTCATGTCTCAGTATAAGGATAATGAGGAACTAGAGGTTACACAACGAGATTTATAGCTTCTTAAGCAAAACCTCGGGTAAACAGTCATTACCTTCATAGGAAGGTGGAGAGAGAAAGCTACTACATGACCAGCAAGCCCTCCGAGGAGGAAAATGTAAGTATTGTGAAGAAGAACTTCTTGCCTCATATCCGAGCATCCATGGGAGGACAATATTACCCACACTTTCAAGCCCTTCGAGTGGCTGGTGTAGAAATTTAGGAACGTGTCACCAAAGTGGAGTGTGAACCAAAGAAAGTGACCGGACAATTAACCCCCGAAAGTATGAGAAGACTGCTAGTGCTACAGTGTGACACCTCGACTAATTAAATACCGGGTAGATACTCCTTTATGAAATTAATAAAGAATATCAAGTTGGTTCAGTTGTAGCATCACTGTCGAAAATATATAATTTATTACTATCCACCTAATATTTAAAAAGAGAGATGCCAAATTTTATTAATTTAGTTAACATAATCCAAGTAATTAAGTCAATAACAATTAATCGCATAAACAATCTCAAATGAAAAATCAACGAAAAGAAATAAACAGAGTCTGGAGTAAACACTCCAATAATAATACCAGAGTAAAATAAAGTCCTGATACAAGAGTCTGAATAAATAAACCAACATCTGAAATAAAACTAAAGGTCTGAGAATGCTATCTCTAAATGGAAATGGGCAACATGCCCTAACAGATGAGTAACCATGAGTAGAATCAAGTACAGAATATGAAGGCGTCTAATACCGAGATCATGTAACTTCCACAGCAGCTACATCACGTCAATGTAAAGGAACTCCTATGCTTGGCGTCCCTGTGGATGGGCACCTAAAATGTTTTTACAAAACAAAATAGATTTGGAAGAAAATGGTTCAGAGCCCAAGGTGAAAACAGTTTAAAAGTTATGAAGTGTTTAAATTACAATTAAACAACACATATTATAAACATGTTAGTTGCGTACTCTCACATGAGTTTCTCACCTCTTAACTAATGTGCACGCCTAACGTATTCCATTAACCCATCCTAGTTATACGGATAACTAACTAGTCTGTACCATTCCTGCTTTCATACTCTATCATAGGGTATATACTCCTAACACCCAAACAAGTTATATTCATAACCCATATTCACATTCATTATATTACTTATCTCAAGTGTTAATTAAATTCTCACATTCTTAGCCCATTCAAATATCTTAGTTATTCACATCTACTAAGCAACAGTGAACCAGTCACAAGTATATATATAAATCACTCACAATATATATATATATATATATATATATATACATATATGGAACCCCTAAGCGAAGTTGCGGTGCACGCATACTCTGCTATCAAATCCATGTACATCACGTACGTAAGGATCACGTGTTTCGAATCACTCAGGAACCGTCTCAAAACAAATCACACATATTGGAGGTGAACATAGTTCACATACCCATGGGTCACGCACATACCTACGCTCCCATGGACAGCTGACTTATCAACTCACAAATAAGTCATTCACAACCCTATGTCCTTAAGGTATCAATCTAAATCCCCCCAAAGGCACACAAAGATAAGATGGCCCTTTTCCTAAAAATCGATCTCCTGTGATAGCAAGTATGGTAGGTATGTCATACACATAAGAAATCCATTCACTAGGCATTCACACAACCTTAGTAATCATATTTCAATATAGATATTCACATTTTATCTAGTAAGTCTCGTACGTAGTAAGATTATCCCGAACATCATATGTAATTATATCTTTAACTTGATAACTCTCTCGTCGTATCAATTTGAGTACCTAAACCTACCCCAAAAGGTTACTAGGTCTCCTATTAGTTTCTAATGTTATCTCAGTAACTTAAAGCTCATCTGTTACTGTTCTTATCCTCGGCTCAGCATTTATTCCCATTATAGTTTCAATTCGAACGATTTCTAATCGTACCTCACTCAGTAGTCCCTCATAAGCAATAGTATTCAATTCCCTGAGGTAATCCATTTTTTCGGGATTCAATTAAGACCCTACTGACCTTAACTAAGTCCCACAATATCATATTAATCACCCTAAGAATCATTATCGGCTTTGGGATTTTCCTTAAACCTTAAAGGGAAATAATTACCAAAAATCAGAAGAGGTCGATCGATGGAAGAAAAGGGGTCGTTCGATCGATCGACATTCTTGAGTCGATCGATCGATCAAACATGTATTTGCCCAGAATTTTCTTTAACAGTTACGAGTTCCCTCTTTTTACACCTCTAATTCTTCATTATAATGTCCCAAACTCCCAACCAAGTATACTAATAATCATACCAACATGTTTACATAATTTCCAATGTTTTAGAATCATCAAATCAAAATGGGACATCAAATTCTTGGATCAATTCACATAAATTTCATATTAAAAACCCTAGTTCTCCTATTTCTTTAAGAACTCTATATAATTCATTACAAATTCATAATTCTCTACACATGGATCATGATTTTGTGGCTCTTAAAATCCCAGAAGTTAATCTACATGCAAAACCTACCCAGATTACGATTTCAATTCTTCAAGTCCATTTGATTATCATTATTCAAGGTTATTCTTCAATTCTAACCTAACATGGATGATATATGTACTAATTTATTGCAAGTTAAATCACTTGCCTGGTAATGAAGATTCTGATCCTCTGAAGTAGATGATATAGAAATGTTTCTCTCTTTTCGATCTATCCGATGGTGGTGACGGTGGTGCAAAAAGTCCAAAGATGGTGGCTCTCCTTTGGTAACTTCCTCCACTTCATATCTAACGGCCGTCTGTGAATCTTGGTGATGGAAACCCTAAGGATCTAACCTATTGGCTGATAAGGCTTTCTAAATTTCGTGGGTCACTATTCATCAAAAATAGAAATGACTAATATACCCCCTCGGGTTGCTGGTTAGGCTTAAAAATGCTCCGAGACCCAAACTAAACTCCCGGCTAGTGTTTTCTGACTATCTTGACCCTTATGGATACGTTAGTGCACTCAAAATGCTCATACGGGTGACATAAAAATAAAATACTTTTAAATCCATTAAATTGGGTCCTGACATGCGCGTCCCAACTAAATTACCGAAACTGCCGTATTTTCAACTCACGACAATTTTAATAAATTCAATAATCACATATTACCGTAATCACTCAGTAATATTCAAAATTATCATCATATTTAAATACTAACTCTCGTCTTGCTAGATATTTAAATCCGAAATAATTTTCCATCTCAAATTAATTTAATTAATCCCATAATTAAAAGCAATTTCATTTAATTAATCTCATAATTAAAAGCCATAAAATTATGGGGTATTACATATAGTCTCAACCATCAATAAAATTTCACAACCTACTACCTCTTGGGCACCAAAAAGTTTTCCTAATCCTGCTAAAAAAGAGTACACTGAGCTCCATGCTCCCCTATATAAAGTTTATCAGGCCCCGTTAAGCTGAAATCTCATCAAACCCTTGGACCCCCGCCCATAACCAAATCCACTCCTAAAAAACTTCAAAGATGACCGTTGTGATTTCCACCAATCAGTAAATCATACCACCAACTAATGCTTCCACCTTATAATGTGGTCTAAGGACTAATTGACCAGGGTATCATTTCCCTGTCAGCTAATCCAAAGCCCAATACCATTCATAACCCATTTCCAGCACATACAAATGCCACCTTTCTAGAAAGTGATCCAGAATTTGACCCATCTACTCAAATCGTGCCCAATAAAATACCCATCATCCCTATAATCTCACCCAAACCTCTCAAGGTTTGCCCATCCTTTCTCTTACACCCTACCTGCTTCATCGATCAAGCTTTGTCACTCCTTACAAGGGCATGCATCATCATCTGCACCCGATTTGAGGGGGGAGGCATGGAGTTACCAGTTGTGTTGAACCAACTCTTAGAGTTTTGACTAAATTTATCCACAAGATGATCGTCAATTATCATAAATTTAGCATCTTGTTCATGGAAGCTCGAAAGTGGGCTCGAGAATCAGATGAATGGGTAGTACCTAGTGAAGAAGTCAGTCTAGATGATGCGGTACAGACCATGGCTTATATTTTTTGAAAGACAAGTAAATCTGCAGCATCTCTGAGTTTCTCATCACTTTAAAACTTCAGGGGTGATTGTTCCCTTCACTTCTACACTTCCTCGTTGAGTGGGAAGATTTATACGATGAAGCCATTAAGGTTATCAAATGTATTGACTACTCTTGATATAGTCGCCACCTGGTTAGGGGATGGTTTTGACAGCTCAAATGATGAACCAAGTTAGGAAGAAACCAGTCCAGTAACCAGTCTGTGTGGAATGATATCCTTCGAAGATCTATTAGGAGAAATCAATAAGGTGTCCATTCAGCCCAAGGTTGATAAAGCCATGGGATTGTCATTCTTTCCCGATTCTGTGAACCACGTGACTTAGTTAGGGAGACACAAAAAAGATCTAAGTCACCAGGGGTGAATAAAGGAAACAGAGTTATCGAAGAACTTCTAATGCCAAAAATGACCATCAAAGAAATCAAAGTCCTTGATTATCTCAAGAAGACCCAAGCCAATATCCCCCCATGGGAACCCTTCATGTCCTCCCAGTTGCACCAAAATGCCTTATTAAAACTCCTCACATGACCCACGACCCCTCCTTCCACTTCTCTTAAAGAAGCTATGAACATGGTTGGGTCCCTGACCTCTTCTAGACTCCCCTTTTTTTTTAAAGAAGATATATCGAAGTTCGACCTTGATCACAATTATACTCTTAATACCTCCATCAAAGTCTTGGAAAAGACAGCCCTACTATCACTTATCGATAATGGATTTTCTCTCCATGTCTATCAACTCAAAACCTTCAAGTGTTCGGGATTGAAAGTAAGTTATCTCACTCCCACCTCTTCCACTGTGCATGCATACGATAATACTCGTCAAGAAGTAATGGGTCCATAAAACTCACACTAGGGGTTGGACCTATCAATCCTATCACCAAGTTTCCAGTCATCGATATGCCTGTATGCTTCAATCCACTCCTTAGCCATCCATGGCTTCATATTATCAGAGGAGTATCCTCTTTCCTTCATCAGAAACTGAATTTTTTCACCAAAGGTCAGGTTATCACCATTTTGGGAGATGATGACAGCATAGATAATTTCGACACCAATCTAATATGGGACCAATGACATGATCCTCTCTAATTTTAGAATTGATTTATTTCCCCTCCCAACAGGGGAAAACTTCAAAGATCGAGTCTATCTAGAACACATCCCTTATGGCAATGTTAATGTGATTCAAATGTTCAAGAACATGCACTTCATGCTAGGAATGGGGTTAGGGCCATGCCAGTAAGGGATCCTTGAACCCATAGTCCTGAAGGAGGCCTTCCCCCATGTGGCCTGGGTTACTAACCCTCATCGAATGAATTCAAAGTACTACATCAATCGAGACCAAAAAAATCTTGGAAGATAAAAGACTATTTCAAGAGACTTTTTGAATAAAAGATTATTTAAGGAGGGTTAAAACTTCCCCTTTTGTGGATTCCCTGAACCGAGGCACGACCATGTTGACAAGAAGATGAACAGGGACTGGAAATATTCCTGTAAAATAGTAACTCTTGGGCTAAAGACTACAAAAATAGAGTGTAACCTCTCACCAAGAAAGTCGTGATAATTATCAAGGACTCTGAGAAAATTGATTTTGAAGACTATTCGACCTGTAAACACTAGGGCTGAGTCTATGTGTGATCCGCTCAGTCGCACCGTCTAACTCATTTTCTTAATTCAAAGTTGTTGACATACATCTCCTTAATTGGAAGACCATACCACTCCAACCTTCTCAGATTCAACCTAACCTTGCTATTTACCCCATCCAAGTCTCTTCACCTGTTGTTATTTTTCCTTTTCCTGATATTAATGTACCTGAGACCTCTTTTGACGAGGTTCTCAATGTTGTTTTTTCCAAAAATGAAATAAATGAGGATTTAAGTATCTTATTGTTCCTCACATTAGTTATCTTGATTTTGTTCAAACCTTTGATGATGATGATTTTGCAAATGAATAATTTTTAACTGATCTTAATAACGATAATAACAAATAATATAACCTCATTCAAACGAATGATGATGAGACTCTTATTATTAATCTCGATTCTAGTAGCCATTAGCGTGAGAATAGGATAGGGTCCACTCTTAACGAGTATGAGCATGAGTAATTTAAAGAATTACTATAATAATTCATGGATGTATTCGCATGGTCCTACGATGACATGCCCAGCATTGACCTAAAAATAACTCAGCATGATATCCCTACATTCCCAAAATACAAGTCGATCAAATAGAAGTTAAGGTAGCTTCATACGAAATAGTCGCTTAGGGCCAAAGAGGAAGTGGTTAAACAGTTGAACGTGGGATTTATTTGTGTGATCAAAAACCTAACATGGCTTGCCAAATTTGTCCCCGTGCTAAAGTCAAGAGGAAAAATTTGTACGTGCGTCGACTACCAAGATTTGAACAAAACATCCCCAAAGGATGATTACCTGTTACCCAACATCGAAATGATCATGGACAACACGGACAGCCATACCCTCGAGTCATTTTTTGATGGATTTGTCGAATATAACCAGATCAACATGCACCCTAACCATCAGGATAAAACAACCTTCATCACCCCATAGGGAACTTTCTGCTACAGTTTTATGCCATTCGGACTCCAGAACACTGGGGCTACCTACCAAAGGGATACCACAATCATCCTGCATGAACTTATTCTCATGGAGGTTGAAGTCTGCGTAGATTATATGATCATTAAGTCTAAGACTCGAAAAAGTCATATTCCCGCCCTCTGAAAGTTCTTTGAGTGATCACGATAATATCATATGCAACTAAATCCATAGAAATTTATTTTCAGTGTTAGGAAAGGAAAACTCTTTGGATTCATGTTCGCAAAAAGGGAATCAAAGCATAACTTGCCAATCTAAAGGCCATACTTGAGATGCCACCACCACGGACGGAGAAGGAAGTTTGAGGATTCCTGGGTAAACTACAGTACATCAATCGGTTCATTAGCCAACTAACTTCTATCTGAGAAGCCATTTTTAAAATCCTCTAAAAAGACTCAACCAAAGTCTGGAATGAGGCCTGCCAAGAATCCTTTTGACCAAATCAAGAGATACCTTATCTGACCTCCGATGCCCATGCCTCTATAGTTGGGTCTGCTTCTCATATTGTACTTAACCATAAAAGATACCACAACAGGGGCTTTGCTAGCCCAATACATTAAATAATTCGTCAAAGAAAAATCCATCTATTATGCCATTCGGATACGAAGTTAACTACACTACTTTGGAGAAAGCGTGTCTCGCCCTAGTTTGGGTCACGCAGAAATTATAGCACTACTTGCTTGCCTTCCACATCAAACTAGTATCCCGAATGGATCCCATCAAATATTTGCTAGAAAAACCTGATTTGTCCATGAAAATGGCCTGTTGATTGATGTTATTAGCCGAATTTGATATTGGGTATGTCGTGTAGAAAGCTATGAAAGGGAGAGAGATCTCCGACTACCTTGTTGATTACCCCATGGAAGGAACCAATGTTTGGGTCTCTAAATTTCCATATGAAGATATTCTCTGCACCTCTCAAGAGGAACTTACATGGTAAATGTTCTTTGATGGAGATGTAAATAAGATACGATACAACATTAGGATACTCATGATCGACCATGATGATTCTCACACGCCCATTGCCATCAAATTAGACTTCCCTTGAACCAATAATATGATTAAGTATGAGGCCTTTATCGTAGGCCTCAAAATTGCCCTGAAGAAAGGTATCAAGAACTTAGAAGTTTATGCAGACTCTGCCCTTAGTGTCAGCCAAATCCTCATAAAATGGAAAGTCAAAGAAGAGAATCTCCTACCCTTCCGTGCTCACCTAGAAGAGCTGGCCTTCCAGTTAAAAGATGCCACCTTCCACTACCTGCCTCGTACAAAGAACAATCTAACCGACATCTTTACTACCCTAAACTCCATGGTTAATATGCCAAAGGGAATAAGTTATAATAGAGATTCACAAAAGAAATAAGGAAGATAACTTAAGTCACATGAGCATTTTCAATATTTGGGGTGTCTTGAGGAAAATTAACAGTAGTAACATCGACCATGATAGTGTCTTGGGCGACTTATGGAGTAATAGGAAGGGTGGTATCCTCACCAGTGGTCTAATCGGCTTGACCAATATCCCCGTCTTCTACAATGGCCTCATCCACTGCCATCTCTACCTCCTCAGATGCCAACAATGTTGTTTCCTCATATTCACCCTCCTATTTTCTCACCTCCTCATTTATGTTAGGGTAGTTCTTAATGACCTTCTTTTATAGCTCCTCGTAACTCGGTAACAATAAAGGCATAGTCTCCATGGTAAACTAAATAGAGTCTATTAACTTCTTAGCACCACTCTCTTTAGATATGTCCAAGTCCTCATTATCTAGATAGAGTAACCTCCCCATTGGCCTTTTTAGGGGCATCCTCCATACTTTGGAACTTCACAAAACCTATGTTGGCTTGCTCCTTTAACTTTTAATTCTCTCCCTCAAAAATGTTCAAAGCTTCAACAATCACTATAAATTGGTCGTCATTTTCCTTGAGATCAAGGCTCAAGGGAAATGTTGTCATAATCATCCTTTAACATTTTTAGTTCATCTCTCATGCTTTCTCAGTGCGTAAAAAGCTTGGAGTGGATTTTTTCTCCTGCTTGTATGGTTGCTAACATGATAAAACTTTTTCCCTCAAGATGGTAGCACTCGTAGCTCCCCTAAAGAAGGCAATAAGATAGATTAAACAAAATATTTACCAACAAGAGTTTTGATGGGGAACTTGCCAAAAACGTTCGGTGTTGAACCATATTCAACAAGGCATCAGGGTCAAAACTCCTAAGGAACTCAAAGTCTTGATTATACCCGTGGTAACTGACCACTTTAGTAGAATTGTTTATGTAGTTGAAAATGGAGTTTGGGTCCCTCTTCAACTTTTCAAGACTGATCAGTTTCTCAGGATTAAAAGTGAACTCTTCCATTTCACCATAAGGATAAGATGATCCCCCACCTCTAGCCAGACGATAAGCTGGTTGTCTATCGATTTTAGCCCTTTTCCCATGGATCGTGGGTCCTCTGTTGTTTTGGATCATTATGGGTCACATGGCCCTCCAAAGGACTCTTATTTCAAGTTGGAAGGACATCTTGTGAAGTAATAGCTTTCTCCTTGCCTTTAGCTTTGGCAATAACAACATCAGTAGCATTAACCTCAACCTTCTTCCTAACTTTAGCCTTAGCTTTTTCTTAGGAGTCAACCTTATTTTTGGACCAAGCCTCACATCGACCTTCCTCTTGGCCTCCTGCTCAATCTTATTCTGATGGATAACATCCATGGAAGAATGGGAAATATGCCTAACCTATAAAGTCATGACACCTCTCACTCTTTATTCTATATATTCTAACACCCTATAAATATCACACATTCCCTCATATTAAATGGATTGAATTATTTTACCTTAACATTATGCTATCAAAGTCTAGAATGAACTTGAGATCTGTATCCAACCTTCATCCATAAATTTTGCCCACTGAATCAATACAATCAACACTTGCACTTGTGGATGTAGGCACCTTCTTAGGACGAACCATGTAAATATGGATTCATTTTCTTTCTCTCATCTCTCTCCATCATTTACTCTGGATTAGCATTAGTGTGATTTATAACTCTTTATTTATTATGTGCGACTCATTATTATAAGAACCTACTTCATAAGTAGTGGGACCCAATACCGAGAGAATAATCAAAACAAGGATTCCATTGACACTTAGGCCCTAGCTATTCCATAGTCGCTCGTAATACTAAGTCATTTAAATATTAAGTTAGTGAATTAAGGTGTTTTCATCAATTTCTAAGGAATGCGCATTCATGTAGCACATATAAGGATCAAGTAACATATACTAAATAAGCCACATATAAATAAATTTATAATGTGACATATCGCATGTCACAATATACAATTAGATAATTTAATAAACCATTAATTTAAATGGAAGGAGAAATACAGGGTATTATGTTCCTCCCCTTAAATAGTGAATTTCAACCTCAAAATTCGATATTTATATAGCTGTCTCTAGGGCTGGTAATTTTTCGATAACCAGTTTATGGTAATAACTAAATGACCCGAACATGACACGATTAGTTTGTATAGATTTAAGAGTAAATAAAACATATACTCAAATTAAAATCAACGCAGCTAAAAAGTGACATGACTAACCCAAATCTCCACCCCTACCTGACTCGAATATCTCAGGATATCTCACCTGAATGTCATTCTCTCTCTCCAAAGTAGATTCCTCCTTGTTAAGGTGTCCTCGTTGGACGGACCCATTAAAATAGATGTACTAGTATGCTTATTGGTCCCTCAAGAACTTCCTCAGCATAGACACATGAAAGATGTCGTGTACACACTGAATATGGTCAGGTAAAGCCAAAGAATATGCCATTAGCCCCACCATATCCAAGATCATGAAAGGACCTAATTATTGGGGTGACAATTTCCCTTGGACCCAATTTGGTGTTATGGACCCCGGATAGGACTTGAGGGAGTACGATACAGTCTTTCTCGTGTGCACAGGGAAGGGATGATGTGTCGATCCGCGTGCGGTGTGTCAGCGTGATCCTAATGAAGATACCAGAGTGCTTGTATTTCGGTCCACCATTTTCTCCTGAGGTTGGGTTTGTTGTGATTGTGCCAGTTGAAGCTGTTCGACACCATATCCAATTTGGTTTATGCGCCCCTATTTGGTCCTAATCCTAATTCTTAAAGAGAGTGGTTTTAAGTTGTTTAGAGTCAACATTTTATATTATATAAAAATAAAAAAAATGGGTCGGATTATCCGTTTAGTGCAAATTTTAAGGCATGTTAAGGCCTGAGAATGATCCAGTGATTCTTAGAGTGGGTTTGGTAATTGAATTACTAGAAAGGGAAGTTTTAGGCCCCCCACTTATTCTTTATGCTTCCTTATCTATTTACTTATTATCACTTTTCACATTTATGATTAGTTTTAGTTTATTTTATAATATATTCAGAGACTTTAATTTGAGAATCCCTTAAAATGTAGATATATGATTAGGTATAAAAATGGCATTAGTGAGCGGTGTAGGAACATACTAAACTGGTATGGGTACACAAGAATGCTTGTGTGCAAATATGTGTTTGGGTAACGGGTGCTCGTTAGTATGTATGTATACTAAGCTCAAGAGACTTGTCTAACGGGAGGTCGTTAATGCGTGTATGCGTATGCTCGAAAATCATGTTTTGAAATAGATTTATATCTTGTATCCAATGTGAGAGGGGGATAAACAGGTAAAGGATGAGAGATGAGATATGGGATAATCTATGTGGGAACAACATAATAAGAGAGATATTATAGAGGCTTGTGCTCATATTTTCATCGCAGTTTATGCTAGTTGTGATAAACATGTTAGGTGGGAGTTTTAGCCGAGCATCATGGATTTGGCTAATTTAGTTACTGATACAATCATCATTAGTGGAAACTTTAAGATTGTGATGGCTCAATTTTAGAAGATGTGGGAAATAATATTGATTGAGTGACAGCTGGAGACTTTAAATTTTCTATGGCTCTAGGTGACCTGGTGAGGTTGAATTCAGGGGTTCCTTATACACTTAGGGTTCATTTGGCAACCCAATTCAATTTCAATTTCAATTGAAAGACCAATTTCAATTCCGTGGAATTTAAATTGGCCTTTCAATTCCAATTTCAAGCGTTCGAATTTAATTGCTAAACGGGCCCTTAGGGCCCGTTTGGCAACCCAATTCCAAGGCTTGGAATTGGAATTGAAAGACCAATTTCAATTCCGTGGAATTGAAATTGGCCTGTGAATTCCATTTCCATGGCTTGGAATTGGGTTGTCAAACGGATCCTTAGTGTAATAATAAACATGGAAATAAGAGAGTTTTGGAAAGGATTAATAGAATCTTATGTAATGCCTCCTGGAATAATATAGTTCACATTACTAAAGTGGACCACCTATACAAATTGAATTCGGATCATTCCCCTCTATTTTTATTGCTGACCCTCTTAAATGATCATGGTCCACGTTAATTTAAATTTCTAAATATCTGGGTTCAGAACCAGATTTTTTAGATTTGGTGGGGCATACCTAGAACAATGTAGTTGATGGCACTCCTATGATGTTTTTTCCCAGAAACTCAAAGTTGTCAATAATGCGCTCAGGGGGTGTAATATTGATATCTTCAACAATGCATATCGTTCAGTTAGTTAAGAAGAAGATAAACTCATTCAAGTCAGGTAACTTTGTAAATTGACTCAGCCTTCACTGATTGAGAAAAATTCTAAGACCTCGATGCAACAAGAGCTTTTTAAAGAAGAGTCATTTTGGTGTCAAAAATCTCAGGTTAAATGGATTAGTGAAGGGGATTCTAATAAAAAAATTCGTCCACTCTTTGGCAAAGAAAAACCTCAATAGCCTTTCTATTTTCATTATAAGGAATGCCACAGGTTCTTGGTCTTCTGATTAATATGATATCAAGGGCACTTTTGTGACTATTTTAAAGGCTTGGTCATGTCAGGGGATCCGATTGCTGATGATAACTTTCTGACTATGGTTTCACAACTAGTAACAGTAGAACATAACCAGATGTTGATTGTCTGCCCTAATATGAAAGAGATCAAAGAGGTTGTTTTTAGTATGGATGCATCCAGTTCGGCAGGTCCAACGGGATTTAATAGTATTCTTTTACAAATCGTGTTGGGAGATTATTAAAGCAGATCTTTGCCTGGCTATAATATCCTTATTCGTGGGTCATGACATGCCAAAAGGTTTAACTAGTACTAACCTAGTACACATCCCATAAATGCCTAATCCATCTAGCAGCGAGGATTTTAGGTACATTAGTATGTGTAACTTCTCCAAAAAAATTATCTATTATATCCGGGTTTTAAAAAATGCGGGACGTGATTGAGGCGTGGAGGCCAAGCCTTAAACCTTAGAAGCCTAGACGGGTCTAGGCGTAAAAAGGCGTGAAAAGGCGTTTAGGCTTTCTTAATATATTTTAATATTTTTTAACCATAACAAGGCTATTAAAATATAAAAATTGCACATATCATAAAAATATGTCTGAATATATGCAAATTAAAATACTATTTGATTATTTTGGATGAGATAATGGTCCGGTTTGTAAAGAAATTCTTTAAAAGGCGACATCGTTTCACTAAAGCATTGTTGTTTTTAGAAAAAAGTGCGCCTTAAGGGTTTTACCAAGAATAAGGCGTGAAAAGTGTAAGGCGAGGCGTTTCTCCCAAGCCTTAAGCCTAGGCGGATTTTTTAGAACAGTGATTATATCTAATATTATTACCAATAACCAGAATGGCCTTATTAAGGGGATATCCATCCATTACAATATTCTTCTTGCCCAATAATCCATATACATCTTTCATAAAAAGGTCCATGGGAGTAGCATCCCATTTAAACTTAATATGTCTAAAGAGTATAATCGACTTTTATGGAGTATTCTTATCAAAGTTTTAAGGGCATTTGGGTTATGTTAGTTTTGGATTGACTTAATTCAGAGATATTACCTAATTGTAGGTCTTCCATCCTAATTAATGGATAACCCCATGGATTCTTTCAATCCATTAGGGGTATCTACCAGGATGATCCCATTTCCCCAACTTTTTTTTCTGGCAGTGGAAGTTTTGAATAGGGATATTGATAATTTGATGCAACAGGGAGTCGTGAAGAATTTTTCCATGCCCCTAGGAGTTCAATTATTAGTTGCCTTTCCTTTGGGACTGATATTCTGATTTTTACTAATGGTGATAAATCTTCTCTTTGAGCTCTTGCGAAGTTCTTATCTCTATACGAAGCAAATTCTGGCCAAGTGGTAAATTAATCAAAAAGCTGCTTTGTCATCTCAGATAAAGCCCCTGCTTGTAGACATTCTATAATCTCTAGAACTATTGGTTTCAGCCAAAACCATGTACCCATAACTTACTTGGGAATTCCTTTATATTCTAATAAAAGAAAAGGGTCTTGTTTTCATCTTTAATTTCTAACATCTCTAATAAGCTCCATATATGGTGTTACGAGCTTTTAACTCCCGCAGGTAAGATGATCCTTATCAAGTTTATTACTCAGTCCATGGTTTACCACTTGTTTACAGCATTAAACCCTCCTGAAACTGTGATTCACGCTTGGAAGCGGATTTTGCAAAATGTTTTGGGGCGATAATGGTTCTCCTAATAGACGACACTGACTTCGCTAGCATGAGTTGTGGTTCCTGACAGAGAAAAGTGGACTAGGTATTAGAGGCTTTCGAGGAATTATAAATTCTTTCTCATATAAATTATGTTGGAACCTAGCTAAGAATAAATCTTTTTGGTGAAAATTTATTCCCAACAAATACTGTCAAGATGGTATTATTTTCCAAGCTCAATTTTCTAACATAAGTTCTCGTACTTAGGAGAATTTGCGCAGGGTTATTGATGATATTGAAGACCAACTCTAGACTTCTCTTGAGATGAGATGGTTGAATAAAGATAATGGAAGGTTTTCTGTTAACTCGGCCTGGGATTCGATTCGCAAGAAAAAGTGTATACAATATAGCTTTAGAACTATTTGGGACAAAAGGATGCCCAATAGGATTTCAGTTTTTACATGGAAGTTTCTCCATAAGATCATCACGCTTGATTATACTATTATGAAGCTGAAAATTCCTTTAGTATGTAAGTGTCATTGTTGTTCCGTAAGGCTGATCAAGGACTTTGATCATTTATTATGTTGGGTGACATTGCATCTCAAACCTGGTTCTATTTTTCGATGCCTCGTGGGTTTTCATGGAGACAGTCTCTCACTCAGATCATCTCTTATAGGATGGTGGATTAAGTCGAGCGGGAATGGGATTATTATTTATTTATGCAGGTTGATCTCATCCTTGATATATTGGCATATTTGGACCTCGCAAAATAAAAGTCAATTTAATGGGATTCCTATGAGGGCTAGTAATATTATTTATCAAACCAGAAGCCACATCTCAGATATTTTTAGATCTTCTCCCTTAAAGACTCAAGATTTAAAGGGATTTCAATATTCGATTCACAATTTGTTAATATCAATCATCTAAGTTATTGATTTCTCTTTCCTATTGGATTAATTGATGCTTTGCAAGCCATGGTGAAGGGGATTTTCCTTCACATCATTTATGATATTAATCCCTTAAAAAAATACTCATGTATCCATAATATCAAAGCCTACATATTTTGATTTATGGTTAGTATAATACAAAAGTCTACGCAGTTCAGTTAATGGTTAGTATATACACATTGGTGCATTTGTATTGGGTTCATAAGCACGAGAAGTCGCATCTTGAAATGGTTATATATCTCATGAAAGAGGAGAAAATAAAGGTAAGAGATTGAATCATCTCTTTGGAGACAATATATTAAGAGACATATTGAGGAAGCTTGTGCTCACAAGGGAAGCTTTGGTATTGTACCGAAGTACCTAAGGAGACTTGATCAAAGCCTAAGTAGTTTGTTTTCTATTGTGAGCTAGATGGAAATGTTCCAATGTGTTGTGTGTGCAAGTGTGAGGGTTTGGCTTTGGGAGATATAAGTGGATGCTTTCGACATATTGTATAGTTCATGTAGGATACAGGACTTAGGAGTTGTATTAGAGATACAGGCATCTCTAAAGATAATACTTCGAGAGACGTTTCAAAAGGCATTGGCTCATGAGTGTAGCTCAATATTGTGCCTACGTACTAAAAAGGTCATGGGATCAAAGCCAACGTAGTTCCAACAAATGAGTCATATTTAAAGGTGTAATCTATGAAATATTGGGTATAAAACATACAACATTACATTATTCATGGAGCCTAGACCTTTATATAGCATTTCCATTACAAGTTGGAGTTTATGTTCATGTGTTAAAGATACGCAATCAAAGGTTTGTGTTTGATAAGTATTGGAGGAATACCCAGATTCGCGGGTTCCACTGTTGAGACGGGAATGTTCGCTCACAGAAGTAGTGAAGAGTATTTTGATTTTATACTTGACTTTCAAAAAAGTTTTGGAGTAACTCAGTTCATGGACACTTTCCTAAGAAAAATTATGAAAAATATGTTTTCGTGTCGTGCTTGCTTGTACCAATTTTAATTAGAATTATTTAACATGTCAGTATGTTATTTATCTCAACAACTAGAGGTGCCAGAGAAAAAATAGTATTTAAATTCTAAATATTGTAAAATGCATACCCGGTCCCCTAATGAGCACCAGACTCAGTTATTCACGAATTTTTTTACATTTCTATATCATAATATGTACTTATGATATTATCCCTAGTTTTCTTCAGAGTTTTTACCCTTGTAGCGTAAGCCAAGTTTTTCCCAGAGGAGTGTACCCTATGAGGTGGCATAGTCGGATAAAGCTTCATTAGGAACGACTCATTTGTTGGAAATTATGTAGCAAATACAGAAATAGAGCTCTTTATTGTATCACAACAATGTCAACTTTAATACAACAATGTAACTTTATGAATCTTCAAGGCGTGATGTCACTTTCCTAAATACAGTATTTGCCCCACACGAATAACTTCGGTATACAAACCGGAATCAGCAAATCCTTACTTAAGATACAATGAAGCAATTGCACTGTCTGCAAATTGTATGTCTGAAGACAGCCTTTGGATGCAGCAGCGAAGAACAGTCAATCAAGTTCTTATTCTGTTTCTGTGCACAAAGCAGAATAAGAGAATTTGTATCTCCTGAAAATTGTAAGAGAGTAATAGCAGGGTTTGGAAATCTGAAACTGGGTTGTTGTTATCAATGTAATTTCGTTTTAGGCAGCCTTTATTTATAGATAATGAAAACCTTTGTCTTCAAGAGTCATAACTATTGGATTAACAGTCTTAAGTTAATTCTGAAATGGTATGACTGTTAATTACCAACAGTCTTAAGTCATTTTCGAACAGGTACAATTAATATCGAATCGGTTTTGCACGGGCAACCAAAAAGTGATCGCACCCGAGCTATCGCGATCCGACCCGAACGAATCCCGGTAACCCGCTACCACTGCGGACACGCGACGTGCGAAGTGCAAAGTGCGCCACTAGCGCCTACATCCCACTGCCTCGCACCCGTACGCGCGCGCGTGTGGGTATGCTTACGGTGCTTCGCACCGTATTGAGGTCTCTTAAAAAATTATTTTCAATTCTAGATGAATTAACTCTTCATCTTCCATTTGTACTTATTAAGTGGACAAATTCTTAATATTTTTCCAATGTGGGACTCAAAGGTTGCCCACTCCTTTTATAGCTTAGTGGTGACACTTAGCTTTGTACATTTTCCAATGTGGGACACTATCCCCTTTTATATTTGGGTTAGCTTCCCACCTCTTCCACACACTTCCAATGTAGGACAGGCTCTTTAAGCTCTTACACCCAAAACTCTTACTCACTTATTTTATAAAATCTCCAACATTCCTCCACCATTTTTAAAATAAGTTTTGTAAATCTTTGATTGTCTGTAAGACTCTGTATAAGCATTGGTGTCTCACGACTTGAACCAATACCCTGTGAAGGTTCGTCAAGGCTAACCATGAAAGTATAGTAGACTTGTATTTGAACTATCAATCCATATTGATCATCCGAATTTGTCTTCACACACAAATCTTTTAGTCACTGATTATCCATATAAGCCGACATATGTATTAGGCCTTGTGTCTGTACCTTGATTTCATGAGTGCTTTAGAGTCAAGCCCAATTCTCATAGGAAGAGGCACCACTTCCACACTCATATAGGTAAATTAGCATAGGTATCCATGTAACTTAAAATACCATAAATCTATTAAGGTTAAACTCATCCTCTTTCATTATTCATTACATGTTCTAAGCACTTATCCTTGGGATGTTAAATTTTATAGTGCTTACAATCGCGTCGTATGATGTACTTTAATCATTGAACTTGAGACTTGAATATATCAAGTTTCAAGTTGAGTTTCCATCAAGAGTGATTATTATTAATGGCCTTTAGTCCCATCCCTATTGATGTCATAGACACTAGTCCTCTTGCAAGACCTTTTGTAAAAGGATCAGCTAAATTTTGACTTGATTTTACATAATCTACTGTGATTACACTATTTGTAATCATTTGTCTGACATAACTATGTCTCAGGCCAATATGTCTAGATTTTCCATTGTACACTTTAATATAAGCTCTGGAAAGTGTAGACTCACTATCACAATGTATAGATATTAGAGGCATTGGTTTTGGCCAAACTAGAATTTCAATTAATAAATTCCTTAACCATTCTGCCTCTTTACTAGTTGCAGCTAATGCTACAAACTCAGCTGCCATAATAGAGTCAGCTATACAAGTTTGTTTCTCTAATCCCCAAGAAACAGCTCCTCCACCAAGAGTGAAAATCCATCCACTTGTTAAGGAATGATCCTCCGCTCAGTTATCCAACTGGCATCAGAAAACCCTTATAATACTGAAGGATATCCACTATAGTATATACCATAGTCCATAGTTCCTTTCAAATATTTTAATATTCTATTGACAGCATGCCAATGCAATAAACTTGGATTACTAGTATATCTACTTAATTTACCAACAGCATAAGCAATATCAGGTCGAGTACATGGCATGGCATACATTAAACTACCAATTACTCGTGCATATTCCAATTGTGAAATAGCTCTACCATTATTAGGGATCATCTTTAGCTGTGGTTCAAAAGGTGTACTAACAGGTGTACAATCAAACTGATTAAATTTCTTTAAAATTTTCTCAACATAATGAGATTGAGTGAGAATTATATTTTTATCTTTCCTTATTATTCTCATTCCTAATATGATATCAGCTACACCCATATCTTTCATATCAAATTTAGAAGACAGAAAACTCTTTGTATTATTAATGCTTTCTAAATCAGTACCAAGAATTAACATGTCATCTACATATAAACAAATGATCACACCTTTACCCTTAGCAAATTTACGATAAACACACTTATCAGATTCATGAATTTTAAAACCATAAGAAATAATGACTTTATCAAATTTTTCATGACATTGTTTAGGTGCTTGTTTTAGGCCATATAAGGACTTAATAAGTTTACATACTTTATTTTCTTGTCCAGGCATAACAAACCCTTCAGGTTGTTCCATGTAAATTTCTTCTTCTAAGTCACCATTTAAAAAGGCAGTTTTCACATGCATTTGATGAATCTCAAAATTATATATAGATGCTAATGCAATTAAAATTCTAATAGTGGAGGTTCTAGCAATAGGTGCATAGGTATCAAAATAATCAATTCCTTCTTTTTGTGTAAAACCTTTAGCAACCAATCTAGCCTTGAATTTATCAATTATTCCATCTATTTTCATTTTCTTTTTAAAAGTCCATCTACACTTAATGGGTTTAGATCCAAGAGGTAAATCTACTAACTTCCAAGTTTTATTTCCCAAGATTGAATCCATTTCATCATTTATAGCTTCTTTCCAAAATGCTGAATCTACAGAGTTAATTGCCTCACTATAAGTTTGTGGGTCTGTTTCAATGCTAAGAGTCAAAGCATATTTATTACAAGATGTGTCTTTAGTTCCTTCAAGAAGATAGACTACAAAGTCGGGACCAAAGCTTTTTTCTTTCCTAGGTCTCTTACTTTTTCTAATCTCTTCTTGTTCTACTGGTGGAGTATCAGATAATTGTGAAGGAGTGCTAACTTCTTTTTCATTATTAATTCTAGGAATAGAAGAAAACCTTTGTTTATAAAAAAATTGCAACTCTCGATTCAATTATTGTATTTAACTCAATAAAATCATTAGGTTCACTAACCAAAAATCTATACGTTTTACTATGTTGTGCATAACCTATGAAAATACACTCAACACCTTTGCTTCCTAATTTCTTTCTCTTAGTTTCAGGTAGTCTTACAATAGCTCTACAACCCCAAACTTTAAGATAACCTAAATTAGGTTTTCTATTCTTCCATAATTCGTAAGGAGTTTTCTTATTATCTTTAACAGGTACCCTATTCAGAATATGACACGCAGTTAAAAGTGCTTCTCCCCAAAATCCTTTACTTAAACCAGAATAAGAAAGCATAGCGTTAACCATTTCAGTTAGTGTTCTATTTTTTCTTTCTGCTACTCCATTTTGTTGTGGTGTATAAGGTGCAGTAACTTTATGTATAATTCCTATATCTTCACAAAATTGAGGAAAGTGATATTCACCACCTCTATCAGATCTAAGACATTTTATTTTAGTATCACATTGATTTTCAACTTCATTTTTGTATGTCTTAAATCTATTAAGCACATCATCCTTAGAGTTTAAAAGATATACGTAACAATATTTTAAAAATTCATCGATAAATGTAGCAAAATATTTACTACCGCCTCTAGTAGGTGTTCCATGCAAATCACAAACATCACTATGTACTAATTGCAACAAAGATGTAGTTTTTTCTATTTTTGGAAAAGGCAATCTTGTTATTTTTGTTTGCATGCATATTTTACACTTTTCATTCATATCATTCTCATATTTAGGAATTAAATTTAAATTAACCATGAAATGCATTTTCTTTGTATTAACATGTCCTAAACGACTATGCCATAATGAAAGACAATCAACAATACAAGCAGAAGAATCTTTTTCATTGATATTGAGCTTAAACATGCCCTCATACAAATATCCTTTGCCTACAAAGGTACCATTCTTAGTCAGAATAAATTTGTCTGACTCAAATACAAGCTTAAAGCCAAATTTATTAAGAAGACTTCCAGAAACTAAACTTTTCTTAACATCAGGAACATGAAAAACATTGGTGAGGCTAAGGATTTTTCCGGAAGTGAATTCGAGATCCACTGTCCCTTTGCCTTTAATCGCAGCAGTAGAAGGATTTCCCATATAGAGAACATCTCCTTCCACTGTTTCATAGGCAGAGAACAAGTTCTTGTCCTTACAAACATGCCTTGTGGCACCAGAATCAACCCACCAAGAGTTGTCTTCTCCAAGCATATTAGCCTCGGATATCATAGCAGAAAATTTTTTCTTTGTGTCTGATGTCCCTCCTTTTTCCTTTAGTTTCTTGAACTCACGACAATCCTTCTTGAAGTGACCTGGTTTGTTGCAATGAAAACAATTTCCTTTCTTCTTTTTGTTTTCTTTAGAATTATTTGAAAAATTCTTCTGCTTGTTATTTTTTCCATAATTGCCATATTTTTGCTCCTTTCCTTCCTCCACCACATGGACCTTAGAAACAGAATTTTCTTGTTCCTATTTACCATCTAGAATTCGAGACTCTTGTTCAATTCTTAAATGAGTCTCTAATTCTTCAAGTGAAAGATTCTCCTTTTTGTGTTTGAGTTCTTTCTTATCATCTTTCCAAGAAGGAGGAAGTTTTTCAATTATGGCAGCAAAAATTACATTATCATCCATATTTAATTTTTTCAGTTTGCAATGATTTATGATGCGTTGGATGCCATGAAATTGTTCTAGCACAGGCCTATTATCATGCATTTTAAAGCTTAAAAACTGACCGATAAGGAACTTCTTACTTGTAGCGTCTTCCATAAGACATTTCGTCTCCAATATTTCCCACAAATTTTTTGCAGTCCCAACATTTTGGTATAAGTCGAACAAATTATCAGCAAGTGCATTGAGAATGTGACCACGACACAAGTAATCATTAGTCTCCCATTTTGTGCGTTGCCTAGTCTGTTCCACGATTTCATCTTCATCTTCATTTGGTTTCGGCTGTGACAAGACATATGCAATCTTTAATGTTGTTAGAAGAAAATGAACCTGTTTCTGTCAACGCAGAAAATTACCACCATCAAAACGGTCCAACTTGACAAAGCCTTCTGTTATTTATCGAAGTGATTTGGAAGAGTCGGCCATTTCTGAAATTACTGTATTTAGATTGTTGGAAATTATATAGCAAATACAGAAATAGAACTCTTTATTTCATCACAAGATTGTCAACTTTAATACAACAATGTAACTTTATGAATCTTCAAGGCGTGATGTCACTTTCCTAAATACAGTATTTGCCCCACACGAATAACTTCGGTATACAAATGGGAATCAGCAAAGTCGTACTCAAGATACAATGAAGCAATTGCACTGTCTGCAAATTATATGTCTCAAGACAGCCCTTGGATGCAGCAGCGAAGAACAGTCAATCAAGTTCTTATTCTGTTTCTGTGCACAAAGCAGAATAAGAGAATTTGTATATCCTGAAAATTATAAGAGAGTAATAGCAGGGTTTGGAAATCTGAAACTGGGTTTTTGTTATCAATGTAATTTCGTTTTAGGCAGCCTTTATTTATAGATAATGAAAAGCTTTGTCTTCAAGAGTCATGACTGTTGGATTAACAGTCTTAAGTCAATTCCGAAATGGTATTACTGTTAATTACCAACAGTCTTAAGTCATTTTCGAACAGGTATAATTAATACCGAATCGGTTTTGCACGAGTCAACCAAAAAGTGACCGCGCCCGAGCTACCGCGATCCGACCCGGACGAATCCCGGCAACCCTCTACCACTACGGACACGCGGCGTGCGAAGTGCAGAGTGCGCCACTAGCGCCTCTACATCCCACTGCCCCGCACCCGTACGCGCGTGCGCGCGCGCGTGTGCGTATGCGTACGGTGCTTCGCACCGTATTGAGGTCTCTTGAATAACCTCTTAAATGCTAGATGAATTAACTCTTCATCTTCCATTTGTACTTATTAAGTGCACAAATTCTTAATATTTTTCCAATGTGGGATTCAAAGGTTGCCCACTCCTTTTATAGCTTAGTGGTGACACTTAGCTTTGTACATTTTCCAATGTGGGACACTATCCCCTTTTATATTTAGGTTAGCTTCCCACCTCTTCCACACACTTCCAATGTGGGACAAGCTCTTTAAGCTCTTACACCCAAAACTCTTACTCACTTATTTTATAAAATCTCCAACATTATTTTCTCAAGGAAGCGACTTTTCATAAAGTCGAGACATCTTTCGGGATTTTAGACAACACTTGATATTCTTAGATATCTATGGTTGAAGAAAGTTAGAAAACAGAATCAATGTTGGGTTTTGGGGTGCCTTTTCAAATATGGTGGAAACTCTATTTATATTCTTCGATCGAAGGACACTAACTGTGCAGTTCATACCTTGATTGACCGTGCGGTTCATGATTATGGACATGTGCCACTAAGGATAGGACTTAGTGGGACACGTATAGGGTTGGATTGGGTTTTTTTTTTTGGGGGGGGGGGGGGGGGGAAGAACCGCGCAGTTCAAAACATCAACCGTCTAGTTGATGGTTCAGATATAATAATGGTTATTTTAGGATTTTCAATCGTTTGGTCAAAGGATTAACTGTGCAGTTGAAGGCCTTCAACCGTACAGAGGATGCAGTGAACTTTAATGATTTCATATATTGGTTTGATATTTTGGGGTAATTATTATTTCATCCACTTCATTTTATGTATATGTTAGTATATTGTAGTGTCACCCCATACACTTAAAATATTTGTATTTTTACCCCATATGACTCTTGGGTGATGATGGTTGAAAAAATTAAGCTTTGATTAAGGATCGAGGTGTCCATAGAGGTCGTCAAATAAGAGTGTGCGCATATGAATACTCTTCGTCGAAATTGGGTTGACATTGTAATACCTCGTAATTTTGGGTAAATTAAATAAATTTTATATGTGTATATTCACATGTATTTATCTACAGTGATTGGTGATGTCACTAAATTTAGGGTATCATTTAAAATAGAATTGAATTCAAATTATGGTAATGAAATATTAATTATTTGACGGATAAAAATAGTTATGTTGGTGAAATAATTCGAGTGACTTTACGGACATGTAGAAAGGTCGATTACACCTAAAAAGGTTGGATTTTAAGTCACATGGGTTAGTTTATGAATTGGGCAAGACTTTAGGCTATTTAGAATCAGTTTTGGGCTTAATGGGTCATGGTCCATATGGGGTTTAACCCTAATTCCTTGGTTAGGATTATAAGATGAAAATTAGGGTTAAGTTGAATCAATTTTTACATCTTGAAAGAGAACCTTAGAGCTAAGGAGAAGAGGCTAAGAGAAGGAGAAAAGGAATTGGGGCTTTTGGCTTAGGAATTAGAGTTAAGTTTATTTAGTATAATGTTATAATTTAAGTTATGTTATATTATGATTTCCCATTAGATTTCTTAATCTAAAACTAGTATAATCTAAATTAGATAGTTTAATTAACATTAGGTAATTAAGTAATTAGATTACAATCCATGTTCTTAAGATATTATGAAATTTATTTGGTTCATCATGATTTAGAGTAAAATTTGTTAAATTGATGATAGGATTATGGTATTTCACGTTGAAGAATTATAAGCCCTTTGTTAATTTCGGGAGTTAATCTATAATTGGGATGGATTGGGATCAAATCACTTATTAAGGTTCTTGATATGAGAATTGACATTTCTATATTAAAATTATGTAAGATTAACCTAAAACCATTATAAATTTGTTAGGATTATTGTTAGGAAGATTAACGATCTAGAAATTAAAGTTTAGGGATGTTTATAGGCATATAATGGAGTTTTTAGGGCCAATAATACAAATTTTCATTGGGAAGAAAGTTCTAGACGAGTCTCATTCCAACGAAAGTGTAGCCTCATTTGAAAGATAGGGTAATGTTCATTCGAACGACAATTGGGAGTCGTTCGAACGAACTATGTATTTTCATTACAATGATAAGAAGGATTCGTTCAAAAGACCTGTGGAATGAGGCGATCTAATGACTTTTAATCTGAAATTTTAATTCTTAAGTAAAAGATGTTAATTTAGTTGTTAAAATAGGAATTAAGACTTGTAACCCCTAGTGGTGTAGGAATATTATTACAACTTATATATTATGTATGCGTACCGGGAATTATGTACTCGATTATATATCAAGTGTACGTAGCTAGAAAATATGTACTATATTATATATCAGGTGTGCGTACCTAGGAAATACATACTAGATTTTATTAGTGGGCTAGAAATTTTTTACTACATTTTATTATCAGATATACGTACCCGAAAATTTACCCTCAATTATAATATCAAGTGTGTGTTCCTGGAAAAAACATACTAAATGGATTATTTTATATATCGTGTCGTGAAAATTGTTACTGTATTATAGGTGGCAGACTTGACTTATACTTCGAATGATATGGATAGACATGTAGAGATTTTTTTTTGAATTAGTATATGCTAGAGGGGTATAGAATAATTATTAATGAATACTCTTCTGAGTTGAATAAGACTTAATCACGGGGAAACATGGGTTTGGGAGTAGACTCACAGACGCTTGTAATATTTAGAATTGTTTTGGGTTGGGATAACTTAAAAGCAACTAAAATACAAGATGAAGTTTTGCAGTTGTATTGTCGCCCCTTGTTATTAACATCTTCTATTAACATTATTTAGGTTATAGGCCACTAGTTCAACTTCATCCCTGATCAAGTTTTGAGCTACTCTTCGTTGTTGATTTCATAGGATGTAAGTGTAAATATTGCATGCTCATCTTCAATATTCCTTTTACTTTTATATAGGATTTATAGTAGAGCCATTACTCTCTATAAAGTTTGTCATGTATTACGATGGTGATAGTCTGTGAGGATTTTATTACTTTATATTATGTGGATTTGATATTAGACTATTGGGGTTCACCTATGTATGTTTCATTTTTGGTTAATTTCTCTAGTTATATTAATATCCATGCTTAAAATGATATTCTATTGTTTATACTCCCGTTATATTTACTTTAGACCTGATCAATCTAGTTTAAATTTTATGAGGTGTCACAGATATGGGACTGCCCATTTATTTGTTCATTGATTTTGGTAGGGTTTATGAATATTTTAGGAATACAAGGATGACTTTCGGAAAATTTTTTCTATTTTGGGGCATCAATTGTGTAGTTGATAGGTTATAATCGTGCGATTTTTCTAATTCGATTGTGCAGTCATTCCATCGTATGAAAAGTTAGTACCTGAAAGGGTTTAACCGTGCAACTGATGAACCCAATAATCGTGTGGTTGATGGGGCAGTCTACATTGTGTTTGAAGATTTCTAATTCCAAACGTATAAAAACTTATCCTTCTTAAAAGTTTCTCCCACTCTCTCTTCTTCCCTCTCATTTTATCCCCTTACTCCTTCGTATATTTATGTATTTGTGAGGACTTTTTCATGTTTTTTTTGCGTTCTGGATGATATGAATCACTAGGATCATACTTTTAGTGGTGAGGATGTGGTTCGGGGAATAAACTTGAACCATGACAGAGGTGTTGGTGTTCAGGGTGCAGAGGAAGGTGTGGCTCATGCATAGACAACACAGTGGCCCCTGATTTTCATTATGGATCCTATGGGATATCAAGGTGTGTTGCCACATGCCAACAATTGGGAAAGTGTGTCTTGACATGGTGAGCTTGCGATTCCAGGTAAGCAGGCGGCCTACAGCCTCCTCTACCGACGGATGAGGCGAACAGTTAGATACTACTACGAGCGTCCCATCCTCATCGTGCATTGGGGTGATGTCATGTGGGCATCCCACAAGTATGGCATTTGGACACTTTCTATTTCATTTTTTGCATGTCTATTTATATTATATCACCCGCATGCTTATGTTAGAATGCATTGTTTGAATGGTTTTTATGCTGATTTCTTATTAATCCTTGAAGTAAAAGTAGAAATAAGATAGTGATATGGGTAAATGTAATAAAATTATATTTAATTATAAAAATTAAAAATAATAATGAAATAAAATTAATATTAAAAATAAAAATTAGAATGAGAATAATAGTAGTAGTAGTAGTAGTAATAATAATAATAATAATAATAATAATAATAATAATAATAATAATAATAATAATAATAATAATAATAATAATAATAATAATAGAAGATAAGGATTAATATGAAAAATTTTAAATGGTAATAATAATAATGATATAATGATAACAAAATAACTTAGATACATATATAATATATTCACACCCTTAGATAATCAATTATAGGAATAGTAAAATATGATGGTAACCGGGGTGGAAGGAGATTATGGGGCCCTCATTACTATTTTTATTCCCTTTTGAATTTCTAATTTTCTCAAAGAAACTTTATATACGTTTGCTAAACGTGGACTTTCATGATAGAGTCACTTGCCCTTGAAAGTGACAGTGAAATATAACTTTGAAATAATTTCATAAGGGAGAGAGCTACGAAAGTTTAGAATTATCCCATGACTAATTAATCTTTTTAACTTACGGGAACTAATGAAATATTATTTAAGCATAAATGTATGACAATTAAAATAGTGAGAGGGAGAAAGCTCCGGAGAGTTTAGAATTATCTAACTATTGATTATCTTTTTAGTTCATGAGAACTAACAAAATATGGTTTAAGTGTGAACATGTGATAATTAAAACACTGAGAGTATCTCATGACTGATTAATATTTTAGTTAATGGGAACTACGGAAAGATAGTTTAAGTGTGAACGTACGATAATTAAAAACTAAGAGGAAGAAAGATCCGACGAGTTTAAGATTATCTCAATACTGATTAAGCTTTTTAGTTAATGTGAACCAAGAAAAGGTAGTATAAGTGTGAACGCGTGATAATTAAAACACTAAGAGCGATAAAGCTTCGATGATTTTAGGATTATCTCACTGCTGATCAATCTTTTTAGTTAACGAGTACTAATGAAAGATAGTTTAAGTATGATCGTATGATAATTAATCACGAAAAGGGATAAAGCTCTGACGAGTTTATGATTATCTCATAATTGATTAATTTTTTAAGTTAACGGGAATTGATGAACGATAGTTTAAGTGTGAACGTATGATAATTAAAAACATTGAGAGGGAGAAAGATTCGATGAGTTTAGGATTATCTCACAAGTGATTAATCTTTTTTAGTTAAAGGAAACTAAAGAAATATAGTTTAAGTGTGAACGTATGATAACTAAAACACTAAGAGGGAGAAAACTCAGGTGAGTTTTGGATTATCTCACATCTGATTAATCTTTTTTAGTTAATTTGAACTAAGTAAAAATAGTTTAAGTGTGAACGTATGATTATTTAAACACTGAGAGGGAGAAAGTTCCCACATGTTTAGGATTATCTTAAGACTGAATAATCTTTTTAGTTAATGAGAACTACCGAAAGATAGTTTAAGTATGAACTTTCTTTAGCTCTATAAGAATCAATCAGGACGGGTAATAAGAAAAGAGAAAAGCAGCTTCTACATGGGGGATAAAGTCTCTTTTAGGCGTGTTAATCTTATTGCAGCTGTCGGTGGTTTCAAACATGAGAAGGGTCCATCAAAGTACCTGGGATGCCCCTTTTTTAAATGTATAAATAAATCCATCTATTTTGATCCTATAGCTCAAGCTTTCACTTCCAAGCTGCTAAGTTATAAATCTAGATTCTTATCCATGGGAGGAAGAATTTCTCTTGTGCAATAAGTACTACAATCTATGTCTATTTATACCATTTTTGCTCTTAGCCCTCCTAAGAAAACTATAAGATTTATAGACAAAATTTGCAGTGCCTTTCTTTGGTGGTGTAATAAGGATTTTGGGAAAAAAATTCAGTGGGTTAGTTGGAAGAACATTTACTTGCCAAAATCTAAAGGGGGGTTGGGTACGAGAAGCTTGTACTCCTTCATTCTTGTATCCAACCTTAAATTGGCATGGCCTTTTAAACCTGGGACTTTAATTTGGTTTAAGTTTACGAGGCAAAAGTACCATTATATGCATTATAAATCAAGGTCAATGGCAGCTAGAAGAATCAAACAAGTTTGGGCAGTTTGTGAAGAACATTCATTATCAATAAAGGGTAATTTTATTTGGAAACCTACTACATCAAGAAATTTCTCTTTTAGTTTAGCTTATGATTAGGTAAGGAAATTTAATATTACGTCTATTTCTCATTAATTTATTTGGGACCACCATATAACCCCAAACCTCTCCACCTTCTCATAAAGGATTCTCAATAATTGTGTGCCTTTGGATTTAAATATCAAAAAGGTTGGAGTAACGCTTGATTCTAAATTCTTATGTTGCTACAAATTAGAGGAGCATATCATTCATTTATTCTTAAAAGGGCAAATAGCTTATAAAATTTGGGAGTTCTATGGTTAACTTATGGGCATTGCCCCCGCTAATTCCATTCATTCTATGTTTTTTAAATGGTGGATCCATATGGGACAATCTCAAGTATCTAGGGGTTGCACAAAATTATTCTTATTAGTATCCTCTATAAAATCTGGTTAAGAAGGAATAAAGCATTACTTGAAGGTGCTAATATGTAAGTTCACATATTATTCAAAGGGTTAAGCAAAGAATTCAAGAGATATCTCTATCTGCATCTTTTAAATCTGGGATTTCTAATCATTTTTTAGAAATCCTCAAGTTTCTAAACATTGTTCCCCTATAACTTCTTCACATTAGATGGTTCCTATATATTGTTCTAAGCCACACAAATTCTATTTCAAACTTAACTCAGATGGAGCATATGATGGGCAGAGTGATATGGGGTTTGGTGTTGTCCTAAGAGATTCTAAGGGTAGGTTCACTTAGGTATTTTCAAATTTCAGAGTTGGGGGTTCAAGTATCCTAGATGAGACTCTAGCTTTAAAGGAGGGTATTTTATACTATCTTGATAAGAACTGGCATAATTTATAGGTTGAATCTAACTCCCAGATTGCGGTGCATTGTATTAATGCAGTATCAAAGCCTCTTGAGAAGTTCAAAGGTTCTATCAAAGAGATACAAGCCATGTCTTCTTAAACAAATATCGCAGTAGTTCATTTATAGATAGATTCTAACCATGTGCTAACCGTATTTCAAATAATGGTCTTCAAACTAAAAGACTATCTATATTTTCTAATTTTTTAGAGCTTCCTAATTGAATTAAGGGTACAAACAAGTTAGATGCATTGAGTCTCCCTTAAATTAGATTAGTTACGAGTAAATAGCATAGTCTTTTATTTTTATTCTTTCTTTGTGTTCTTTCTTTATGTAAGCCACCTAGAGAGGGAATTTCTCTCTAATTTCTAATAAAAATCTATAGGGGTCTCCTATTTCTCTTAAAAAAAAATTAAAACACTAAGAGTGACACTTTATTTTTTGGTATTGATTTGTATTTCTATGTGTCACCTTTTTCCAAGCAGTTAATCAAGCCAGAGTCAGAGGTTTTGTGGTCTTGGTGAGGAGGGTTTGGGAGAGGGCACCGATGTTTATGTGGGCTTTTATTTAGTACATAGGATCCGGCTTGCTACTGGATAGCCTGCCATTTTGGTTATCCTAGTTGAGCGTTGGTGGAATACCACCAACACTTTTCACTTTTTGATAAGGGAGAAAACTATGTCTCCGTTGTACTTCTTCACTTTCACCATGCTCCCTTTTATAGAGTCAACCTTTGTGGTGGATTAGACTTTTAATATCATGATGGACGGATTGTACATAGCTCCGAGGATAGGGGCCACCCCCATTTGTGAGGTTTTTATCGATGCGAGTACTCTGAGTTCCCATTTGGAGAAAGTAGAGGATCTTGGGGTAGAATTAGTAGCAGTTATGAGGTATGGGATATGACTTTGTCTGATAATGGTGGGGGTGCTTTTGGTATCAGGAGGGTAAGGAAGGATCCACTTATTTTGTCTCCCTTTTTTATGGACTTTACAATTATTAGGATTATACACGGAGGATGGGATTGGTGGAGTTGTTTCGATCATCGTCCCTTTTTTAAGTTTTCTATTGGTAGCTTTAAAGGTATCTCTCATTTATGGGAGGTATGTACCAGTCCTTTTTATGTCTTTCATTTGTTTTTGTTTGATGCATATCTTTCAACTACTTATGTTTTATTTTGTTTTCATCGGATATTTTTGGCTTATTTTTTATGTTGCTTCGACCTCCGGGAGGCCTAGGATTAGGGAACCGAATGGATAAGATTTTCCCTCTCATCCCAAGTACGCGCAGGGGAATTTAATGGCGAGTTATTTCTTGTAATGGGAGGTAGTAAAGGATTACTTAAGGGACATGGTGGCAGACTGTGTAATTTGCATCATGTCTATCGTATTTCCATATTTTCTTTCACTTATTGGTATTTATGTACTCCCCATCTTTTTATTTTCCATCTTCTCTTCTTCAAGTGTCTTATGAGTTTACCCAACATGTGATGGAGGTGAGTGATGTTACTTGGTTATTTTTTGGTCGAAGGTTTCTCCCGAGGGATCCCTATGAGGATCTCTTTTATCTAGGATAGTGATCCACCTGACACTATATATGGTTGTTCCCGATATGTGTGTCACTTCCCCCTTCTTGAAATATAATATATGTAGAGGGGTTGATGAGATCCATGAATTTTTGGGATGGATTTTCCACCATCAACTTTCTTAGAGATGGTTCACACTATCGAGTTTTCATGGAGAGGATGATGGATTTTCCACCATCCGCTTGAGGCTTTATTAGCACGGGCAAGGGTAGCTCCGATAGTTGGAGAGCTAGAAGTAATGGGTGTGGATTAGGTTTTTCCTGAGGGAGGATAATATATGATTGTGGAGTTCTAAGGGCTCAAGATTGTGATTTGATCTTGATAGGGTTAGTTGCATTGCTTGGGTGATGATGATGATGAATAAGACTTTGTTCTCCTTAGTTCATGATGCATGTTTGAGTATATGTTGGACTTACTAGATCTTTGTTTAATATTTTGTATCTTCATTGAAATCTTGGACAATTGATGTCTTGGTTTCATGGTTTATATGTTCCTTGTAATATATCTCATCATGTGTTGGGTTCTTATTTTTATCGTAAGTAGATTAGAAACAAGATAGTTAAGTATGATAACATATTAATTGTGTTGTTATAGTACAAAATCCATTTTCTTGAAATACTTTATGCTTCAAACTAGTGATTACGTTTAATACAATGTAGTGATAGACTACATGTGGAAGGCCATTTTAATAGGGTCAAAAGACATCTCCATCCACTGCGACTCAAGATTGTTTTCAAATTAAATAAATGGATATTGTGAGGCACGAAACTCAAGGATGGTGGCATATTACAATAAATTAAGGAATTTTCTTAAGTATTTTAGGTTAGTCATTATGGAACAATTATCAAGAAACTATACCGGTCTTGTCGATGCTTTGGCAACATTAACCCTAACCACCAACACCGACCTAAAAAGGACCATCAAGGTATAACACCTTGGCATCACACTATCAAATATCCTAAATTTAAATCCATCATAATATAGCTTGATTGATCACTAAGATAAGAAGGATCCAAATGATAACTACCTAAAGAATGGATATTTCCCTATATATGAGAGGAAGGCCAATAAGTATAAGATCAAGTCAGCCTAATTTTCTATTAACTCAACAGGCATCTATATCTGATGATTTTTTATAGGTCCACTCCTGAAATGCGTAAATCCATACAAGGTGGATGAAATCATAAGAGATATGCATGAAGGTAGTTATGAAGCACTTGTTGGTGGACCATTATTGGCTTATAAGGAAATATTCCAAGGATATTGGCAGCCTTATGTGAAAATAAACATAGTAAATTATGTTCAGAAGTGTGCTAAGTTCCAAGAATTTTCACTCATTATGGGAAACGAATGGGGGGTTTGAATTTATTAACATATCCTTAGACATTCTCCTAATGGGGTTTAAAAATAGTCGGTATATTGCCAAACTCTTGAGAAGATCAAAACTTTATTATCAAAATGATCTACTACTTCACTAAGTGTCTTTGATGTAAGCGTTTTAGCCCATATCAAAGAAGTTGGTGCAGAAAGATTCATATGGAAAAACATCATCGCCCACTTTGGAATCCCTAGAGCCTTGGTGTTAAACATTAAAAATCAATTTGACAATGATCATATAGAGAGTTTATGTTAAATATATTATCTAAAACTATTATGTATCCATTTGAATCCCTCATAGAAATGAACAAGTACAAATTTTAAATAATATTATCCTTGGTGGACTTAAGAGGTGACTATATAAGGCCAAAGAAAAGTGAATCAATCAAGGAACTAAACATAGTACTTTGGGCATACATAACAAAACCAAGATGAGCAATAGGAGAAATTCCATACGCCTTAGTTTACGGAATAAAAGCCTTTATCCCTTTGGAAATCAATATCTTGACTTTAAAAACCAAGCACTATGAGGATGTGGAACGTGAAGAACGAATCTCTAAAGAACTGAATCTTGGAGAGAGAGAGAGAGAGAGACATGATTCACCTTATTCCTTATCAACTGGAACTCTCACTATAGCACAATAAAAAACTCGAAAGCATAGTATCCATCATCGGAGATTTAGTGATCAAAAAGTTAATATTATAATTTAAGAATCCCTCAAATGTATCTTATTTAAGAGGGACCTTTCAAACTTACAACATCTAGTGGAATGGTATTCTACTATTTTAAACAAACATATGTATCCCCAATCCTAAAGTTCTACAATGTTATAATCGTGAGAAAGTTTTATCGTGAGTTTAGCTAAGTTCCTTTCCTTTTTTAGCCTATATATTCTCATGAAAGAACTGTGTTAACCTAATTTATGAATAAAATGAAATGTTTTCTCAATTATTATACTCAAACTGATATTCTGCCTCACTACTTAACAAGATCTCTCGGTAGTTAGCCTATATAGGTTCAGCCAATTCATTTGGTAAACTGTTTTAAAAACTCGCTTATAAGGATTCAACCCTTGTATTTAACAAATCCTCAAGACCCTCAGACGTAATATTCAATAGGCTCACTTGGCCCTAAGCTCATAGTGGTTCGACCTAAGCATTTTTTAAGGCTTATTTGACCCACGGCTCACGATGGTTCGACCTAAGCATTTTTGAAGGCTCACTTGATGCTCGGCTCATAGTGGTTCGACCTAAGCATTTTGAAGTCTCATTGACCCTCGAATCAATATTCAATAAAATATAATCACATTCGGATCCTAGGAAGTTCAATTCATAGCCTTCAATCCCTTATCACAATTTAAGTAGTTCAGAAGATTGAAGCTTATGGGGTAATTGATGATCCGAGAAATGGTTTAATCTATACTATTGACATTTTGGGCTCCTCGGCCTAAAAACGGTTGGCCTCATACCTTATGTTTCAAATCCCCAACCTCATACTCTGTTTCACACTCTCGGCCTCATACAATCGTCCAGATTGCATCAGACAGCCAAGAACGCACAGAATTTGCTAGAGTGATGAAAAGGTAAGATCGTTTAGAAAGCTCTGATACCAATTTGAGAATGTTGTGTGATATCGATTATATGTGGATTTGAAAATTTTCAATTTTAAACTTATTTAACTAAATGTCTATTTTTTATCCAAATTAATTAAACCCTAACACATGCATCTAGGTGTATAAATCATGCCATCACTAAATAAATATAAATTGCTGACATACAAATTTCAAGAAAAATCCCTTTCGGGTAAAACCTTTTATTTCACTATGAAGAGGTAAATCGCAACTTACATACACAATTAAATCTGTAATGAATATTCCCAGACACTCATATAGACCTCAGCCTAGAGTCGACAATGGATCAATCGCAACGAACCCATAAGAAAACACAGTTCTGCCTTCAGTATGGAACACCCTCAAGCATTCCACTGACCGCAGTCGTAGTCAGCCAGCACCCTCCCTCAGGTGGTACTAAATCAGTAGTAAATAAATCTTCCCTACAAGAGAAACTCCAACAAAATTGAATCGTGGGTTCCACATTGACTCACTAAAGATATTCGGATGATTTGTGAATCAAAACAAAGTTAAAGCCCCTCAAAAAGTGAGAAGACAAAAATTCTGCAAAAGCAGTTTTCGTAGAATGAAAATCTCAGGTCTTCTGAAGAAAAAAAGACTCAAAACAGTGTTATATATAACAAGATTGAGTCGGGGGGATCGCCCGAACGACATCAAATGTCGTTTGATCCAGGAGATCGCGCGACCTTCTAACGACAGTGATAAATGAGAAACAGCAGTATGTCATTAGATGAAACCATCAAGCGAGCTTCTCGCAACTGCTTCACTCGAGATGCAATGTCACTTGAACCCTCATTCGAACGACTTCAAGCTGTCGTTTGAACGACAACCCAATGTCGCTTGAATGACCTTAGCGAAAAATATTTTATTTTTAAAACTCCGTTTAAAAACTTAGAAAAAATTATTTTGACGAAAAATGACGCCTCAGATGCTTAAAAATATTTTATAAAAATTATCCAAATAATTTAAATGAAATATTAAGGGACTTAAACACAACCTTACCAAAATCTATCTCGCAGAGGCTTGTCTGTTGAAGAATGTTGGTATTCGGATTCGTCTTGATGCATGATTGGAATTGAACTTTTCTTCGACGGTTGTAGCGGTATACGACATACTTTAATGTAAACAGGACTATATAAAATATGTCCTTACAAATGAGTATTTCAGTCATTGCAGGACTACACAAGTGGGTACATGTGATAGCATTTGCATGTGAAGAGAATGATCACATATTCCATGAAATTTCTAGAAGGACGGGTATCAATAATCAAGAGGATTGCATCAATTAACATTCTCCATGTGACTTGGAGTGCAAATTACACTCCAAGCAACCTATAAATAGATTGTACCTTCTTATTTGTTTCATAAGTTAAGTCATTGTATAAAATTACTATTACTATGTCAAAAACACTCTTTAGTAGACTTGGCAAAATGAGGCACGACACGATAACACGACATGAACCGACACAAAGTTATAAGTTAATGGGTGGACCCTTAATGGGTTCGGGTCATATCAGTGCCAACCCGATAAGATACGATAGTTAACGGGTCGAGTTAGTGTTGACACCCTTCACCCGTTAATACCCGATAAAACCCGTTATGACCCATTAGTTTAAGTAAATAAGATATACTCTTAGAACTTATAAATAATTTATGTAGCATTGTGTTAATTTAATCGTAATGAATTTTATTAAATGAGAGATTTAGTAATGTCAATGAATTAATGGGTATACTTGGATTCAAAAATATGATAATATGTCAACTTGTATACGATTCAAAATAATTCATTATATTAATGGGTATTAACGAGTGAACATGACACGACACGTTAAGATAACGGGTCGGGTTTGGATATGATTTTTTCACACGATAAAAAAGTCACCCGTTTAGACACGAATCCAATGAGATCCGAACACGATAAAAAATGACACGAACACGACTCAACACGACCCATTGATTGGTCTACTCTTTAGAGAGAGAAAGTATTAAGTGTAACTTGTAAAACACTCTATAGTTAGTAAGGAATGAGTTGCACCAAAATGGATGTAGGTCAATTAACTGAACCATTCTAAATCCTTTGTGTTGATCTTTTCTTTGCACTTATTTATTTCATTTAGTGTTCACTGCCATACTCATAAATTGTTTAGTTAATGACTCATTGAGTTCTTCTTATTTTATCTGAGTTGTTATGATTTCATGTAACATCAATATTCATTATCTTAAATTAATGAATTAAAACGACATTACCATCAAGATAAGAGGTTAATTTGAATATGTTTTTTCACCAAACAAAAAGGTAACTCATTTAGAGATAAATCCGATAAGATCTGAACACCATAATATTCGATACTAACATGGCCCGTTGACAGTTTGCGCAAGAAAATCTTCGACTGATATCTTACGTAAGTTTACATAGACAATTGTGTTCATTAACTTCATAATCACCGTGAATCGCAAGTGTAATTACCATAGAAGGAAGTAATTATATCATAAGTAGTCATAAATATTTTGCATTAAAAATACAAATAAAGGATAAATCCCTAGTTGTAGATAATTTTAAATCCTAACCTTTAATTTGAGACTTCTTCAATATTTAAGTAAGTGTGATGTTAATTTGAAGATAAAGAGTTAAATATACGAAAGAGAGAAAGTCCAAAAGAATAACGGCCGGAGAGTGGAACCTTTCATTTGGAATTGCGGGGCTTGTTTAATAGCAAGACAAAGGAAAGAATAGTTAGAGTTTGTTGAATTAGGAGAGTAGGAGGTGACCATAGGGATAGACGCTCAAGTGGACAAATATAAGCCCTTGGATTAAGATGGCGTAGGATTCTGAGTTGAGTACACGTGCTGCCCTCAACTCTTTACCGCTTTTTATCTTTGCTTCCATGCATGGATTTCTCCTCCAAATATAGTGAGTGCGCATATGGAGAGGAGAGAGTGAACCGCTCTCTCTTTTAAATTTTCTTCTTTTGGCTTCTTCATAGCCATCATTAGCAACAAATGTAACATAACCATCTCTTTATATTTGATTTTTCTTCTAACACCAACTACCCAAGTGATACTACTACCGAGAGAGATTTAGTAGCTACCCTACTCGCTCTTTCTTTGCTTTTCTTTCACATCAGATCTTGTTTTTCGCCCAAGAATTCTCTCAATATCTCAGATTGGGTTATTCTTTCGTCAAACCAATACGCAATAAAACTCATGACCCACTTCACAATTGAGCTTTCAATCTTGTTTCTTGATCTGGGTCACTTCCTTTGTTTCATTATATGATCAGATTTATACATTCTGAATTTTGTTTTTCCGATTGAAAATCAACCCAATGGAAGAAGATCAAGAAGTGAAATATTCGTGCAAGCTGTGCAACAAGAGCTTCCCCTGCGGCAGATCCTTAGGGGGTCACATGAAGTCTCACGTGATCAACGCCAATGCTGTCACAGATTTGGGTTATGGGCTTAGAGAGAATCCCAAAAAGACATGTAGATTTGAAGATACTTTGTTTACGGACATGTTTTGTAAGGAATGTGGCAAAGGTTTCCAATCTTGGAACGCCCTGTTTGCGCATATGAAGTGTCACTCTAACAGACCTTCAAACAATTTTGGAGAAGAAGAAGAAGATAATAATTCATGGACGGATAGCCAATCCGAGAATGGAATTGGAGTTTCCCATAGAAAAAGAAGATCTTCAAGAAAAATCAAAAGGTACATGCCCATGCCCATGCCCCCCACTACTTCATCTTCTGTTTCTGAAGTTGAGCAAGAGAAACAAGAGGTTGCCAAGTGTTTAATGATGCTTTCTAGGGATGTGAGCCATTGGGGTGAGTCCTCTCATGATTCTGACTCTCAAGCTAAAATTGTGGGTAAGAATAACAACTCAATCAGTAGTCTTGGTGAGGCTGTCAAGTACAAGAAGTTGAGAAGTGGGAAGTTGGAATCTACTAGTTTGGATAAATCCGGATGGAGAAAATCAGAATTTAGTTCTTATGAAGTGAAGAAATCAGAAATTCAAGCTCTTGTGAAGGAAAAGAACTCTAACAAGTCTAAATTGGGGAAGAATTGGGAATTTGATGAAGCTGAATTGGGTTTCAAGAGGAAGGGTGATGATTTTTATGATCCAGAATGGGATTATGATGCTTTTGATGCTAAAAACAAGAGGAGCCAATTTGAGTGTGACGTCTGCAAAAGGGCCTTTCACTCTTACCAAGCACTTGGAGGGCACAGAGCAAGCCACAAGAAGATCAAAGGCTGCTCTGCTTCAAAAATCAATTCCAGTCAAAGCAGCTTTGAGACTTATAACATAAACAGCCCAATTGATCAAGAAAAGGGCTCAAAGAAGAAAAAGGGATCACACGAATGCCCAATTTGCTTCAGAGTTTTCTCATCAGGACAGGCTTTGGGTGGTCACAAGAGATCACACACAATTGTAACCCAGAAACCAATTGAAGAAAACAGAGAGTTTCTTGATCTGAATATGCCTGCTCCTGTTGAAGAAGAGGGCAGTAATAGCCAGGGTGGGTTCAAGCTAGCCAGAGTGGGTTGAAAGCAACCATAATTGAAGTGTTCTCAAACTGATCATTTGGCGGTTCAAACATTCAAGTGTGTATAGATTCATTCATTCCTTGCATAATTGAAGTGTTTCCACACTTTTTCTCGCTTTTATTTGTCTTACTGTTTCATCAAGGAACAATTTCTGTGTTAGCTGCAAAATTTTGACTACAATTTGCTATGCTTTAGTTTTGAAACAACTATACTTGTAATTGATCGATTTCAACTTCAACTTATTACAGTAGGACTAGTCATATTTTTTTCCGTGAAGGTAGTAATGTCTTGTACATTTTTTTTCTGATTATCTTTTCTTGATGTTGAAGAGAGTGAGGATTAGTGATTGAAGTCATGGAGAGATAAAAATTATAAATTAATAAAAACATTTTAATTATGTGCACGAAGATGGGATGTAAGCTTAAGGTGGTTGTTCAGTCACCTAACATTAAACAAGACACATGGTCCCTACTTAACTCGAAAACCTATAGGTTGGGAAGACCAAGTCCGTACTTAACATGGGTGTAAAGAGTTGTGGATACTTTCCAGTTACTAAAAAAAGGAGTCATTGAGTAATTCAACTGTGACATGTAAATCTGACCTTTTGATCCGGTGCTTGTGTGTCTAGTGAATTTGCAAAAATTAGACTTAGAACCACAAAGGTTTGTCCAAGTGGTTCTTGTGATGAGTTGTATGCCAGATATTGTGTGTTCAAAACTTGGCAGTTTCTTTGGGGTTGGCTCATAGGTGGAGTGTTGGTGTGGTGCCTAAATCCCCTAGTCCCGACATGAATAGCATGTCATGTATTTGCCCTGACCGAAGAGGGGATTTTGTCTCAGTGCGCAAAAGTTCGTCCCTGGACTCCCCTTACCTCATAACCAATAAATATTAGATATATTAAACGTCAGACATAATGAATTTCATGCGAATTGATGTATTTAAGTGACAACTTAAGGAATTAAATAAGACGTCATTTCTCTAATATTACTTTAAAGGGACATATACCAAATAGTCGCTCGGACATTTTTTAATACCTATTTAGTCCAAACTTTTTTATTTTGCCTCAAAAAGTCCTTTGCCACATATTTTGGAGAGAGAGTGTCGCTGGCGCGGACCTCTAAAAATAAGAGGATATTGAGTGTTTGAGAGACTAAATGGGTTAAACTAAAAATACGTGTCCTTTTTAAAAAATATATATTTATAGTATGGACTATTTAATAATTGACCCTACTTTAAAATAGTTAATGATAAACGTGCTTGAAAATTAAAGGTGCACACAATAGCGATATAATAAGAAACGCATGCAAATAATATCCGAGCACCTTACTTGCTCTCGCCTTGTTGTTTCAAGGTAATTTTTTGGGTATCTTACCACGGGGTGTCCGGACCAGTTTTAAGCACACCTCGACTAAGTCACGTTCGCGGTTCGTGCATTCACTGGCCAAGCATTATTTTGACAGTGCTGGAGATCGAACTGGAGATCAAACCCAATTCACCCCCAAAAGATTATTCCAGTGACAGTCTTATACCACTGGGCCAAAAGGCGTGGTTCCGTTTCAAGGTAATGAAAATAAATAAACTAGGGATGGCAATTTTCCCCGATATTTCGGATAACCGAAAAATCCCCGAAATTTCGGGGATCGGGTCGGGTTCGGGGACTAAAAAGACTCCCCGAAAGATTTCGGGTCGGGTTCGGGTATACCCTTGGGTCTCCACGGGGATACCTGAATTATTAATATATAATAAAATATATATATATATATTTATATTATAATAAATATATAAGTATAGAGCATCTAAAGAAATAAACCCTAGATCTCTCACTAAACTCACGCAGCTCCATCTAAAAAAATAAACCCTCGAGTCCCTCGCTCTTCTCCCTAGTCCCTCACTCTCTCTCACGCCGCTCTCCCTCATCTGCCTCATCTTTTCCTCACATTCCCTGCATCGCTGCGTCATCTTTCCTCATCCCCTCATCTGCGTCATCCTCATCCCCTCACGTCCCTACATCGTTGTCGTCGCTGCGTCGTCAAGTCGTCTTGTAAGGTAAACTCCACGATTCCCCTCACTCTCCTGTTACGATAGTATATAAACTGATTGTTAGGGGTATTGATTTTAATTGGTTGTTAGGGATTTTGATTTTAGTTGAAGATGGTTTAGTTGATTGATTTTAGTTGATTGGTAGTGCTGTTACAAAGGCCCAAACGATCCATTTATGAAATAACTTTCTTTTCAACAGGTTAACCAACCAAAAAAAAAAAAAACTTCAACTACTCCATTTATGAAATTTATTCAAACTCCTACCCGAAATTTCAGATGATTAAACCAGAGGCTATTACCTAAGTATTCAAGTATTTTTCAATTATTTTACTACTTTTGAGAGAGAGAGAGAGAGAAAAATAAAATCAAAACAGGTTCCCCGCGGGGAACCCGATACCCGTTTTAAACGGGGACGGGGATCTCCGAACCCGTTATAACGGGGAACGGGACGGGGACGGGGAATGGTTTTTCTAACGGGGACGGGGATGGGGAGTTGAAATCCGACCCCGAACCGACCCGTTGTCATCCCTAAAATAAACCAATCACCAACACAATCCAAAAATTCATGTCAAACTTAATAAATGAAATTGTGAAATTTGTTTAAGTAACTACAAAGTGCATCTCATGTCAATAAAAACATGAAAAAAAATAGATGAACTAGCATTCTAAAATTTCTTATGACAAGAACTAATATAAAAAACGAAATGTCATTGCAAGATATTCTCATCGCCATTTCGTGTTTTGTATATACTATTTATTTGTCATTGCAAGATGTTCTCATCGCCAATGTCATTTGGATTCTTAGATTCATTACAGTTTTCACTTTAAAACACACATAATGGACTTCTATTATTGAGATTGTTTGCATCATTCTCATTTATTGATTTGTAAGAATATAGTTCCATTAGTTTTATTTCGACAGATCCAGGATTTAAGTTGAGGGGGCAAAACTAAGAAGTAAATTTTGTTAGCATGAAATACGATTAATATAGAAGAGTACAAACGAAAATTCGTAATATTAAAAGTAAAATTCACATGTTAATTGTATTTCATGCTAAAATTTTAGGGTAACTATGGTGCAAAATATTAAAACTAAAATTCATAACAATTTATGACTTTGAGAAGTAGTTTCTAATAATACCAAGTCGCATGTTAATAAATAAAGTTTTAACTTAAATGACTCGTCGGCTTAATAATTTAATTTATTTAGACAAATACTTTATTAGATTTATTTCGTGTGACTATTGGGACACGTAGAAAGTCCGCAATCGACTTATAGTAGTGAAATTTAAGTCGATTGGGTTGGTACATGGCTTGGGCAGAGTTTCAAACCATTTGAAGTGTTAATTGGACTCATTGGGTTGGGGCTTATGTTGGGCCTAAGCCTAATTTCGTGGGAAGCTCTTTTATTAGGTTAGTTAGTAAATTCTAAAACACACTTTAGACTTTGGAGAAACCCTAGGAAGCTTAAGAGAAGACGCACACAATGGTTGAAGAAGATTTGAGGATTTCTGGAACTTTGAGTTGTCAATCGGTCTGATGCAAGTTTATATTGTTTAAGAATTTAATTGGGATTGTATTATGGTAGTACTAGTCATTGGATTCTTGACTAAAAATTTATATAAATCTGATTTTAATCATCTAATTAGTATTTTTTGTCATTTGACTTAAATTGGATGTTAGTCCTTAATCCTAGTAGTTAATTTGTGTAGTTTAATAATGAAACCCTTTAATTTGATACACGAAAATGTATAATCTGATTAAATTTATGTAAATCCGAATCATATTTATTAGTTCATAGAAACCCTCTTGTTAATTTCACAATTGAATCAAATCTAGGACGAAATTATTAATTTAAGAGGTTAAGTTTTGATCTATAGGGGTTTAAATATCATAATAGGCTTTTCTTGATGTGTTAGGAACCTTGGTTGGTTCATCAATGGAGGACTAGGGTTTTTAGGTTCGTATTTTTGGGTTTGGGATTGAAGAAATCGGTAACTTTTGGAAATCTAGATTGTGGCATCAGTGTGCACGGCTCAGTTTCCCGTGCAAATAGAATCCATGAGCACAGCTAGGATATAGCCTCGTGCGCACGGTTGTGGCAAGAAACTTAATTTTTGATGTTTGTTTGGTTATTGCTATTGAGGTTTAAGGGAAATGCTAGGGAGGAACATTATAAGACTATTTCGAACTAATATGTAGAGTTTGGGGTTCGATCGATGTTTATAGAGTTTGGAGATTAGTTTCTAATTAACCGGAGTTAATTAATTTAGAACTTACGACACTTTCAGTAATCTATGGATAGATTGGATTCATGTGGCTTGAGGACCTTGAGTGTAGGATCGAGTATTGAAAGTTATACAAGAACAATAGATACTTAGTGATTGTGTAGGTCACATGTTAGTTTAGAATGTTTATTTGAACCATTGAGTAAGGTAGAGATTATATTAAGAATAATTCTTGTTAAAGTTAGGCGTAAGATGATGCCTAGTTTTGGAAAGCCTTAGGAGTTCAGGCTAGTGTTAGAAATAACCAATTATAGTTTACGTGTGTATTAACTAATAATATTAAAAGACTTTATGCGTAAACTTTTTGGTGGTTTGTACTTGTTTAATAACCCGGATGCATAGGGTCGTACTTGTTTACTTGTTTTTATGTGCAATCATACTAGGGTGGTGTGTATGCTCGTGAGGGACATACTAGGAGGGATTATGATGGGGCAAGTACGACGTTGACTGCGCTGGTACCCCGACGATGATACAGAATTTACCTTGATCCTTTTACCCCAATCCTACGATTGACGTACCCGTGTTCGCGAGTGAGGACAATGCAGGAGAGTTCTATCGTATTGCCTTAGGTATGGAAGCAATGAGATATGACGAAAATGCATAGTAATTATCCTTTACTGAGGCTTTGAGTTTATAGGTTTATTAGAACCTATAAATATACCTAGTACACACAAGTGATCCCCGAATGCAATAGGGATAGGCCCTTATACTTTTATTTGCATGCTCAAGCATTGAACATGAGATTTGATGTGAGTTGTATACACTCATGACTATTTTGAATTATATGATTATGTGTTGCGGTAATTGAGATAGTCATACCCGTTTATTACTTATACTGGCGATGTATAACCATATGTTTGTGACTCGGGATATTGTGGTAATAATATACTAGAGATGTATATACTAAATTGTGACTTGAGAATGTTACAAACTATTACATTACAGATGGGCATATTTTGAAAGGAACTCAAGATAATTAAAATAAGCACTATACCACAAACCAAGAATGGTCATAGATCTTGACCGTGACTAGGCCCTCGAGCCATGGCTGAGGTCCGTGACTATTTTTTCCATGACCAAAAAACGTGGTCACGATTTTTATTCATGACCCAAAATAAGGTCCACGTCCTCTTTTGTGGAAGAGTATGTGGCTTTATGGTCACGGACCTGGGTCGTGACTAATGATTACGATTAATTAATCATGTTTATGACTATATGTGTGTGTGTGTGTGTGTGTGTGTGTGTGTGTGTGTGTGTGTGTGTGTGTGTATACCTTCTCATAATAAGACTTTAAAATATGTTCAATGTGTCTGATTTTCATCCATTCTGTATTACGTTTTAAAAAACTATGAATTTTTGCACGTGGCCAACTAACAAGAAGCATATCTATGATTGATGTATAGATGTCTTTGACATGAACTCAAAATCCTTTCTTCTTCAACTTATTAGCAAGATTCAATTTGATGTGCATATATCGCGAGATGTCACAGCCTTGGTCAATGCTCTCTTTACGTAGTTATATCCACATTGGGTGAATATTTTTTCTACATTCTCTAATAACGTAAGGAACATTAGGTATATACGCAAAATATATTCTCTATAGCCTCATCCCAACTTTCAATTAAGGAAAATAGAATACGATCGAACATGTACTCTTATTGGAGATGAACTCCACGATTTGTAAGGTAGTTAAATTATTCAATCTTCTTATTCCCATACTTGTAAATAGGAGTACCCTCTAAATAGCGTGCACTAATAAAAGAGGTATAAGTGGGGTCCAATTGCAACCTCTCGTACTCTTGTTGCAAGTGATTATTACCATGCCTCATTTTTTCTGAGAAAAATATATGAGGGTGTAAATATGATTCCTACAAGTAATTGCTATAATTAATCATTAACTAGTTATTATTTTTCAACCGATCCAATTTAAGTTTATCTTATTTTAACCTTAGGGTTTAAAATCCAATTTAAGTTTTTCAACCTTAGGGTTTAAAATCCAATTACAACATTACAGTATTTTCACATATAAGTCATATGCGAACAGATGTAAATTGGAACCGTGTGTATGAATGTGCACAAAACCAATTTTCATGTCCATTTCATTAGTACCTTGTAAACCACTACCTACCTTTGCTTCTCTTATTGTGCGTTGATCAATATCATCAAATCACAGTCATATGTCAAAGAGAAAAAGGAGATTGAGGGTGGTCAAATGAGACATGATGACTTATGATTCTATAAAGATAATAGCACAAAACTATTAGGAATGTAACATGTAGATGAATGCTAGTATTAGATATATAAGGTTCAGTTGACATTGAGTTGAGACTATACTATAGTCATTAAGAATCATTAAGATTCCTAAGCCATATTTTACTAGTGAGTTCAACTCCTTCTCGATTAGTTTTTCTTTGTTACCATTCATTGGTGTGAATGTTTTAAAATTTAGTATTGCATAGTTACACACATTCACACTACACCAAAAACACTATTTAGTATTCTAATGAAACTCCAAATAATTTCCACAGAAAGACCAAATAATTTAATTCTAACTCCATAAAATTCAAATCTAATAGAATTCATAATTGAATTCCATACTAGTGCAGTTCGTCTTACCCAAAGAATGTGTATATATATGTGTTTGATTTAGTCAAAATCCCAATACTAGTGTATGTGTATGCATGTGTATGTGTATGTGCATGTATATGTGTATATGTATGTGTATGTGTACGTGTTTGGTTTAGTCAAAAATCTTTTAAGTGGTTACACTTAAAATGGGATAGTGCAATGTCAACTAGAGAAATGTGGTCAAATGATTTTAAACTTAAAAGAAAAATTGTGGAGCCGAATAACATCCACTTTTAGTGGAAAAAAATAGCATCACATGGGTAGCACGTGGGTGTTAAATAAACTAATAAATAGGACTCCAAAGTCCCATTGAAAACCATGTTGAGAGGACAAAAGCCATAACTACCTATACACTAAGAAAAATGATATATGCACTGGAATTGTGCACCGGTTTTGTACACCGAGTGCTTTAAATGCTTTTACACTTGACTAACATGCTGAATGTACAAGAATTTAGGCAATCCGGTGCACAAAATCGATGCACAGTTCTAGTGCATGTAGAACTTATCATACACTAAAGAAAGATCTATGTCTCTCTTATTTTTCATTATTATGCATAATAATCTTTGCAAATTTTTAGCTGAGAAAATGTACTTCTAATGGAATTACTTTAATTGAATGATTTCTTTTCAAAGTTAAAGTGATAACACAGCTAGGTGGATATAAGAATTTGTTTAAGATTTATTTTTCCACGTGCTCTGAGTTTGACCTACACTTGTTGTAGCATCAATAAATGGTGGAGGTGGATTATTTGTGTGGCTCAAATAAAACTAATATTTTATTTGTACTTGATGGATCATTTGTCATGTTGATTGCATGATGTAATAGAGTGGGTCACTATTTTGAACATGATCAATATGTGTTCATACATGATGTGGATTAGTATTTTAGAGGTGATAAAAACATAAAAAAAGGGCTTCATGCCTCTAAATGTGCTAAGAGGTAACAGTGTAGTGGGTAAAACTTACATTTAATATATCAGCATCACTAACATATGAGTTTGTTAAAATAAAATGATTTACAAGATAAATAAACATACACATAAAAAATTCCTAATTAAGTTCAATTACATAAAAATTGAAATTTGGGTATTTTAATCATACATATACATACACATATGCACACATATATATACATACATACACACACACACACATACATATATACACATACATATACACACAGATACACATACAATGCACACACAATATAAAGAGAGAGAGAGAGAGGGGGGGGGGGCAGTGTAGAGATAATTGAACTAGAAAGATAGAGAGGGAAGTGTAGAGAGAGATATTAAGGATCGTCGAAGATTATTTTAAGGTCATCGAAAAGAAAGAGAAAGGAGGGATCATGTGAAATAAAAAAAACCTTGTTTGTTCTACAAGATGTGGTCACAGCCCTAGTCCGTGACCACTCTGTCATGGCCATTTATTTATTACACATCAGCAATATGGTCACGGCTAGTGACCATGTTGTGTGGCGTGTAAAAAATAAATGGTCATATCAGGGTAGTCACGGACTAGGGTCGTGACCACCACCGTGACTATTTAAAAATGGTCACGGCCCAAGGTCGTGACCACACTTAACTGAAAACCTTAAATTTGTCATGCACCTAGTCACAGTCTGGGGCCATGACCCAGTTTGGGGTGAATTTTGGCACAATTTTGGCGCCCAGTTGGTCACGGACCATGGTCGTGACACTATGGTCACTGTCTAAGGCTGTGACCATATTCATTGGATGTCATCCTTAGGTTTCATCACTGTCTGTGTCACACGAGGTTTGATTATGGTCATGGTCATGAACATTCTCGATTTGTGGTGTAGTGAAGAGAATAACTTTACATAAGAGATTTTTTATTATTTCATGAATCTATCGTAGAGTGTGAATATCTGAAGTTGAGAATTAAACTTAAAACTTCTAGTGTTGAGATACTTAACTAATAATGAAATTATATCACCTGGGCCATATACGGGTTTGGGAGTAGAATCGTATATTTATTTAGGTTGTTTGGGTTAGGTAACTTAAATGACTTAAAACGTGAGGAAGATGTACTACTACTACTACTACTACTACTACTACTACTACTACTACTACTACTACTATGGCCCAGTTTTAGATAAATTCTCTATTTTTCACATGTGTTAGGCTGATGTTGTTATGGTATACTTAGGTTGTTCATTGGAGTAATATCTCTAACAACATTATGTTCACAATTCTTAGTATGTAAAAGTCGAGTAGAGTAGTTCATTTACTTTTTTATATTTCTTTATATTTTAGTACAGGGAAATGTAGTTATTTCAATTTATCTCGAGTCATATATTGTACATGTTGTACTTGTATTCAAAGATGGATATTGTATTGTTGAGATTTTATATTTCAGAGTAGGATTTGTTTCTCATGGGAGTGATTGGTATTCGAGATGTTGTGCTTTTTTGTTTCAGCTTTTCATTATTGTATCACTTTTATTTATTATGTTTTATTTATTTCATTATGCTGAGAATGTTACCAAATGTTTTTTATTCTCGTGTTTTTTGTATTATACCTGATCAATCTATTTATGGATTTTATGGGGTATCACAGTTGGTATCAGAGCATTCTAGTTTCTATTGTACTAGGGTCTTGAGTGAGTCCATTGCTTTTTGCATTCTTTGATTCCTTTATATCTTTATCATTTAGGATTTGTACTCTTTATAACGACGACCTCTTAGGGAGTTTCGTGTCATTGTTGCAGATGAATGATTCAAAAAAAATTGGAGTCTATCAGGAGGGTTCCATCTTTGGAGTTCCTTTGTGAGACATCTCGCGAATAAGATTGATTTCAGTTAGGAGTTGGAGACTATTGGGTGCGACACCGTTAGTATGTGTTTAGCACATGAATGAAAGGGAAATGATTCCACTCACCATCCGAAATAGCATGAAGAGAAAGTTTCAAAGAGCTCATCAGGCAACTGTATGGTACCCAGTATGAGGGGGAATTTAACTATCTTTATCTTTATGCATTGGTATAGATTGATACACAAGTGAAGAAAGACTTTTATGTTATCTACAATTATTTGTGAAGACATATTGGGTTAGAAAAAACATTTGGGTAAAATATTTGGTTGGTATTATTGGAAGATTGTTCTTCGCCACTTATGCTTAGTTAGTGAATGTTGTCTTTCTACATTACCAAAATCATTACAACTATGTAAACGATAGAGTTCCTAAGATTAAGAAGAGTAAGACCGAAGTAGGCTCAAATAGTGCTATCAATGGATCAGCTCTGGATCCGGACTTGATTCAGATCCAATTCATTTACAAAGATCTAGTTCATATTTTAATATTCGATTTCCAGATTACCTATTTATCCGAACAACTGATTATAAAATGGATCGAATATGGATTTAGTATAATTCAATATGTTAAGGACCCAATTCGATTAAATATAACATATATATATTTTATATTTATTAATATATGTAATATGTAAGTACTATAGGTATAAATAATCATAGATCAAAGTAATATATGTTTTATTTATACGAATCATACAATATAATAAATTATAAAATATTTAAATATAAGATTAAAAATAAAGAATTGGGATAATAATAAAAATTAAAAATAAACGTCTATATATGGTCAGACTTGGATCCGTTCTGATCGTATCCAAATATAAATCCGAATAATACCCGATCTGGATCCAAATCCATTTAAGTTCTTGGTAAATGGATCTGAACCACCCTATATCCAGTCTGGACTCGACCCATTGACATATTTAAACCCAGAAGACTATAGATGGTGTAGTGTCGCCTCGAAATATGGAGGCCCTCACCAGTAGTAGGAACCACATAGGGGAACGTATACCATAAAAGTATTTCAGGAGTTAACAATCAGATTTATTATGGAAATTAGAGCCTGGGACATTATGGTTAGTAGGGCAACAGGGCCACTATTCCAATGGTTCTTTTAAGGAAAATTATTATACTTATGGTGAGTGAGATCACTTAGTTAGTAGATGTCTTAGGGAAACCATTATTACTAGGGGTAACATCAGGAGATCTTTACGATTATGTTTATGTCTCACGCACATGAGTCTTATGTTGACACCGAGGAGTTCTCATTCCTTTATTATGGTATGTTGCTATGATATTAGAGTGTATATATTTCATCACACTTTGTTGATTAATCATGGTTACTCCAACGGGAGGTGTGCTACCTTACATCGTGATTATATATATGTAGAATTTGTGATTAGACGGCTTAGTTTTCAGTCGTACTATTATTTTAGACATGTAGTCTTATGATTTTACTATGGAGCCTTGATTAGTAGATATGTATTTATTTTGCTTTTCGTGGTTAGGATTTTATGTTTTCTATTTTCAAGTAGGGGTTGTTTCTTATAGTTATGCTTAGGCTCGAGAGAGGGACTAGCACATATTGTCTATATATAAATGTGAGAGCATCAACAGGGATTACGGTTTCTTAGAAGTTTTATCTATACTCCAAAATTACCAATTAGGTTTGAAGAGGTAACGAGTTATCTCCTATACCAGTGATGAATTTTAGCCTTAGTTTTTTCACTGGCATTAGTCCCGTTATGGGGGCATTTTACTGGATTGACTCCGCAGAGATGGTAAAGTGCCATGTGAACCGGCACTTTAATTTTGAGATAAGATTCTATTTGAGTAGTATGTGACCTTGAGGAGGCTCTTTCCACTTTATTAAAATATGGATGGTTCACTAAGTTTATGTGTGGACCCTCGGGAACTAGAAAGGGTTACAATAGGAAACGAGTGTTTATTATTGCTTATCGACACCCTATTTGATTTATAATCATACCGTCTCCTTCATGGAAATGGATTTGTGATCGAATTATCGCCAATTATGGAATCGAGATGAGGATATCCCAGAGGCAGTTTTTCTGACACAATATGGAGCATGTGTGTTCAGGTCATGCCAGTGGGTGGAACAATGCCCCGCTCATGTTTATCAATATATCACTTAGTGCATTTTAACCGAATGTGGATCAGTTCATTGTGGATAGCAAAGACATCCTGTTAAAGAGGAAGTGTTTGTGGTGGTGGTGATCATTACACCCAAATCTGTATCATGACTGGTTCAGGTCCAAGCGTTGAATTTTCTACCAAATATGGTATACAAGTTTTAGTTAGGAGGAGTTATCTTTCTTAGTTTGATGAAAGTGTAAGGTTTCATTTCAAAGGGATATTATTTTGTTGGAGGGTGCCAAGATATGGAAGGTAGTTTCGGCCAATGCGTTTATGTTGTAGTTCATATTACATCCCCAAATCGATCAGATGTGTAGTAAGTTGAGGAGTTAGTTTTAATGATGAAAGGAATTGATAGCATCGTTGGTGTTTAGGTGTGACCTTTTTAGCAGAGGAGGTTGCGCACCAGAAGCAAGTGAATAATTGTAGTTGTAAGCAACTCTAGTGTAGAAATGGGATAGTAGGTCCTTTGATTTTCTCATGGAGTATCGAGATCCCAAAGGGGACAAGGATCATCTGGATCATTTGAATTAGATTGAACAAGTTGACTAGAGCTAAGAGTTAGCAAGTTATTTGTGTTAGGGTGTGTTCGGGATGCCTTAAAGGAGATGGTGTTCATAATAGAGTGTATGAAAATTATCGGAGCGAGAAGAAGAAGTTTGGGACAAATAAAAGCTTATTTTGGGCCCCATGAGGGAGATTAGTTTTTTAAAGATCTCCTCAATGAAGGAAATTTTATGAAGTTAGGGTTCCAAAGGGAAGTTAGCATCCCAACACAGAGGTCTATTTCACGTTTTTAGGTGGGGTGAGACTGTTGTAAAGTGAGCTTAAACAATTAAGTTAATTAGTGGGAGTATTATGCGATTTACGAAGAGAGACCTTAGTGTGTACTAGGTCGGAGGACGAGTAGGTTATTTGTATTAGTGTAAGGGCGCTATGCAGGTGAGATATTCTTAGACTTACGAGATTGGTTCATAAAGAATTCTAATTTCGAGGATGAAATTCCTTATTTTAGGGGGGAAGAATGTAATACCCTATATTTTTATAGGAAATAATTCATTTTAAAATTGATTATTCAATTGTGCTAAGTTTTTATTTACATGTAATATGTGGTATGTCACTTATTATATTTGTGATATATTTCTATGTGATTATATACATCTTACGTGAATTAACACTCTTTAAATATTGGCAAAATATACAGTAATTTATTTATTTAATATTTTTATGTGACTAGTATTATGGGAGACTATAGAATGCTCAGGGACTAGGTGTCGAGGGTTGTGTTGCCTGGATTATACCCTCGGTATCGGTTTCTACCAATTGTGAGATAGTTTCTAATAATTCCAAGTCGCATATTAATAATTAAGTTTTAACTTGAGTGACTTGTATTGACTTAATAAATTAATTTATTGAGATAAATAATGTATTAGAATTAGATTATTTTATGTAACTATTGGGATGCGTAGAAAGTTCATTATGGATTGATAATAGTGGAATTTATTTCGATTGGGTTGATACATGGCTTTGGGTAGAGTTTTGGGCCATTTGGAGTGTTAATTGGACTCATTGGGTTGGTGCTTATGATGGGCCTAAGCCTAATTTTGTTGGGAAGCTTTGTTATTAAACCAGTTAGTAAAACCTAAAGCACACTTTAGACTTTGTATAAACTCTAGGAAGTTTGAGAGAAGAGGCACACAATGGTTTAAGAAGATTTCAGGAATTCTAGGACTTGCATTCATCAATCGATCCAAGGCAAGTTTATATCGATTAAGAATTTAATTGGGATTGTGTTATGGTAGTAATGGCCATTGGATTCTTGACTAAAACTTATATAGATCTGATTCTAATCATCTAATTAGTATTTTTTTTGTCATTTGACTTGAGATAAACATTAATCCTTAATCTTAGTAGTTAATTTATGTAGTTTAATAATGAAACCCTTAATTTGATACACAAATATGTTTAATTTGATTAGATTAGTGTAAATTTGAATCATATTTGTTAGTTAATATAAACCCTAATGTTAATTTCATAAGTGAATTAAATCTTGGATGAAATTGTTAATTTATGAACTTAAGAAGTTAGGTTTTAATCTATGAGTGTTTAGATATTATAATTGGTTGTTCTTGATGCGTTAAGAGCCACGGTGTGACAAACCGCCTAATTAAACCTTGGGTGATCAAGCCTTATTTTAATATAAATAGGTTTCTTAAATGGTTCATTCTTAGCATCACTGTCGAACGCCTTTTTAATATTACTAACCACCTAAATGAAATTAAAACGGGTGCCAAATTTTATCTTTCTTAAACAACAAATAATCCAAACCACACATTACCAAAACTAGATATGAATGCTCAGTACATAAAAATAATCTGAAAGCAATTAAAGTCTTGCCGTAAACCACGGCCCAAAAAGACAACTACAATCCATAACTAGAATAAACTGTAATAGTAAAGGTGGAACGACATGTTCCAACTAAAAACAATAAAACTGAGATCCTGCACTAGAAATGAAAAAGAGGAAGCGTCTGAACAATCCCTGCAACCTCCACACTGGCTGCAGCTCCCAAATCTCTGACATGGAATCAAGCTGGGTGTCCTTGTGACTGGGCACCTAAAAGGTTTTTAAAATTTTACATAGCAAGAGTTAGTACTCAAAACATTTAAAAATATTTTTCAAGCGGTTATCACAATTAAGTTATTGATTACACATATTAAGGTTTCGCACGCTCCCTTGAACTTCCTCAACTCTCTTACGTGATACGTAACTATCAAGGGTACTTAGCCTACCTAGTTGCACTTCCCATAACCGTAGTTAACTCATTTACCGTTCGTCTTCCTTATTCTTGTAATAATTTCATTATGCTCAAAATTATTACTAAGACATTCACATATCATTTCATTGTCTACTATTCTCAATTTGTAGATTATGCACCTAGAACATTTTATCCCATAACAATGTATTTAATATTAGTTACTACTAATATATCCTTTTATTACACACAAGGACACTTGGCTCGGAATAATTCATCGACTCCAAGTGAAAGTTGGTTCGGAATGATACATCGACCCCAACTATCTACAAATATAAATATATACACATATTCTGGTTCGGGACTCTTTCATCGCGGCACCAGTTCAAGGTTTGGTTCGTCATTTAACATCGACCCCAAATTTATAATAACCTTATGTTAGTTCGGAATGTCACATCGACCCTAACATAATTAATTTAGGTAATATTCTCTTAACCCAAATCTATTTATATAAATTTAGTAGGTACGCACCCGACCTAATAAATCATACTCGTGCGTAATATATTTTACTTATATTCTCCGTACTTATTAATTACAATATATCTCACTATTGTATTTATTCGAGTATTCGCGTAACTCTAAGGGCCCTAGTTACCCCTCCCTTAATTCAGTAGTTAAGTAAATTTTAACCTACTGGTATTTTCTTTCCTGAATTAAGTCTCACTCTAACCGAATTTAAATTAACCATCTCAACCCACGGCTAAGTTCATCGTTCTTTCGTCAGTCTATTTCTCCAACATTCCTACTCAATTATTGGTGGAGGAATTCAAATGATACACCTACTGGTCATTACCAAGTCCCCTCATAGGAAGAATAACATTTCTAAGGTTCCCAATAAGCGACGACAATTAAAGAAATATTCACAAAATTTTCTAGAATTCAGACAGGGTCGATCGATCGAAGGAATGGTCGATCGATCGACTGCTTCGATCGATCGATATTTAAGGGTCGATCGATCGATCGATATTTAAGGGTCGATCGATCGATCGAGCAGTGACAGACCCAGTTCATCTTCTTCCTACGGGTTCCACCATTTTTACATCTCTAACTTTCATGATAAGCCATCTTATTTACAACCAACAATTTCTAATCATTCCTACATGTTCTGGGATGATTACTAACGATTTAAAATAACAAAATCATTATAAATCTTGGCCAAATTCACTGAAAATTCCTCTAATATTCAAGAACCCTAAAACTGCATTCTTTATATTTTTCATCAACATCAAGTTTTCTATGATATAAACATACTTGGAAATTCAAAAACGTCCTACATGCAAATCCTAATTAATCATGGATTATTAACAATTGTTTGTTCCCAAGAATATCATAAAAATCATGTTCTTCCTCAAGCTTAAACATGGGTATTATAACTCAATTATTTATGCAAATAACCACTTGCCTTAAGATTTGTAGGGTCTGATTTCTTGGTTGTTGATGATGATTGATGATGTTGGTGCCTCAATCCTTCTTCCCAACAATCTTATGGTGAAATCTTCCTAAGATGATCCCTCTTTCCTTCTTACCTAAGGAATTTGCCTCTCTCTCTCACTAATAGCTATGGTGTAACTCTACTTGTCTAACCCTAGCCACCACTCTTATAATCATATTTAGGGTTACAAAAATTTGTAGGTCTTCTTTCCCATAATTGTAAAGAGACCAAAATGCCCCCGAATGGTCCCGGTTTAGCCCGAAAATGACCCGGCACTCAACTAGTACCCCCGGGTACACTATTTTGACTAATTCGACCCTTTCGGAATCAACCGTGGACTCTAAATTATCATTTGAGCCTCGTAATTATTTTTCTACTCTCATCCTTAATTTTGCCGAGCTATATCCGGTACATCCATATAGTCACTAGACCGTACATATTAACATTGAAAATTTATATTCACCTTAGTAAATTTTCTATAATACATATTCATCTTTATTAACATAATATCTATTTAAATTACTCTACTCACGTAATTTAAATCAAACATTTTTAATCACATTAAATTACTCTACTCATGTAATTTAATTGAAGCGTATTTAATCCCATTAAATTCCTCTACTTACGTAATTTAAAATTAAGCAGAATTACGGGGTGTTACACACGGATGGTTCATCAATGGAGGACCGGGGTTTTTAGGTTCATATTTTAGGGTTTGCAGTTGAAAAAAGCCATAAATTGTGGGAATCTATTTTGTGGCGTCCATGTGCACAAATGAGTTCCCCGTGCAAAAAAAATCCATGCGCACGGATAGGATTTAGACCCATGCGCATGGTTGTGGAAGGAAGCTTAGTTTTGGATTTTTTTTTGGTAATTACTATTGAGGTTTATGGGAAATTCTGCGGAGGAACATTATAAGACTATTTCGAACTAATATGTATATTTTTAGGTTTGGTCGATGTATATAGAGTTTGGACATTAGTTATTAAATATATGGAGTTAATTAATTTATAACTTACGACACTTTTACCAATCCGTGGGTAAATTGGATTCATGTCTCTTAATGACCTTTAGTGTAGGATAAGGACATTATGTCCTATGGGGCCAAAGCTAGTGGAAACAGGGCCAGATTTGGCAGAGTCGGCCATAGAGATAGGTCAGCAGGTCCATCGTTCTGATTGTTGCTTTAAAGGAAAATTGTTGCACTCGTGGTGAGTGAGACAACTTAGTTAGTAGATGCCTTAGGGAAACTAGTATTGTTGGGGGTAACACCGGGATATCGTTACGATTATGTTTATGGCTCACGCGCACGAGTCTTATGTTAACGCTGAGGAGTTCTCATTATTTTATTGTAATATGTCGTTATGATATTGGATTATATATTTTTTAGCACACTTTATATATTATACTTGGTTACCCAAGCGGGTAGCGATGCTGACTTATGTCGTGATTGTATAAACGTAGCAGTTGTGATTGGTCGGCTTAGTTTTCAATTGAACTAGTGATTTTAGACATTTGGTTTTATGATTTTATTATGGATTATTAATTAATAGATATGTATTACGTTTATTTCAACTATCGCGGGTAGGCTTTTATGTTTTCCATTTTCGAGCAGGGGTTGTTTCTTATCATTATGCTAAGACTCGAGAGGGGAGTTAACACATATTCTCTCTCCCTCTCTCTCTCTCTCTCTCTCTCTCTCTCTCTCTAGAGAGAGAAAGAGGGAGACAATATGTGTATATGCGTGTGTATGTGTGTGTGTTTGTGTGTGTGTGTGAATATTTCCGGAGCAAGCAGAAGAGCTTTAGAGATTAACAAAGGCTAAGTCTGGGGTTCCATAAGGGACATTATGTATTTTTTGAAGATCTCTTTGATTAAAGGATATATGAAGTCCGAATTCCAAAGGTAAGTTAGAACCTCGACACAAAGGTCCTTTTCATAATCTTGGATTGGGTGAGACCAATGTAAATTGACTTTACTCGATCACCCCCAGCGTAAACGCGATGTTTTCCATGGGTACACGATGGAGGGAGTTTTTGATAGACAAGTTGACGTTTTAATAGTTAGAATAATTAGTGGTAGTATTATTCGAACGTGATTAACAACGAAAGATCCTAATGTGTACTAGGTCTAAGAATGAGTAAGTTATGTGTATTAGTGTGAGGACACTATGCAACCGAGATATTCTTAGACCTTTAAGTTAGGTGCTTAAAGAATTCGAATTTTGGGGGCAAAATTCCTTGTTTATGGGGGGAGGAATGCAATACCCCATATTTTTATTGGAATTAATTAATTGTAAAATTCATTATTCAATTGTGTTGAGTTCTTATCAACATGCGATATGTGGTATGTCACTTATTTATTTTTTAACTTGTTGATATGTGATTAGTATATGTGATTGGATACGTGTTATGTGAATTAACATACTTTGAATATTGCATAATATTCAGTAATTCATTTATTAACTATTTTTAAGTGACTAGTATTATGGGCGACTATGGAATGCTCAGAGACTAGGTGTTAGGGGTTTCCTTGTTTGGTTTATTCCATCGGTATTGAGTCCCACCGATCGTGATGTAGTTTCTTATAATGCCAATTCGCATGTTAATAATTGATAATTAAGTTTTAACTTGAATGACTCATATCGGCTTAATAAATTAATTTATTGAGACAAATAATTTATTAGAATTTGATTTATTCTGTGTGACTATTGGGACAAGTAGAATTACGTTATTGACTTATAATAGTGGAATTTATATCGATTAGGTTGGTAAATGGCTTGGTTAGAGTTTAGGGACATTTGGAATTCTATTTGGACTCAATGGGTTGGGTCTTATATTGGGACTAAGTCTAATTTAGTGGGAATGTTTTTTATTAGGTAAGTTAGTAAAATCAAAAACACATATTAGACTTTGGAGAAACCTTGGAAAATTTGAGAGAAGAGTCACATAAGTTTTAAAGAAGATTGGGAATATTAGGGACTTTAATTCGTCAATCGGTCCAATGAAATTTTATATCAATTAAAAATTTCATTGGGATTGTGTTATGGTAGTAATAGCCGTTGGATTCTTGACTAAAACTTATATAAATTTGATGTTAATCGTCTAATTAATAATGTTTGACATTTGACTTAAGAATGTTGGTAATCCTCGATCCTAGTAGTTATTTTGTGTAGTTTAATAATAAAGCCCTTAATTTAATACACAAAAATATATTATCTGATTAGATGTAAATATGAATCATATTTGTTAGTTTATGTAAACCCTCACTATTAAATCAAATATGGGACGAAATTGTTAATTTATCAACTTAAGAGGCTAGCTTTTGATTGTTAATTTATCAACTTAAGAGGCTAGCTTTTGATCTTTGGGTTTATATATTATAATATGTTGTTCTTGATGTGTTAGGAACCTTGGTTGGTTCATCAATGGAGGACTATGGTTTTTAGGTCCATATTTTGGGGTTTGGGGTTAAAGGAATCGTAACTTTTAGGAATATGGCTTGTGGCGTCTATGCACATGGCTCAAATTCCCGTGCAGACAAAATCCATGTGCACGGCTAAGATTTAGCCATGTGAGAACGGTTGTGGTAGGAAACTTAATTTTGGATGTTTGGTTGGTGACTACTATTGAGAGTTATGGGAAATCCTAAGGAGGAACATTATAAGACTATTTTGAACTAATATGAAGATTTTTAGGTTCGATCGATGTATGTGTAGTTTGGATATTAGTTCTAAATTAATCAGAGTTAATTAATGTAGAACTTACGACGCTTTTAGTAATTTGTGGGTAGATTTGAGTGTATGACTGAGTATTAACGTTGTACAAGAAGGATAGATTCTTAGTGATTGTGTTGATCACACATTAGTTTAGAATGTTTATTCAACCCATTAAGTAGAGTATCGATTATATTAAGAAGAATTCTTGTTTAAGTTAGGAGTGAGCTGGGTGACGATTATATTAAGAATAATTCTTGTTAAAGTTAGGCGTGAGATGATGCCTAGTTTTGGAAAGCCTTGGGAGCTCGGGCTAGTGTTAGAAATAACCAATTATAGTTAATGTGAGTAATAACTAACAATATTAGTAGACTTTATATGTAAATATATTGGTGGTTTGTACTTGTTTGTTGACACGGTTGCATGGGGTCGTATTTGTTTACTTATTTTTATATGTAATCATACCAAGGTAGTGTGTGTGGTTGTGGTGGATATATTGGGAGGGATTTTGGTATGGTGCATATGACGTTGACCGCACTGGTACCATGGTGATGATACGTTCTTTACCTTGGTCCTTTTATCCTGATCCTATGGTTGATGTACCCGTGTTCGTAAATGAGGACAATACGTGGGATTTCTATCGTTCAACCTTGGGTGTGTAGGTCATATGCTATGAAGGGAATTCGTAGTGATTATACCCTATTGAGCGTTTGGGGTTATAAGTTTGGGATGTCCAATAACTATACCTAATATGCACGAGTGATCCCTATAGGCAATAAGGATAGGCCTTCATACTTTTATCTGCGGGCTCTAAAGTAGCCCATGAGATTTGATGTGAGTTGTATGCACTCATAAATATTAGGGATTATGTGCTTAGTGTTGCTGTACTTGAGATGGTTGTACTAGTTTATTATTTATACAAGCGATGTATAATTATATGTTTATGACTCGAGAATATTTTGGTATAATATACTAGAGATGTACTTACTTAACTATGACTTGAGAACGTTACAAATTATTACATTAGAGATGGACATATTTTTAAAGATAACTCGAGACAATTAAAATAAGAGAATAGTTTACTATAATTGCATGTTTCTATCGTAGAGTATGAATATCTTAAGTTGATAATTAAACTTAAAACTGTTAAAGTAGAGATACTTAACTAACAATGAAATTCTACCATATTGTGCCATATACGGGTTTGGGAGTGAAATTGTATGTTTATTTTGGTTGTTTGGGTTGGATAACTTAAATGATTTAAAATCCACCTAAAATGGGAGGAGGGATTATTATTATCATCATCATCATTATTATCGAAACTTTAGTTAAATTATTATCCTTATAGTCTTGTTATTAACGTTATTGTTGAATCTATTTTCACAGATCTTAACCCGTTGTTGCTGCTGTAGACTTGGGTTGCTCGTTGGAGGAGTATCTCTATAGACATTTTGTTCACCATTCCTAGGATGTAAAATTCAAGCAGAGTAGCTCATTTACTTCTTCGCAGTTCTTTATATTCTAGTATAGGCAGTTGTAGTTTTTTTAGTTTATCCCGAGTTATATATGATATGTTTTGTACTTGTATTCATAGACAGATATTATATTATTGAGATTTTATATTTCAGAGATGGATTTGTTCCTCATGGTAGTGATTAGTATGTGAGATATTATACTTTTTATTTTATCTGTTCATTTTTGTATCCCTTTTATTTGCTTTATTTTATTAATTTTATTATGCTGAGAATGTTATCAAATATTTTTTATTTTCAGGATTTTTCTATTAGACCTGATCGATCTATTTATGAATTTTACGGGGTATCATGGGTAAACCAAAGAACGATAGTGTCCTTACACGATCACTTGTTTTCCCTTAAACAAAGTGGCATCGTCATTCGAAATTATTTTTCTTATAATTCATCCATTTAGTACTTTTTATATATTTTTTATTGTTCTTCTTTATTTTAATTTATTTTTGTAGGCTTGAATATTTAAGCACTAAGAAGCTTGAATTTTTTTTCCGCACACCACTTTGTGAAAAATCCATCAAAGAGCCATTTTTGGGTAAGTATGTCTTACTATCTTCATTGTTGGTAGCAGTAATAGTAATGGTAATGGTAATGGTAATGGTAATGGTAATGGCAATGGTTCTCAAATTTATCATAAGAATAATTTTAAAAGCCCCCTAAAATCGATGTCTCTTGGTGAATACTTTCGAAAAGAGAAAAATAAAAATTCTGAAATGACTTTAGGTGAGTATTTAGAAAATAAGACAAAGGATTCTTGGAAAACTGAGGAAATTGATTCTTCTAATAAAGGGCCACAAAACGTTTACGATAAGGGTGTTAAAAATTATTATGATAATAGTTCTCCTAACTACTACAATAATAACTTTCAAAATTATAATAATGAAAGGTTTGTAAAGAGTTACAATAGTAGTTTTTTATTTTTAAGTTTTGGTGAATCTTCGCTACCATTGAATTCATTCGGTGCGTATATAGAAATTAAAAAAAATTGATAACTACTATTGAGAGGAAAACCATTATTGAAAAAATAATTGGATGCATTATTTGAATTCAACGATGATTTTTCTTTTAAAACTTTGAAAACAGGGAATGTTTTGAGCCAAATAGGGAATACGATTATTTCGTTCAAAGGAGTACCACTTTGGAACAAACCATTCTTCGTTTGGCCCAAGGAATAAAAGAGGATGAAACTGTAGAGGAAATGGATATTGAAACACTTTGAAATGAAACTATTTCTTCTTTGAAAAATAAAGATGAGGGGGAGTCTTGTATTTCACCTCAAATAATTTTTTAAGATTAATTCCTTGATTGTGAATCTTTCTCCTTTGAAATTCAACCCATGCTTGATGATGATAAATCTATCGATCTTAAATTTATTTTGTTGTCATTTTCTTTCCCTGTAATCAACCTATTATAAGTACCACAAGAATCGAATGGAAGTTTTGAGAACTTTGAACCAATTCTTACTACCGAATGACTTTTTAAAAATCCTATCCATGTTGGGTTTTTACCTTACATCTTTCCCTCCTCCAATTATATTTGCAAAACTTTTGGGAGAAAATTTGGACTTTCTTGAGACCCATTTAAACTTGTCCCCTATTGTATCCAAACCACCCATCGCTTGCCAGAATTATTTTCTAAATATTAGTGATGTTTCCTCTTCTACGCCCAAAACATGTTCCTCGTTGTATGAACGGAACTTTTATTTTTTTAGAGGTATGAAATCAAGTGGGATCCCCCCATTAATCCCACAAGCTCAACATGTTGTGTGGAGGGACCCCTAAATTTTCTGACTTTTACTATACGGTAAATTATTAAATAATTAATTGTATATGGTTGTTGTTTTTTTCTTTTGAGTTTTTATCTAGTGTAATTTGTAAAAAAAACTTATATTTTTTATTATGCTTTGTTCTAACATATTTTGTAGTTACAATGGACTTGTGCTATTTCAGGATTATTCATTGTTGGGTAATATCTCTCTTTTGCTCTTATCAAAATATGTTCTTAATCATATTGAGGACAATGTAACATTTGAGTTGGGGGAATGGGATATGGTTCCCATTTATTTTTGAGTTTCATTGATTTGATTCATGTTATTCCCAAACATGCTTTTGTTATAAAAAATTCAAAAATATTCAAAAATATTTTCTTTATTTTTTTTCCCTTTATTGGGCCTTTTGTTTGCCCATTCATTTATGATGATTTTGTATAGTTGCTCCATTCCTTTGTGTGAACGATGAGGTATGTTTAGATATTTTTATTGATTATTAGAGTTGAGTTATCATACTATCTTTGTTATGGAAAAATCATGTTTAAATTAATATTGAATGCTCGAGCACATTGCATAATTACTAGTTTATGTTTCGTTTAAATCAAATATAATTCGGTAAGTATATAAGCATAGTGGATACTATTTACCTTTTGATCTTTTGAGACTATTATATCTTGTGAGTGTGCATACACCAACTCATATCTCTTTTGAAAAAATACTCATATCGTTGGTGATCTCATTTTATTCTTGTTCTGATTGTCCATTTTAAGATATCACTGTAAAATTCAAACTTTAGGATGTTTGTTGATAATGTGGCGACTGAAGAATTATATGAACTCATGGAACTGATCATAGGCCATCATTATTATTTAATCCATATTGACCTTGACCTCTCCCACTAAATACTTTCCCTAGTCAACCCCTTTGATTCTAAAATATAGCCCTTTATTTCATCACCCAAATCCCATAACCAACTTCAGGTTGGAGTTTAAACCTTATATAGAACTTTGTCACCTTTGTTTGGAAACTTACTTGTGAAAAATTGATGGCTTGGTATGTGGTAAAATATGAGCATATGAGTTGGATTTTTTATGTCTTTTTGGGAAAAGAAAATAAAAGAAAACGAATAAAAAGAAAAAAAAAATCCACAAAAGTAAGAATCTCGCTGTTGTCGAAAGAATTAAAAAGTCATACTCCTTTTAATTGTTCATTTTTTAACATTAAATTGAGGAACTTATATTCTAACTTCATTTTATTCCACACTTTATCTTTATTCCGAGTTTTATCCCCCAAACACTTTGAATCCCAAATTCCTTCCATTTCATACACCTCACCTAACCTACTTTACAACCCTATGAAACTCCTATATGATCCTTGAGTGATAAAACGAGCTTCTAAGGTTTATTTCACTTCTTTTAATGAATGGTATCTTTCATGATATTACTTTTTCCATATAAACTTAGAATTCTTCATCATTGGCTTGTACGCGACCTTGGATTTAATTATTATTACTTTTTAAGCCCGCATGCTCCGAGTGTTACACCTTTTTTATCTTTCATTTGTAGAGTGTGATCATCAATGAGACATTAGTTGAAGAGCGCTTGAGTTTTAACCGAATCATAACTTATATTTGTGCTTCACACCATATAATTTCATGATTTAAATATATATGAAGTATTCTTTATAATATTGCTAGTTCAAGAACTCTCGCATACTAATGTATTTTTAAAATATTTTTATGATGTTGACTTTGTACTTGTATTGTGGGAAATTATCTTGTGAAACTTGACGTTTGTGGGTATCATCCATGGAAACCCAAATAAGACAAAACTCATACGCTAGGGTAACCTAGGGATTTAACAGCTTACTGCATATTCTAAATGCAATTGTGTTCTTGGCAAAAGTGACTTTTTATCATTTGTTTTTATTTTTATTTTGGTTGGTCAGTCTCTTTTGCTCATTTTCATTCATGTTTACTTCTAGGGACTAGAAATGTGTAAGTTAAGGGGTGTGATTAGTCACGACTATTGCATTTAGTACCCTCTATTCTTGTACATTCAAGTATTCTTGTATCCGTTAATTCCAATATTTAAGCTCTTATAATGGATAACTTTTGTTCTTTTATGTTCATATGTTTTTCAAGGTTTACTTGATCTTTGATAGATATTAGGGTTGCATGGTGTGAAGTTGGATGCATTTCGAAAAAATTTAGTCACAAGACACAACTTCAGAGAGCATTTTTATAATTGCACATGTAAGGGCATTTTTGTCCATTTTCAATGTATTATGTCGCACGCCGTTACACCGTTGAGGAAATTCAAGATTCAAGATTCAACGGCCGAATATCAAAAGAATAAGAGGAATCATAGTCTAACAGCCGGACCGATCCGCTGAAATAAAAGAACCGATCCGGCTAACCGGACCGGTCTGCCTAAAGACCCGGATCGATCCGCTAGTTTGTCAGAAGGCCAGTATACCCCGGACCGAAAGCGAACCGATGAAGCCTGGAAGCGAACCGATCCGATCATCAACTGACCGATCCGGCCCAGAATAAAATAACCGATCCGGTCAATCGGACCGATCCGCCTCAGACCCGGACCGGTCCGCCTGGGATAAACTTCAACAGATCGTGTTCAGATTTTTTAGGCCCGAGACTTCTTATTTAATCCCACTACGGGAAGTGGTTTTCTAAGACTTAAACACACGATTTTTAGAGTACATAAAGCCCTAAGTCTTCACCTATTGAGCATCTAGACTCTAGGTATTTGATTCACACAAATTGCCAATCCTTTGTGAATCACTTTGCAACCCAGGAACGCATTCTTGCTGTTCACACCCTTGTGGAGAAGCCGTTCTCTTCTCCATTGCAGCCCTACTGGAAAGGCATAGTTCCAGCCGCCAGCCCTACTGGAAAGGGATAGTTCCAGCCGCGACTACAGAATCCTATACCTGAGGGTAATTCTTAGTCACTTGTATTTTCATTGTAATCCGAAATTGTATAGCCTACAATATTATAATGAAAATAAATGGTTTTGCCCCTTTGGGGGATTTTTCCTCAATTGCTTGTGTTTGAATGTTCTTGCTTAGATTATCATCTTATTCAATCACATACTGTTGCATGATTAGGGTTTGTTTGGGTTAAAAGGGTTTAATATATAATTTGCTCATTTGAACGCAAGCACATACGTTCTCAAATTGGTATCAGAGCAGGTTACGCTAATCTATCGCGTATTCCTATTTTCCGCAAAAATTTTCTAAGATATCAATTTTCTAAAAAAATTGATTTTTAAAAAAATGCGTGTTCAAATGGAGAAGTTATATAATAAAATGCCTGTTTTTGACGGGACAAATTATGCTTATTGGAAAGCCCGAATGAGGTCGGCTTTAAAAGCCATTGATGAACGGGTCTGGATTTTAGTAGAAAGAGGGTGGACTCCTCCCTCCGTGACTGTTGATAATGTGATCAATTTGAAACCTGACACTTCTTGGACTGATGAAGAATTTAAATGGGCATCTTTTAATTCTAATGGTCTAAGTGCTATTTCTGAGTCTGTCACACCTGATGAGTTCAAACGTATAATGACGTGCACCACGTCAAAAGAGGCATGGGATGTTTTACAACTCACCCATGAAGGAACTAATGTTGTGAAAGAATCTAAGTTGCAAAATTTGACAACTCTATTTGAAACCATCACCATGCATGAATCTGAATGCTTTGATGAATTTTATGCTAGACTTTCTGACATTGTTAATACTAGCTTTAATCTTGGTGAACATATTCCTAATGCTAGAGTTGTTAAAAAGATTCTTCGTTCTTTGCCTAAGCATTTTATCCCTAAAGTCACTATGCTAAATTCCATGGGTAATTTAAATACGCTAAAATTGGAAGAACTTGTAGGAGATTTGCAAACTTATGAAATTGATATGTTCCCTAAAACTGCTAAATCTAAAGATAAGGGAATTGCACTTAAAGCCCAAGAGAGAAGGAGTGAGGGGTCGGCTAGAAAAAGGGTAGAGTCGTCTAGAAAGAAAGAAACTGACACGTCAGATTCTGAGTGTGATTTTGACCTAGATGATTTAGCTCTTTTTGCAAAAAATTTCAAGAGGAATCTCAAATTTAAGAAAAATGGCAATTTTAAAGATAAAAAGAAGTTTGAGAAAAATAAGTTTGAAAAGAAAAATGAAAAAGACTCCAAAAATCATCCTAAGAAAGAAAGTGAGAGATGCTTTGAGTGCGATGGTAGGGGTCATAGAGCCTTTGAGTGTGCCAATCGTCTGAATAGAGAGAAAGGGAAAGCTGTCCTTAATGCTACCCTTAGTGACGACAGTGAGGTCGAGACGGTGGATTCAGGAGATGAGTCACCACATGAGTGTAACTTCACCGTATTCATGGCCAGTCAAGTGAGCACTCCTAGTTCTCTTCACGACGATGAAGATGATGCTTCACAGGGACACCTCGATAGTGAGATTGATGTGAGTGAGGGGGAGGATGACTCAAGTGAGAGTGAGAGTGATATTCAACGCGCCTACGCTGAGTTATATTCCGAGTCATTTAAAACTAAAAAACGTAACAAAGCGCTAGTTCTTAAGATCACCGCCCTAGAGGAAGATTTAAGAAAGGCGAGAGAAAGAGAGTCCTCCACCTTCACCGCCCTGAGAGAGAGAGAATCTTCCTGTGACGAGAAAGAGAGTGTGTTTAGAGAGAGAGAGAGAGTGTTTCTGAGAAAGAAAGAGGGGAGTTAACTAAACAAGTGGCTAGTCTTACGAGTGAGCTCCATTCCTCCGTGGAGACTCGAAAGAAACTTGAAGCCCTTGTTGCCCAGCTGACTCATGATCTTGAGAAAGCACGGGAAGTCAAGGTTCAAATCGAGGATATATCTGGGAAGATGGGAAAGATGCTCCTCGGCCCCGCGTTAGGTTTTGGTGATCGGCAAGGAATTGGTTATGATGGTGCCTCCACGTCCCAAATTGCACTTGGACCAGTTCCTGAGTTTACTACGAATCCCTATGGCCATCGTCAAAAACCTCGAAGGAGAGTTCGACCAAGAAAGGCAAACCAAGGTCCGCCTTTGACTGTACTCTTTTATACTTATTTCAAAAGAAAAGGCCACCTTAGGGAGTCTTGCTATAGCATGGGTCGGACACGACGTACTATTTCTCCACCACGTCATACTGATGAGTTTTTTAATCTGAGAGAGCGAGTTGAGTTCTTAGCTGCCACGTCCCAGAGTTTAATGGAAGAATTCCCACGGATGTCTTTGCCGTTAGTGAATGCTTATCACATTCCAGCTAAAACCAACAACAAAAAAGGCAAACAAAAGGTCATCTCTGCATGGGTGCCTAAGAAAGATAAAAAGGCCTTTGTTGTTCATATTTCTCTCAAAGCACATAATACCTCACAGTGGTATTTTGATAGTGGGTGCTCCAGACACATGACAGGTGATGCCTCATTTTTTACGACTCTTGAGGACTATTAGGATGGCAGAGTCACCTTTGGAGATGGGAGCAAGTCTAGCATTTTAGAATGAGGTACTGTCGAGTTACCTGGATTTCCTAAGCTAGAAGAGGTTTTGTACGTCAAAGGTTTGAAATCAAACCTTCTCAGCATTAGCCAGCTGTGCGACGCTGACTTTGCAGTAAAGTTTGACTGGGATACTTATAAAGTCTATAATCAAGCCGGTAAACTATTAGTGCAAGGGGTGAGGACCGAGGATAATTGCTATGGGACTGAGCCCACATCCTCACTTGTCTGCAACAGCGCCACGATCACTCCTATGGATCTGTGGCACCAAAGTCTAGGTCACGTGAACGTTAGAGATCTTAATCGTTTAGCTAAAAAGGACCTAGTACGTGGCTTACCATCTCTTGGAAAGTCAACTTTGACCGTTTGTGGACCCTGTCAGTTGGGAAAACAAATTCGTAGTCCTCATAGGAAGTTACATTCCATTACCACCTCTCGTGTTCTTGAATTGATTCACATGGATCTTATGGGTCCCACTCGTACTGAGAGTCTAGGTGGTAAGAGGTACATCCTCGTGATGGTAGATGATTTCTCCAGGTACTCCATTATAGGTTTTCTGAGAGAGAAATCCGATGCTGTAGAATTTTTAACGACCAAGTGTCGTGTCCTGCAAAATCAACACGGTGTCACTATTAACAGGATGCGTAGTGAAAATGGCACTGAATTCACAAAAGCAAAGGTAGACCTTTACTGTGATAGCCTCGGGATCAAACATGAGTTTTCTGCTGTGAGAACTCCTCAGCAAAATGGGATTGTTGAGAGAAATAATAGAACAATCCAAGAGATGGCTAGATCTATGCTTCTAGGCCGTAAAATTTCTAGGAGATTTTGGGCAGAGGCAGTGTCTACTGCATGCCACACGGTGAATAGGGTGTATTTGCGTCTACACACACTTCAGACTCCTTATGAGTTGTGGACTGGCAAGAAGCCCAACCTGGCATATTTTGGTGTTTTTGGGAGTAAATGCTACATCCTACGGGATAGAGAGCAATTAGGAAAGTTCGACTCCCGGAGCGACGAGGGAATATATCTAGGATATTCATCGACTAGCAGAGCATACCAGGTTTTTAACTAGAAGAGCTCTAAGGTTATGGAATCAATAAACGTCACCGTGCAAGATGACGAACCTTCGACGGTTATTGATCCTAACCTTCAGTGTGAGGATGAGGATTGTTCTGACAGTGATTTACCTGCTCCTCTCTCACACTCTGTGGACCCTACTCCTGTGTTAGGGGACACACCTGCTTGGGTTCGCAAGAGTCATGACCCATCTGCCATTGTTGGCGATCCCACTCTAGGGATCAAGACTCGTGCTCAGCTAGAGAACGTTGTTAGCCATCTTTGCTACACGTCCAAAGTCGAGCCCAAGAACCATAAAGAAGCACTCAAGGATGAACATTGGATATCTGCTATGCAGGATGAGTTGCTTCAGTTTAAAAAGAATAATGTTTGGGAACTTGTCCCCCGGCCTAGTGAGACTAATGTGATAGGTACCCGGTGGATTTTCAAGAACCAAATGGATGAAAATGGTACCATAATCAGAAATAAGGCTAGGTTGGTCGCTCAAGGCTACACACAGATAGAGGGTGTAGACTTTGGGGAGACATTTGCTCCTGTTGCGAGGCTTGAGTCTGTCCGTCTTCTGCTCGCCATCGCATGTCATCTACGCTTCAAGTTATACCAGATGGATATCAAGAGTGTGTTTCTGAATGGCATTCTACAGGAGGAGGTTTATATGGAACAACCAAAAGGGTTTGAAGACCCTCAGCACCCAGAGCACGTCTACTATCTTAGAAAATCCTTGTATGGTTTGAAGTAAGCACCCCGTGGCTTACTTCCTATCTCTTAGCTCGTGGCTTCTAGAGAGGGAGAGTAGATATGACGTTATTCGTCAGGAGAGATGACGGTGCTATTTTGGTTGCCCAGGTCTATGTGGACGACATAGTCTTTGGATCCACATGATCCCAGCATGCTCATCACTTTGAGGAGGAAATGAAAAGTGAGTTTGAGATGAGCATGGTTGGTGAGCTTACATTCTTCCTTGGTCTCCAGGTTCGTCAGCTAGAGGATGGGATGTTCATCTCCCAATCCAAGTATGCTAGAGACCTAGTGAAGAAATTTGGTTTAGACTCTGCTAAGCATGCACGTACACCTATGAGTACCACTACCAAGCTTAGTAAGGACACTTCAGGCAAGGACGTAGAGCAAACCTTATATCGGAGTATGATAGGTAGTCTTCTCTACTTGACTGCCAGTCGTCCCGACATCGTCTTTAGTGTTGGAGTCTGTGCGCGATATCAGGCATCCCCGAAAGAGTCACATTTACTTGCTCTAAAACGTATTATTAAATATGTGAGTGGGAATCTATCATACGGTATTTGGTATTCCTTTGATACCGATGACCGTTTGTCCGCCTATTCGGATGCCGATTGGGCTGGGGATGTAGTGTGTTGTAGGAGCACTTCTGGTGGGTGTTTCTATTTTGGTTCTGCTCTTGTCTCCTGGCTGAGCAAGAAGCAAAATTCCATCTCTTTGTCCACTGCGGAGGCTGAGTACATAGCCGCCGGGAGTTGTTGCACACAACTATTGTGGATGAAGCAAATGTTGGAGGATTATGGGATTTCACAAGACACCATGATCATTTCTTGTGATAACACGAGCGCGATACACATATCCCGTAATCCCGTCCAGCATTCGCGCACAAAACACATCAGGATACGTGAGCACTTTATTCGTTAGTTAGTTGAGGAGAACACTGTATCCCTGAGTTTTGTTACTACCGACCGTCAGTTAGCAGACATTTTCACGAAACCTTTAGATGCCCTTAGATTTGAGAATCTTAGGAAGTCTTTGGGAATTCGCACAGTTGACTGAGAGGTTGGTCTATGTCTAGAATAGGATGCTTTCTCATGTTCATATCATATGCTTCATATTGCTAGTATGTTTTATATGTACCATTGCTTAGTTGTACAGCTTTTATTTATTCTTTTTACTGTTTATATTTCTTTTGAAAAATACAAAAAGATTTTCCTTTAAGAAAAATTTTTAGAAAAGCACAAAAAGATTTTATTTTGATAAAATTTTTGAAAAAGACCTAAAAGATTTTTATTTTTATGCTTCTTTTATGGATGAGCATTTAAGGTAGCCAAGTCACAACTTCATTTCATTTATCCATGTGACTGTTTGATAGAGATTTGAGAGGCTACATCATTTCATTTATGTGCTTTACATTGGTTGGAGTCTTTGAGATGTAATTAGTGATATCTTCCTACATGTTTGACTCCTATATCCTTTATTGCACACATGCACGACTATATTTGATTATTGCACTTGTCGTATCTCATATTGGCTTGAGTGTTTCCATCTCAATTCTGTCTATACAATGTACAATATGCGATAAAACTTGACAAGATTGGAATGCATGTAAAAACCATTTTTGGTGAGACTATGTGTTTTTGTATAACGGGGAGGGGCTGCGAAAGGTAATCATCTATCCTTTGCGCAAAATCCACCGTTAAAAAGGACCTAAAAAATGGAGGAATTTTAATATCCGAGGTCCAAAAAGTTTAAAAGGGCCCGAAAAATTTAAAGGCAATAAAAAGCAATTCATGCCAAATATGGGCCACTTAGGTTTCACCATCAATTATCCAAAGTTTGAGAATTTAGAATGCCTCTATTCAAAATTATATCTGAGGGAGTTTGGTTGGAGAATCTTTAAACGGGTTTGCACTTCCTTGAAAGTCCTGAAAAAGCATAAAATCATTTTGGACGTTATTGGTGTGAAAATCACTTTGAGCTTTGATTTGATTGAGTCAATATCTTATATTGTCATTATTTTACACCAAAGGAAGCATTTGAGTTCATTCTCTAGGAATATCCAATATTCATCGTGCACATATGTCATGTTTGTATGCATTGATTTTCCTATCGAATTTAATCACACCACTTCATTTATGCTATCATCGTCTTGGTTGCTTTGTATTCATTCATGGTGTGATTTTATCCTAGTGACACCCCGCACTTGCTTATTTGATTTTTTTCTCTCATTTGCCTATTACGGGGACATCATAAAAAGGGGGAGAATGAATTATCTTATTATGGGGGAGATTTGAAAATTTGAGTTTGCTCATAAATTGGTATAGTTTGAGTTTGCTCATAAATTGGTATATATGTTTATCTCATTTCAAACTCGATATTTCACTTGGTATTTTGCTTTGTCTCATGTGTGTAGGTACTACATGGATTATCATTGGATTACACACCCTGATGAGAAAAGTGTTAAGGTTTCAGAAGAATTGAAGACCAAACGCTGTAGTCTTATTCAATTGTATCTTTCCAGTTTTGGGATCATGGAAGGGTAGATTTGTATAGGCATTTTTAGTTGTTTTGATAATTCGGATGTTTATTTTTATGTATGTACCGGCATAGACATAGGGGGAGATTTGTAAGGACATTTTTGTCCATTTTCAATGTATTATGTCGCACGCCGTTACACTGTTGAAGAAATTCAAGATTCAACGGATCCGAATATCAAAAGAAGAAGAGGAATCATAGTCTGACAGCCAGACCGATCCACTGAAATAAAAGAACCGATCTGGCTAACCGGACCGGTTCGCCTAAAGACCCGGACCGATCCGCTAGTTTGTCGAAAGGCTAGTATACCCCGGACCGCAAGCGAACCGATCTGATCATCAACGAACCGATCCGGCCCAGAATAAAACAACCGATCCGGTCAATCAGACCGATCCGCCTCAGACCCGGACCGGTCCGCCTGGGATAAACTTTAACAGATCGTGTTCAGATCGTGTTCAGATTTTTTAGGCCCGAGACTTCTTATTTAATCCCACTACGGGAAGTGGTTTTCTAAGACTTAAACACACGATTTTTAGAGTACATAAAGCCCTAAGTCTTCACCTATTGAGCATCTAGACTCTAGGTATTTGATTCACACAAATTGCCAATCCTTTGTGAATCACTTTGCAACCTAGGAACGCATTCTTGCTGTTCACACCCTTGTGGAGAAGCCGTTCTCTTCTCCATTGCAGCCCTACTGGAAAGGCATAGTTCCAGCCGCCAGCCCTACTGGAAAGGGATAGTTCCAGCCGCGACTACAGAATCCTATACCTGAGGGTAATTCTTAGTCACTTGTATTTTCATTGTAATCCGAAATTGTATAGCCTACAATATTATAATGAAAATAAATGGTTTTGCCCCTTTGGGGGATTTTTCCTCAATTGCTTGTGTTTGAATGTTCTTGCTTAGATTATCATCTTATTCAATCACATACTGTTGCATGATTAGGGTTTGTTTGGGTTAAAAGGGTTTAATATATAATTTGCTCATTTGAACGCAAGCACATACGTTCTCAGCACACTTCTAAATTTTTACTTTAATATTTTATTGTTGTATAGCTCTTTGAATTACATTCGTGTAGCCGCCAATCGCGTGTCATTCTGAGTTCGAACAATCATGGTATGGTTGTTTTCATGAAATGATCCAAAAATGAGAGGAATTGAGGAGTCCTGGACCATCGATCGATCGACCGTTATTTTCCCTCACGGATTTTTTTTCTATTTATAGGGTCAATCGATCAACGACTGCTGAGACCCCTTTTTACAATCTTTTAGTTTTAGTTTTTCTTTATTTTTTTAATTTCTTTTCTAATTAACTATAAGTAAAAAGTTATTTTGTTATTTTAAGGATTTTTTTTCATTATTTGGCCTCTTGGTTTGGGAGCATCTCTTTCTTAGGGTTTGCATTATTAATGGGTATAGTTACTATTCATCATATTCTTGCTTAGATTAAATGATTTCTTACCTTGATTTAAATGCCTTGTAACCTAGACTAGTATTCAATACAGCTAAATAGTTTTTCATTTCTTTCTTGCATTATTTCATTCCATTGTTATATTTAACTTAAAAATACTTTATAGTTAGTTGAATTAGGTTGACTTTATTGAACCAACCTTGGTTTATATGGGTTGTTATTCTATTGTATCATGTCTGGGTGGTTTTGAAGGGTTAAATATGTATTGAAATTTCACCTTGGAACCTTAATAACTGATATATTATATCTTTTACACTTGACCCCTTCGTTTCTAATTTCAACCATATTGTTGATACCAAACTCAAATTTAAAACTTTTATTAAGATTTAGATAGTGACACTCTAGATGTTTAATTAATTTTCCAAGATTCTACCTATGAAAATACTTTTCTTTTCATGTAACCATTTATCCTAAGTAATTCCATGGTCGGTGAAATTATTCTCAATTTATAGTTTCTTTATTGTTGGTTAAATTAGTTTATATATTTTCCTAGTGTCAATTATAATTTAAAAAATTTCAAATCAAAAAGTATCTTTTACAATTTTATTTAAGAAATAATAAATCAATTGAATTATAAGCACGCTCTCTATGGATTCGATATTCCAACTAGTCGTTATACTCCCATAGAGTGTAGTTAAAGTTTAGGTTTTTCATTAAGGTGGTAAACCAAAAAACGACACTGTCGTTACACGGCCACTTGGTTTTTCCTTAATCAAGCATCATCATAACGTTTCTATTCTTCTTTTGAAGTGATTGTGGAACTCTCTCGCGCATGAAAACTATGAAATTACCCTCCTTATCACGAATTATAGGTACCGATACACAATTTGTTCACAAAATTCGTCACATTAAAATTTATTTTGTAAGTTATCGATGTCAGAGGCTTCCACTTTTTGCGTACCTTGATAACTACCTTTTGTGCTTGCGTTCAATCCTCACGAAATACCTGAAACACTAAGGCAACCATTTCCATAATTTTCTAAGCAGTCAACTATTTATCTTCATGTAACACAATGTTTTTATTCTGCCATAATTCCTAAACTATGGTATAAACGAATTCAAAATGGCCATATTGAAGTTATTCTATTATTTTAGGATTCCAAGCTTTGAAACACCCATTATCAACCTGCAATAAGTCGTATGTAAAATGCTCAAAGTGTTCCTTATCCAGCTAGACCTTCAAATATTCCAAAATGTTCCAAATGGTAAGAAAGGACTTGAATCCCAAAATGACTTCGGGATGCCTATGTAGCCAAAAATGGCATCAAAGTCCGTATAATTCGTAAAATGAATAAGGTTGGGGTCTAACCCATAATTCAAATCTAGAGTGTCTCTTATGATTTATAAAAATATATGTGAAATGTGTTGAAAGTGTAGAAAATAATGAGAACACTTTGAATTGAAAATTGTGGTATAAGCCCCCTTTTTAAGTTTTTTTTATGAAAATTGATGTGAATATATATATGATACAAAAAAGAGTGGGATTATTGATATAAGTGTTATAAATAAGCGATAAAATGGAATAAGAACACTAAAATTTACAAAATAGAATTTATGGGACTAGTAGAACATAAAGGATGTTACAAAATATGAGCAACGAGGAAGTATGTGCAAAAGACCTAAATATATGAGTAGAAGATGCAAACTACATGACTGAGATTTTTGTAAGTAGTTTTGTCTGAATATCTTTGAATAGTTTCATGGAGGTCTAACTGGTCCAACGCATCCAGGGTTCCTAGATTCATAACAAGATTATAACATAAGCCTGTTAGGCTTGAAGTCCCGAATGAATTCGACATGTTAGACTCCCAATAAACTATTCAGGGTTACTGATTCGTATCGAATATTACATATTTCTCCCCTATATCTTTATGCATTCTAGCACTTTTACAGTCCTAAATGCCTATATTTATGCTCATTAACCAGAAAAACTTGGATTTGGATATATACATGTTTTGCAGGGGTTAATTGTGCTTTTGTAGGTATTGGAACGCTAAAAGTGAGGATCCGTTGCATTTTGGAGAAGTTCCATCGTTGGACGATACTTCAAGGGCATTTTATTCATTTTACATTTCTTATTCTACTCATGGAAATTCCATGGATACGTAGTTCGTTTAGTTAGCATCGTCTGGCCGCAAACGGTGCGTCGTTTGGAGTTCGGTCGAAGAAGCTATGCTCATTTCTGTAATGGACCTTTTCCCCCTCTTCACGAACCAAAGGAGACAGAGTACTGGTAGAACTGGTAGACCGCGTCCCTGGGATCGGTCGACCGCTGTTTGTGTGTTTGCCGTGGGAAGGAGACAGTGCACTTATATAAGAGGGATCGGTCAACCGCGCCCCTGCGACCGGTCGACCGGTGATGCCATATATTTTGCTCTTCTTCCTTTTTCTTTTCTTTTTCCTTCATTTATTTTATAACTTACTATATAAAGAAATTTTGGTTTCTAATTCAGATATAGTTAGATATTTTAGGTTGTAGAGAGTTGTAGGTTAGGGTTTGGGTTTTTGAAGAGTTCTTCTTCTTCCTCTCTTGGATTGACACCCTTTAGGGTTTGTAAGTGGAACTATTCATCTTCCCTACCAATAAATATAGTTTGTATTTCATTATTTCTTGCTTTCTAGTTTAATTTTCATGCTTTATTTACTTGTTTATTTAACTTGCTTTCTAGTATAGATTTATTGCGTTTATTTACACACTTTCATTTACCGTGTTTTTAACATGCTTTCTAGGTAATTTAAATTAGGTTGTGTTTAAATGGAACTCACTCGGGTTAACGCGTTGCTTTGCTTGATGATAGTGTTCACGCGTATATTTCGGGTGCGTTGTCTTAGTTATTACGCCTAGGAGATTTGACGGGGCATATCATGTATGTTCCGTGCTTATGACCTTTCGCGCGTAATTTTTGGGATATTTGTTTATGCCAAAATCTTATTAGGCTTTTATGAGGATTTAGGGGTGTGACAACCCTTAGTTCAATTCACTGTCGAAACAAGATGCATTTGTAATAACACGTTGACCCATGTAACCATTTTATACAAATTAACTCAGGTGAGGGATATTCGACGCAACCTATAGGTTTTATCGCTTTGTTAATCTAGTTTCATTTCCCTTGCCTAGTTAATCATTTCCCTTTATGCATCTTTTCATTTTTAGTTTGTAATTCACCTTTTACACCTTTATTTTGGAGTATTAAATCACTTGAATTCTAGCAACTCGTCCCTATGGATTTTCGATACCCGACTTACCGTTGTGCATGCCCCCGCAAGTGTAGTAATAATTTAGGTTTGTTTGTATAGTCGCGGAGAGACGAAAACAACTATTAGCGTCTTTACACGCGCTGCTTCTCGCGTGCTATCAAAAATGGCGTCGTTGTCGGGGACTAGTTTGTTTTAGACTTTATTTGATTTAATATTTCATAGTATTTTATTTCTATTTGTATTATTTTCTAATCTTTTTCAGGACTTCCACATTTGAGCACTTAGAAACGCTCGAATTTTTCCCGCACGCACCTACTTTGTGGAATCCGCCACTTGAACCATTTTTGGGGTAAGCATGTCTTATTCCAATTCTTTCGGTAATCCTTGTTATAATTCTCAAAATTCTCGCAAGCCTATGACTTTCGGTGAATACTTAGAATCCCAAAGTATAACAAATTCAAATATGACTTTGGGCGAGTATAACGAAAGTCAAAACTTAGGTTATTGGAATTTTGATGATGATGACAATGATTTTGGGCCTTTACCTCCTTATAATAGGAATTTTGAAATGAATTCGAATAGTTTTCAAAATTCCTATCATAATGAGTTTGTCCGATGGTAATTTTCAAAGTTCCCATTCTCATATATCCCCACCTCGACCCATGACATTCGGTGAGGGTTTGTGCATGTATGAAAATGATAAACTTGAAAATCGCTATCGAAAAAAAAATCGTTCATGGAAACATGAATTGGATTTATTATTTGAGTCCGACGATGATTTTGCTTCCGAGACTTTCGAAGTCAAAGAATGTTTTGAACCAAATGAGGTACTTGTGCCTTCTTTGGAACAAACCATTCTTAACTTTTCCCATTGCATAATAGATACTGAAAGTAATGGTGATAACGACGTAATATCTATTTGTAATGAAATGATTTCTTCTTTGGCCCCCAAATAAGAACATTTCATTGAAAATGATATTATTTCATTCGAAACTCAATCTTCATGCGATGATGATTCATCGCATGAGTTTGAATTTCTTTCATCCCCATTTTCATTCTTTATTATCACACTGTCATAAGTACCCGATGATTCGGTTTCAAACTTTAATGTTTTAAAAAATTTCGTCGATGAGGAGTACTTGCTCGAGTCGCCCTCCACAATCGCAACTTTACCTTTGTGTGCGCCGCCTCCCATTCCAATTTCAAAATTATTGGGAGGATATTCGAATTTTCTCGATCCCCACATGTTTTTATCACCTGTTCAATCCAAACCCCCCATCGTCCCTCCAAAACTTTTAATTGGCGGTGGTTCCTTTCTTCCACCTTACACATGCCTTCCATTGTTCAAATAGAATTCATATTTTTTGGAAGGCATGCTTGAGAGTGAGGTTACACCGGTTATCCTCCAAAGTCAAATCATTTTTACGGTGGACCGTCAGCTATTTAGACTTCTAGTTTATAGTTAGTGTGAGGCCTAAATAGTAGGTTGTATATAGTTAGCTTTTTATTATTTATTTTTATTTTTTCTCTCCTTTTTAATTTAGTCTAGTGTAATTAGTTAACTTTTCGTTATTTGTTTTTGTTATGCTCGGTACTAACTTGTTTTGTAGATTCTTTGGACTTGTTCTTATGGGGATCGCTCCAATTTTGGGTAATATCGTTATTTTCCTCTCTTTAACTTGGTTCTTAATTTACATTGAGGGCAATGTCAAGTTTTAAGTTAGGGGTGTGGAATTTTCTATCCATTTCTTTATTTAGTCCATGTTTTTGCTCACATGTTAGTTACTTAGTATGCTTTTCTTAGAAAAATTCAAAAATTTTAAAAAGATTTTCTTTCTTTTTTCTATTTTTGGGGTATTTTGCCTTTGTTTTCGATGACAAATTTTAATAAATTCCCGATCAAATAGACAACCTAATGATGCATGCTCTCGATTTTAGAAGTTATGAGACTTTAGTCCTCTATTATTGATATTATGAATAACTTCATGAATTAAACTTTAATCCCATGAGCACATGCACTTTTATTGCTATATTGATTTGGTTTAAGATTTTTATGACTCGATAATCTTTTGTTGCATTGTATATACTTACACCGAGTAAGCTTTGTACCTTTCGTTGTTTGTGAGTGTATACACTTTTCTTTTCTCTTTGAAAACGTTGAATTCGTTGGTAATCTCTTTATTCTTTTATTTGATCGTTCATTAATTGAGTTTATACTTGAAATGTGTTACTTGATAACGATTTTCATATATTGTTTTGATTCGAGAATTGCGTAAACTTTTAAAAATGATCATAGGTCATCTTTGTTATATCACCCATATTGGTCGTGACCTCACCTTTATATGTTTACCCTCGTTAACCCCTTTGAGCCTAAATATAACCTTTCGTTTCATAACCCCATTCCCATAACCAACTCTAAATTGGAGTTTTACACCATACATACACTTTTCATACCTTTGTTTGGAATGTTGCTTGGGATTGAATGATGTGTTGTGATGTCGGATGCAATTTAGGCATATGAGAGTATGAAAAGTAAAGAAAAGAGATGTGAAAAAAAGAGATGAAAAAGAGAAAGCAAAAAGCAAAAGAAAACAAAAGAAAAAAATGAGAAAAGGAAGAAAAGAAAGAAAAAAGAAAGTTGTAAATGTTATATATATAGTTCAATAAGCTTTGATTACTCTCCCCGATGATATATCTAATGTCGTTTTGGAAGTTGCTTTTCCAATTTTGTTATTGTCCGCATTTTTTCATTATCTCGAGTTTTCATTCCGAACACTTTGAATCCGTACATACATATCCTTCGTTTCGTACCCTAGCCAAACCTACATTACAACCCTATTAAAGTCTTATGTAATTTTAGGTTGATGTAATTTAAAAGTTTAAATAGTTTTGATAGTTTGTGATAATGCATTTCGCCTCCTTTAATGTGCGGTATCTTTGATTGAGATTACAATTTTTCATTTTATATATAGCGTTCTTCATTTGTGACATGTGTGCGGCCTAGTTTCCATTTACATTTACTCTATATGCCCGCATGTTCCGTGTGTTACCTCCCTGTTTTGAGTGAATTCACTTGATGAGCGTAATGCCCGTGAAGATTGAATGTATGCTTTCTTTATCTAGTATCCGGCTTATTTAAGCTTTTGCCAAATCACACTTTGCATGTGCTCTCTTCCCCTCCCACATTTTAAGGTTTCAATTCTATGAGGTACATTCTATAATGTTAATGATTCGGACTTTTGTTTGAATTCATTCACTTTGCTAATAATGAGTATGAAATCCTTTTCGCCATTATTGCGCTTGTCGCATGTTGGGTTGGGCATATTTTGAGTAAACCATGTGATGTTTGTGGGTATCATCCCTAAAAACCCTCACGAGACCACACTCCTCCACTAGGGTGACCTATGTGTTTAACGGCCTATTGCATATGCTAAATGCAATCGCGCTCCCTATGGAAGTGGCATTTATATTTCGATGCATATATACGTCTTGTACTGCTCTCTGTGAACTGGTTTTGTTTGTTTCATTACTAGGGACTAGCAATGTTTAAGTTAGGGGGTGTGATTCGTATCGAATATTACATATTTCTCCCCTGTATCTTTATGTATTCTAGCTTTTTTATGGTCCTAAATGCCTATATTTATGCTCAATAATCATACAACCTTGGATTTGGATATATACATGTTTTGCAGGGGTTAATTGTGCTTTTGTAGGTATTAGAACGCTAAAAGTGAGGATCCGTTGCATTTAGGAGAAGTTTCGTCGTTGGACGTTACTTTAAGGGCATTTTAGTCAATTCACATTTCTTATCCGGCTTACGGAAATTCCATGGATGCGTAGTTCATTGAGTTAGCATCGCGTGGCCGCAAACGATGCGTCGTTTAGAGTTCGGACGAAGAAGCTATTCTCTTTTCCGTAATGGACCTTTTTCCCCTATTCATGGACCAAAGGAGGCCTGAAAACAGAGTACCGGTCGACCGCGTCCCTGGGATCGGTCAACCGCGGTTTGTGTTTTTTCCGTGGGAAGGAGACAGTGCACTTATACAAGAGGGATCGATCGACCGCGCCCCGGCGACCGGTCGACCAGTGATGCCAGATATTTTTCTCTTCTTCCTTTTTTTTTTCTTTTTCCTTTATTTTTTTCGTAACTTACTATATAAAGAAATTTTGGTTTCTAATTCAGATATAGTTAGATATTTTAGGTTGTAGAGAGTTGTAGGTTAGGGTTTGGGTTTTTGAAGAGTTCTTCTTCTTCTCTTGGATTGACACCCTTTAGGGTTTGTAAGTGGCACTATTCATCTTCACTACCAATAAATATAGTTTGTATTTCATTATTTCTTACTTTCTAGTTTAATTTCCATGCTTTATTTACTTGTTTTGTTTACTTGCTTTCTAGTATAGATTTATTGCATTTATTTACACGCTTTCATTTACCGCGTTTTTAACATGCTTTCTAGGTAATTTAAATTAGGTTGTGTTTGAATAGAACTCACTCGGGTTAACGCGTTGCTTTGCTTGGTGAGTGTTCACGCGTCTATTTCGGGTGCGTTGTCCTAGTTATTATGCCTAGAAGATTTGACGGGGCATATCATGTATGTCCCGTGCTTACGAACTTTCGCGCGTAATTTCTGGGATATTTGTTGACGCCAAAATCTTATTAGGCTTTTATGAGGATTTAAGGGCGTGACATCCCGCAGATCAATTAACTGTCTAAACGAGGCACATTTGTAATAACACGTCGACCCATGTAACCATTTTATACAAATTAACCCAGGTGAGGGATATTCGACGAAACCTATAGGTTTTATTGCTTTGTTAATCTAGTTTCATTTCCCTTGCCTAGTTAATCATTTCCCTTTATGAAACTTTTCCTTTTTAGTTTGTAATTCACCTTTTACACTTTTATTTCGGAGTATTAAATCACTTGAATTCTAGCAACTCGTCCCTATGGATTTTCGATACCCGACTTACCGTTGTGCTTGCCCCGCACGTGTAGTAGTAATTTAGGTTTGTTTGTATAGTTGCGGCGAGACGAAAACAACGATTAGCGTCTTTACACATGCTACTTATCGTGCGCTATCAGTTACTCACATGAAACAAAGTTACAAATATTACAAAATGTATTGAACATAATATATATAACTACCAAGCCCTAACCGTTATTTTAACATGTTGATTAAGCATAGTGCAATGATGTGAGCGACAAATAGTGAGTACACACAAGAAGAGAGAGTAAAAAACAAGTTTTGTAAAAAAGGACTCGAATACTAATTTGACTTTAGGATGCCTACGTAGACAAATAAACTTGCATCAAAGTCCGCACAGTTCTATCACGACACAACATTATAATGTTAATGTTTTATTAGTAATTTAATTAATGTGCTCAAGATCCAAACAGGGAAGCGAAAATCTTGATCGCGTCAATAAAATGATGTTTTGAGAGGATTAACCTTGTTGGAGCATCAAGAGTTGTTCTAATCGACGTTGTGTGGAACCCATCAGTTGAAAAGAAATATATTAGTCAGTCATATAAACCTATCTAAATTATAGATATGCACAACCTTATTTTTCCCAAGGCTATATGCTCGACTAATAGAATGCGTTTCTCCCAAACGATTTTTATAAATGAAAATGAGATTATTTTGTTATGAATATTGGTATTGATCAAGGCTACTCACAAATCTAATTTTAGTGTTGTATGAGTACACTTGAACTTTTTCGTCCAGGTATAACTAGTCAAACTAATCAGGTGCTCCCTAGTTTCATAACAAGACTATGACAAAATCATGTCAAAACTTGAAACACCTGATGAGTTTGACTGGTTACACTTGGAAAACAAAGTTTAAGGGTACTCATATGAAACTAAAATTAAATTTTTGAGTAGCCTTGACCAATATCAACATTCAAGAACAAAATAATCATATTAACAATCTATAATCCTTTGAGTGAAATGCATGATATTGTCCGAAAAAATAAACTTGGCCAAAAGAAGATTGTTCGTAGATATAATTTGACAGGCCTATAAGGCCGACTAATAGTTTGCATTTCAACAAATGGGTTTCTCACGACATTGATTAAGACCACTCTCTAAGCACCAACAATTATAATCCCATCTAAATAACACTATGTCGATCCTAGAAAGATTTTAACTTCACTAGTTGGATCAGTGAACACAATAATCATATTACTAATCAAACACTCATTTCTAGTTTTGTGTCATGTTATTGTGTCTTATTGTCCCACTCATAAACGGATTTTTCTAATGATTCATGCCATACATACATACACAAATATAAATAAATACATGGATTTGATCCAATTTTTATTCGTATACATACTATACAAATAGGGTTATCATACAAGGGTTAATTAAATCACAATAAACTATAGTTTCAAGGATCAATGTTTGTCTAAATCAAGTAAAAGAACCTCCATATCAGGTCTGTCATCAAGAGAGAATTAAAACTCTGTAGGGGCCTTTAATGCGTCTACTTGAGTAGTAAAACTTTTTGGTGAATGCATAACAACAGACCAATTGTCATCGTTTACGCACATTGAGTAGAATACTTTCTTCAAGTTTTGAAAGGCACAAATAAAAGTTTTATTGACCATTTGATCTTTACTCTTCATCTTAGATAAATCTATCATGACAAGGTTTATAGTGTCCTCCACCTTCACAGAGTCACAATAGAAGATAGGGCTTTACATCACAGGAATACAACATCATAATAATAGGGCTCAACATCAAAGAATGCTACGCTGAAACTTAGAAAGCCACACAGATCCTAAATGTAAGGACACAAATTTCCAATTGAGTCCTTTGTTGCTTTGGCTCAATTTCAGATAAAAACGTTGAGTCATAGGATAGGGTTCTTGAACGTCTTTTAAGCCTATGACATACTAAAGTTGAAGACGTAGCGGCCAAGTTTATAAAGCTTCATCAAATGTCGAGTTTGTTGTGCCTCATTTCTACGTCAACAACATTAGTTCCATTGCTCTTAAGGTATGAATGCATGTTAAATATAAATAGGAGCTTGGAATAATATCTATATGGGTGTTTTTTGTTTAAACTGTTGTTTATTTTCAGAAAGTTACTTTAAAACTATAAAATAAAGTTTCTGGGCCAAAATCGAATTTTTAAGCTTTCTGAATTTTCGTTCGATATTGTCGTTCGAATGAGAATATCGTTCGAACGAGGTTTGCCAATGAATTGCCTCTGGAACTTCATTCGATATTGTTGTTTGAACGAGTTGGTTTTTTCAAACGAGAATGTCGTTCGAACGAGTTTGGCAACGAGATTTCCCATCAGGCCACTGGAACTTCGTTAGAAGTATCGTTCGAACGAGCCTTCGTTCGAACGAAAATCTTGTTCAAACGAGATTTCTGGTGGGAAATTTCTTTGGCAGTTTTGAGGATTTTTTCCCATTTTTCCACTACTCTTCCCCACTAACTTTTGACAGACTTATCAAGTGCGGGAACTAACTTTTTCTATCTAACTTTTTCACTATCCTCCATCTCCTAGAGAGAGTTTTAACAGACTTATCAAGTGCGGGAACCAACTTTTTCTATCTAACTTTTTCACTATCCTCCATCTCCTAGAGAGAGTTTTGTGAGTTCGACTTAAAAAGAAAAAGTTCACGTTTTGAGTGTTCATCTCTTCAAGAAAAATTACTTAAACACTTTTACACCCATAGTTTGTTTATTCCAAGTTTTAATATATATATATCATTGCTTGGAGTGTTTGTCACCGGTTTATCTCTACACCATGAAGAAGAGAAGTTTGGGTTTACTTCTACATCCCTCAAAGAAGAAGTCTCATGTTTTGCTGTGGCATTTTCACATGGTGAAAGGCACCATGTATGGTTGACGGTGTTCCTAATGTCTCATTGGTGAAGTCCAAGGTTCCGATGGAGCTCCGGGGTTATCGACTAGGCGGAGGTGTTTGCAAGAAGGAGCGTCAAGACTTGAAAGGGGTAGAGTCAAGGAAGTAAGTCATCTTTCTTGTAATTGTAAAACCATACTTAGTGGACTTAAGGCTAGGGTCGTTCGAGGTTTTTTCTCATTGTGGGTTTTTCCTCGTACATCGCGGCGTAGTGGTTATTTTTTTATTTTATCTTTTGCAAAATCACCTAGAACGCATGCTTAGGTAAAAAGGTAAAATTGCTTTAAATCACTACTTGTTTAATTTGGTGCAAATTCAATTTGGGGTAAATGTTAATGTAATTCAAGTCGTCACTTAATATGTTAAACTTGATTTGGCCTAATTTGCTTATATTGAAAATTGGTTTTAGGCAAATTTCTAGGACTTGAATCGATTACTATGTTAAAGTGAAAAATTCATTTGTTAATTAATTTAATTTCGCTTTGAACTTTGTTTAATTTTAATTTGTAAAAGAAATTAAAATTTGGTGTTTGTGTGTGTTTAATTGTAACAACTCGCTTTCGCATCTTTAAAAGGAAATTACTTTTTATGGTAAGATTTTAAAATTGGGGGCCTCGTGGTCCAACAAGTGGTATCAGAGCAGGATCGCTAAATTATTGCAATTAAGATCCTTTAAATATTTTTGATAAAAATGAAATTTTCCCCATTTTCAAAATTTCCTATTTTCGATGGTTCTAACTACGCGTATTGGAAAGCACGGATGAAATCAGCACTAAAATCTATCGACGAGAGGTTTTGATTGTCTGTTGTTAACGGGTGGTCCCCACCTACACATTTAGTATATAATGAGCGTGTTCCCAAACTCGCTGATAGATGGAGTGAGAACGAATTTAAACTTGATAACTTTAATTCCCGAGGTTTAAATACCTTGTTTAGCGTTGTCACACCAAATGAATTCTGACGTATTATGACGTGTGAAAACGCTAAAGAAGCTTAGGATGTTTTACAACTCACTCATGAAGGAACTAGTGTCGTTAAGGCTTCGAAACTCCAAAACCTCACCACTCAATTTGAAACCATCAAAATGAATGAAAAAGAAACTTTTGATGAATTTTATGCTAGACTTTTCGATATTGTTAATTCATCTCTTAATTTGGGAGAGAAAATACCCGATAATCGAGTAATAAAGAAAATTTTAAGACCCGATAGATTTATTCCAAAAGTGACCGTTTTAAATTCTTTACCCACTTTAGCGTCTAAGAAATTAGAAGATCTCGTAGGTGATTTACAAACCTATGAACTAGACATGTTTTCCTCTAAAACTGAAAGAAAATAGATAAGGGCGTTGCTTTGAAAGCCCGAAAGGAGGAAAAATAAGTAGTAGAGAGTGAAAGTTATAGTGACTCAAAAAATATGGCTATGTTTGCTAGCAAGTTTTGAAAATTTCTTAAATTGAACAAAGATAAATTAAAAAATGATTTTAAGAAATATCAAAAATCTACGCATGACAAAGCCGAGAAGATCCCTAAAACTATTAATGAAAATTTAAATAGGGACGAGTAAAATAGGTGTTATGGTTATGAAGGGTATGGCCATAGGGAAAAAGAGTGTCCCACTAAACTAAGGAGAGAGGGTAAGCAACCAATTTCTTTTAATGAAACCCTTAGTGATAGTGACAATGAAGAGGGACCCGATTCCTCCTCTACGCCCAACATTGTGGCTTTTATGTCTAGTCATGTGAGTGATAGTGAGCACTCTTAGTGATATTGATGAAATTTTAACACATGACACTTCCAAGGTCAAAGTTTATGATTCCCTTATTTTTTATGGTAGTGAGAATGGATAGGAAAGAGAGAGTGAAAGTGAAAATGAAGTTGATGTGAGTGAACTTCAAAATGATTTTCAAGAACTTTTTGAAGAATCTATTAAATTAAAAAGAGCTAATTTGAAGTTAGAAGATAGTTTAAGAGAGCGTGTCAAGGTCGTTGATGATAGTGTGTTAGTTCAAGACCTTAGGACACGTGAGAGAGCTCTTCGTGAGAAGATTGAATATTTAGAAGGCGAGAGAGATAGCCTTAAAGGTTTAATGGAATACTTGAAAAAGGAGCTTCTCGCATTTGAAAAGCGCAATATTTTATTAGAGTCTAACATTTTAGAATTTCAAAATAAATTAAAAGACTCTAGTAAAGTCAAATTTGATTTGGAGTGTCGTTCGTAGAAATTAGATAAAATATTAGGAACGGTCCAAATCAAAAATGACACTTGTGGTTTAAGATTCGATACTTGTAGTGAATCATCTCATAAAGTCAAAACCAATGTTTAGGAGAATCGCCTAGGAAAGCCTTTAGAGATCATTCCTTAGGTAAGTCTTTTCGCCGAGTCTTTAGGTGCTCTCATTGTGATCGAAAAGGTCATCTTAGGAATTTTTGTTTTGATCTTAAACGAGGTCCTAGAAAACCCCTACGTAAGGCGATAGAGGTAGCCAAGATTCCTACTTCCCGAGATCGTCATTCATCATTAGTTTGGGTTAAGAGATCCGACTTGGTAGCTTTACAAGATAGGATATTTGATTCTCATTTACTTTCACATGCTTCCTCCCTTGCAAAATCTAAAGGTTGAATGTGTTAGTTTTATTTGCATACTTTAGCTTTTTTACTACATGCTATATTATCATGCTAATTGTATGCTTCTAAATCATTTTCTAGTCTATGTTCCATGCTTAATCACATGCTAGAATATTGATTTTTGTTTATCTTTTGTATTCTATTTCTTTCTTTTTAGTTTGCATTAAATGAAAAATACAAAAAGATTGTGTTTATCATTTGTGTTTCATCTTGTTATAATTTAGGCTTAATAAAAAATACAAATGATTTTTGTTTGTCTTTTGGAGTAAATATTTTTTTTTTGGTTTAAAAATTTCAAAAACTCAAAAAGATTTTTTTTGTGTAGTTTAGTTTGACACACTATATGTGGCATACACTTGTGTCAGAATCCCTTCTTTTTCGCTCCCATATGGCTAGAACTTTTGGTTTAGATTATCAAACCTTATTATGTTCTTTACCATGCTTGTATGGAGTAGTTGGATTTTGTGTTCATATAATGGATTCTATTTTTATAAGCCTCTATTCACACATGCACGAGCTCTTTTGAAATTTAATCGTCACATGTTATACTTGATCTTTGTGAGGTGTTCTCCTACCAATATTGTTATCTACATATTTGTGACCTGGTAGGACTAGTGCATGTCAAAATTCGTTGCACGAGAGATGTGTGTGAGATATAAAAATGATATATATGAATGTGCACGGGGAAGGGCTCCAAAAGGAATTATTATCCTTTGCGAATAGTAAGCCACCGTTTGCTTGGACCTAAAAGAAATACATGGTCCAAAGGCCTAAAAAGAAAATATAGCATTAAAAAGAAAAATAATTGCCAAGGCCTATGTTTAGTTTGATATTTTCATTCCAAAAGAAATATGCTTAAATTGAGGGAGATTGGATGGTATATCAACGGTTTACATAATGTCCATTTATCCTAGTTGTACTTTCAATGTCATGACTCTATTGGTTTATAGAATCATCAAAAGTCTAGGCTTGTATGCATTGTGTATGTATGTTCATTGAGTTCAATCTATATTGTCACATGAGGTTATATTCAAATGTGATGAAGTTTGCAATAAATTGAGAACTCCGTGAACATGTTTTAAGTGATTGGGTCTAAATTTAATTGTTTCTAGTTCACACCCCAACACTTTCGTTTCCATATGACACATTTTTACCATATGAGTGTGAAAAGCTTATCTTATTTTGTATCATTTGTGTTTATATATTTATATATTCATATATAAATATATATATTTGTGTGTGTGTGTGTGTGTGCGTGTGCATCTTTGGTATATCTAGAGTATGTATATACGACACACCCCAACCCAGTTACTTATAATTAAGTTTGAAAGTCAAAGTGAGTCAAACCATGATTAATTTAACCGAACCATAAACACGAGTTTTAATTTCAGAGTCATCATTGTAAATCCATATAACTGAAAACCTTTTTACAACATCAGAGTAGTCATACTTATACAAACTTGCTTGAAGGATAATTTAACTTAGTCACATCATATACATTTAACAAAATCTTTGTTTCTCCCATTCCTGGCTAACCCAACCCAACTTCCTAGATTTGGCAGTGACATCGCATTACCTGAAAAATGTGAACATAGGAACCGTGAGCAAAATAGCCCAGTGAATGCATCTCTACTATACTACTGCATGAATTTAAATGCAATAAATCATGTCCATATAATTATGTATTAACTTATCCGCCTCATTCATAATGAATGACCAACTTTTCCAAATCATGATTCACATATCCTGTCTAAATAGACAATTCTCCCCCATTCCTGGTCGAGGAGTGACCCTTTGTCATTAATAGACAAATCTCCCCCATTCCGGGTTGAGGAGTAACCTCCCATTTCGGTAAACCGAAATGAACAATTTTATATTCATAACGTTATGATCATATTCGTAATAGTATACAAATACATCATTCCAGTGAGTACACTCACCTTGGGTTGTCAATTACGTAGTTACGTTTCCTTCGGGAGTAGCTGAACTGTGTTGATTAGACCTTACACCTGTCAATCCAACTAAATCAGTACTGAATCTCAATCATAAGTATCATCCTAATATAATTATGTAACTTTCCATGACTATACAACGACCAAATAATTCCACTTAAGTCACATTCTATGAAACATGAGTAAAGACAAAACAATGGTGCACATATTGATAAAGTTATGAACATTCAACCGTAGGAAATACCTCATAAGGAATTTATAACCAAAGTCAAGTAAACATGAAATTATACTTCTCAATGTATATATATATGAAACATGTACTCAAAGTACCCTTTATAAGGACAAAATACAAACATTCATTCAAGGGGTATCTAGTATGGCCTGAAATTATTGTCCTACATACTTAACCATCCTATATTCCTAATTTGTATAAATACAGGGGTCCAACCTTATCAATATGAAAACATATATGAATATAATTTCCAGTACAAGTGACGGTGTAATTTTTCAAGCTTCCTAGAGCAAGTTATGACCATTTCTTTACAACACAAGAAATCTGCCCTACAAGCTCCTCTATTGTTCCTTCAACTTCCAAGAATTTTCATAATTTTTATCCATCATTAATTTCCATTATTTTCAACCCATTTTCAGTACACATATTGAATAGTACATAATTAAAGTTTCATAATTGTTTGACTTCGTTTGCTATCTCAAAAGCTTGACTAAACTCAAGGCATACCGAAATGAAGTATACAAATAGAAACTATGTACCAACTTCAAATCATCATTACGGCCTAACCACAAGGAGATAAATTCTAATTTTCATATATGATATGAATATATGAGTCTAATTTCATATCCAATTTGAATTTCTCAATTACAGTAAGCACACAAAGAGATATTCAAGTTTGAATACACGGGGTTTCAATACAAAGCAATTTGACCTATAAACACCACTTATCTCACATATGAACCAATACATATTATCACAAAGGATGATGGAATTTCAGTCAATAATCCACGATTTAGATACTTTGAAATAAGTATAATACAATATTAAAACAATATTAATCACTTAATTATACCTTGGAAACACTTTAGGGATTTTCTTAGAATTTTCCTAGCTTTTCTTGAACTCTTTTCTTCCTTAACTCCTACTTTCTCTTTCCTTAAGCCAAACACTCTTCAAACTGAACCTAAGGTTTGTTTTGCTGAAGAAATATGTTTGGGAGAGTTTTAAGTCGGCCAATGCTTCCTCCCAAGCCATCCAATCACTTTAAAACATTTGGTTTACTAAATGACAATTTATCACTTAAAGGAAATGGACAGCTTTGCCCTTTGTTCGTAAATTTGGTATAACTCCTTACTCGGGCATCCGTTTGATGATACGTTTGTTGTGTTACAACCCTAACTCCAATGTATACAAATATATAGTTTTTACCTCAAGTCAATTGTAATGTTATAAGGGTCAAAACTAGTCTCTAACAGGAACATTTCTATCGAAAATAACAAAATTTTGTGTTTGTAAATAATTTGACCTTTCATGATTTATTAAAGTAGGATTATAATAAACAGAATCACTTAACATTAGATATACTAATAACACATTATTCATATCACATAAGATAAGTATGATTTAAATATAATTTATCATAATTATATCCGGGTTGTCACAACTTCCCCCCCTTAGAAAATTTCGTCCCCGAAATTTAATATAAAGGTCACTTACCAAACAAATGGGGATACTGTTTCCTCATGCTATCCTCCGTTTCCCAAGTTGCTTCTTTAACTACATGTCTCATCCACATAACTTTAACTAAGGGAATAACTTTATTTCTTAATACTTGCTCCTTACGATCAATAATTTCCGTTGGTTCCCCGATGTACAACAAGTCTTCCTTCAGTTCCATTGGTTGAGTTTTCAACTGATGAGATGGATCTGCCAAATACTTACAAAGCATCGATACATGAAAAACATCATGTAAACGAGACAAATCTGGAGGGAATGATAATCTGTATGCCAATTCTTTCCAACACCTCATATGGTCCAATGTATCTTGGACTTAGTTTCCCCTTTTCCAAATATCATAACGCCTTTCCATGATGAAATACGTAGGAATACAAAATCCCCCTTTTGAAATTCTAATGGATGCCTCCTCTTATCTGTATAAAATTTATGCCTGCTTTGCGCTATCTTTATCCGTTCCCGAATCATTTTGACCTTTTCAGTTGTCATATCTATCAATTCAGGACCCAAAATTTTCCTTTCACCTACTTCATCCCAACACAAGGCGTCCTACATCTCCTCCCATATAAAGCTTCATAAGGATCCATACCAATGGTGGAATGATAACTATTATTATACGAGCATTCCATCAATGGCAAATGATCATCCCAACTACCCTTGAAGTCAAATACACAAGCTCGTAACATGTCTTCTAATATTTGAATTGTCCTTTCAGATTACCCATCGGTTTGTGGATGAAATGCAGTACTGAACTTCAAACTTGTGCCCATGGCATTCTGTAAACGAGGCCAAAACTTATAAGTGAACGTTGGATCTCTATCTGATACAATTGACACTAGTGCCCCATGTAAACAGATAATCTCATCAATGTACATACGTGCATACTTGTCAACAATGTAGGTGGTCTTAACTGGAAGAAAATGGGCCGACTTTGTCAATCGATCTACTATTACCCAAATAGAATCATGCCCCTTTGGTGACCTCGGTAATCCAATAACAAAACCCATCGTTATATGCTCCCACTTCCATTCCGAAATAGGCAATGACTGCAATAATCCTGTCGACTTCTGATGCTCTGCCTTCACTTGCTGGCATACTAAACATTTAGCTATGAATTCTGCAATCTCATGTTTCATATTGTTCCACCAGTAATACTCTTTCAAATCTCTATACATTTTGGTACCTCCCGGATGCATAGAATAAATAGAACTATGTGCCTCTTCTAATATATCCTTCTTTAAGGATGGATCATTCGGTACACAAATTCTATTTTTATAACACAACGATTCATCATTCTTAATCTCAAAGTCACTCTCTCTACCATCCCGAACTTCTTGTTTCTTCTTCTCAAGGAACGGATCATTGATCTGCAAATTTCGTATGCGTTCTGCCAATAAAGGTCTCACTACAACATGTGCTAACAATCCTCCACTTTTTGAAAATTTCAATTCAATCCCCATCGATGCCAAGTCAAGAATATTTCCAACACGTGCACATCGTATGCAACCAATAATCCCTGATGATTTTTTACTCAAAGCATCTGCTACTACATTGGCCTTCCCCGGATGATGATGGATGGTACAATCATAGTCTTTTATCAGCTTTATCCAACGCCTCTGTCTCAAATTCAGTTCTTTTTGTGTAAACAAGTATTTCAAGCTTTGATGATCCATAAATATCTCATAAGTTTCTCCGTACAAGTAATGTCTCCACAACTTTAAAGCAAAAATAATAGCTGCTAGCTCCAAATCGTGTGTAGGGTAGTTTCGTTCATGTGTCTTTAATTGTCTGGAAGCATATGCTATTACCTTCCCATTCTGCATAAGAACGCATCCCAACCCCTGAAATGAAGCATCTGTATAGATCACGAAAGACTCATTCCCACATGGAATAGTAAGTATAGGGGCTGAAACCAATCGATTCTTCAATTCTTTAAAACTTCTCTCGCATTCTCCATCCCATACAAACTTCACTTCTTTACGAGTCAACTTTGTCAATGGTAATGCTATTGATGAAAATCCTTTAATGACTCTGCGATAGTAACCTTCCAATCCTAGGAAACTCCTAATTTCTGTCACATTCTTAGGACTTTCCCATTCAACGATTGCTTCCACCTTCTTTGGATCAACATATATCCCATTTCCCGAGACAATGTGCTCTAAAAACACAATTTCATTCAACCAAAACTCACATTTACTTAATTTAGCAAATAATTTCTTCTTTCTCAAAATTTGCAATACAAGTCTCAAATGTTTCTCATGTTCCTCCATGCTACGCGAATAAATCAACACATCATCTATGAATATAATCACAAATGAATCAATGAAAGGGTGGAATACCCGGTTCATCAAATCCATAAAAACTGCTGGAGCATTAATTAATCCAAATGGAATCACCAAAAACTGATAGTGCCCATATCGAGTCCGAAAAGCTGTTTTGGAAATACCACTATCCTTCACTTTCAGTTGGTGGTAACCCGATCTCAAATCAATCTTTGAAAATACTGTGGCCCCCTATAATTGGTTGAACAAGTCATCGATACGAGGTAGAGGGTACTTATTTCTAATGGTCACCTTATTTAACTGCCGATAATCAATACATAATCGCATTGTCCCATCTTTCTTTTTCACAAATAACACTGGGGCTCCCCATGGCGAAACACTAGGGCGAATGAAACCTCTGCTTATCAGATCTTGTAATTGCTCTTTCAATTCTTTCAACTCTGTTGGTGCCATTCTATATGGAGCAAGGTAAATCGGACCAATACCTGGAATTAATTCAATGGAAAACTCTACTTCCCTATCGGGTGGCAGTCCTGGCAATTCCTCTAGGAAGACATCAGAAAATTCTCTAACTACTGGTATATCTTTAACTTTAAGTGCTTCCTTACTAACATCAACAACATAAGCTAAATACCCTGTACAACCTTTACTCAATAACTTTCTGCTCTTAATTGCTGAGATAAGACAATTAGGGACAACATTCCTTTACCTTATAAAATGGAACTCAGGTTCACCAGGCAGATAAAATGTAACTTCTTTTCGAAAACAATCAATGGAAGCATGATACGATGATAACCAATCCATCCACAATATAATATCAAAATCCTGAATGGCCAACGGTATCAAGTCAACATAGAAATCTCGCTCACCCATTCGTAAGACACAATCTTTATAAACATGCTCAACCAGAATTACACTTTCCATTGGGGTAGAAATATATAAGACATAATTGAGAAATCAACATGGTCTACCCAAATATGAAACAATATGTAATGCCACAAATAAATGCGTAGATCCAGGATTAAAGAGTGCATATAAATCTTTATTTGCAATATAAAGTTTACCTGTAACCACTTTCGGTGTAGCATGGGCATCTTGCAGCTTCATCGCAAGCACTCTTCCTCCTGCCCTCGATCCAGCTGCTTGTTCTGTACCTCTTCCCCTGGTGGAACTGCCTGGAGAGGATCCTTTATGAGGCTCCACACTACTGACTGAAACCGTTCTGGATAATAGGGGACAATTCTTTCTCAGATGGCCCTTCTGATGACAGTTAAAACATTCTATATTCAGTAACTTTGGGCAATTTCTCTTTATATGACCCGATGACCCATAAAAGAAACAAACATTCGGATCTCCTTCTGTTGAAACTCCTGAACCTCTTCCACCACTAGCTTCACCCCTTTGCAAACTACTTCCACCTCTACCCTGTTGGAATTTCTGCCCTCCAAACCTTGAATATTCAGTATCACTGCCCTTTTGATAGTTTGGATCGAATCTACTTCTCTTTACACCTCGTTCTCGATTCCCTCTTGCTTCATTCACGTCCTTTTCTGCCAGCATGGCTTTGTTCACCAAGGCTGAATAATTAACAGTCTCTAAAGCCGACAACCATGATTTAATAACTAACTCAAGTCCATCGAGAAATTAACTGCACATATCTTCCTCATTCCGTATAAACCTCGAAGCAAACCGAGATAAAGCTGTAAGTTTAGCTTCGTATTCTCTAGCTATCATACTCTCCTGATTCAACATGAAATATTCCTTCTCCTTTTGTTTTCGATACATTGGGGGAAAATACTTATCATATAAAGCTTTGACAAAAGCATCCCATGAGATCACATTCTCACCTCCTGGAGTAATCAACAAATGTTTTGTGGCATCCCACCAACACTTAGCTTCTCCTTTCAGCATATATGTTTCCAAGATCACTCATTGATTTTCAGGCATTCCCATTACCCCAAAGATAAGTTCAATCTCTTTAACCCAGACTTCTGCCTCTGTTGGATCAACTGCTCCTTCGAACGATGGTGGGTTCATCTTAATAAATTTCTCATGTGAAGTACTCCTTTTCTTCCCGATGTATCACCTCCTCATCCCTAGCCAATGCTTGTGCCTCCAGTTGCCTGGTCTGTTGTTCTTCCATCTGAGCCATAAATCTAGCTTGTTGCTATGCCATTATAATCATAGCACGTCCCATTTTTTGCATATCTGTCGGTTGTTCTGGCTCGGGTTCCACATTTATCTGAATAGGTTGCTCAACCTCCGCTTCTGTTGAAATATTAGAAGCCTCATCTTCGATTCTCACACTTACATTCCATCGTTCCATTATCTTATATCTTAAATGAATCAAAGATATAACAACATGCACATATACATATCTTTCCTAACATAATCGTTAGTATCAAATAAAATATATTTCTAACATTCACTGCCAAATCTAGACTCTTCTAACTCCAGAACCTCTAAAACCTAGGCTCTGATACCAAAAGCTGACACACCCCAACCCAGTTACTTATAAATAAGTTTGAAAGTCAAAGTGAGTCAAACCATGATTAATTTAACCAAACCATAAACACGAGTTTTAATTTCAGAGTCATCATTGTAAATCCATATATTGAAAACCTTTTTACAACAACAAAGTAGTCATACTTATACAAACTTGCTTGAAGGATAATTTAACTTAATTACATAATTTACATTTAAACAAAATCTTTGTTTCTCCCATTTCTGGCTAACCCAACCCGACTTCCTAGATTTGGCAGTGATATCGCGTTACCTGAAAAATGTGAACATAGGAACCGTGAGCAAAATAGCCCAGTGAATGCATCACTACAATACTACTGCATGAATTTAAATGCAATAAATCATGTCCATATAATTATGTATTAACTTATCCGGCTCATTCATAATGAATGACCAACTTTTTCGAATCATGATTCACATATCCTGTCAAAATAGACAATTCTCCCCCATTCCTGGTCGAGGAGTGACCCCTTGTCATTAATAGACAAATTTCCCCCATTCCAGGTTGAGGAGTAACCTCCCATTTCGGTAAACCGAAATGAACAATTTTATATTCATAACGTTATGATCATATTCGTAATAGTATACAAATACATCATTCCAGTGAGTACACTCACCTTGGGTTGTCAACTACGTATTTACATTTCCTTCGGGAGTAGCTGAACTGTGTTGATTAGACCTTACACCTGTCAATCCAACTAAATCAGTACTGAATCTCAATCATAAGTATCATCCTAATATAATTATGTAACTTTCCATGACTATACAACGACCAAATAATTCCACTTAAGTCACATTCCATGAAACATGAGTAAAGACAAAACAATGGTGCACATATTGATAAAGTTATGAGCATTCAACCGTAGGAAATACCTCATAAGGAATTTATAACCAAAGTCAAGTAAACATAAAATTATACTTCTCAATGTATATACATATGAAACATGTACTCAAAGTACCCTTTATAAGGACGAAATACAAACATTCATTCAAGGGGTATCCAGTATGGCCTGAAATTATTGTCCTACATACTTAACCATCCTATATTCCTAAATTGTATAGATACAGGGGTCCAACCTTATAAATATGAAAACATATATGAATATAATTTCCATTACAAGTGACGGTGTAATTTTTCAAGCTTCCTAGAGCAAGTTATGACCATTTCTTTACAACACAAGAAATTTGCCCTACAAGCTCCTCTATTGTTCCTTCAACTTCCAAGAATTTTCATATTTTTTCTCCATCATTAATTTCCATGATTTTCAACCCATTTTCAGTAAACATACTGAATAGTATATAATTAAAGTTTCATAATTGTTTGAATTCGTTTGCTATCTCAAAAGCTTGACTAAACTCGGGGCATACCGAAATGAAGTATACAAATAAAAACTATGTACCAACTTCAAATCATCATTACGGCCTACCCACAAGGAGATAAATTCTAATTTTCATATATGATATGAATATATGAGTCTAATTTCATATCCAATTGGAATTTCTCAATTCCAGTAAGTACACAAAGATATATTCAAGTTTGAATACACGGGGTTTCAATAGAAAGCAATTTGACCTATAAACACCACTTATCTCACATATGAACCAATACATATTATCACAAAGGATGATGGAATTTCAGTCAATAATCCACGATTTATATAATTTGAAATAAGTATAATACAAGATTAAAACAATATTAATCACATAATTATACCTTAGAAACACTTTAGGGATTTTCTTAGAATTTTCTTAGCTTTTCTTGAACTCTTTTCTTCCTTAACCCATACTTTCTCTTTCCTTAAGCCAAACACTCTTCAAACTGAACCTAGGGTTTGTTTTGATGAAGAAATATGCTAGAGGGAGAGTTTTAAGTCGGCCAAGGCTGCCTCCCAAGCCATCCAATCACTTTAAAACATTTGGTTTACTAAAAGACGATTTATCACTTAAAGGAAATGGACACCTTTGCCCTTTGTTCATAAATTCGATATAACTCCTTACTCGGGCATCCGTTTGATGATATGTTTGTTGTGTTACAACCCTAACTCACATGTATACAAATATATAGTTTTTACCTCAAGTAAATTATAATGTTATAAGGGTCAAAACTAGTCTCTAACAGGAACATTTCTATCAAAAACAATAAAATTTTGTGTTTGTAAATAATTCGACCTTTCATGATTTATTAAAGTAGGATTATAATAAACATAATCACTTACCATTAGATATACTAATAACACATTATTCATATCACGTAAGATAAGCATGATTTAAATATAATTTATCATAATTATACCCGGGTTGTAACAATATATATGATATTTTTTTTGTCTTTGCCTTGCTTTCTAGTCCATCTATGCTTCTACTTCATAATTGGTATCTATCTTGTTGCATTCTTTGTTGGTATCACATGCTTAATACTTATGTATCATATTGGTATCATTTTCTTTCATCTTAGTTGGTCTCCGTTATTTTTGTTGGATTAGTTATGCTTTTGTTGCCTATATGCTTTCATTATCTTATCACTCTAAGCATCAAGTTTAAATTACTTTTATCCTTTGTATATTCCTGAACAAAATGGGGGAGAATGATAGGGGGAGAAATGGTATCTATTCCTATTATAATCGTATCTTAGTTTGGAGGAGATTTATCTTAGGGGGAGACGTCTTTCTAAGTATGTCATTTGTTTGATAAAGGGGAGAATTAATTTAGGGGGAGTATTTATTTTAAGCATTTAATATTCTTGATATTCCCTATGTGTTTGATCATTTTCTTAAGTGTGCAGGAATTCTTCTAAATGGCAACTTTCATCTTCGGCAAAGATATTGATCCTTGGGTTGTTTGAGTCAAGCTATTGTAATTTTATTTTGGGTGGGACATTTTTATAAGTCGAGTAGAGCTTGACGGCCCTTTAGGATTTTTGTTGGTTTTTGTCCCGGAATAGACAAAGGGGGAGATTTGTAAGGACACAAATTTCCAATTATGTCCTTTATTGTTTTGGATCAATTCCGTACAAAATTGTTTGAGTCATAGGATAGAGTTCTTAACCATCCTTCAAGCCTATGACATACTAAAGTTGAAGACATAGCGGCCAAGTTTATAAAGCTTCATCAAATGTCGAGTTTGTTGTGCCTCGTTTCTACGTCGACAACATTGGTTCCATTGCTCCTAAGGTATGAATGCATGTTAAATATAAATAGGAGCTTAGAACAATATCTATATGGGTGTTTTTTGTTTAAACTATTAATTATTTTAAGAAAGTTACTTAAAAACTTTCAAATAAAGTTTCTGGGCTAAAATCAAATTTTTAAGCTTTTTGGATTGTCGTTCGAACGAGTTTTTCTTTCGAACGAGTTTTTCTTTCGAACGAGAATATCGTTCGAACGAGAATATCGTTCGAACGAGGTTTGCCAATGAATTGCCTCTGGCACTTCGTTCGATATTATCGTTCGAACGAGTTGGTTTGTTCAAATGAGAATGTCATTCGAACGAGTTTGGCAATGAGATTTCTCATCAGGTCACTGGAACTTCGTTAGAAGTATCGTTCGAACAAGACTTCTTTCGAATGAAAATCTCATTCGAACGAGATTTCTGGAGGGAAATTTCTTTGGCAGTTTTGAGAAGTTTTTCCCATTTTTCCATTACTCTTCCTCACTAACTTTTGACAGACTTATCAAGTGCGGAAACCAACTTTTTCTGTATAACTTTTTCACTATCCTCCATCTCCTTGAGAGAGTTTTGTGAGTTCAACTTAAAAAGAAAAAGTTCATGTTTTGAGTGTTCATTTCTTCAAGAAAAATTCCTTAAACACTTTTACATCCATTGTTTGTTTATTCCAAGTTTCAATATATATATATATATATATATATATATCATTGCTTGGAGTGTTTGGCACCGGTTTAAAGCGAAGTTTGGGTTTACTTCTACATCCCTCAAAGAAGAAGTCTCTTGTTTTGCTGCGACATTCTCACATGGTGAAAGGCACCATGTGTGGTTGGCGGTGTTCCTAATGTCTCATTGTTGAAGTCCAAGGTTCTGGTGGAGCTTCAGGGTTGTCGACTAGGCGGAGGTGTTTGTAAAAAGACGCGTCAAGGCTCAAAATGGGTTGAGTCGAGGAATTAAGTCATCTATCTTGTAATTGTAAAACCATACTTAGTGGACTTAAGGCTAGGGTCGTCTGAGGTTTTTTCTCGTTGTGGGTTTTTCCTCGTACATTGCGGCGTAGTGGTTATTTGTTTATTTTATCTTTTGCAAAATCACCTAGAACTCATGCTTAGGTTAAAAGATAAAATTGGTTTAAATCACTACTTGTTTAATCTGGTGCAAATTCAATTTGGGGTAAATGTTAATGTAATTCAAGTCATCACTTAATTTGTAAAAATTGGTTTGGCCTCTTTTGCTTATATTGAAAATTTATTTTAGGAAAATTTCTAGGACTTGAATTGATTACTATGTTAAAGTGAAAAATTCATTTGTTAATTAATTTAATTTCACTTTGAACTTTATTTAATTTTACTTTGTAAAAGAAATTAAAATTTGGTGTTTATTTGTGTTTAATTGAACCATCTCGCTTCCGCATCTTTAAAAGGAAATTACTTTTTGAGGTAAGATTTTAAAATTGGGGGCCTCGTGGTCCAACACTAAGGACACAAGAACCTGAGGCTTTGATACCACCTGTGACACCCCACCTAATTAAATACCGGGTGATCAATTCTTTATTAAATTAAATCAGAATATCCAGTCGGTTCATTCTTAGCATCACTGTCAAAAAACAATTTCTTTATTAATTCACCTAATAAAATAATTAACCTAGTGTCAAAACTTTTCCATTTTTAATTTAATTAAAACCATTCCATTAAGCGTAGTAAGAATAGACTAGGGGTGTTCACGAGTCGGTCGGTTCGGTTTTGGGCGGGTTTTTTGAGCCGAACCGACCATGTCGGTTTTGGGAGGAGAAAAACCGAACCGAACCGAATTTGGTGAAAAACCGAACCGACCCGAACCGAACAGGGTCAGTTTTTGACAGGGCCGGTTCGGTTTACCCGTCGGTTTTTGACATGGCCGGTTCGGTTTTTTCATTTATTTTAATAAAAATATATTTTTTAATACCTAATATAAATATAAAATTAAAAAATATAATATAATATGCCAACACTAATATAAATATAATATAAAATATAAAATTAAAAAGTTATAAAAATTAATTCGGTTCGGTTCGGTTCAAAATCGAGTTTTTTATGCCAAAATCGAAAACCGAACCGACCCTGTCGGTTTTATACCTGATCAAACCGAACCGAGCCGAACCGACCCTTATAAAAACCCGGCCCGAAAATTTTCGGTTCGGCTCGGTTTTGTCGGTTTGGTCGGTTTTTTTGCACACCCCTAGAATAGACAACATCACATCACAACTGAACAAGACTAAATGTGACTAGAATAACTCTCCAATTAAAATATTTTATTACCATCAAATAAAACTAATATTAAGATTACTGACATAAATTACTACAATCGTTGGAATAAAAAGGAAATAACTAGAATACTGGGTAATATGCCCTAAATGAAAGTAGACACTACATATGTGTGAATCAATAGAATGGAAGCGTCTACATAAATTTGCCTCTCCAGTAGCAATTATAACCAGTCAAGATATCTATATTCTATGTCGGCATCCCTGATACTGGATATCTGGTGTACAAGATACAATAGAGAAGACAATATGCAAGGAAACGGGTCAGATCCCGATTGTAAAAGATTATTTTTAAAAAAAGCTAGTGCTTAACAAATGCAGTTAAGCAATTATTATGTACATATTAGCTTCTCAGGCCCTCACTTGAGAATTCTCGCCTCTCATCTAGTGTGCACGCCTAGCGTACCTTATTATCTCCCTAATTAAGGTTATCCATTAGGATTTTGTACCATATCATTTCCCCGTATTTCCCACACAATACTTATGATAATTAAACCTGTTAATTTCTCTTTAATATGAACTTTCACAGCTTTACGATTAAGATTAAGTATTCACTTACTTATTACAATCTGATCTTATTTTCCATTTTTCATCTATAATTTCACATAAAATATTTCACCCCATAATATATATTTTAATCTACAAATTTCACACAGTATATTACCTCATATCTACTAAATGTCACACAGTAGATAATATCACATGTGTATATATATATTCACTCTATAATATATACAATACTGCACCCTACCAGACTCGGCTGTGGTGCATGCATACTCTGCTATCATGTTCGGTTACACCTCGCATTGTACAAGGGACTATTGGTTCGACATCTCTCATGAACCGTAAATCTCATATCACAAATATTGGAGGCGAGCATAGTCCCTAGCCAAATGGGTCATGCACATACCTATGCTCCCATTCAACCGCCAAAACTATCATTCTCAACCGATAGCATGTGTCCAAGGTCCTATGTTAAGGATACGAATCAAAATCCCCCCGAAGGCAGACAGGAATATGACTGTCCACAACACGCAACCTCCACCTCGATAGAAAGCAGCGTAGGTATGTTATACACACAATATAAATAATATAGGTATTCACCCCACCTATATATAATAATAGTAGGGCACACGCACAACCCATGAATATATTTTCATACATAGTATATTTATCTCACATATCCTATGTATTTACAGATTATGACTTTACTTCTTAAATTATATTCACGAGCTTCTCTCATCTCTCAAAGGGTAATCATTTATTTCTCATATAAATTCGGTAAGTAATCACTCATGTCCTACGAGTCTATGTCCTCACAACACCCGAATTTCTACGAATTAAAATCATCTTTGATTAGGTTTATTTCTCGATAATTCCTAATTCAATCTTAACCCTTTTATTTCACCTATTAGGATTAATCCCACATAAGCCTAAGGTTATTCCGGTAATAATAACTTCCTTACTACTGGACCTAACCTCAAATCATCCTTTATTCGATTTAAATCCCAATATATATATTTTTCCACCGTAACGAATTTAATTCACACTTCGTTAATTTCCCACCATTCCATTCCATAATATTTTTCGGGTCTTAAATATACCCTACTACCCTTCTTTAATTACCAATTTATTCAATTAATCATCATCATATACTTCTCAAAGTTGGGATTTAAACAAATATTTAAATAGGAATTAAATCACATTTCCAGGGGGATTCGATCGATCGACTGTTCCTGATCGATCGATCAATCAGTCGATTGATCAATCGATCAGATGTTGCCCAGATTCTGCATATATTTACCTACGGGTTTTACACTTTTTCATCCTAAAAATCATATTAAGACATCTCCAAATTTATATTCATTTAACCCATATCATATACTAACATATATGGGCAAGTTCTAATGTATCCAAATTAATTAAACATCATCAACATGTATAAATCTACCCAAATTCCATATTCAATCTCAAGAGTTCTAGTTTTAACTTTATCATCAATTATATATATAAATCCCAGATTTCTTCACCACATAATTCATATTTTTCATGGAGTTAATTCTAACTCAGAAAGAGAGCATTCCTACACAATTCTCATTTCAAAGATTCATCAAAATTTATCTTAATTCATATCACTTTTCGGAATTTTCTAAACGACCTAAATGGACAATATACACTCTAGAATTTTCAACAGTTAATTACTTGCCTCTAATTCGTAGAACCGTCGAAGAATAATTATATCATCCACGAATTTCCTTCACTCCAGGTTTGTTCTTACACAAATTTGTCAAATCCGCTCTTAGGCTCTTGAAATTATTTCTCATGTCTCTCCACTTTCTCTCGAACTCTCTGCATAATTTTCTTAACCTTTTGGTTTGTGAAAGTGACTCTTCCCTAAGCCCAACCTTTGATTTTAAAGGTGAAATCCCATTTTTGGCTTTTCACCTACCATTAAGAAGGCCAAAATCCACCTAAAATAGTCCCGATTAATCTCAAAAATTCCCAAGACCCGTACATAACCCTCGGGTACTCAATTTTTTACTATATAAACCCTTCTGGACACATTGGCGCAGTCAAAACAACCATTCAGATGACATAAAAATAATTTATTTTTCATTTCACTTAAATATAGTCCAAACACGACTCACGCGCGCGTCCCGAATTAGTTTCCATAATTGTCGTATTCATCACTCGTGACAATTTTATAAAATCATAATCATATGTAAAGTAATAATCATATATATTACTTTTAATCACCAAGTAATATTCAACATAAATCACATATTACTTTACTCCCGAGTAATATTTAAATCCGGATTAATTTTCAATTATCTCACAATTAATTCTAATTAATCCCATTTTAAAAGTCATTAAAAATATGGGATGTTACATACTCCCCCCCCCCCCCCCCCCCCCAAATGGAATTTCGTCCAGAAATTCGAAAAAAGTATACCAAATACGAACAACTCGGCTATGTGTTGCGCATCACATCCTCGCGCTCTCGAGTAAACTACTCCGTACCACCCATACAGTACGCTATCAAATACCCTTAATAATGAACACCTCATATATGTTGCTTTTAAATTCCAGGTTATCCTGCCACGTAGGTTCTTGCCCAATCCTTACCATTTAAGTTTCACTACTTAAACTTATTTTAGATATTTACTATCTAGTCTTATACTATTTGCACCTTAGTAGATTAATCTTTCTTTAGATACATACGATCTTGTCTCGCGAAAATCGCACACAAGTAAGTTATTTGTGCAGTATATATTTTACACACATTATATACTCTAAGTATCAACCCATCTCTGATTTTCGTAATAGTACTTGGTCCCCCACATTTATCTAACAAGCATGAGAACAACGAGGCTTACCTTGACATACCTCAACGGACACTATGCCCAAAGGTGAACTTATATGAGTTATTGTACACAAACTCAACTCACGGAAGGGATTTCTCTCATCCTCCCCTAAGATCTAAGGGTACACATATAATTTATTTTCCCAATATCTAATTCGCCCACTTGTTCTGCCCATTCGTTTGCGAATAATAGGTCGTACTCAATCACAACTCGGTACCTATGGCCTCGTGAACACTCTTCCAAAATTAAAAGACAAAGATCTTGTCTCAATTAGACATAATATTAAATGGTATCCTATGTAACCTCACTATCTCGGTTATAAAGATATGTGCATATTGTCCTCTAATATGATCAATCCTAACTGTTATAATGGAAGCTACTTTGGTCAGCCGATCCACTATCACCATATAGTATCGTGACCCCCTACGCGATAAAATCCTTGGGAATTCTTTCCCATTACTACTTAGGAATCCCTAATGTTTGAAGAAACCCCAGCAGGTTTCGAATGGTCCTCACTTTACTAATAGACAGGTGACCCATTGCAAAACGAATTTAGCAATATTTTTGTTCATTAAATCCCATCACCACTGTCATTTATAACATGATACATCTTATATTCTCTCAAAATTACCTCTAACCTTAATGCATGTGAATTTTTCTCAGCACGTGTTACAAATCCTTCCCCTTACTTTAAAAATCAGTTTCTCGTGAAACGTAAGCCTCTGACAAATCTTACAGAATAAGCTTCGACTTCCCTAGAAAAATGTAGTAGAATTCACACAACAATCATAATCTACTACCTGATACAATATTTTCAATTACCTGGGGCGCCCATATACCCTATATCTCGTGCATTATTGCACAAATCATGCTTTTCTATTCATGATGTAACCATTATGTACTAGTTTTCTTGTCAGAACCAGGCAACTCTTCCGGCCTTAAGTCATAGTGGAATTATTAATCTTTAATTATATTCTTGTAAATGTACAATGATCAAAGTACGAAACACATGTACTATCGACCAAACTTCTCTCCAACTCTCGACGTTTTCTAGTTTCATGCGTGAGATGTCTCGCAAAGCGAAATCCAAACAAGGAACCCCCCGATACACTACTACCTAACGTAGTCGGTTATTGAGATCCGTAAGGCCCTCAGTCCATAATATATACCTTCCCACCATCTCCGCATGTCCCTTAGAAAAAACATGGCGCTCTCACTATCTCAAGTTCGCGGCGCTATATATATAACGAGCTATATCTCGCTACCCGATAAAGAACACATTGTATCTTGAGTAACATCAGTAAATAAATCCCTACGCACCGGGATCACATAAAACTAGAAAACATACTCACTGAGGTCTACAATTCCATGAAATTTTCATATATACATATCGATATAGGCCCAACCCTATTTCAGGTGGCGCCTCACAAAATTAATTTTACTCCCCCCGGAGTATCCAATGCGATAGTCTTATCACTCAGTATGCTATCGTTAAAACTTTCGTTAATTAATCACTACACATTACCATAATAGGCTCTACATGCTAACTCAAAGAAGTAGTAGATTATAAGGATAAAATATGCTCGTAGTGCTCACCTGGCTCGCTCATGGGCAACATTAAAAAGTCTCGATACTCATGATAAATACGTTTATTACCAGATCGTTAAAACTAACATACCCACTAAACTCGACTCGCACGCAAATTTAGTGATAAAAATTCATGTATATATATTGTGGCACACCCCTATCACTTGAACGTGGTTTACTCACAAGGATGAAACAAAACTTCACCAGTCTTCACCTAATCGTAGGGTCCCAGCACGTAGCTGCCAACATAACCCATGAGCATCTGCAATCGTTATTTATCTAAGATTTCATCCAATAGTTTCCTCCTCCTCATAGTGGGCAAATTATTCTTCTCTGCGGCTTACACGCCCATCACTGAAATATTGGCCCAAAATCTCTAGGCCTCAATTCTCTGCCTAAACCCATCATTCTCGTGTTGTAAATTCCTGGGCCCAATTCTCTTGACCTAATTCTTCCGCTGGAAGTCTCACTCCTCCAGTTATTATGCCTAACTGCCATGGTTTACTATTCTCAAAATCATCGGTCTCACTTCTCAACGTGGACACATTCAACTCTGGTAGTCCTACTCTATACACATAGGGAAATTTTTCGATCCATTTCCCCGTCACTGGTCCCACTGACCATTTTGGAATGTCCTTCCCTCGAACTGGGAAATCTTAAATCCCAATTGTTATTTTAGTCGTTCCATTGGCTCCACAAGTCCCATGGAGCACGTTGTCGACCCCGCTGATCTTGGCTGAATTCATCGTTGCTTAGTAAGGACTTAAATAGGTTCCCCTACTGGGTATACCTTTCGGTAATGTTTTACTATAACCATTGAATTCAATCTTGTCCTTCAGCTAAGTTTTCCCAACCCTCCAGGTTTCCCTTCTTCTGAAAGCGATTATAAATTCCTTGACGACATTGACCCTAGTCGTCTTTATCATATTTCTCAACCGCACTTGAGTATTTAACTCATGAGTCCTTTCACAACAAGTAACTCTTATTATCTTCAATATACCCCTTAGTCGTTGGGTAAGGAGTTCGTTAAGCAAGTTGACTTCTCTCTCGTGTTGGGATTTATAAAATAAGTTTTGAAATTTCCTTCATACCCCGATCAAATGGATGGTTTCACGATCAAACCATACCCAACGCTCTTGTTTTAGTTTTACACATGCTTATTTATGTGAGATGTCTGTCTCTCATCACTTTAGATTGCTCCTATGAGAAAAAAAAAGGTGTTACTACACTTCACCCTACATAATTGCCTTTGGATTTTTTCTTTCCCAAAAGTCCTTCAGACTCCCTCACCCTTCACTGAAATTTTTGGGTAAGTTTGGAATGGCATAAATGTCATCCATGACGCTGCTTGGGAAACTATAGCTCCCGAACGACTCCTTTATTATCCTCATCTTTAACAATAATTTTGGTGAGTTATATCTCAATCAACGTTTTCCCAAAACACTCTAAATCTTTGGCTCAGTCCTCCTCTTGTTGTTCTTCTAACAACCCTCTCTAGTCCTCGATGCCCGATCGAGCTCGTATAAGAATTTCATCACTTAATTTCCTAGCAGGAGCACGTAAGTCATAATACGCACAGGAATACAACATCCTAATAATAGGGTTCTACATCAAAGAACGCTACGCTGAAACTTAAAAAGCCGTATAGATACTAAGGACACTAGAACCTGATGCTTTGATACCACCTGTGACACCCCGCCTAATTAAATACCGGATGATCAGTCCTTTATTAAATTAATTCAGAATATCTAGTTGGTTCATTCTTAGCATCACTGTCGAAAAATAATTCCTTTATTAATTCACCTAATAAATAATTAACCTAGTGTCAAAAATTTTCCATTTTTAATTTAATTAAAACCATTCCACAAAGCGTAGTAAGAATAGACAACATCACATCACAACTGAATAAGACTAAATGTGACTGGAATAACTCTCCAATTAAAATATTTCATTACCATCAAATAGAACTGATATTAAGAGTACTGACATAAACGATTACAATCTCTGGAATAGAAATGAAATAACTAGAATCCTGGGCGACATGCCCTAAATGAAAGTAGACACTATAGATGTGTGAATAAACAAAATGGAAGTGTCTACACAAATCAGCCTCTCCATTAGCAACTATAACCCGTCGAGATATCCATATTCTATGTTGGCGTCCCTAATACTGGATACTTGATGTATAAGATACAATAGAGAAGAGAATATGCAAGAAAACGGGTCAGAGCCCGATTGTAAAAGATTTTTAAAAAATAGCAAGTCCTTAACAAATGCAATTAGGAAATTATTATGTACATGTTGACTTCCCGGGCTCTCGCTTGAGAATTATCGGCTCTCATATAGTGTGCACGCCTAACGTACCTTATTATCTCCCTTGTTAAGGTTCTCCATTTGGATTCTGCCCCATATCTTTTCCCCGTATTTCCCACACAATACTTATGATAATTATACCTGTTCATTTCTCTTTAATATGAACTTTCACAGCTTTAGGATTAAGTAAATACTTACTTATTACAATCTGATCTTATTATCCATTTTTCATCTACAATTTCTCATAGTAGATTTCACCCCATAATATATATTTTAATCTAAAAATTTCACACCGTAGATTACCTCACATCTACTAAATGTCACACGGTAGATAATGTCGCATGCATATATATATATATATATATTCACTCTATAATATATATAATAATGCACCCTACCAAACTCAATTGTGGTGAATGCATACTCTGCTATCATGTCCGGATACATCTCGCACTGTACAAGGTATTGTTGGTTCGACATCTCTCAAGAACCACAAATCTCATATCATAAATATTGGAGGCCCCAGCCAAATGGGTTAGGAACATAACTATGCTCTCATTCAACCGTTGAAACTATCATTCTCAACCAATATCATGTATCCAAGGTCCTACGCTAAGGGTACGAATAAAATCCCCCCGAAGGCACACAGGAATATGACTGTCCACAACGCACAACCTCCACCTCGATAGAAAGCAGCGTAGGTATATTATACACACAATATAAATAATATAGGTATTCACCCCACCTATATATAATAATAGTAGGGCACACGCACAACCCATGTAAATATTTCCATACGTAGTATATTTATCTCATATATCCTATGTATTTACAGATTATGACTTTACTTCTTAAATTATATTCACGAGCTTCTCTCATCACTCAAAGGGTAATCATTTATTTCTCATATAAATTCAGTAGGTAATCACTCATGTCCTACGAGTCTATGTCCTCATAACACCCGAATTTCTACGAATTAAAATCATCTTCGAATAGGTTTATTTCTCGATAATTCCTAATTCAATCTTAACCCTTTTATTTCACCTCTTAGGATTAATCCCACATAAGCCTAAGGTTATTCCGGTAATAATAACTTCCTTACTACTGGACCTAACCTCAAATAATCCTTTATTCTATTTAAATCCCAGTATATATATTTTTCCACCGTAACGAATTTAATTCACACTTCGTTAATTTCCCACCATTCCATTCCATAATATTTTTTGGGTCTCAAGTATACCCTACTACCCTTCTTTAATTCCCAATTTATTCAATTAATCATCATCATATATTTCTCAAAGTTGGGATTTAAACAAATATTTAAATAGGAATTAAATCACATTTCCAGGGGGATTCGATCGATCGACTGTTCCTGGTCGATCGATCAATCAGTCAATCGATTGATCGATCATATATTGCCCAGATTCTGCATATATTTACCTACGGGTTTTACACTTTTTCATCCTCAAAATCATATTCAGACATCTCCAAATTTATATTCATTTAACCCATATCATATACTAATATATATGGGAAAGTTCTAACGTATCCAAATTAATTAAACATCATCAACATGTATAAATCTACTCAGATTCCATATTCAATCTCAAGAGTTCTAGTTTTGACTTTATCATCAATTATACATGTAAATACCAGATTCTTTCACCGCGTAATTCATATTTTTCATGGAGTTAATTCTCACTCAAAAAAAGATCATTCCTACACAATTCTCATTTCAAAGATTCATCAAAATTTATCTTAATTCATATCACTTTTCATAATTTTCTAAACAACCTAAATGGCAATATACATGCTAGAATTTGCAATAGTTAATTACTTGCCTCTAATTCGTAGGTCTGAACCGTCGAAGAAGAATTATAGCCTCCACGAATTTCCTTCACTTCGGGTTTGTTCTTGCACAAATTTATCAAATCCTCACCTTAGGCTCTTGAAATTCTTTCTCATGTCTCTCCACTTTCTCTGTAACTCTCTGCATAATTTTCTTAACCTTTGGGTTTGTGAAAGTGACTCTTCCCTAAGCCCCACCTTTGATTTTAAAGGTGAAATTCCTTTTTGGCTTTTCACCTACTATTAAGAAGGCCAAAAGCCACCTAAATAAGTCCCGATTAATCTCAAAAAGTTCCAAGACCGGTTCATAACCCTCGGGTACTCAATTTTTGACTATATAAACCCTTCTAGACATATTGGCGCAGTCAAAACGATCATTCGGATGACTTAAAAATATTTTTTTCTTCATTTCACTTAAATATAGTCTCGACACAACTCAAATGAGCATCCCGGCTTAATTTCCATAATTGTCGTATTCATCACTTGCAACAATTTTATAAAATCATAATGATATGTAAAGTCATAATCATATATATTACTTTTAATCACAAAATAATATTCAGCATAAATCACATATTACTTTACTCCCGAGTAATATTTAAATCTGGATTAATTTTTAATTATCTCACAATTAATTCTAATTAATCCCATTTTAAAAGTCATTAAAATACCGGGTGTCACATGTTCCCGAGTGTATAGATTCTTCAGCTATGTATTCTTCTGCAATTGACCCTCAATATTACGTGTATTCTAAACTTAATCTTTGAAGGTTTTCATCAGCTCTCAAAAGGATACATCCAGTGATACCTAATGATCCACACAAGCCGCATCGCATAGATGCACAAGCAGGTGGACGTTGATGTCAAAGAACGATGAAGGAAACTATTTCTCTAATACACAAGTCTCATCGGCAAAAGTTAGTTTTTCTAAAATCTTTTTTAAAACCTTAAATTAATCTATTTCTAATTTTTTTTCTTGTGTTATTTTTAAATTTCATGTATATCAAACATATATTTTGTGAGTTAAGGCGTTATTTTTAAAAACACTTTCACCTTAGGTCATCATAAGCCTTAAAAGTGGTGCTATAATCATTGGAGGTTTATCACCATAGTTTCGATAATTGGAACACAAAGTTTTTTAATTCAAACTAAAAAAGAAAAAAGTTTGCTTCAAACTTTAAATGATGACTTTGTTTGGCACGAGGACTTTACGGCATTTGTTGCAGATCAAAACTGGTTGCGGTTGTGTAGTGTACTCTAGTTGTTAGCGCTCTCTACGAAGGATGTGGTAGGAAAGGGTGTCTAGTCGGTTATAGTATCGGGAAGGTTATAAGTCTATTTTTTGTAGTTGTAAAATTCTCGCATAGTACATCTGTCGTTCTATCGGCTCGAGGTTTTTTCCATTGTGCATTTTTCCTCGTATGCCTTAGTGTTGTGGTATATTATTTATATTTTCTCATTTAGATTAAGCCAGTTAAATATTGATGATAAAATTTTGTGTCTAATTGTTAAATATTTCGTCACAGAGACCCTAATTTGTTTTTTACGCATAAGAAGAAATTAAAAGAAAACCTTATCTCTTTTGACAAGAAATTTAATTGGGTACCTTTTGTCCATCTCGGTTTCAAGCACACGCACTCTCAACTAGTATCAGATCTAGATCTCATTTTTTCAGTTTAATCACCTTGAGTTAGGTGTGTGAAAATATATTTTATCATGTTCAATAGTATTCATAATTTAATTGGTACATCTATATCTAGATCTACCTCAAAGTGGTAGTAGTGATAGTGATAACGATGATCTCTAAACTTTTTACAATAAGTTCTATAGAAAAAACAAAAGTTTTAAAATGGAATTGTTCTTAACAATAATGAATATCATTCATTGCATCGATTTCTCTTTGAAAGGTATATTTTATTAGAGAAGCTCAAAACCCTTCAGAATGAGAAAACCAAAATTTTCAATGAGCTTATTTTTGTAAAAGAATAAAATGATTTTTTTCAACCCTTAGACGCTCGTGCCCATTCCCTCTTTTCAAAACTCAAAATCCATTGATGTTGACTTCAGTAACATCCTAGACTTTCTTGATGAACTAAAATATCAAAGGGAGGCTTCTAAATAAGAGGATGAATGTTTGTCCAATTTGATAAGATAAAAAGATGATTTGTCCATCTCCTTGGACAATTTGAAAAAGGAATATCAAATTTGTGAAGAGCCCAATGTTAACTTTTTAAAAAATATTGAACATCTTCCAAAGGACTTAGATTCCATCAAATTATAGATTCTTAGTGGAGAGACAATTCTTGTCAAATGTTCGTCATCAAATGATATAACACTAACTAAAAGTATTCCCAAATGTTCTCAAATCAAAGGGAAACATGTTGTAAATAATTTGAAATGGGATAATATTATCCCTCCCATTTGTGCTAACAAAAATCACATGTTTAGCCTTAAGAGGATGAAACTTTATTTGTTTCGATTGTCATAAAAAGGGTAATCACAAGGTTTTTTGTTTTATATTGAAAAAGGTTCAACATTTTGATAAGGTTTCTCCCAAGACACCTTCTCATGTGCCTCGTTATAAGGTCTGTAAATGTGATTATTGTAATAACAAGGGACATTTGAGTGAATTTTGTTATTTGTTTAAATCAATCTCGCACATTCATAATGCTAAGAATAATTATATTTTTTGTAGGGTTAACATGTTGGGGAAGAAACATGAACATCCTAAGCACGTTCATAGAAAAAAGGATAAAAGAATTTCTAATTTGTCCAAGTTTCAACCTACTTCTGAAGTTCTCATGCTAGACAAATATGGATTAGAAAGAATCGTTTACATTTTGTAGATTTAGAAACTAGACCGAATAATTTGTTAATCCCCTTGAATTCTACTTATTAGAGGGTTTCGCTATGAGCTTAGGACTTCTTAGAACATATGTCCTGGTCCTTAGCTCATTCAACTTTGTTTAATGTTTTATTTGCATAATTTTTTTCTAGATACTTTTTGTGATTGTGTGCTTGAATGTGGCCTTTATAAAATACTAATATTAGTCTATTTAACTTGTTTGCACATGATGTTTGTATCTTGATTATATTTATGACTATGAACTCTACATTTATAATTCAAAAGCTTTGGAAATCTACATTTATTCAAGCTTAATTTATCTTAAGTAAATGTCATAAGTCATCTTACTTATATCGCATTACGTTTTGAGCATTATCTTATTAACTAAAGAACAAAATACTTTTGAGTAATGCTTTGTGAAATTTTCAAAATGTTTGTGAATTGAAAAAAAGGTGTCATTTTTGCCTTTGTATATGTGAGATTTGTATCGTAATGGTTGGAGTTGAAAATTATATATATGTCAAAATTATGAGAGATGATATGGTTAGGGCTATAACTTTGTTTGGATGATACAAACTTTGAAAATTGGAAATAGTATTCCATGATTATAACTGTAATACTCCGTATTTTCTGTGAATTATTAAATTGAATAAAAATTAATTACGTTTACTTGTTGTGACTGGAGATGTCACTATTTATATGTTTATGTATTATTCAAATTGGACTTGAGATTGGATTTAAGGCACAGTGATTAATTAACTAACTTAATTGTATTTGGACTCGTGTCGGGTAATTATTAAATAATAGAGTTGTTAGTTATTTGTTTTGGGTATATTTGATAAATGAATTTCAGAATGCGTAAAATGTCCGTTTATAGTTTAAAATGATAGTTTAATGGGCTATGGGGTTAGTATAAGGCTCGAGCAAGGTTTTAAGTCATTTGGAATTATTTTTGGGCTCTTTAGGTGAGGCCATTTGGGGCTCAAACCAAATTTCGGGATTCAAAAGGGTTTTAATGGGTCATTAAGGACCTCATTTAACACAAAACACATTTGGGAAGCACTTTGGGGAGCTAGAGAGAAGGAGAAAAAAGAGAAGATGAGAAATTGGGAGATTTGGCTTGGTTTTCTCCACAAAACTTTAAGGGGACTTTATATAGAATATGATTATTATTGTATGTGTGTCAATATTGTATTTATTCATTGCAAATATAAATCAAATTATGTTGAAAAATTGACTCTAAAGATTAAAATTATATGGTTTCAAAATTAACCTACATGAGTAGAAATTAGGTTGATTATACCATTAATTTGATGAACTTCGTTATAAATCTGACTTGGATTGATTACATAATGATTAATAGTTGTTTAGTACTTAAAAACACATAAAATCCACTTAATTACTTGTTGGAATAATAAAAAATCATGTACTAATTGAAGAAATTTGAAAACATAGGGTTCTTAAGTAAGAAATTAGTTTTTATGTAAATCTTGATTTAAAACTAGGGTTTTGATGTTATAAAGAGATCTTAACTGGTTTTATGATCTCACTTTATTGTTCAAATGCTAGTTAGGGGATTAAATAAAGCTTTGAAGTTTATTAATGGATGTTTTGGATGGAGAAAACAGGATTTTTCGAGAAGATGACCAGTATATGTGAGTCGATCAATCGATGAAATTGGAAATTGGATGAGGTTATGCATGATTGGATTAAGAAGGCGTGGACTTTAGTTTTGTATTTTTTTAATTTTTTTAATTTTTTATGAACTTTCTACTAAATGGTGCATGAGACTAAAATTTTCGATGGGTGAATTTTGGCTAAACTTTCCTTTGGAAATATATGTTTTGGGTCATATGGCTAAGATTTTTTTGCCTGTAGTTTTCATTTACTCATGGAATAGAGATATATTCTTATTATTTGAATTGTTGGAGATTGATATTTAGGGTATTTGGATATAGGAATTTTTTTTATTTAAGCGGGTTAAATTTAGGATTTGGCATTCGATGGGAACCCGAGTGTAGAATGGGTTTATTGATTGGGACATTGTAAGTTAGAGGATTGGGATTGTTGGCCGGGATTGATTTGAATCATTGTGATCTACGAGTGGGGTGAATATCCTTTGGGTGGGATTATATTTGGGTTATAAGTTCCTAGAGTGAGGTAATTATTATGTCATGTGATTTCAATTAAAATTAGGTGTGGGATTATACCTAGACACGATGCCTTGGAAGAATAGACTAGGGCTAATTGAGATTTAATATAGTTGATGTTCATGTTTTACTGTATGGTAGGGTGATACTATGACTATATTTTGGAAACCGGAGTGTTAGGGTTATTATATCTTGTAATGAGTATAAGGTTATAGGTGTGTTATACCCCTTTTAGGATAGTGATGATAGTATGACCTGGTAGTGCTAGGGTCGATATGTATATGTAATTTACCTTAATCCATTTGTCATGGTTATATATATGTTTGCTTTAACCCATTAAGTGAAAATTGTAATTGCTTGTGTGTTTTACTTTCAATGCATACCATGTGTGAGTTCTCGTTGGTAGATATACTAAGAAGGATTCCATTAAGGGGACACGTGCGATGAGAATAGCTATGGTCCCTCGGTGAGAAGACGAGTTTTCTATGGTCATTTTTACCCCTAGGTCACATGTTTAGGTACCCACGACTGAGATTGTTTACGGGGATATTTATTTTATAAGTCTTTGGTATGGTAGGCTTTATGCCTGATGGGTAGACATAGTGATTTATCCCTTGCTATGATGAGGTCTTAGGTTTGGGATGACCTAAGACTATACTAGTACATGTGCGAGATCCCCAAAGGCAATAAGAGTAAGACTTCGTTATATGTGGGCGTGCGTGTAACCCATTTATTTGTACTTACCGGGAGTTATACCTTTGTATGGATATTAGAGGTGAGTAGAATCTTTCGCCTACCATATGTGATTATTGTGTGGCAGTACCAGAGATAATTGTGTCAATTAATATGTTATATTAGATATGTGTATGACTTATAGTATGGACGCCCACCTACGTACTTATGTTTCAGATTTAGGTATTACCCATACTAGAGATGTTGTAAGAGAAATTTTTATAATTGCTCATTTTATTTTTATTTGGCTTATCCCGTTACACCCCATTACACCTTTATAACGACTTTCATGGACTACAAAAAATGGGCCCCTACAATTTCCCCTAAAATCTTTGGGGAAACAGTTTTGGGGCTAATAAATTTTAATTGAGTTAAAGTCCCATAGCCTAAAACAGTATCCAAAAAGCTGTCATGGCATATTTGTTATTTGTGAGAGACAATAGGGACACGTATGTCTTTAAGAAGAAATTTGAAGAGACGATATCTTCTTAGGGAAGCGCGACTCATGATATGAGATGTTTGAAAACTGTCTAGGTGTAACTCAATCGCCAGTTCAGTGGATTCAGTCATTTTTTTCTCGTACTTTGTCTTTAAGCTTCCTCTCTTCGTTTTCTGCCTCAAAATCGTAACTTTCTTTCTTCAGTGATTTTTCAAGGCTTCATCAATACTTGTAAGTTTTAGCTCTATCTCTTCTCTAGTTCTTTCTTTTGCAAATTTTCTCGTAGTTGTAGTTAGGGTTTTGTTTATAATGGCGATGCTTGATAATAAATCCTTTTATGAGTTTGAAAAGTGTTAAAATATTCCTGACTGGGTGGATATTGAATGTGTACCCATTCCTCAGAATGTTCGTACCATAGACGACAGTCATTGGATCCACACCTTATTGGTTTCTCAAGAGGGTTTGACACTTCCCCCCAATCCCCTGGGTTTTCATTTCTTTAAATATTTTGATATCGTTCCCTCCCGGTGTACTCCAAACGTTTGGAAAATTATGAATGGAGTATATAGGATAAATGAGTTTTATGGGACCAACTTAGGGCTTGTAGAAATTTGATATTTCTATGTCTTTTCGCTCACAAAAAAGTGGACTCTTATATTTTAAGGCTAAGAGTGCTCACATAGTTCTAGTTGTAAATTTCTTTAATTCACATAAAGATCACTAGATTGAAGGCTTTATTGCTAGGAATTGGCAATATCCAACCCAATCAAAGAGCGTAAGGTACAAAGGACCTCGGATTCTAACACTGTCTTTATTTTCCATGTTTTGCTCGTTTGTTCCTCTTCGTGTTATTTCTGATATGTTTTTTTCTAGTTATTATCTCAGCTAAGGCAAAGAACTAAGAACCTAACCCCCACGAGCTAAGTGCCACTGATCTTCTAAAAGCTTGGAGGGTTAAGGATACTCTTGCTAGCGGTGAGCATCCTCGGTCGGTTGCTTATCTGTTAGAGTATAGGAACACTACCTCCAGTTTCACTTCTAGGCTAGTTGACACCATCCCTGATTTAGAGGTTCCAGAGGAAGAAGTTGGTGGCCGTTTTGAGCCAATTCAACTCGAAGAAGAAAGTGAGGAAGAGGAAAGAAGGGAAAAAGAAAGTGAAGAGGGGGTCATAAGAAGACAATGAGGAGGGAATCAATGAAGAATAAGAAGAAGAAGGAATAGCGCCACCAAAAAAAAGGTGTTTGATTCTCCCTAATGACGATGACGATCTGCAGTCTGATCAGATAAAGCCTTTAAAAAGAAAATACAGGGACTCCCCCATGGCTGGTGGTTCCAATTCAGGAGCCAAGGAGAGCGAGGGAAATGAAAAGAAGAGAGGGAAATGAAGAAAGAGGAGTAGAGAAAGAGAGAAGAAGAAAATAAGAGAGCACAGGCCCTAAAGACCCCTATTGTGCCTTATCTTGTTATTATCGCAAAGGGGAAGAGTGTGGTTGACTCCCCCCATCTTTCGCCTTTACGGCTAGAGGGGGTTGTACTTATTGTTGACCATAAGAGATCGATGAAGATGGGTGGCGACCAGTGACCCCTAAAATTAGCTCAAGGGCTTGCTTTAGTATGTCATGTTTTTCCAAAAATTTTCTAATTCGTTATTCAATAAATTGATTTGCGTTTCTCTTCTTCTTGAAGTTTGTCTCTGAGTTCACCACGTTGCTCTATGGTCGGGCTGACCAATTAAAGAATAATGTCGAGTTGTAAGAGTCCCTAAGGAGCTCCAAAAAGGCTTTCACCAATGCTAAGGTCGATTTTGATCAAAAGAAGCAGAGGGTCGTGGGCACCCTTAAGAAGAAATAGGCAAAAGAGATCGCCGACCTTCAGCAGGCTTATATCCAATAATTATTGAAGGTGGTAGAGGCCAAACAAGGAGTTGCTACCAAGGAAAAAAATTTGAGAAGCTGGAAGAATGGTCGACAGTGTTCCAAAGATTTAGAGATGAAGAGATTGAGCGCGGCGATCACTTCAGTAAGCTTCTGGACATCTTTTAACATTTAAAGATGCTGGACTCTAGTGATAGCATCGATTTGGTCTGGGTTGCCTCGATTCCTCTCTTACTTACTAGATATCCTAAAAACTTTCCTGACTAGACACCGAATGAACACTTACTTGCGTTAAGCTTCATTCTATACTTCCTGAGGACCTCAAAGGTTATCACTAAATATGAGAGGTGATTGACATTGTCCTTACTTATAACTAGCATGTCATCGATGTATAATTCCATCGTTTCTCCCATATGTTTGTTGAACATCCTGGTGACCAACCTTTGGTAAATTTCCCCTGTATTTTTTAAGACAAACGGCATGACCGTGTAACAGCACAACCTGATTGAGGTTATAGAGGAGGTCTTATCCTGGTCAGGTTTATATAGGGAAAGATCCACTGATAGCCAGAGTAAGCGTCTAGGAAGATCATTATCTCATGTGTCACTGTGGTGTCAACTAACTGATTAATCTTTGGGAGGGGGAATCAATCCTTGGGGAATACCCTATTCAAGTTAGTGAAATTAATACAAACCCTCCAACTGCCATTGATTTTGGGTACCACCACTGGGTTGGATAACCATGTAAGGAACTGAACCTCGCTAATGGAACCTGTATCCAGTAGCTACCCTACTTCTTTCTCCACTGCCTTAGCCTTCTCGGGGGCATTTCGACGAGCCTTTTAAGTGATTGGATTGGAGGTTGGATCAACGTGCAGACGATGGCAAGCCACGTTGGGGTCGATCTATGGTAACTCGTAAGGTTCCTAAGCAAAAACATGTAGGTTGCTTTCGAGAAGTTTAACTAGCTCTCTTTTCTCTTGATCGGTGAGAGCAGCCCCGATCAAAAACTTTATCTCGATCAAGTTTTCATCGACTACAACTTCTTTCAGGCTTTCTACGACCCTATCGACGGGGTGGACCCTGGACTCTTCCAATCCTGGCCGACCATACTATAGTTTGTATTTGGAGAGAACATCCCCCGCATGGACTATCTCCTAGGCATTTCCTGATTCCTTATTCTTTTCATTCTTTGGGCAACTTTCTATAATAAAGCACTTTCTGGACGTAGCCTGGTCACCACGGATATCGACCACTCCTCAATCGGTAATGTACTTTAAATTTTGATGATAGGTGGATGGTACAACCTTCATGGCGTGGACCTAACCTCTGCCTATAATATCACGGTATGTGGATTCAATATCCACTACTAAAAACTCAATTAACTTTAATGTGCTCCCTTCCCTAACCGACAAGATTATCTTTCCTACTGGCATCGTGCTCCTTTCTATAAAGTCGACCAGTGGAACAGTGGCCTCTTTAAGGTCGAAGACATTCAACTTCAGTTTATGGAATAGTTCTAGGTAAATCACTTTAGACGAACTTCCCTGGTCCACAAGTAGCTTTTCAACATCCCAATTATCAATTCTGAATGTGAGCACCAATGCATTATGATGTGGTGTCCTTACCCCAACTAAATCTTCTTCGGTGAACATGATACACTTGGTGTAGTTGATGTCTTCAAGTCACCGACGCTTTTTAGCCAGGGTCTTAGAAGTATCGATTTGAAAAGCTTCTATCATGGTAGTCACCTTCTTGAGTTCCATTCAAACGGTATTTCCCTGGATCTGCTTAAGGTTTGATGCCCCATGTATTACTACAAACTTATGTCATGTATCCTCATCGAGGACATTGTCTAGCTTTTGTTCGCCATTGGCTATGACTTTCTCTATTTTCTTCTCGATATACTTATTGAGGTGTCATGTCTGAACTATCTCTTCTAAGTTTGACTTCAGAGTTTTGTAATTCTCGGTTCGGTGATCGCCCTCCTTATGAAATGCGCATCTTAGTGCATTATTCCTCTTGGTTAGGTCACCGCCCATCTTTCTAGGCCATTTGATGAAAGGTTAATCTTTAATCTTACTGAGAATCTTATAAACAAGTTCCTTGAAGACTGTGTTAGTAGCTTAGAACGCTTTGGAGGGGTCAATCTTATTTTCATTTCTATAGCTATTTTTGCCCCCATTTTTGTTTCCCTTCTTCTGGGTATCGTTCTTCTCCGTTCCCTTATTCGCCTTTGTTCAATCGTTGTCTCCTCTACTAGGATGAACCACATCCTCCAACTTGGCATACTTCTCGATACGATCCATAAGACCATCGATGGTGATGGTCTCATTCTTAGTGAGGGATTGGTGCAGCAAAGAGGTGGTCGGCAAGCTGATTTTTAAGGACTCTACAGTAACTTGCTCCGAGCAATCCTCAATCTCATTTAAAAGTTCCCAATATCTTTTGGCATAATCTCAGAGGTTCTCATGTGCCTTTTTTTCATTGTGAGCAGTGCATCCATTCGCTTGGGATGGGAACTTCTAGTAATGAAACACGTCGTGAAGGCCTCTGTCAATGTTATAAAATTCCTGATCGACCTATGAGAAAGCCTCTCAAACCACTTATGTGCTACATCATGTAGTCTATAAGGAAATATCCTTCACATAAGTGCATCATTGTGGCTCCATAAGGTCATTATTTGACATGGTCTATAAGGTCTGTTTTCCCGTCGTAGACCTAGAACCCGGGGATAGTGATTTTTTTTGGGTCTCATACTGCCCGATTACCCTTGAAAAGGAGGATATCATCTCAGTATTGAGAGATCTTTCGATTAGCTCTCTGGTGGATCTAAATCCTCGGTGAGCTGGATGTTTGTCATCTACTTAGGGACTAAAATCCTTACGTCTTTGTCATGTCAGTCATTACTTTTATGGTGCCTCTCCTGCTGGCCACGCTCTAACTGAGCTCGCTCTGACCTGTTATATTCAGTTCTTTCTTGGTCATGCCTTGAGCTCCTTCCTCGAATTCGAGTGTTACTCGCCTGAGGGATAGAAATCCTAGCATGGCATTTTTCAGTGGCCCTTTGGAGGTCTCACTCCATTCTTTCGAGTCGCCTCTGCAGGTGAGCATTTTTCCCACTTGAAGATGCGCAACCTCCTCTTGTTCATGAAGCCTAGCTTCATAAGCATCGACCAACCTAAAAATCAAGGTAGACCTAGGTGCCTTATGGCTTTCTTCATAAGGTTGCCTATCCTGGAGAAACCTGGGGTTTGCATGTTGGTGAATCTCAGGCTTGACTTAGGAGTGACTAGGTCTTCTTAGATGTCACCAGCTTGGGGGATGTTGCTATTGTGGTGAGACATCACGGGCTTTCTAGTGATGAATGCTTTCATATGAATATAAAAGATTCCACAAAAATAATCACAAACAATAGAAAGTAAATGAAATCACGCGCACAACAAAGATTTACGTGGTTCGACAACTTGCGAATGTCCATGAAGAGGTTACTTATTCTTATTCAGTGTCTCTCAAAATCTCGATTTCAATCCCTTTGCCCCGGGTTGGGGTATACAATTTATAGGTATGTTGTTACAGAGTTTGAGTCGTTCAAGCAACTCTAACTATCGTGCGGATTGACCATAAGGTACCTGAGTATCTCATTCAAGATTTTTGGTACTTAATTTGACCATATACGTAAGTGTTATTATACCACTAAAATACTCGTGTGGAAATTGAGTTGTGATTTGGGTCGGGCCATGTGTTAATCCATCAGGGTTGGTCAACTACTCTCATGGACTATAAAAAAATGGGCTCCTACACTATCCAAACCCCAATAGATGATTTCCCTAAACCTTTGAAGTTCCTCAATATGTGGTGCGTGAACAATAATATTAACATAGTTTTCAAGGAGTCATAGAAAACTAATCTGGATGCTTCTCCAATGAATTATTTTTCTCTTAAATTAAAAAGACTCAAGGCCAGACTTATGGATTGGAATGCAAGCCATGTTAAAAACATTTTCCAAAATGTCAAGGATTTAGAAGATTGGTTGATTATCAAAGAAAATGCTTTTGAATCAGACCCTACTCTTCTTACCAAAAGTGAGCTTCAAGAATGCAAGGCCAAGTTGAATAATGACCCAAAAATAGAAGAGAGTTATTGGCATCAGAAATCCAATCTCAAGTTGCTTAAGTAAGAGATACTAATTCTAAAATATTTCATTCAGCAGTTAAAACAAAGAGGAAAATGCTTATGATCAACCAAATTAAAGACAATAATGGAGCTTTGAAGTTTTCTAAAGAAGGCATTAATAACATATTCATAAAACATTTTAAAAACCTTTGGGAGGTGACTTATTCAGGCTTGATAATAGTTATTTGTCATCAATTCCAAAGGCCATCTCAGCAGAAGACAATGCCATTCTGGCAGTTATTCCTAATGAAGAAGATATTCTAAAGGCCATTCACGGCCTAAGTGGAGACAGTGATTTTGGACCTAATGGGTTTGGTGGTATGTTCTACACTAAATTTTGATACATTATTAAAAATGACTTCATCAAGGCCATTCAATTATTCTTTAATGGGGCTAAAATGCCTAAAAGTTGGTCTAGCGCCAATATTGCCCATCCCAAGACAATATATTATTGGCCCAGGAAATAATCCAATCTTTCGATAGGAAACTCATGGTGGTAATATCATATTCAAATTAGAAATGGAGAAATCTTATGATGGAGTCTATTGGCCTTATTTGTGCCCAGTGTTAAGGAGTTTTTGTTTTGTGAAGTTTTTATTCACATGGTGTGGAGATTGATAACCTACAACTTGTTTTTTATTATCATTAATGGAAAAAGTGCAGGTTTTTTCAACTTTATTAAAGGCCTTGGATAAGGAGACCCCATATCTCCTAGTCTTTACATCTTTGTTACTGAAGTGTTGAGCAGAAAGTTGGATATTTATTTGAGTCCAAGAAAGTCATTCATTACTCAAATCCTCCTAGAAGCATTTTAGCATCTCATTTGGGGCTTGCTGATGACTTAATATTATCTAGCAATAAAGAACAAAGATCAATTAAAGCTTTATTCAAAGTGGTTGTTGAGTTTGAAGCAGTCTCTGGGAATTGGTGAATAGAGGCAAAAGTTAATTCTATATGTCTTCAAAGACTAGGAAGGGAAGAGTAAAATATATTTCTAATCTCATAGACCTTTCCCACAAAAACTTCCCTGTTAAATATCTAGGATGCCTCCCTTAATTTAAGAAGAAAGAAGATATCTCATTTCTCTGGGTTGACTAACAACATCGAAAATACGATATTTGGGTGGAATTTTAAGCTTATTTCTCAAGGAGGTAGAGTTATCCTAATCAAACATGTTTTATCATCGATCCCCATCCATATACTCTCAGTTATTTTCCCCCTAAAACTGTTATAAGAAAAATCAAAGACCTACTCAGTAATTTTTTTGGGGGAGGTTGCTCCAAAGACTAACATTATCGGTGGCTTAAATGGGAAGAGGCTTGCTTTCCCTTAGAGGAAGGAGGCATTAATATCAGAAGTTTATAGGACATCATTGAAGCTACCAACTTAAAATTATACTGGAAATGGAAATTTGATAAAGGTTTATCAAGGACGTTTATGAGAAATAAGTTCAAATCCATCAATTAAAGTGATAAAACTTCCCAAGCCTATAAAAGAACCGTGGTTATTCAAAAAAATGCAAAAGACATGATTGATGAAGAAAGGCAATTATGTTTGTCATCTACTACAGGAAAGTTTACTATTAAATCATCTTATAGGACTATAAGACAGGCTAGGCCTTCTTCATTGAGTCTGAAGCATTTATGGAGCAACTATTGTCCCCTAAAAATTAGTGTAAGGACATAAATTTCCAATTGAGCCCCTGTATTGTTTTGACTTAATTTCGTGAACAAAACTGTGTTTGTAATATGTCATAGGGAGACTTTATTTTGTCACGATCCCACTCGGTCTATGACGTATTGAAGAAATTGAAGACATTGCGGCAAAGCTTCAAAGAATTAATCATGTCGAAGTTTAATTGGTGCATGTTTATTCGTCTTCAAGTTTATTGCATTCCGAGATCACACAAGTATGAATGCATATTGTTAATGAGATTCGGAATTGTTTTTATAAAAGATAAGGATGTAATTTTATAAGGAAAAAATATTTTAAAATGTTTTAAAAGTGTTTTAAATGTTTTACACTATGTTTTATTCTGATAAGCTTTTTGACTTAATTGGATCTCTTTTGGAAGAAACGTTTTAAAGAAAAAGTCAAACTTACACACGCGTCATTCGAACGACAGCTGGATCGTTTTAGCGAGATGGCTATGTCGTGCGAACAACTAGTCAATCTCGTTCGAGCGACACATTTTTCGAGGCGGTTAATTTTTCCTATTTAAAGTGTGGTTTTATTAGAATCAAATAAGTGTGCAATCTGGAAAATAGTTTTCAATCTAGTACGAGTTTTTGCACATATTTTTCTTAGGTTTCAAAGCTCAAGCACATCCTTAGAGTTCGCAAAGATACGAGTTATCATTATTATATGTTTATGTGATCTTACTGCACCAAGAAGGTTTGTTCTATACTTGAACATCTGGGTTTTGCGATGAAAAAAAGAGAAGGACTTCTTGTTTGACATCATAGACGTATCAAAGCCATTCGGTGGACACCGAGAAATACATGGACGCGTGTGTTATGGACAGGTATCGAGGAAGAAGGACTTTCTGCATGGGCACTGTGAGAGGAGTGGTTGAGGATCAGAAGATCATTAAGACCAGTGGGGATCGATTCGTTGAGTGAGTCTTTTGTCTGTTCATTGTAATTCCATATTCATAGTGATTATCTAGTTTGGGTCGTCCGAGATTTTTTTACATCTTGGGTTTTTCCTCATACATCCTGCGTTGTGAGTATTCTTTACTTTACTTTACTTGCTTTAATCACTAGATGCATGTTTAGGTTTAATCAAGATAAAATTGGTTCAAAGTAAAAATTGATTTTTCACAACTTGGTTTGGTGCACATTAAAAGTTGGATAAATTTTGGTGAAAATTGGTTTGATTTGAAACACACTCGTGTAAGGCCACTATTTCAATTAGTACCTTTGTCAAGAAAGTACTACATAAAGCAATCCCCATTGATACTGCCATTCATGAGCTCGGAATTAAACTAGTATCTAGATGTAGGAACTATGAGAGTAACACTGAAACTCTAGATTATTTTCTTTCTAATTGTTCTGTACCTTAGGATGTTAGGAAGTTTTTTGGCAGCAAACTTGGAATATCATTGAATTTCAACACTTGTAAGTCCATTCTCATGTCTTGGTGGCTGCATATGCCTACCAGGGACCATAAAATGTTTGCGAGCTCTAATCTTCAAAAGATTATTATGTAGGGCCAATAGAAGGCCAGGAACCAAAAACACTTTGAAAATATAACTGTGAAATTAGAAAAAATAAGTAAAGATGTTGTTGATGTAAAAAACTAGATTTGATCTAATTAATCAATCACAGATAAATATGAATAAAGAAATAAGACAAAGGGTTTTTAAAGTGGTTCAGCTTTAAGAAAATGTCCTACGTCCACTGTCTTGTATTGCTGGGTGTTTTGCCTTAATCTTGATTAGCTTTTTCCTATGATAACTTACCCGTTATGTGGGTATTACAATGTATTTATATCCTTTGGGCTGCCCATGTGAGTAGACAATACGCCATTATTAGACAGTCATATGTATCAGTACATAATAAGAATATTCATGTGACACCACGCCTAATTAAATACTGGGTGATCAGTCCTTTATTAAATTAAAAATCAAGGTGGACGGTTGGTTCATTCTTAGCATTACTGTCGCAAATCAAATTTCCAATTTAACACCCTAAATAATTAAGCTAAGTGTCAAAACAATTTAGAACCTTATTTCCATTTTATTAAGTCCAATTATGAAAACCTTTTTAATAACCAACAGTTTAAGATTTCATAAATACTAAGTATGAATAACAGCACACAAGAATTTAAATCATCTAAATAAACCAAACCATCTTAAAACTATAAATGAAACCATCCTGACAGTAGTTAAAACCTAAAGGGTACCAAATACTAAAAATAAAAGAATATTAATCTCTGAAAAATTCAACTGAATAGGGAAACGGGCGACACATGCCCTAAATAATAATAACTAAAAATAAGAGTGGAGTCAACAATGAGGTTGTCTAAGCAATGGCCTGCAACTCCCACCTAAGCTGCAGCGCGTCCGTTGCAAGGAAAGCTAAGCATGACGCCCCTGTGGATGGGCACTTGTAATATATACGTATATATATACATATACAAGAGAAGAGAAATAACAGGAAACGGGTCAGAGACTGAGTGTAAAACAGTTTAAAATTAGTTTAGCAAGTATTTAAAATGCTTACCGGCTAATTTAACAACCATGTTAGTATGCATCACTCTCTTGGGAAATTATCACCTCTCATCTAGTGTGCACGTCTACCGTACTATTAACCTCAAAATTTCATTTTAACTTAACCTTCCCATACAGTGTCATACCGCTAACTACGATGCCTAAGATAATTAATTTCTGAAATTTAAGCTCTCATATATATCTTATTTTATATCAAAAATAGCCCAGTGTTATCACAAAATTTTCAAACACTTATAATAAAGTCGGAGTATTTACTCATTACTTAACTACTTTTATGCACAGTAGAAATTTCCCATACTTAAGTATAAATATATATATATATATATATATATATATATATATATATATTAGCCACTCATATAATATATATATACTATCGGCACCCCGCATAAAATCTATGGTGCTCGAAAACTCTGCTATCAAGTCCCCGTATCCCACATATTAAGGGAAATACTAGTTCGAAATCACTCTCGAACTGTATTAACATAAAACACATACAAATGGAGGCGAAGCATAGTTCCAAGTCACTAAGAGGTCAGCACATACCCTCACGTCTCTTAGGACAGTCTGACTATCAATCAGATATCCTGTACCAAGGAATCCTATGTTCTAGGGTACGAGTCGATATCCCCCATAAAGGCCCAATCGAGATAAGACCGTCCCGACGCGAAAACCCCCGTGATAGTAAGTAGCCCGAGTATGATTTTTGTATAGATATATAATATATGTACAACCACACATTCATATATATATATATATATATATAAATATCCACATTTCTAAATTAGGTGCGCTCACGACCCATAATTATAATTATCCGTTATTAACACATTTTACTCGATTATTTCGCATAACGAAATCGTCATTTTTATTCTCATTTATAATTCACGTCATACTCACTTCTCCTCTCTCGAAGTATTCTAAGTATAATTTCCGTAGGCAAACACTCACTCGCCTTCTGGTCTAACTCCCTTACGAACCTCGATCTTTCTATTAAAAGTACGCATGTTTTCTTATACGCAAAAATAATTCCTCGTTAACCCAAAATCTCACCCTACATTAAATTTCACTCAACGGGGTCCACCTAGATCCTACTGGTCTTCTCTATATCTAATTATACCCCAACAATAATAATCGAGGGTTCCAAAGCATTTTAACCGGATTAAACCATCGGACGAGAATTATGCAGTTTTCCAGGAGGGGTCGATCGATCGATGTAAGGGGGTCGATCTATGTAAGAGGGTCGATCGATCGATCGATCAAGCAGTTATGACGAAACCTTCTCTTTTCGAGTTACGGGTTTACCACTACAACTTCAACCAAATCTCCATTAACGATCTCCAAAATCCCAATTAACAATACTACAAGTATCATATGCCTAACAGTAAGATTTTCAACGTAAAATATGTCCGAATTCATCAAGTATCATGATTTAATGGGGTAAAATTCATATAAACAACAAGAACCCTAATTTTCTTTTAATTTCCATTCTTTGAATTCTTTCCCAGATTTCTTACTTCTAAACCCATACAAATTCGTGGCTTATCCTCTACATGTGATTTAGATGTCCGGAATACGTATACTTCCTCTACACATACGATTTGAAATCTCCAAATATATAATTTCTTCCATGAAACATGTTCTAAACAAACCTAGAGTAACATGATTAAAACATTAACTAAAATAAAGCAGGATAGATACTTTCTTGGAATTTGGGTTTCTGAATTGTATTCGAAAGTGGTATGGTTGCGTTCCTTGTCGCGCGATCTACGCTTTGGCGGTGGTGGCGGTGTAAACGGTCGAGTCCTTGGCCTTGAGTTGCTTGGGAAGCTCTCCAACCCCTTCTCTAATGGTCGTTCTTTGCCTTTGTTTTTGTTAACCCTAGCAGGAAACTCCTAAAGGTTGATTTATCCTTAGGAAATTCGTGGGTTTAATTACCCAAAAATGTAAAATGTCTAAAATACCCTCCCGGGATGTCAATTGGGCGAAAAATGCCCCGAGACCCAAACTAAACCCCCGGGTACATTACTTTGACTTTTTTGATCCTTCCGGACACATTGGCGCACTCGAAATGATCATATGAGCAACTTATAATTTATTCACTCTTAATAATAATAATTTAATCCCGACACGACATAGGTGCGTCCCGATTTAATTTCCACAATTATCAAATTATATACTCATGATAATTTAAAAAATTCGATCATACATATTATTTGATCCATTTAGTAATAATCAACAAATTCCCAATAATTACTAACTCTCATCACGCTAGTAAATATTTAATATGATTTCTGGATTAATATTAAATTATATCACAATTTAATTTAATAAATCCCCAAATTTAAGAGTCATAAAAATACGAGGTATTATAATTCATTGAATCTATTTTGGTCATTTGGTCTTCCCAGATAGTTGCTCGGTATTCTGAGTAGCTCATTATGTCAAGTTGCTCAGTGTATATAATTATTCCATGTTGGATGACATGTGTCTTATCATAACTGGTCCATATCAGCTGACTAATTTTTGTATCAACTGAAGCCCCCAATATTTCATAGTTGAGATTGGATGCGAGAGTGTGAAATATTATGCTCAAAAGTTGCTCGGGCACACTTTCCCATGCTTTGTTTGATTACAGCCCTTCGACACTTGTGAAATTTTCTTCTCAGCATACTAATTTTGAGCCCGAAATGACAAAATAGTAAATATTTTGAATCTTTGACGAACGCTTGGGTATTTGTATCTTTTTCATCATTTATCCGCCGAAAATGCAATCGTCGTCTCTAGTAATCATTATTTGTTTTTCGTTTTCCAAAGTAGCGTATTTAAAGACGATAGCATCAGATTGTCTTCTACCTTTTGCCTTTTAGATTCCCAAACTTTCTATCTTCTTACTTTTCTTCTTACGATCGCTCTTTCTGTCATCCGCCTTAGCTGAATTCTTGATTTTCCGTAAGAATTTTTTCTTTCTTCTTTCTTTGCTTTAGCCCCTATGGTTTACCTTATCGAATCATTGGATAAGTTCAGGGTTGATTTTGGTATTCCTTCTTGGGTTATTCTAGAAGAACCTCCTTGCCCTTATGATTTATTTTCTCTAGCTGAGGGACATTGGTTTCCCTCCATTTTTTTGGTTGAATGTGGGTTTTTTTTCCTGCCTAATCCCATGTGTTTGGAATTTTGCCAACATTTTGATATTGTTCCTGCAAGAGTAGTTCCAAATACATGGAGGGTAGTTAATAGCGTATATATATTGAATCAAATTCATGGAACTCGTCTAGGGATTCCTAAAATTATGTATTGTTATAAATGGGTTTTCAGCGACACCACCTTTTATTTAAAAACTAGGTTTTCTAACAGAGCTTTAGTGGTCAATCTCCCTGATGCTAATAGGGATTATTTTGAGCACGGGGTTGTGATGAAAAATTGGCAACACCCCCCACTGTTGGGAACGTAGGCCCCCAATTTTAAAAAATTTAAAAATGAATTTCCTTTTACGTGCGGAATAAAGATGGCTCAAACACATAAACAACTTAATAATTTTAATTTCTTTTAATTTAAAATTAAACTAAACTTAAAGTGAAATTAAATTAAACAATAAATAAATTATTCACTAAAGCCAAATTAATTCAACCCAAGTCCTAGAATTTTGCCTAACAACTACTTAATTCAATTTTGCAAATTAGGCCAAACAAAATTTCATTCAATAAAAATAATGACTTGAATTAAATTAATTAAATTATACCCAAACTAATTTAGTACCAAATTAAACAAGAGTAGTGAATTAAACCATATTTTATCTTTTAGTCCTAAGCATGCGTTCTAGGTGATTTTGTAAGATAAAATAAATTCACAACACACTACGCCGCGATGTACGAGGAAAACCCACAACGGAAAAAACTTCGGACGGCCCTAGCCTTAAGTCCACTAAGTATGGTTTTATGATTACAAGACAGATGACTTACACAACTCGACTTGACTCCGTCCAAGCCCCTTATGCGTCTTCTTGTAACTACCTCTTCCTAATCGACAATCTCGGAGTCCACCGAAACCTTGGAATCCACCAATGAGGCCTTTGGAACAACCGTCAACTCGCACCCGAAGCCTTTCTCCGAGTGGAAACGCTGCAGCAACAAACAAGTCTTCTTCTTTGTGGGATGTAGAAGTAAACCCAAAAAACTCTTCAAACGGTAGAGTAGAACCCGGTGCCAAACAAAATCCAAACAAGATATATATATGTAAGGACTTGGATAAACTAAAACCATGTATTGGGTGTAGAAACCTTGATTTTGTTCTTAAGATTAAATCATATTAACAAAAAATCAAGGGGACTTTTTCTTTGAAAGAATTAACTCTCAAAACACTCTAAGTGAAGAAAAGGTTTTGAAAAAATCTTCTAAAAAAGGTTGCTCCTGCACTAGTTAAATCTGTCAAAAAGTTAGTGGGGAAAAAGTAGTGGGGACATGGATAAAACTGCCAAAAACTGTTCCCGCCAAACTCGTTCATTTCGTTCGAACGACTTTACTAACGATGTTCCAGTGAGAAAAAGGAAATCTCGTTAGAATTCTCGTTCGAACGACCTAGGAATCTTGTTCGAATGAAATTCCAGTTCGTTCGAACAACTTGTCAGAAAATGAAAAATTCTTTATAAGCCCAAAACTTTTTATGAAAAGTTCTAAAAAAATATATTATGAGTAAAACAAAGTCATTAAAACTATTTATAAAAAATTTATAAAATACACCCAATAAATTTTCAAGCTCCTATATATATATATAAAATGCATTCATACCTTAGGAGCATTGGAACCAATATTGTTGACGTAGAAACGAGGCATAATAAACTCGGCATATGATAAAGCTTTATAATCTTGGCCGCTACGTCTTCAACTAACACGTCATAGGCTTGTATGGATACACTTGAACACTATCCTATGACTCAAATATTTTTTGTCCGAAATTGAGCCAAAACTACAAAGGACTCAATTGAAAATTTGTGTCCTTACAACCCCCCCCCCCCCCCCCCCTTTGGCTATTCCGGGACAAAAACCAAACAATAATCCTAAAGGGCCGTCAAGCTCTATTAGACTGAAAAACATCCCACCCAAAAGAAAAATTACATAGCTTGACTCAAAACCCAAGGATCAATATCTTTGTCGATGAAAGTTTCCATTTAGAATAGTTCTTGCACACTTAAGCAAACACTTAAGCAAACTATCAAACGCATAGGGAATAAAAATATAAAATAAATACTCCCCCTAAATTAATTCTTCCCTTTATCAAATAAATAACCTACCTAGAAAGACGTCTCCCCCTAAGATAAATCTCCCAAACTAAGATACAATTATCATAGGATTAGATACCGTTTCTCCCCCTATCATCCTCCCCCTTTTTGTTCAGGAATAGAGAAAGGATAAAAGCTAATTTAAACATGATGAAGCTTAAAGTGATAAGATCATGAAAGCATATGGGCAACAAAATCATAACTAATCCATACAAATAATAATGGATACCAACGAAGATAAAAAACAATGATACCAATGTGATGCATAAGATACTAAGAATGTAATATCAACAACAATATGCAACACGATAGATACCAATTATGAATTAGAAGCATAGATGGACTAGAAAGCGAGGCAAAGAAAAAATATACCATATATATGTAGACATAATGAATATCACTAACGCACACGCACATATATATAGGTATAGACACCACACATGACACAAAATACAATAAGTTGTTCACACTCGTATGGCAGAAATGTGCCATATGGAAACGGAAGTGTAGGGGTGTGAACTAGTAACAATTAAATTTAGACTCAATCACTTAAAACATATTCATGGAGTTCTCATTTGATTGCAAAATTTTATTACATTTAGATATAACCTTGTGTGACAATATAAATTGAACTCAATGAACAAACATACACAATGCATACAAGCCTAGAATTTTGATGATACTACAAACCAATAGAGTCATGACATTGAAAGTACAATTAGGATAAACGAACATTGCGCAAACCGTTGATATACCATCCAATCTCCCTCAAAATAAGCATATATATTTTAATCTTTTGAATGAATAAATCAACTACACAAAATAGACCTTGGCAAATATTTTCTTTTAATGTCGTTATTCTTTTAGGTCTTTGGACCACGTATTTCTTTTAGGTCCAAGCAAACGGTGGCTTACCCGCAAAGGATGATATTTCCTTTTGAAGCCCTTCTCCGTGCACACACACACACACACACACACACACACACACACACACATATATATATATATATATATATATAATCTTTTATATCTCACACAAATCTCACGTGCAACGGATTTTAACATGCACTAGTCCTCCTAGGTTACATGGCATTTAGATGACTAGATTGGTAGGAGAAAATCTCACAAAGCTCAAATGTACATGTGAAGTTATAATTTCAAGTGAGCTCATGCATGTGTGAATTGAGGAATATAAAAATAGAATCCAGTGTAGCAACACAAAATCCAACTACTCCATGTAAGCATGGTAAAGAATATTTTAAGGATTAGCAATCTTAACCAAAAGTTCTAGCCACATGGAAGCGAAAAAGAAGGGATTCAAACACAAGTATATGCCACATAAAGATGTGTAAAACCAAAATACACACAATAAAAATCTTTTTGAGTTTTTGAAAATTTTAAACCAAACAAAGAAAAATATTTACTTCAAAAGACAAACAAAAATCATTTGTATTTTTCATTAAGCCCGAATTACTAAAAATGTAAAACACAAATGATAAACAAAAATCTTTTTGTATTTTTCATTTAATGCAAACTTAAATGAAAGAACTATAATACAAAAAATAAACAACAATCATAATTCTAGCATGTGATAAAGCATGAAGTATAGACTAGAACAATGATTAATAAGCATACAATTAGCATGATAATATAGCATCAAGCACAAAAGCTAAAGTATGCAAACAAAACAAACACATTCAACCTTTAAATTTAGCAAGGGAGGTTTCAAGTGAAATCAAATGAGAATCAACAAATCTAATATCTAGTGCGTCTAAAAATGATTTCCTAACCCATATAGATGTATATTTAAAATTATGGGATTTAGGAACTAATGAAATGCTAGACATGGACTTCCTAAGACTTCTTTTAAGATCAAAACAAAATGACCTAAGGTTACCTTTCCTACCACAATACAAGCATGTGAAAACACGAGGAATGATACCTAAGGTGTGACATTTTCTAAAGTCCTTGGATAAAGTTGACCCTCTAAAACAAACAATGATCATAGCTTTAGCAACGAAAATATTTGAACAAGATGATCTAGAACTATTACAACTACTACTAGAGTCTTGTAAATCATTTTTCATTTTTAAAATTTTGGATTCAAGTAATAAATTAGACTCCTCAATTTTATGGGACTCCTTCTTTAAATTTTCTATAACTCCTAGAAGGTTACCACTCTCCCCCTCAATGTGAGCAAACTTGTCCCTAGATTATTTTCTCGACTATCACTCTCTTTCTTGGATATATTTAAAATATTAAAATTGTAATTTATGTCCATGAGCTTTTCACGAAAAATATCTTTTTGAGATAGTAAGGTTTGCAAAAGTTCAATTCTAGATTTAAAACATAAATTTTCATTTTCAAGAAATTTAATTCTTTTTACAAATCTTACATTTAATTCTCTTAAATTTTCATTACACTTATTAAGCCCATTAAATTCCTCTCGAATATCTAAAACTTCATTATTATTAGAAATGGACAAATTATCATTAAGACGTCCCATCGAGAGATGCAAAACAAAAATGCGAGTGTGACAACAATGAACCCCCTAAAAATACAAGGAGCACAAAAATTATAAAAGCAGAAAAAAAGGATCTTTAACGTGATAATTAGCGCCCCGGCTCTGATACCACTTATTGGGAACTTAGGCCCCCAATTTTAAAAAATTTCAAAATGAATTTCCTTATACGTGCGGAATAAAGATGAATCAAACACATAAACAACTTAATAATTTTAATTTCTTTCAAATTAAAATTAAACTAAACTTAAAGTGAAATTAAATTAAACAACAAATAAATTATTCACTAAAGCCAAATTAATTCAACCCAAGTCCTAGAATTTTGCCTAACAACTACTTAATTCAATTTTGAAAATTAGGCCAAACCAAATTTCATTCAATAAAAATAATGACTTGAATTAAATTAATTAAATTTTACCCAAACTAATTTAGCACCAAATTAAACAAGAGTAGTGAATTGAACCATATTTTATCTTTTAGTCCTAAGCAAGCATTCTAGGTGATTTTGCAAGATAAAATAAATTAATAACACACTACGCCGCGATGTACGAGGAAAACTTACAACGGGAAAAACCTCGGACGGCCCTAGCATTAAGTCCACTAAGTATGGTTTTATGATTACAAGACAGATGACTTACACAACTCGACTTGACTCCATCCAAGCCCCTGACGCATCTTCTTGTAACTACCTTTGCCTAGTCGACAATCCCGGAGTCCACCGGAATCTTGGAATCCCCCAATGAGGCCTTTGGAACAACCGTCAACCCGTACCCGAAGCCTTTCTCCGAGCGAGAACGCCGCAGCAACAAACAAGTCTTTTTCTTTATGGGATGTAGAAGTAAACCAAAATAACTCTTCAAACGGTAGAGTAGAATCCGATGCCAAACAAACTCCAAGAAAGATATATATATATATATATATATATATATATGTAGGGACTTGGATAAATTAAAACCATATATTGGGTGTAGAAGCCTTGATTTTGTTCTTAGATTTTGATCATGTTAATAAAAAATCAAGGGGACTTTTTCTTTGGAAGAATTAACTCTCAAAACACTCTAAGTGAAGAAAAGGTTATGAAAAATTCTTCTCAAAAAGGTTGCTCCCGAACTAGTTAAATCTTTCAAAAAGTTAGTGGGGAAAAAGTAGTGGGAACATGGAGAAAACTGCCAAAAACTGCCAAAAAACTATTCCCGCCAAGCTTGTTCGAACGACATTTTTGTTCGAACGAATTTTTCATTCGAACGACTTTACTAATGATGCTCTAGTGAGAAAAAGGAAATCTCGTTAGAAGTCTCATTCAAACGACCTGGGAATCTCGTTCGAATGAGATTTCAGTTCGTTCGAACGACTTGTCAGAAAATGAAAAATTCTTTGTAAGCCCAAAACTTTTTATGAAAAGTTCTAAAAAAATGATTTCTGAGTAAAACAAAGTCGTTAAAACAATTTTTAATAAATTTATAAAATATACCCAAAAAATTTCCAAGCTCCTATATATATATAAAATGCATTCATACCTTAGGAGCATTGGAACCAATGTTATTGATGTAAAAACGAGGCACAATTAACCTGGTATATGATAAAGCTTTATAATCTTGGCTGCTACGTCTTCAACTAACACGTCATAGGCTTGGATGGATATACTTGAACACTATCCTATGACTCGAATGTTTTTTTTCCAGAATTGAGCCAAAACTACAAAGGACTCAAATAGAAATTTGTGTCCTTACACCCACTAAAGGGAAAAGACGTGTACCTAGGTCCCAGATGTCCACTTTATAGCAATGGGATAGGTTATTTTGTTTTTCAAATTGGCTCTGTTTTTGTTTGATAAAATATATCGCTGACATGTATTTTTTATTTTGCAGTTGATAGTAAAAGGAAATCCACAAAAGAGAGTGACATTAATATAAAACAGTTGAAGCTTATATGGGGCTTGCATCAATCAATTGCTAGGGAGCACGTGAGAGTTGTTTCCTATTTGCTGAGATATAAGAACACCACTTCTTATTTTATTGCTCATCCTCTTTCTCGTCCTCTTTCTCCTCCCTTAGTGATTGATCTTGAGCAAGTTCCAACATCTTCTTCAATTATTGAAGAGCCTTCATCTTATTTGAGTACCTCTATTGCTGACCTGATAATGAAGAAGAGGAGAATGCCTAACCTCTTTGCTAAGGTTGTCCCCGGTGTTGATGGGTAAAGAAGAGCAAAGAGGATGTCCCAGATGAAATGACTAGGAAAAAAGATATTACTCCATCTGGAGCAGTCACAACTGCTAAGGAGGTCAGCAAGAAGCCCCATATTTCTCAAAAAGAGGGAACACCTTTGATTGAAGGGGATGTTATTCAAGAAGAGGCAGCACCTTTGATTGAAGTTGCTTCTTTAAAAAGATTGAGAAGGGGTCCTACTGAAAAGCCTGTGGATGCTGTTGCCCAACCTATTAGGGTTGGGATACCTTCTTTGAGGGATAGTTCTCCGACCATCATTACTCCTGGCTTGGCTAAGAAGTTGATCTGATCTGGAACTCTTCTTGATTACCGAGCTGCTGAGAATTCTACTCCTCGGGAGAACATCACTGATTTGGCATCCCAACACCTTGCATCAGTAAGTGTCATTATACTTATCATTTTAATTCTCCATACCATGTTCATATTCTAATTTGTGCCTTTCCTCTTGCAGTTTTTGGTGTACTTTAATAATATCCTGGAGAAGGATGATGCCATTAAAGCCTCAACTTCATCCAGTGGAGTAGAAGAAGCCTTTGTTGGGTTGTCAAAATCTTTGGTGGAATCTTAGCAGAAATACAAGGAGGACAAAGCTGCTTAGGAAAATAAAATAAAATCTGCTGAGACAACTCAATAAAAAGATGAGGAAGCTACCAAGGAGGCTGATACAGCTCGGTGAGAGGTTGATACATCTCGATAATAAGCTGTAAATGTTTCTAAGGGGGCAGAAGAGAAATGGAAGGTTATCGTTTCCAGCAAGGTGGAAGTTGAGGGCAAGCTTGAAGAAACTGAAAGGCGTAAGAAACACCTTGAGGAGAAGGTGAAGTCTGTCGAAGAGCTTCTTAGGGAAAATACTTCCTCGGAAAGGGTGAAGAGAAGAGCTGCTGTGAAAAAGGCCTTTAGCTCTGGCTGGGACAAAGGGTGAAATAAAGCTATAACTGTTGCCTCTACCCAAATGGAGTATGCAAGGGTAAAGTTCTTTAGGGATGGATGGACTGCCGCTTTGAAATAGTTAAATGTTACTGAGGATTGTGAGTTATTTCAGAGACACATTCAAGGCCCTCCTCCTGTTATTGAAGAAGAATAAGAAGAAGAAAGAGAAGATAAAGTTGGATTTAATGAACCTTCTTTGTTAGTTGTAGAATAAACACTTATTTCTACTATCCCTCGGTACTCCGAGCAAGTTCAAGAAACAACACCCTCTACCGAGAAACATTAACTGCCCACCGAGCAACCAATTCCTTCCTCAAAGTCGACTGATGATGTTATAGGGAATAAGGAGAAGGTGTAAAGTTGTTCGGCTCTTTACTTATTTTATTTTTCTGTTTTCCCTTTCGTTGTACCTTTGGTTGTACCCTCTTCTCTTATGATCAATAAAATGGACTTTGTTATTTATTCTGAGTTTCTTCTTCACTTGTTCAATATAGTTATACTATTGTTGATCCGTTTTTACTTTTCCTTGCTAGTTTATTGCCAGGATGGAATTGTTGTCAGCTCATGATACAGAGTTGACAAAAAAGTGTACCGACTACTTCAAAGCTGGTCGTGTAGATTTCACTGAGGCACAAATAGTTAATATTCTTGGATTCGATGCCTCTGAACAAGCAATCAATGCTTACCAATATTTAAAATGTTTGCTTGATCAAGTTGTGATAAATAATGTGGCTTACTATGAAATGATTGAATATCTTCAAGGAATGATCGAAGAACTTCACCTGCAGCGCAAAGAAGCCACTCATCTCTTTTACATGAAGGTTATGAGAAAAAGTACCAATAGTTGAGTGTTGATCGGGGTTATAACAAGTTCGTTTCAGACCATAATAAGATAGAGAGTGTGCTAAAGCTTGAGATTGAAGATCACAGAAACATCGCTAAGTTGCTGAAAGAAGAGAACAATGCTTTGAGGGAAGAGCTAAGACAACTCAAATATGCCTATTCCTTTGGAGCTTTGGTTCCAGTCAATGATGAAGGCTTTTCTTTTTTGAGGACTGAAAATACTGCATTGAGAGAAGAATTTGAGGCTTTAAAAAGGGCCAGACCTACTTCCTCATCGCGAGATATAGCAAGGGGATGGTCGGAGCAATATTGAAGAAACTAGGACTCAATAGGCCTTAAAAAACTAAGTTGTTCAACTAAAGGCAAAAAATCAAGCATTAACTAAGATGTCTTAGTAAATTCAGAGTCTTACCAAGCAACTTTCTAATCAGAGTTCTGCGTTGGAGAGTAAAGAAAACTTGGTAAAGAGGATTCATTAGCATATTGAGAGATTGACTTATCAATTCCACAAGCAGGCCAGAGAGTTTTTGATGGGGAGATATAATAAAGCTTTATGTCATCTTGATGCCAGGTTAAAATAAACCAATAATGAGGGATACAAACAGGGATGGTTGAACGCCTTAACTATGACGAAGGTCGAACAAGGATCAGAGATGTGGGATTGGTATGAGCCCGAATTACTTGATCTACCAATGCCTCCTTTTAAACTATATGTTAGCTAGATTCCAGTCCGCTCCATTCCTCGGTGTTTGATCTTCAAATACCTTGGTGATTATAATCTTTATGAAGATTTTGAGATATCCCAACCTCCACATCTGCTTGACTGACCAAGTTCGAGCAATATCAGAATGCTGTGAGATTTGAACTTCATCAACTCTTCTTTTGCTCTAGATGATCCTCGAGCTAGAATGGAGCCTGTACCTAAATCTGAAGGAAAGAAGCCAATAGAATAGACTATTTGTATTTCGTTAGTGGTTATTTATTGAAGAAAAATCAACCTTTTGTAATTTTATTTTCTTAGAAATAAACTCATTGTATGATATCTATCTTGTCAATCTTTATAAGATCAATTATAATAATGTTGTACTTCGCTGAGTATAGATCTATAAAGGGATAATTTGTCCTTTGTTGATTTGATTGCCTAAACAATGGAGCTTTGTCCCATATATTTGCCTACTTGTAGTGACTTATCACCCATAAGTGCCTAAGCAAGGGAATTGTTTTTATCCCATGTTCCTTCTTAGTTCTAGCAATCATTTATGTAAATAATTACCTTGGTGCCTAGGCAGTGGATATTTTACCCATCTTCTTGCCTAGTTTAGATGCCACTTGGGTCACCATAATCAAACAGGCCTTACCTTGCTCGATTGTTATACCAACATTATTGGTTGTGTTGATGTCGACCAACTTGTAGTTGGTGATTACTGATGTCAACCAACTTTGTTGGTGTTTATGCTGATGCCGACCAAATTTGTTAAGAAAAAAAACAACACAAATGAATATTGAGAAATCCGTATATTTATTTATTCTGAAATAATGGGGTACATGTGTAGTTACATTACTGGTAATATTTTCGCAAGTGCTCTGCATTCCAAGGATTCTTGAATTCTTCTCCTTCTAGGGTTTTTATTATGTAAGTGCCAGGTCGAATAATAGCTGAGACATGATAGGTCCCATGCCAGTTCGCTTCCAATTTATTGTGCTTTTGAATTAACTTCCTGAGCAAATAATCTCCCTCATTGAGATCAGATTTCTTGACACTATTATTGTAGAACATGGCGGTAATTTGCTGATAAGTTGTATTTCGAATTGATGCATCTTCTCTGACTTCTTCCAGCATGTCCAAGTCCAAACGTCTCATCAAATCGTTTACCAGAGAATTTAAATTAAGAAACCTATGAGTATGTATTCCTAACTCAGTAGGTATCACTGCTTCACTCCCAACAGCTAACATGTAAGGAGATTCCCCTGTTGTTATTTGAGGAGTTGTTCGGTAAACCCATAGTACTGAGTGCAACTCATTTATCCAGTTTCCCTTGGCATCATCCAACCTTTTTTTCAACCCATTTAATAGAGTTATGTTCGTCACCTCTGTTTTCTCGTTACTTTAGGGATGACCCGGAGCAGAACATATATTTTGAATGTTAGACTGTAAACAGTATGCAGCGAACTCCTCATTATCAAATTGGGTACCATGATCAGTGATAAAAGCATGCGACAGACCATATCTATAAATAATATTCTTCCAAATGAATTTATAAACTCTTTCATAGGCCATATCAATGAGAGGTTCAGCTTCTACCCATTTCGTGAAATAATCCACAACCACCACCAAATATTTAAACCGTCCTCTTGTAGTTGGCAGAGGCCCAACTAAATCTATTTCCCACATGGCAAATGGCCAAGGGGAAGTGATTGGTGTTAACTGTGCCTGGGGAGTTCTTCATATAGTAGAAAATCGTTGGCACTCGTCACATTTCTTGGCATAATTCGTACAATCAGCGCGCATTGTTGGCCAGTAGTATCCCTACGTATTTATTCTCTGTAAAAGAGTTCTTCCTGCCACGTGAGCTACACAAGATCCTTCATGAATTTCTTCTATCAGATCTTTAACTTCTACTGGGTGAACACATCTTTGCAAACCAGCTATCACACCTCTTCGGTACAGAACGTCATTATTCAAAACGTATCTAACAGCTTTAAACTTCAACCTCTTGGCTACAAGTTGGTCGGCTGGTAACGTGCCTTCTTCGATATAAGCGCTTATGGGATCCATTCAGGAAGGTCCCATATCCGAAGTGATCAAATTCACCATTAAATCTTCATCAATACTTCTGCTTGCTAGTATCTCAATTGGAATTGTTCTTCATAGCTCGGTGCGTGTAGCTGAAGCTAACCGAGCAAGTGCATCTTCTCTCGCATTCTCCAGTCTTGGTATTCTAATCTCTTGGACGGCTGTCAAATTAGATACAATATCCATGGCTTTAGCTAAATACCTCATCATGAACTCCCCTTTCTTTGCGTAAAGATTGAGCATCTGATTTACCACTAATTGTGAGTCACTAAACACCATAACTTGTTCTGCGTTCAATGACTTAGCTAAGCTGAGGCCCATAATTTTAGCTTCATACTCAGCTTCATTGTTGGAAGATTTGAATTGGAAATGCAGAGCATATTCTATATCTAACCCATCTGGACTATTGAGAATAATTCCAGCTCCGTAACCTGTTATACACGAGGAACCATCAACATACAAATTCCATATAGTGATATTATCATCAAAGCCTTGGTCGGACAAGATCCCTTCATGGAATATCTGGCGCTTCTTTTATCCATCCTTAAACTCTGGCCTCTCACTAGAAGATTCTAGATGATCGTCTACCATCTCTTATGGCCAGTCTGCGGCCTGGAGTTGATCGGGCATAATTTATATTAATTCTCTAGCATTTTTGGGTTGCTCTGCATTATCCCCCTGTTGATCGAAAGTGTCTGGGTATGTAAATTTAGAGATAAAATCCGCCACTGCCTGCCCCTTGAGAAAAGATCTTGGCTCGTAGATAATAGCATACTCCCCTAACTCTATTGCCCAATACATTAACCTTTCAGGTTTTTCTGGCTTATATAACGCCTGTCTGAGTGGCATGTCAGTATATACCACTATCATATGGGCTTGAAATTATGGTTTCATTCTCCTGCTCGTCTCAATCAACGCCAATGCCAACTTTGCTAGTTTTGAATACCTGATCTCTGCTCCCCTGAATGCCTTGCTCGTATAGTAAACTGGTTTTTGCACTCCGTTTTCTATTCGTATCAAATCCTAACTAACTGCACTTTTAGAAACAGCTAAGTACAAATATAATTTTTCTCCCAACACTGGCCTGGACAGTAAAGGAGGTATTCCCAAGTATCTCTTCAACTCTAAAAATTCTTTCTCACATTCGTTATTCCACTCAAAGGTCTTTCTAAGCACCTTAAAGAATGGAAGACATCTATCAGCTGCTCGGGAGACAAATCTGTTGAGAGCTCCTACGTGCCCCGTGAGGCTCTGCACTTCCTTCTTAGTGGCTAGAGATTGTAGTTCTAGCAAGGCTTTTATCTTGTTAGGATTTGCTTCAATACCTCGTTGATTCACAATATACCCGAGGAATATGCCTTCCTGTACGCCAAAAATGCACTTGGTCGGGTTCAGCTTCATCTCGTACTTCTCCAACTGATCAAATGTTTAGCTCAGATTGGCTATATGGTCAGCATCTTTCTTACTTTTGGTCAACATGTCGTCAACGTACACCTACATATTTTTGTTGATCTGTTCTGTAAATACCTTGTTCATCAGTCGCTGGTATGTAGCACCTATATTTTTAAGACCAAAAGGCATAACATTGTAACAATATTTTCCTCATGGGGTAATGAAAGAGGTATTTTCCCTGTCTTCTAGCTTCATTTTAATTTGATTATATCCAGAGTAGGCATCCATGAAGATTAACAATTCATGCCCCGAAGTAACATCTACTAGCTGATCTATCATGGGCAGAGGGAAATGATCTTTTGGGCAAGCTTTATTCAGGTCTGTGAAGTCCACACACATTCTCCACTTGTTATTCTTCTTCTTCACCATCACCACATTAGCTAGCCAATCAGGATACTTGACGTCTTCAATGAAAAAAGCCTTTTGTAGCTTTTCTACTTCCTCTTGAATAGCCTGATTCTTCTCCTGAATAAAAACTCTTCTTCGTTACTTGACTGGTTTGATCTCTTTATTGATATTGAGGTCGGGACACAAGAAGCCTAGATCTATCCCAGGCATATCTTCATGACTCCATGCAAATGCTTGCTTTCTGTGCCTCAGAAATGCCACCAGCTCTTGCTTCAATATCGAATCAAGTGAAGGACCAGTCTGAGTTATTCTTTATGGTTTCTCATCATCCAGAATAATGCTCTCCATTGCCTCCATGACCTGGACTTTAACGAGCTTCGTTTCATCTCTAGGGTCTAAGGATTCAATCTCTGACTCATCAGATTTATCCACCTGATAAGTGGTTGTTTTCTTCCTTATATCGTCCAATTCTTCTTGCTCGGCAGACGAGTAGTATAGCATTCCCGAGCTACTTTTTGGTCGCCCTTCATAATTCCAACCCCAAAGTTCGTTGGGAACTTTAAACACTGATGTACAGTAGATGGAACTGCTTTAAACTCTTTCAAGCCGATTCTCCCCATGATTATATTGTAGGCTGATGGGATATTTTTATCCATTACGAAGAAGCGCACCTTTTTCGATCTGCAAGCAGTTCAGGTGCCAATCAGCATGTCTAACTTGATCATCCTGAGCAAAAAAACTCTCTCAAGAGAACCCAATAAGGGGCCTGTGATATGTCTCTAGTTGACTAAGTTTTAAGTTCAAACTGTCAAAGTATGGATAAAACATGATATCCGCCGAGCTACCAATATCGACCAGCACTCTTGAGATGATTACATCCTTCATTCTCATCTTGATCACTAGGGTATCATCATGAGGATACAAAATGCCTTCCAGGTTATTTTTGGAAAAACCGTTGACCAGCTTATCTTTGTTAACCTTCCTCGGGAGATCCTCTTATGCTAAATTTATTCGCTGTATATAAGAACAAGCTTGTGCCTTATTGAGGTAAGTTGTTCTCTCAGCGGTATGATCACCCCCTCTTGTATCTCCACCTGTAATCATGTTAAAATTTAATGAACCAAAACGAATTGAAAATACCTCACGCTCGGGTTGTCTTGGCCTTTTGGGGAGATCGGGGTCGTCTTTAGGGTCATCTTCAGGGTCCCTTTTCTTATTATTTTTTAGTTGGCAAGGAGACTTGGTCCTCTACTGAGTTTTATTATTAGTCTTGCCACCATTCTGGCGATCAACGTACTTGTTCAGCTTTTCTCGTCTAATGAGTGCTTATATCTCATTTTGGAGAGCTATACACTGATTGGTCGTGTGACCGTGATCTTTATGGAACTCATAGTACTTAGATTGGTCCCTTCTTTCAGGGGCTGACTTCAGTTTTCCTTGCCAGTTCAGTTCCTCATTGTTCTTGATTTCTTCTAGAATGTGATTTATATCCACTTTTAAGGGAGTATAATTCCCGTACCTCCTCATATGGTCAAATGCTTATTTGCCTTTCGACTGCCTGCCCCCACCATTATGCTTGTGATATTTCCTTTTCGATTTACCTTCATCTTTAGTTTTGGCCCTTGCCTCTGCATTCTTCTTTAGCATTCATAATTTTGGCTGCTTTGGCCATCAATTCAGCCATAGATTTTGGGGTATCCTTGGCCAGGGTGTAGTACAGCTTGTCTGGTAAAAGACCACTCATGAGAGCCGTGATAGATGTCTTCTCCTCATAATCAACGACCTCCAGCTTCTCGTTGTTAAAACGAGTGATATAATCCCTGGTGCTTTCTCGTGCCCTCTGTTTAATGCTCAACAAATGTGCTACCCTTTTAACTGTCTTTGTACCAAAAAAGAAATTACCCATGAAGAGCTCGGCCAGCTGATGGAAGGTTGCGATCTTCCCCTAAAAAAGCCTATTGTACCATATTTGAGTTGATCTAGTGATGGTTCCTGAGAATGCCCTGCACCTCATTTCATCTGGGACCGCGTAGATGTTAACTGCAGCTTGATAATACTCTATGTGGAGAACAGGATTGGTTTTGCCATTATATTTAGGCGTAACCAAAGGAGCCTTGAATTTTGATGGCGTAGGAAGATCTATAATTGCTTGTACAAATGGAGATCCCTTAATAAAGGTCCTTTGGAGGGGGTTCTTGTCCTTAGCCATCTCCCTTAACCTATCTTCCAATCTCTGAATGGAACCCTTCCATGCATCATCTAAATCCTCTGGTTTATAAGCAACAAATCGTGCAGAATTCTCCTCTTGGGATATTTCTGTACGAGCTACATGCCTGAGAGTGGGATGTGACTGGGTCGAACCTTCCCTTAAATCATTTGGTCGTCGAGAATTTCTTGACGCAATCTGGGGAGGATTTATGTTCCTCCTAGGGCCCAAATGATTGAACGGAGAGACTCTGCTCAACCTTTCTAGCCCACTCGTTCATTCTGGAATTAGAGTAACATCTTCCTGAGAATCCAGAAGTCTTATAGGTGAACTTAAGCCAGGATGATAGGATGTATCACTTGAATTCTCGGCATGACGGACTTCAGTGTGTCTATATCTGGAGGCTGGTGGACGCATGTTTTTACGAACACTATGCTATCTTGACTGGGTAGGTCCTCCATTTTGGACAGTTTGAATGAACTGTCGCATGGTTTCTTGCATAGCCGTTTTTCCTCGGGCTAGATTTATCAGGATCCCAGTGATATCTTGTGTATTTGGAGGAGTCGAAGGATTTGGGGGATTCCCGTCGCTGTTCCTATGGCTAGATTTTGGGATATCAACCATTTTTGATGAGTTTTTAGTGAGAAACGCTACGTATAGTTGTTCCCACATACTGTGTTAATCTGTTGATGTAAAAAACTATATTTGATCTAATTAATTAATCACAGATAAGTATGAATAAAGAAATAAGACAAAGGGATTTTAAAGTGGTTCAACCTTAAGGAAATAACCTACGTCCAATGTCTTGTATTGCTAGGTGTTTTGCCTTAATCTTGATTAGCTTTTTCCTATGATAACTTACCAGTTATGAGGCTATTATAATGTATTTATAACCTTTGGGCTGCCCATGTGAATATACAATACGCCATTATTAGACAAGCATATGTATCTGTACATAATAAGAATATTCATTGAATCTATTTTGGTCGTATGGTCTTCACAAATAGTTGCTCGGTATTCTGAGCAGCTCATCATGTCAAGTTGCTCGGTGTATATAATTATGCCATATTAGATGACATGTGTCTTATCATAACTGGTCCACGTCAGCTGACTAATTTTTGTATTAACACATGTATTAGCTATTACTACTGATCTTGCTTCTCTCAGTTTGTTCAAAGATAGGTGCAAAGAAGAATATGCTTTTTCAATCAACTAGTTCTCAATAAAAATTAAGACTGAACAAGACTCTACTCATAAATGTGTGTCGTTTAAACCAAATGAAGGGACGTTCAAGCTTAACATTGATGGATACTCCAAAGGAAATCCAGGCCCCCGTGGTATTGGCGGTGTTGTCAAGGATAATAAAGGTGGTTTTATGGCAGGATTTAGTTTGGACTTGGGTTGAAAGAACTCAATTCAAACTGAAGTTATAGCCTTGTGGGAAGGTCTTATCCTATGCAAGTATTTGAATCTGGAAAAAGTTCTCATTGAATATATTTCTAAGCCATTAGCAAAATTAATTATGAAGAAAGGCAAACCTCCATGGGTAATTATGAAGAAAGGCAAAATTAATTTGGACTTGATTGCATCTATGGCTGCCTCTTCCCAAAAGTTTGAGTGTTTTTGGAAATTTGCGTCTCTTCATTCTTTTATTAAAGGTTTCTTGAACATGGATAGGAAAAGATATCCTCAAATTAGAAAGAAGTAGATTCATTGTAATTGGGCAATTTATAAAGCCCTAAGTTTACAAATTTTTTCTTGCTTTTTGTAATGGGGATCAGTATAAATCCTCAAGTTTTCTTTCATTTCTTCCAAACTAGAGCATTGGGCTTAAACTTTAGTTGGTTTGTCAGAGATGTATGCCACATAGAGGTTTTTCTCCTTTTATTCATTAATAAAACTTGTGAGGTTGCCACCCCTCTTCGATTAAAAAAAAGGCAAACCTGCATACAAAGCCACTATTAGCGATAGTGAGGTCGAGTCGGTGGATTTCGGGGATGAATCACCATATGAACCTAATTTATGTGCATTCATGGTCAGTCACGTTAGTACTTTCTAGTTCGTCCCACACCGGTAAGGACATTTCTAAACGTGATAGCCTCAACATTTTAATAAACCATTCAGGAGAGAGTGAGGATGGTGATGAGATTTTATGTGAGGGAGAAAGTGTTCTTCAAAAAGCGTACACCAAACTTTAAAATTAGTCTTTAAGAACCAAAAAAAATAGAAGTTTGACTCTTAGCGTGTTCGATTTATAAAAGATGGTGATATATTTGAGAGAGTGTGAGGCGTCGATGAGTCAACTCAAGAAGTTGAAAGTTTATTTGTGTGAGAAATTGATTGTGGTTGGTAAGGAGAAAACCAATTTAACTAACTGTGAGGCTAATCTTACGAGATATCTTCAAGATTCATTGGATTCTCATGAGAAACTTAAAGCTCGTGTATCCCAACTTGAGAAAGATCTCAAATGTGCTTTGGAGGTCAAGATCACTTTAGAGAACACATCAAAGAAGGTTAGAAAGATGTCCCTCGGTCCCGAGTTAGGTTTCAATGAGAGGCAAAGAATAGGTTATGATGGTCCATCCACTTCCAATGCACACCCGAGTCGATTATCGAGTTTGTGATGGATCCTTATGGGCCTCGATCTAACCTACCAAGGAGACATAATCTTCTAAGGGGAGCGCATCCTAGGAATTTAACCAAGGTAGACACAAGCCTGTTTACGTTTGTTCCCATTGCAAACAATAAAGTCTCCTTAGGGAGTTTTATTTTAAGCTAGGGAGAGTTTCACACATTTATTCCCAAATATTCTCCCACACGAGTTCACATACATTCATGCACGCACCCCTACATGTGTTCCTACTCATGCTCCCACACACGATCGTAGATATTTTGAGAGTTTTCAAGAGCAAGTAGAGTTTTTGGGCAAAACTTCGCAAAGTTTGATGGAGGAATTTCAAAGGATGCCTATTCTTGTTAAAAAACACCTCTCGGATCAATGATTGAGTTTGGGGTACTTTATCTAGTGTAGGATGTTTATCATGTTCATACCATTTGTCCCTATTGCTATATTGTATTTCTATGATTTTATTTTTGAAAAATCTAAGAAGATTTTCGATTTTTAAGAAAAAGCTAAAAAATCCAAAAAGAGTTATTTCTTTATAGAATTTGAAAAAGACAAGATGAATTTTGTATTTTTGTTTTTGATCATATATGGATGTGCATTTAAGATGTTCGAATCATCCCTACATTTCATCCATTCATGTGAATTTTCCATGGTGTTTTGAGACGTGACTTCATTTCTTTAGTGTGCTTAATATGTGGATAACATTTTGTTGTTCATTAATGATTACCTTCTTCATGTTAGACTCTTGATCACCTTTTTTACACACATGCATGGATGTTTTGAACATTGTGCTTGTTATCATATATCAAATATGGTGTTTTCATCTCAATCGTGCTTAATAATGAATCAAATGTACTAAAGATAAGTTGTGTTTGAAAAAACCATTGCCCAAATTTGGTTTCTTGAAAAATTTATTATATGTTAAGCAATGGAAAGGGGCTACGAAAGGGCAAAATTCTCTTTGTGCTAAAATACACCAGTTGCCAAAAAGAGCCTAAAAGATTAACGGCACACAAAAATAGAAGTGCCAAGGTCATTTTTATTTCATTGATTTCGCTACATATGAGAATTACGATATCTTCAAAATTTTGAGAGTGAATTCTTAAATATGTGAGATTTTGAAGGTGATACAAATAAGAAGATCAATGGGTTTGCACAATGAACTCTCTTGAAAAGCATTAACTAGTTTGGCATTATTGATTTGAGAAGCATTTAAATTCATGGCATATTACATAAGTCGAGTCAATGTCATTTAAGTTTAATATTTTTACACCTAGGGTTGACATTGAGTTCTTTCTTTAAAAGTATCTCCTTGACTTCGTGCACCTATGTTATGCATACCTATATTGATTTATAATTGGAAATTGTTCACGCAATTACATTCCACTTCTTTGATTTGAGTATTTTAGTGTTATCCCATGGTGTGATGCATTTTGTACCTATATGTACTTTTTATACATATACTTGTTTTTATACTTAAAAATTGAAAATTTTCACAAATAGTTGGTTTTCTTCTTCGAACTTTCATCGCGTGTGTTTTGATGGTTATTTTTGTGATGATTATTTATGATGCTAACATTTCAGGATTAGTTTCTAACCCTTTCACTATTATGGATAAAAAGGGAGAGAACAAATTTAAGAGAAGTTTATTAAACTCGTACGCGTCATGGTATTTTTTGTCTCGTGTGTGTAAGTCATTCCGCCTTGATGATGATTTCATAGATCATACAAGATGAAGACTTTTCAGTTAAATACTTATACATTTATGCATTTCTGTTTCTTGATTTGGGAGGGAATTAGTAGTATTGGTCTTAGAGGTCAATTTTGCTTCGATTTGTTTTTTGTATTGGATTAGTTTCTTGGTCATAATTGCTCATTTTATTTTTATTTATCTTATCCTGTTATACCCCACTGCACCTCCATGTCTAATGTTACGTATTCGAAGAGAAGAAGTTGATGACATTTAAAAGATTGAAAATCGTTCATCACAACATCATGAGGTGGTTTGATAAAGGCTTTAATTATTTAGGGGTTATTTTTAAAGAGGTTGCATTTAAAGGTTTTCAAAATGTTTTAAAATGATTTTTAAATATTTTTTGAAAAATTCGCTAACTCGTTAGAACAATATTGGTATGTCATTCGAACAAGTTGGTAGAATTATTAATACGAGGTTCCTTTTTTGAACGAGATCTAGGATGTCATCTTTTGGGTACGCTCTGGAATGTCGTTCCAGGTTTCGTTAGAAGCCGCTGGAACTAGAAAGGTTACATTGTTAGAACAAGGTGGAATGTCGTTCCAGGTTTCGTTAGAAGCCGCTGGAACTAGAAAGGTTACATTGTTAGAACAAGGTGGTAGTTCATTCAAAGGAGTACGTGCTTTTTTTTTTTGTTTTTGAAACAAATCTTATCCAAATCTCTAATGCCTAACTCTTTGCAACAACTTTACCTATAAATATAGATGCGGGATTAGACTTTTTGTGAAGACTTTTTTGAGTTCTCTTTGTGATCAAACTCTATTATTTTTTCATCCAAACCCCTTGGATCTTTAAAGATCACTTTTTCAAATCAATAAGAACACATTCAAAGTTTAAAAACCCTTGTAAAAATTTTCTCTACTGCTGAATTATGGACTTGAGGTTCTACAACGAAAGAAGAAATGAATTGAGATTCCTGAAACTCATCGGTGGATACCAAGGCAAGATTCGCTTGCTGTCGACGGTGCTAGCCTGTACCATTTTATGTTGAAGAATTGAAGACTCTACCACATTATAGTTAGTGGATAGCTAAGTAATATGTAGGTCTTTTGGTGTCTGCATTTTCTTAAACGGTGCTGAAATTAAAGGTTTGTCCCCAAAGGGATTTTTTCTCAAATCATTCTTTTGCTAATTTGATTTAGAATTTGGATTCATAATTTTATTGCATGATTCACTAGATTAAATCAAGATAAAATTTGATAGAAAGTGAATTTGTGTGTTAGGCCTAAGATACAAGTAAATTCATATAACCCCTACTTTCTCAGATGTGTATATTGCATTATTGGTATGAGATAGCCAAATGTGGATAAATTTGACATATGTGCTTGTTATCGGTATCGTGGTTATTTTTTGAAAGTACCTTAGGGTTTGAGACTTTAGTACATCATATGATCCGTATTAAAATAGATTAACACGGTATAGTCAACGCTAAAGATTAAATAATGACATTGCAAGACTTTAATCAAATGGACTACATATGGGTTCAGGATTTAGAACCGCATGACATTTTAGGTTTTTGGGTTGGGTAACTTATAAATTAAAATATACTAAAATACAAGAGGAATGTGTGTAGTTATATTGTAGCCCATATTCAATTATAATCATATTCTACATATACTTAATGTTTACGTTTTCTATTAAAAATAATTTTAAATGTCTATGTCCTTATTGCGATAGTTCCTGTAGATGCGGGTTTGTTGAAGGAGCATCTCTAGAATGTCCCATTTCTTACTCCTAGGATTATGGGAGTCGAGCAAGTATAGCTCATTCTTTTATTGTGCTCTTATATTTTCAGTCAAATTGTACATATACACCTATTTAGAGTTGTACTTTTATATGGAACATTTTATATTCAACGATGGCTTATGTTGTATTAACAATGATTAGTATCAGAGTTGGTTTTGTGTTGATTCAGGATTTTACTGTCTTGTCACTGTTCATTCGATTTTAATTATTTCTTATGCTGAGAATGTTAGCAAAGTTTTTGATTCCCGTGATTTTTAAAAACCAATTTAAAAACACGGTTCATAACTAATCTCACTCGCGTATCTTCAAAATTCAGTTTTAACATAAATTTTTCTAAAAAAACATTCCAATCTATTATAAGCCTTTGACATGTACCACCCCTTAGTTTCAATTAAATAATAAATATTTAGACATGATTAATATTAAAAATGACTATATAAAAAAAATTGATTTTTATTGAAAAATATTCAACCAAATGAATAAAGTTATACTTATAGAATTTCTAGTAATTTTATATTATTTCTTTATATAAAATGGACTTTTATTTGGTTTGGGTACATCGTGGGATTAATTTAGGACCTTAGGGGCGAGGGGGACTTTTGTTTAGTCTTGGTAACCAAATTTGGGTTTGATAGAGTTTGAATTTCGTGAAGTGTACTGAATGGAAGGAAGATAGAGATGAAATGACAACTAAAAAAGGAGGAGACGCATAACTACGGCTTACGGCCCTACAACTTAATGGGTACAGTCATGGACAGGTAGAGGCATGGCCCACTTCTGGCCTCGTCGTGAGGAGCATTGCCTTTGGTATCTAAATAATTCTTTACATGTGACTTATTTATTTTAATGTACTTCTTTCTTAAAACTTAGCCTATAACACCATCTAAACTTTATCTTTAACCCTCATAAACCCTAAACTCCTTTAGAACACAACCTTTAAATATCCATGTGATGGACTGGGACTTGCACTTGAAATTTTGGATTGCTTCAAGAGGGAAAATTTATTAAAATTCATAGAAGAACAAATATTTCAAGTCATATTAGAAATAATTAAAAGAATAATCTACTTTTCCCCTTGAGTGCTCTATGATGTAAATATTGCCTAAACCAAGATTTATAGTTAATTTAAAGTGATTAGAAATTTAATTAGGGAAATAGAAACTTAATTAATTTCCTTTACTATCAAATCCTATTGAAATTGGTGCAACTCCAATATCATGAGAATTTCAAAATTTTGGTTATGTGAATTAAATTATGTAATTGTTATAAAGATGGAAAAATCAATATGTTAACTCGTTAAGATTTACGTCTTATGCTTTATGAACTTTTGAAATATGAAATGTGATTTATTAGTATAACATGGCCCGTATAAGTATAATATAAATGTTTATGCTTATCTTGGGACACTTTTAATTGTTGGAACTTCATATGAACCCCACTAAAAATGCATATAAAATCGAGTCTTATGGACTTATAATTGAAACTTTGGAAATTTAGTTTATCCATAGCTTGAAGAACTAGATTAGCGAGCAGATGTTAAAAAAGCAAAGGAAGAGTCTTTTACCAAGTAAAGAAATGATGTTAAATATTGGCTTTCACATGCCGAAGCAGCGAAATTAGCTGCTAAAGAAACCAAAAAGAAAAATATTACGGATAAAGTCAAGATTAAGTTATTTGAGTAGAGGCAGAGCAGCAAGAAAATACCCTTATATGATCCGTCTATCAAGGATCCCAAACTACCCAAGCATAATGCCAAAGAGAGAATTATCATTAATGGTCGACCTGCTCAATGGTTATTAAAGGATGTAACTCTTCATCTCCCTATGGTGATATTGAGCCTTGTGAGCTTAACCCTATGATGACCAAGGAAAAAATCTTTGTAAACCAAAATTCCATCCTTCTGAATGTTGCTAACACCCTTAAAGTTCTGAGCTATATGGGTTACGCCCTTGATTTTTAGTTCATGAGGACTCTGGATATGGATAACCTTTGGAATTTTTCTTTCCTTAAGACATTTGTAGTGAGTTTAATCTTTTTATCTTCCACCATGCTCTTTTAGGTCGATCCCTTTTCCTTTAGATAATTTGTTCCATTTCTTCTTACGAAGAGTAACATGTCCACCACAATTTTGAGGGCGAAAGCTCAATCTGCCTTAAATTCTTGTAATGAACTGAGGAGAACAAAAGAAGGACTTGACGAGAAAACCAAAACTCTTAGGCTAACCAATATAAGGCTCATACAAAGCTTCAAGAAATATATGACCATATGATGACTAAATCATAAGAACTCATCAAAGCTAAAGAAGATATCAAGCTCCTAAACCGGGATCTTAAAGCTGCTAAAGACCAACTTAATGTTTTAAAAGTTCAACTCTCTGAGGCTTCGGTTACTACTTCCATGGATGGAGAAAAGTCTATGAAGGCTTTCAATAACTCTAAAGAATACATCATTGATACAATCACGGCCTTCCTCAAGGGCAATGATGAACTAAAAGAGCGGCCAGCTAAACACTACCCTAATATTGCAGAAGTTGCCTTATCTTGGTAAGGTTATGATAATGAACCAAAACCTTGGATGAAAAAGAAAGGTTGCACGAAGAGATGAAGCAGGGTCATCATCTGAAGATAAGCTCCATGTTGTTGAGGAGAAACTTCTCGTTGCTGGGAACTCAGAGCTGGCTCCTAAAGATGTTGCTACTTAATTCATTTTTTATCTTTTGTAGTTCTTTTGTAAACATTATTTTTGTATGAACTTATCTGTGAATGGAAATAGTTTATGAAAAACTCATTATTTTGAATAAAGTAAAGCATTTTATCTCATTTATCAAGTACTTTATATATTTTATTTTCCAATTATTTTTGTTCGTGGATTTTCATGATTAGATATAGTCAATTTTGCAGTTTAATCGAAGTTTTATTTGGGTTTTGCCAGTATTTGTTAGCTTTTTTCGCTACGTTGTCAGATTTTGTCGTCACAACTTAGGCTCATTATTTCCCTAAGGACAAACTATTTTATATGTCCAGTTAAGAAAGGTATGTGGTCGGGTCTTATCATCACACCCTCTTCCAAATATATTATCCAGTCAAAGACGTGCATTGATCAATTGGGTTAGCTTTAGTCGACCTAAATTTTTATTGTTTAGCAGTCAAGGACGTGATTTGGGTTGATTAGGTTGGCTAGAGCCAACCTGGCCTATTATTTTTTAACAGTCAAAGATGTGCTTTTAGTCAATTGACCCGACCTATCATTTTTTAGCAGTTAAGGACATGCTTTTGGCCAATTGGGTTGGCTTAAGTCAACCTAACCTAAGATTTTGGTGCAGTAAAAGACGTGATTTTGGTCAATTGGGTTGGCTTTAGCCGACCTGACCTAAGATTGTTGAGTAGTCAAGGACGTGCTTTAGGTTAAATTATTTAGCTTTAGATGATTTGACCGAACATTTTTTAGTAGTCAAGGACGTGTTTTTGGTCAATTGGGTTCGCTTGAGCCAACCTGGCCTATCATTTTTTAGGAGTCAATGATGTGCTTTTGGTCAATTGGCTTGGCTTGAGTTGACCTAATCTATCATTTTTGAGAATGTGCAGTCCCTAACAGTGTGTGCTTAGGCAAAGATGGTCCGAATGAACACAAATATAATTTTTATATTTTCCAAATTTTAAAGATTGAAACTTTAAACTAAATTAACCCAATGGAAAAACGATTTTGCCAAATTTATCTTTTTACCCTAAAGCATGCATCTAAGGTGATAGAAGACAAAATAAATAAATGAACCACAAGACGATGATGTACGAGGAAAACCACAAAGGAAAAAAATCTCGGTTGGCCCTGGCAAATAGTTCACTATAATGCGGAATTAGAAAAGATGATAGTAAAATTACACAACGACTCGATCCCCCACAACCCTTGAGGCTCTTCAATCTTTGATCGAACCTCCACGGTGCAATACTGGAGTCCACCCACGCTAGCTACCATAACACACGAGTCCACGCACATCTTTTTATCCACCAATAAGACTAAGCAACCACGAAACACCGCATACAGAATGTACAGAGTCCATCGCACGAAACGTGTTCTCTTAATATGAAAGAAATAAATTTTAGCGCCCAATTTCAAGATCTCAAAGCATAAGAATTATGAATCTTGTATCTTTATATGTATATGGTGAAACTTAGGGTTTGGAACTTTGATAAATAGTTTGGAAATATTTTTTCACCAAAAGTTCTTATAAAATTTGAGTCCAACACGTCTTAAATACTGAAATCACAAATTTCGAGGCGACAAACTTGTTCGAACAAAAACAAAGGTCATTCGAAAGAGAATAGCACTTTCATTTGAATGACATCTAATTTCCTTCGAACGAAGTTACTATCTCGTTCAAATGAGCTTCTAACATGCTTCAAACGAGATGTGAAAATCTTGGCAAAGAATTCTCGTTTGATGGTCGTTCTAACGAAACTGTTGATTTTGTTCTAACGAGACTTTCGGTCATTCGAATAAAAATGTATTTTCATTATAAGGAATTTTAATCTTGTTCTAATGAGATCAAAAACAAAAAAATATTTTCTAAAAAAATATTTAAAAATAATTCAAAACGTTTAAGTAAAGAAACATAAACGTCCTTAAAAATTTCCAAGGACTCATAATTAATATGCATTCATACATGCGAGATCCTCGATAAACGTAAAGGTAAACTTGGCATGATAAATACGGAATGATGTATCCAATCTTTGAAGTTTGGCAGCTACGTCTTATCCAATAAAGTTATAGGCTAATGGGATTTACAACATAAAGTCTTTCCTATTACTCAAACGTTTTGTCCGGAATAATGTCAATTACATATAAATTGGCTCGATTGGAAATTTATCCTTACAAATCTCCCCCTTTGAATATTCCGGGACAAAACCAAAAAAAATCCTATGGGTCACTAAGCTCTCTAAAAACACTCATTCCTCAAACCCCAAAACGAAAAAATACAGACGCTCGACAGACACACAAACATGAGTAGCTTTGTTTTGCTTAAAAAACTTTGTCGCATTAATATAATCTTGTAATCCTGCACACAAACACACCTTTTAAATGCAAAGATAATATAACAAGTATAAATCTGCAAATGATTAAAAAACTAAAAATATCTAAAAGAATCTCAACCTAGGTAAGACGTCTCCCCCTAAGATAAATATATCCTAATCATGCAAAAAGAAAGATACCGTTTCTCCCCCTTTTTGTTCAGGATTAGACAAAGCAAGATAGCATAAACAATTACTCCCCTAAAGCAAAATCTCTCCCTAAATACGTGGTTGTAAGATACTAATTTGAAAAAATCTGATACCATAAGTTTAAACATAGAAACAAGGGAATAAAGCATGCAACGATGTAAGGTGAAACACAACATGTCAACTCAACCACAATTAATCCATATTATGACCAAACATTATCAATGTATATACGAAAATGTACCCGTATGAATAAGAAATGAAGTATGATACCAATTTTAAAATTATCAATTCGAGAAAAGATACCAAAAAGGAATTTCTATGCACATAATGAGATATATCGATATGACCATATAGCATGCTAAACAACATCCAACGATAAAACATATGGCAAATATGGACTATATATAGACCGCAAAGACTAAAAATACGATACCATATATAGCATATGCAAAATATTGATTTGTAGAATCATCAATATTCTAGGCTTGTGTGCATTGTACTTGTTTGTTCGTTAAGTTCACTTCATCTTGTCACTTAAGACTAAATATAAATTTGATAAAGTTTTGCGATCAATTAGAACTTCTTAAACATATTTGAGTGTTTGGGTCATAATTCATTTGTATCGAGTTCACGCCATTCATTTCATCCCACGTGTTTGGACACATCGATACAATGTTAGTGTGTAAAGCTTATGTGTTTTGTGTCCCCAAAAAACTCGACACAAAACACATAAGCTTTACGCACTAGCATAGTAACGATGTCTCCAAACACGTGGAATGAAATGAATAGTGTGAACAAGATGCAAATGAATTATGAACCAAACACTCAAATATGTTCAAGAAGTTTTAATTGACTTCAAAAGTTTATTAAACTAAGATTTAGACTCAAGTAACAAGATAAAGTGAACTTAATGAACAAACAAGCACAATATATACAAGCCTAGAATATTAATGATTCTACAAATCATTAGCGTCATGATAAAATAAGCATAACTAAGATTCATTGTGCAAACCCGTTGATTTTCAACTAAACACCCTCAAAAGATAAACATATAACATATTTTTTATTCTTTTCTTTTCTTAATTATTTTGAAGCCATTTCTTTTGAAAGAACAAACAAACAAACTATGTTTATCAAATAAGCCATTGCTCTTGCCAACGGCGGCTTTCCCATAAAGGAGATTTACTCCTTACATAGCCCTTTCCCGTGCACCCTCATATTTTTCAATACTGATCAAAATTGCTCACGAGAAACGGTTCTTACATGCACAAATCTCTCATAGTCACAAAACATGTAGATGCCAAAATTCATGGGATAACATCTCATAAAGCTCGAATATACATATGAAGTTAACAATCAAAAAGCTTGTGCATATGTGTGCAAAGGCATATATAAAGTCGAATCCATAAAGCAAATCAAGTTCAAAACACCTCCATGCAATCATTATTAAGAACAATCTAAGTATCTACAATCCTAACCAAATGTCCCAGCTATATGGAAACTACGGAATGAATTGGAATTAAACACACCAATTGTATAAAACTAAAATACACAAAAATCGAAGATCTTTTTGAGTTTTTAAAAAAAAAATCAAAATAAAAAGGTTTTTTTTACCTGTTAGTCTCATTTACAAAGTATATAGTTCAATAGGTCTTATGATATACTTTTTTGCTTCAACAGGTCCTACGAAAAGATTTTTGGTTCAATGGGTCCTATTTATAAACATGTAGTGAATATTCACTACATGTATAAATAGGACCTATTGAGAAAAAAATGTTTTGATATGACCTATTAGGAAATGTCTTATATAAATAAGAATTATTTGTCAAGCTCCCAATAAAAACCAATTTTTCAATTTTAATTTTTTTTAAAACAGACTCTAGCACAAAAGACAACGAAAATCTTTTTGTATTCTTCAATATGACTCAAAAATGAAAAAATCAAAATCAAAATGATACATATATCATAACACTAGCAAATATATATAATGAAGCACAAACTAGAGTATGACAAACAACCTAACATAATAAAATTTAGATATAGGAAGGGAGGTATCATATGCAAGCAAGCGAGAATTAATAAGTCTAATATATAAAGCCTCCAAATCTTTCCTAACCCATGTAGGTGTAACATGATGCTTACGGGATTTAGAAACCTCGGTGACCCTCTTCTTATACTTCCTAGAACCATTCTTAAGATCATAATAAAAATGCCTAAGGTGACCTTTCCTACCGCAATGAGTGCAAGTGTAAACACGACATGGAGTGTTACCTAAGGGTTGACCTTTTTTAATGTTCCTAGTCGACTCTCTGAAACGTATGGTCTTGGCTTTGGAAGTGGAATCAATATGATCATCCGAGCCAATTCCACACATGTCATCTTTGATTTGGACAGTGTCTAACATTTTATCCAACTTTTTCGACCAAGACTCCAAATAAAATTTGACACGACTTGAATCTCTCAATCTTTCCTCAATCTCAGCAATCCTAGACTTGAGTAAATGCCTAGAGTCCTCAAACTATATAATCTCTTTATTCACAGCCTCCATAAAACCACGAAGACTATCTCTCCCACCCTTAACGTACTCTAGCTTCTCTTGAAAAGTCCTCTCATGTTCCCTAAGATCCTCAATAAAAACACTATCATTATTTTTTATGGCACGTTATTTTAACCTAGCTGTCAACTTTAAGTTTGCCTTCTTCACCTTCAAAGTTTTCGCATATAACTCACGAAAGGCAACTTGTAGTTCACTCTCCTCCTTCTCTTCTTCAGCCTCGTTTTCATCTCCACTCACTCGACTATCTCTCACTTGGGATCCACAAACTATGGCCTCGAAAGTGTCATACAAAGAAATATCTTCATGAGAATATTTCTCAGCAAAACTCACATGACTAGCCATAAATGCGGTAAAGTTGCGCTCAATGGGGGAATCGTTTTCCTCTTCTGGATCACTATCACTGAGGATGGTATTAAATGCTATCGGTTTCTTGTTCTCCTACATTAGTTTAGTTGGGCACTCAGTTACCCTATGGCCATAACCCTCACAACCATAACATCTCTCTGAATCATCCCTCTTAAATTTCTCACTATGGTTCTTAGGGAAGTGATCAACCTTGTTATTATTTTTCTCAAACCTTTTTTAATCTTTTGATTGTGTTTGGAATTTGAGAATTTTTTTAAATTTTTTTGCCAATATGGCCACATCCTCAAAATTGATGTCAGACTCATCATTTTAAATAGGTGTTTCCTCCTTCCGGGCTTTCAAAGCTATGCCCTTTTCTTTTGTCGTTAGATTCTTTGAGGTAAACATGTCAAGCTCATAAGTTTGTAAGTCACCTATAAGCTCTTCAAGTTTCGTAGAGTCTAAAGTACCCAAAGAATTTAAAACAGTCACCTTTGGATTAAATATGTCAGGCAACGACCTTAAGATTTTCTTTATCACTCGGTTGTGAGGTATATTCTCTCCCAAGTTAAACGACGAGTTAATAATGTCAAACAGTCTAGCGTAAAACTCATCAAAGGTCTCACTCTCTAACAGTTTAATCATTTCAAATTGAGTGGTGAGGTTTTGGAGTTTGGAAGCGTTACATCACTAGTTCCATCATGGGTGAGTTAGAGTATATCCTAAGCCTCTTTTGAAGTCTCACAGGTCATTATACGGCGGAATTCCTCTAGGGTGACAGAATAAAATAGGGGATTTAAACCTCGAGAATTATACTGTGATAACTTATGCTTGGCTTCACTCCACGATTCTACGAGTTTTAAGTGAATTGCCTCTCCATCCCTCGTGACAGGTGAAGACCACCCTTTAATAACTTTTATTCACACCCTCTCATCTATTGCCTTAACTGCTAACTTTAAATGCATTTTCCAGTATGCGTAGTTCGACCCACTAAACATCGGGGGGTTTAAACCATAAAAAACTCCAAAATTCATGCCCAAAGACATAGGATCAAAACAAAAAAACTGAGTGTTCTAGCTCTGATACTAATATGAGAATGCGCAGTCCCTAACAGTATGTGCTTAGGCAAATAAGGTCCGAATAATCACAAGTCCAATTTTTATATTTTTCAAATTTTAAAGATTGAAACTTTGAACTAAATTAACCTAATTAAACTTAGCACCAATTTTAAACATTTCTTATGGAAAATCAATTTACCAAATTTTAGCTTTTTACCCAAAAGCATGCATGTAAGGTGATAGCAGATAAAATAAATAAATCAACCACAAGATGATGATGTATGAGAAAAATCACAAGAGGAAACCTCGGACCGCCAGCCAGCCAGTTCACTATAATGCAGGATTACAAAAGATGATAGTAGACTTTCACAACGACTCGATCCCCCACAAGCCTTAAGGTTATTCAATCTTTGACCGCTCCTCTACACTGCAATGCAAGAGTTCACCCACGGCAATTTCCATAACGCAGGAGCCCGTGCACATCTCATTATCCACCGATAAGGCTCACCAATCGTCAAACACTGCAAACAGCACGCACGGAGTCCACCGCATGAAACGTGTTCTCCCAAGACAAAAGAAACAAATTTTGGTGCCCAATTTCAAGATATTAAAGCATAAGAATTATGAATCTTGGATCTTTAAACATATAGGGTGAAACTTATGGTTTCGAACTTTGTTAAACAGGTTGGAAATCATTTTTTGCCAAAAGTTCTTAAAAAATCTGAGTCCAACACGCCTTCAATAATAAAATCGCGACTTTCGATGTGGCAAACTTGTTAAAATGAAAACTAAGGTCCTTCGAATAAGAATTGCACTTTCATTTGAATGACAACTAGTTTCATTCGAATGAAGTTTCATATCTCGTTCAAATGAGCTTCTAACGTTCTTCAAAGGATATGCGAGAAACCTTGGCAGGGAATTCTCGTTTGATGTCTGTTAGTAAGTCATTCTAATGAAATTGTTAATTTCGTTATAACAAGACTTGCGGTCATTCAAATGAAAACATATTTTCGTTCTAACGAACTTCAATCTCATTTTAGTGAGATAAAAAATAAAAAAAATAAAAAAAAATAATTAAAAATGGTTTTAAAAGTTTTAAGTTTAGAAACATAAACACCCTTAATTTTTTAGCAATAACTCATAATTAATACGCATTCATATCTGCAAGATCCTCGGTAAATGTGAAGACAAACTTGGCATGATAAACAAGACGTGATGTATCCAATCTTTGAAGCTTGGTCGTTAAATCTTCATCAAATAATGTCATAGGCTTATGGGATTTACAATACAAAGTCTATCCTATGACTCAAATGTTTTTTCTGAAATAATGCCAATTATATACAAATACTCGATTGGAAATCTGTCCTTACAATTTTTAAGCAGTCAAGGACATGCTTTTGGTCAATTGGGTTGGCTTGAGCCGACTTGGCCTAAAATTTTTTAGCAGTCAAGGACGTAATTTTGGTCAATTGGGTTGGCTTGAGTCGACCTGACCTATTATTTTTTGGCAATCAAGGATGCGCTTTTGGTTAATTACGTTAGCTTGAGCCGACTGACTTATCATTTTTTAGCAGTCAAGGACGTGATTTTGGCTAATTGAGTTGGCTTGAGCTGACCTAACTTATCATTTTTTAACAGTCAAGGACGTGCTTTGGGTCAATTGGGTAAGCTTGAGTTGACCTGACCTTAGATTTTGGTGCGGTCAAGGACGTGCTTTTGATTAATCGGGTTGGCTTAGCTGACCTGACTTAACATATTAGGTCTGTACCGTGAGATGTCGTCGACTGAAGATTCTTGCCCATCTTTTTTAAAGAACTTTAAACGAATGCCAATAAGAATTTGATAATCATAAAAAATTATTTGGGTAACAGTTATTCTCATTTGATGACTTTTGCTCGTACAAGCATTATAACTTCCCGTCGCCATCATCTTTTTTAATAACTAAAGACTTCTTTAATGATAATACCTCTTGAGGTGATCAAAGTTCCAAGGGATTTTGAACATCTCCCCTTCTCCTATGACTATTTACGATGTTGTCCTATAAGCTTACAACACATTAATTTTTCAATCCGTTTATCCAAATTCCTTTTGTTGAATTCAATCTTTTCTTCATTCCTTCTAACGTTCTTTCTGTGACCTTTGCCTTCCCATTGCATTGTGGATGAGTTGGTGATGAGTGAAGCTTTTTGATCTTGGAATTATTATAAAAATTTTGGAGCTTATCATTGTTAAACTGGGTGTCGTGATCGACAATGAAAACATGTGGGATCCTATATCTACATATCACATTTTCCATATAAAATGGAAGACCTTAACATAGGTCATCTCTATAAGTGGTTCGACCTCTACCCATTTTGTAAAGTAATATACTGTTGCCACCAGAAACCTGAACCTTTCTTTGGTCTTTAGTAGTGGGCCAACAAAATCCATACCCTAGATGGAAAAAGGCCAAGGTGATTGGATTAGAACCAGCTCGGCTCCCTATTTCTTGTGTATCACTCAGAATCTCTGACATTTGTTGCACTTTCGCGTGTATTCTTCACAGTCTTTCCTCATTTCTAGCCAATAATATCCTTGTGTGGATATTCTCTTTACCAGTGTCCAACTTGATGTGTAGACACCACATGATCCGTTATGCATTTTTTTAACCAGGTTTGTCACCTCCATAGGGTGAATACATCTCATCATTGAGAATGTAAAACCTCTTTTGTATAGCACCCCTTATCTATGAAAAACTTGTCCTCTTTGTAACGAAGTATTCTCGCTTCCTTCTGATCGCTTGATGGAATGCGTTCTTCTAAGTATCTTATAATTGGATCCATCCTAGATGGTCCCATGGTCAGCTTCAGAAAATTGACTTCTTCAACATCAATGTTCATTTGCAACAGTATTTTTACAGGCACAGTTATCCTCAAACTTATCTTGATGTCTGATGTCAGACGAGCTAATGCATTTGCTCTGGCATTTTCAATTATGGGGATTCTGCTAATTTGGAGTGCTCTTAGATTTGGCAATAATAATTTCACCCTTGCAAGATATTTAACATGTTCCATTTTCTTAGTTCATACTCTACCAGCACTTGGTTTACCACTAACTTTGAGTCACTGTGAGCCATTATCTACTCGGCTCCAAGTGATGCAGATAATTCTAATCCAGTAATTAAAGCCACGTATTCTGCTTCATTATTAGATGCTTCAAGTTTAAAATGGAGAGCATATTTTATGTCAACTCCATCAGGTATGTTGACTATCAAACTAGCTCTACTATCGCTTACATATGATGATCCATCCATGAATATATTCCATACTCATAACTCATGCTCAAAATTTCCTTATACTAAAGAACCGTCACTAAACCGGTCTATAGGAAATTCCTCCCTATAATTAATCTTATTTTGCTCGGATGAGGATTTAGTTTATCTTTGATTCTGCTGGTCTAGAACTGCAATAGGTTTCTCGACTGGTATTTGGTTATGTTCGGCCAAGACTACAATATCTTGCTTCGCTGGTCTTTTTTTTTCATAGGTGATTTTGGTACTAAAATCTGTTATGGCTTGTCCTTTAATAGAAGTCCTTGGTTCATTTATCATTTCATATTCACCCAACTTTATTGCCCATGCCATGAACCTCCCATATTTTTTAGGTTTGTGGATGGTTTATCAAAGTTGGAGATTAGTATAGACCACTATAGAGTGGGTTTGGAAGTACTGCCTCATTTTCATGGATGCCACTATCAAAGTTAAAGCCAACTTCTCCATTTTGGAATATCTTATTCCTACACTAGAAAAATCTTTACTCGTGTAGTATACAGGATTTTGGACTCCTTCATCACTTCTGATCACAGTCGAGCTAATTGTTGACTCTAATAATGCTAAATATAAGTACAATTATCCCCTATGATTGGCCTTCGTAGCAATAGGGTCGATCATACATATCTTTTCACATCTAGAAAAGTAGTTTGGAATTCTCTTGTTCATTTGAAAGAGTTTTTAATCACTTTGCAGAATATGAGTCACTTATATGTGGCTCTAGATATAAATCTATTCAAAGCTGACCAGTTAGGCTTTGGATTTCCTTCTTGGTCTTGGGAGGTTGCATATTGATCAATGCCTGGATCTTGTCAGAGTTGGCCTATATTTACCTTTAGTTAATAGTAAAACCCAAAAAAATTCTAGCCTTGACTCTGAGCACACACGTGGATGGGTTTGGCTTCATCTGATATTTCTCTAGCTCGTCGAAGGTTTGGCCGAGGTCTTTGATGTGTTTATTTTATTTTACGCTCTTAGTTAGAATATTCATCCATATAAACTTCCATATTCTTCTTGAGTCCATCTCGAGTCAGGGAGTCGATGTCGGGGTATCCGGAGGTGGATCACTCCTTCCTTCCCCCTCCTTTTTCGGTATGTATGTGGGATTGCATCCTTTATCGAGGGCGCTCCACCGTCATCGATGTGAGGTGGTATGTAGAGATAAATTCGCCATCCTATTTCGTACAAAACGGACAAAAGAAATATTGATGCCTCGAGAGAACAACATCAAGGATAATACTGATGCTTGCCAAACCAAGTAGTTCAAAGGTCCGAGGACTAAGTTACGGAAGGCACCCATCCCGCCCTTTCGGTCTCTCATGGGCATGGTCAATCTTCTTCGGTAGAACTCCGTGATGTGTGTGATTATGTGCATAATATGAATGGAGGGGGGAATCGCTATACTCACGTCATGGATAAAGGAGGAGCGAGGTCACCCTTAGGAGTGTTCCTAAAATAGTAATTAAAAATATGATGTAAGTGTTTATCCATTCACAAGTCGTTATGAAAGAACGATTGCGTATATCGGACAAGATACAAGCATATAAAATGTATATATCATAAATATATAATCAAAATAAAGTAACAACTATATGTGGGAGGACTCGAGTCGAGGGATTTACCCAAGATGCCTACGTAGCCCGGAGGGCATCAAAGTCCACGTAGTTCGAAGACGATATAAGATGGGATTTAACCCATAAATCCAATCGGGAACTTTATATATTTATGTGTGTGTGTGTGTGTGTGTGTGTGTGTGTGTGTATAGAAAAAAGTGTTTTAGTGTGAGAAAGTGTCATGAGAAATCCTTTTTGGGAATTTACAAGTAAACCATGTTTTTCTTATTTTGGGGTTTTTCCATGAAAATAAAGTATGTGCTAATACTAATAATTAAAAGTTTGGAATTAAGATGTGTGATGTAATGAAGTAAAGTGATAAAGTAAAAATGAAGTAACTAATGCAAAAATGAGAAAATTTAGAGATAGAGTAAGAAACAGGCCTCCTTATGAAGACTTAAAGTAGATCTTGTTTGTAAATGTGTTTATATCAAAGTGAAGTGATGGTGGTTTGATGAGGTGGGTGGGAATTTACTCAAAATAGTACGAAAATGATGGAAGGAATGTGGGATATGGGCTTTTTAGGAAAGAATAACTCTGAATTCTAAATTGCTTAGAGAATGTTCAGTTATTTTTTCAAAGTGAGGTCATGGCCTATATTTATAGGGTCGGAGGGTGCCGATCAGCATGGTATTGGACATGCCTATCGACATAGAAACCTAAACACACTGCTGATAAGCAGGGTCCTGGGTTCACCAATTGGCAGTCTGAGGTAGGTTTTTAGAAAAATGGCCATAAAATGCAAATCATAAATTAAAATTGTGCATTGGGCAAAATGTGGGAAAGGGTATTCAGAGCCCTTTCAAAATACAATAAGCCACTCTCGGTATGGGGTTCACCGAAGTCAAACGGGGCCCGAAAGCGCCCGTTAGCCACTAGATAAGAAATTCCCGTAGGAAAATGGATTATTCGTTCGAACTGTAAGGTTGATTCATGTACGAGATGGACCGTTGGATAGGGTATTTAGATCCCTTTAAAGATTCATTCAGTCTTGTTCGGTTTGGAGAGTTGACCTTGGTCAAATGGGGCCCGAAAGTGCCCGATGACCCTTCAGAGTAAAGTGAGTTGTTCGTCTGTACCATAAGGCTAATTCATGCATGGGGCAGATCATTAAAAAGGGTATTTAGGGTCCTTCAAAGATTTATTCAGCTTCACTCGAGTTGAAGAGTTGACATGAGTCAAACGGAGCCCGAGAGCACCTGATGGCCTATGGATTAGTTTTCGGGGTACAACGGATCATTCATTCGAATTGTAAGTTCAATTCATGCATGAGGTGGACCGTTATAAAGAGGATTTAGTGCCCTTTAAAGATCCATTGAGATTTAGCTCAGATTATAAAGTTAACTCGAGTCAAAACGGGGCCCGGGAGCATCCGGTGGCCTCTAGATCAGTTTTTAATATTTAAATGGACCGTTCGTCCGAACCGTTGGGTTGATTCATGCACATGGTAGATATATGAAAGGGCATTCATATCCCTTCAAATATTTATTAAAACTTCACATAAACGAGAAATTTATTGGAGTCAAATAAGGGTCGGGAGCAGCCGATGGCCTCTAAATTGGTACTCGGGTGCCTACACTTTCAAATTCTCTTCTGTAATACCTTATTCACTAGCCTTTGGTAGGTGGCACCTGCATTTTTTAATCCTAAGGGCATAACATTATAACAAATTGTATCTCGACTGGTGATGAAGGAGATTTTCTCTTTTTCTTTTGGCTTCATCTTAATTTAATTATAACCAGAATATTCATCCATGAAGCTTCGTAGTTCATGACCAGCCTTTGCATCCACCAGTTTGTCAATTTGAGGCAAAGGATAATAATCCTATTTCATACCTTATTCAAATATGTGCAGTCCACACACATCCGTCATTTATCTTTTTTCTTCGGTACCATTACCATGTTTGCTAAATAGTTAGGATATATCACGTCTTCAATAAATTCGGCTTTTTTCATCTTGGACACTTCTTTTTTAATTGTCATGTTCTTCTCCTTCAATAATACCCCTCATTTCAGCTTTATCGATTTAACTTCCTTGATTGTGTTGAGCTCGTGACTGATAATGATTTGATAAATTCTAGGCATGTCTTTATAGCTCTAAGAAAAAATTCTTTTTCTAGATCGTAAGAAGTTATTCAGTTGCTTCTTGAGGATAAGATCCATGGACGAGTCTATTTGGGTTGTTCTTTTAGGATGCTCATCATCCAGGATTACTGGTCTTGTTTAGTTAATTGCTTCTTCATTTATCGGATTATCTTCATCTCAAGGATCTAACATCTTGATATGATAAACCTTGAGCCAACTTCTTCCTTTATTCCTCGTGGGGCGAGGTGTAATAGCATTCTCGATCTTCTACTTGGTTTCCTTTTACTACTCCCATGCTAAAATCAGTGGGGAACTTTAGATAAAGATGAACAGTTTGGGCTACAACCTCAAATTTTTTCAGATTCGCTCTTTCAGAAATAATATTATAGGCCAATGAAATATTCTTATCAAAGACGAAGAATATCATAATCTTAGTTTTGTAGGTCATCTAAGTTCCAATAATAACTTCCAGATCAATTTTACCCAATGATTATACTTTTGCATATATGAATCCGATCAGAGGATGATTATATGCTTCCAATTTTATTTCGGATAATTTCAGCCTCTTAAAACAGTCATTAAACAATACATCCGTCAAACTCCCGTTATCCACTAAAATTATTTTCACGCTCCTATTGTGGATCATCATGTTTGTTACTAGTGGGTCGTCATGAGGATGTAACAACCCATGAGAGGTCGTTTATACAAAAGCCTATTATAAGTCGATCCTTGGTGACCTTATGAGGTTGGGAGTCTACTACGATTGCGATATTTACGTCTTTATAGTCAATATTAGCTCTTACTTTGTTGAGATATGCCTTTCTTTCGGTTGGTCCATCAACTCCACCAGAATCCCCTCATGCTATGCAACTACACGACATAGAAATAATATCCAGTTCCTTTGCAGGCTGTTTGGGCCTTGCAGATCGGTCTGGAGCCTAATCCTCATTATTCTCCCAAGCACTTTTATGGTCCTTATTTCCCGCGCGAGGTGATCTCGATCTTCTCCTTGGCTTCCAATCATCAGAGTGGTGTTGGTCTGTCATTTTTCTCCACATATTTATTTAGCTTCCCTCTTTTGACGAGGGCTTCAATTTCATCCTTCAAATCTAGTCAATTTTTGGTTTCATGCATGTGGTCTTTGTGGAACTTTCAAAATTTATTCTAATCTCTTATTCCAATAGGAGTTTTTAACTTTTCCAATCACTTCAATTCACCATTTCCTCAAATCTCGTCAAGGATGTGGCGTACTTCGATTGTCAAAGGAGTATACTCTTCAAAATTATGGTATGGTTTTTATCACTCTTCGACTTGGGGCCTTCTTTGAGCTTTTCCCTACTTCCTGAGTTGTTACATTCTTCAAGGTTTTTATGGTTGAACTCTTTTATACCCTTTGCTTCTTATGCATTCATGATATTTCCTACTTTAACCAAGAGCTCGGCCATGTGGTTTGTAAGTTCCTTGGCTAATGCCCAGTTTAAATTTCCAAGAAACAACCCACTCATAATTATTGTAATGGATATTTTTCTCATTGTAGTCTACCACTTTTAATTTTTTAGCACTGTAGTCTACCCGTTTAAGTGAGCTATCCTCTTACCAGGTTTTTCTTCGAAACAAAAATTATTAACAAAAAATTGGTCAATCGTTTAAAATCAGAGATCTTCCCTCTTGGTTATCCATTATACCAAATCTGAACGGGTCCTGTGAGAGTGCTTGAAAAAACTCTGCATTGAATTTCATAAGCTACTGAGAATATGTCGCATGTTGACTGGTATTCCTTTACATGCAAAATTGGATCTAACTTTCCTTAATACCTGGGAGTGATCACGGGTGGATTAAATTTTATAGGTGTGCGATAGATAATCACGAAAGTTGTGAATGGAGATCCCTGCATGTAATACCCTGTGATTTTTAAAACCTTAAATAACTCGTTTTGAAATAAAAATCGAAAAAATATTTTTTGTGGGATTTAATTACTTTAAGTAATGAAAAATGTTGGTTTGATTTTTAGAAAATGAGAATTTCAATCGGATTTAATTTGGAGACTTTAGCCTTTTTATTAAACTCATAGCAAAACTGGGTCGTTCAGGACATCCGAATCGGTTTAAATGGACTGGAGAAATGGTTCGCCAAGTTTGAATTTTGGTAGTTCACTGCTTTTGTCGAATTTGAGTTGGATTAAAACACTTCCACTTAATTATATAAAGGTATTTTGGGGTTAGACTTTTAAAAACACATTTACATAAAACCTAAAAGCAGTAAACTCTGCTTTTTCATCATCTTCCATCTACAAAGCCCAAGCCCCATTTAAAAGAAAGAATCAACCTAAGATTTGGAGTTTCAAACCAAGTTTTTCCAAGATCATCCAAGAACCCATTTTTCTCATCTTCTCTAGAGAAGCGCGACCATCAATTCAGAATTATCAAATGATTTTTCTAAGTCATGGATACTTCTATTCTTTCTCTTTAGTATAATGCGCCTTAAACATTGCATAAACATTAATTAGCATGGCTTTCTTAAATTAAACCAGAAATCTTAATTAGGGAAAGTGAAATCTATGTTGAGACTGTTTTTAATATGAATTCATACTTATATCCCTTGTATGCTTAAAGTAGAAAATGAGTTTTTATTAATATGGATGTAGATTCACATGTTAGAAAATCATAGTAGCCTTACTAATTGAAAGTGACTCGTGAAATGATATAAATTATGTAGGAGTAATAAAAGATAAATTATTTTTTTGTGCACCATAAACTTGCATAATGATGAAATTATATTAGTTGCATAAAATAGGTTGTTTGATTATGAAGATTGATTGAACGGATGAAACTAGATTAATTTATGATCTTATGGGAAATTTGTAGAATTATTGATAATATGCCTTATGCGACTTATTGATTTAAATTATATTTGACACCGCGGGGATGACGGGATTTTTGGATACTTACGCTCTCACCTTAATTTTAGGAGTGCTTGCTAGGTATGGGACTAGTAAGTATGTCTTAGTATTTGTTAACACTTTCTAGGTATGAGATTAGTTAATGTAGATTCCTACGGAGGGAGTATTCCAGGGCAAGGCTGATTTTTGTTGTTCTGTTGATTTGATAGTCTAGACGCGAGCCTAGGAGGTACTGAAGGGTATAAATTTATCTTATATGATAGAGTAGGACATACTTTTGTTTTGGAGACCTTAAGTTTGGGAACTAGGGGTGGTTTTGGAGGATTTACACTCGATAAAATGGTGGGGTTAATAGATATAATGAGAAATTTATAAAATTGAGAATTAATACCTAAAATAATAAATGGGTATTAAAATGGATTTGCATCGTCAATAAGTGCAGGACTGACAGAGTATGGTTTGGCTGACTATTGTGACGTGGGGGTGTATTGGCGTCATTAATAAGTGCAGGGCTGACAAAATACCGGTTGTCTAACTATTATAGTGTGTCGTGCTTGGAACCTCATCAATAAGTGCAGGGCTAACGAAATTGGGTCGGCTGGCTATAGTGAGAGAAAATGCGTGTGGTGTACAACTTTAGACATGCCGGAATAAGTGCAGGGGCAATTGAAAGGTCGGTTGGCTATGACAACACCGCTATAATAAAATTTGGTTAAATTAATTCAAGTAAATTGATAGTTTTAGTATAATTAAATGATCGAATTTCATAATTGGACTTGAACATTGGGGTGCCTCAGTTATGTGGATAGATAGTGGTAGTTTATCTTTACACGCATGCTAACATATATATATATATATATATATATATATCGTCTAATTTAAAATACTCTATTGTGATGTTTATCATGTATAATGCTAATGTCTGGGTTCACGGACCCTAATTGGGAAGAGAAACTAGTATTCATGCGGTGGGCTCTGACCCATTACGTTGACTAACATTTCAGGTATAGTGCTGGAGTAGTTGCATAGGAGTGATTGGAGATATTTTTAGAGATGCACCTGGAGATTTATTTCGGATATCGTCAGTGTAGATGTTAGGTATATTTAGTATGAATTTGGTGATGTGATTTGTTTTGAGGACTTCGGTGTTCGATGACTTTTGGAGAGAGAATCGAGTGGTGAAACGTAGGAGAGTGTAGTACGTCGTTATTTTCATAGATATATTTACATATATAGTTGAGATATATGTTGTATTTTGTTCACACGGTAAGTACGTGTGGGATTGGGTGTATGGGAGCCTAATCATAGCATTCTATGGATAGGCATATGTATGCCTTTTTTTGTGTGTGCATTTACGCTTTGTCGAATTTCGAAGACGAAATTTCTATTCTAATGAGGAAGTATGTAATATTTCGTGATTTTTAAAACCATAAATAACTCGTTTTCAAATAAAAATTGAGATTTTTTTTTGGGATTTAATTACTTTAATGAAAAATGTTGGTTTGATTTTTAAAAATGAGAATTTCAATCGGAATTAAAATTGAATTTAAATTGGAGACTTTACCTTTTTATTAAACTCGTCGTAAAATTGGGTCGTTCAGGACATTTTAACCGGTTTCAATGGACTGGCGAACCGGTTCGCCAAATTAGAATTTCGGCAGTTCACTACTTTTGACAAATTTGAGTTGGATTGAAACACTTCCATTTAATTATATAAAGGTATTTGGGTGTTACACTTTTAAAAACACATTTACATAAATCCTATGAGAAGTAAACTTCTCTCTTTCATCTTCTTCCATCTACAAACCCCAATCCCCGTTTAAAAGAAAGATTTAACCCAAGATTTGGAGGTTCAAAATGGGTCTTCTCAAGATCATCCAAGAACACATTTTTGTCATTTTCTCGAGAGGAATGTGACCATCAATTAAGAATTCTCAAATGATTTTTCTAAGGCATGGATATTTCTATTCGTTCTCTTTTTCATTGTGCGTTTTAAATATTGCCTAAATATTAGTTAGCATGGCTTTCTTAAAATAAACTAGAAACCTTAATTAGGGAAAGTGTATGTTGGGACTGTTTTTATTAAAAATATTAGTATGAAGTAAGACTTATAACCCTTGTATGCTTAGGGTAGAGAATGAGCTTTCGTTAATATGGATGTATATTCGCATGTTAGAAAATCATAGTAGCCTTATTCATTGAAAGTGACTCGTGAAATAATATAAATTATGTATGTGTGATAAAATATAAATTATTGTTGTGTGCACCATAAACTTGCACGACGATGATATTATATTAGTTGTATAAAATAAGTTATTTAATTATGAATATTGATTGAACGGATGAAATTAGATTAATTTGTAATCTTATGATAAAATTGTAGAATTGTTGATAATATGCCTTATGCGACTTATTGGTTTAAAATATATTTGACACCGCGGGGATGACGGGACTTTCGGGTAGTTATGCTCCCACCTTAAATTTAGGAGTGCTTGCTAGGCATAGGACTATTAAGTATGTCTAAGTAATTGTTAACACTTTCTAGGTATGGGACTACTTAGTGTAGATTCCTACGGAGGGGATATTCCGGGGTGGGGCTGATTTTTGTGTCGTTCCGTTGATTTGATAGTCTAGATGCCAGACTAGGAGGTGCTTGAGGGTAGAAATTTATCATATATGATAGGGTAGGACGTACTTTTATTTTGAAGGCATCTAGGTTTGGGACTAGGGGTGGTTTTGGAGGATTTACACTCGATAAAAGGGTGGGGCTAATAGATATAATGAGAAATTGAGAAAATTGAGCATTAATGCCTAAGATAATAAATAGGTATAAAAATGGATTTGCATTGTCAATAAGTGCAGGACTGACAGAGTATAGATTAGTTGGATATTGCGATGTGGGTGTGTATTGGCATCATCAATAAGTGCAGGGCTGATAGAATACGGGGTTGGCTGGCTTTGATGTCATGTCGTGCGTGAAACCTCGTCAATAAGTGCAGGGCTAACGAAATTTGACCGACTGGCTATAATGAGAGGAAATGTGTGTGGTGTACAACTTTAAATAGGACTAAAAATAAGGGCAGGACCAATAGAAAAGTCGGTTGGCTATGACAGGGTCGCTATCATAAAATTTGGTCAAATGAATTTAAGTAAATTGATAGCTTTAGTATAATTAAATGGTCAAATTTCATAATTGGACTTGAATATTGGGGTGCCTCAATTATGTGGGTAGACAGTAGTAGTTTATCTTTACTCGCATGCTAACATACATATATATATATATATATATATATATATATATGTGTGTGTGTGTGTGTGTGTGTGTGTGTGTGTGTGTGTGTGTGTGTGCGTGTATCGTTTGATTTAAAATACTCTATTGTGATGTCTATTATGTATAATGTTATTGTTTGGGTTCACGGACCCTGTTTGGGAAGAGTAGTTAGTATTCATGCGGTGGGCTCTGACCTATTGCATTAACTAATATTTCAGGTATAGCGCTGGAGTAGCTACATAGGAGTGGTTGGAGATATTTTTAGAGATGCAGATGGAGATTTATTTTGGATATCGTTCGTGCAGATGTTAGGTATCTCTAGTATGAAAATGGTGATGTGATTTAATTTGAGGACTTCAGTGTTCGATGACTTTTGGGTAGAGAATCAAGTGGTGATACGTGGGAGTGTGTGTGTGTGTGTGTGTGTGTGTGTGTGTGTGTGTGTGTGTGTTGTATTTTGTTCACGGGGTAAGTACATGTGGGATTGGGTGTATGGGCGCCTAATTGTGGCATTATACGGATAGGCATATGTAAGCCTTATTTTATTTTGTGCATTTATACTTCGTAGAATTTCGAGGATGAAAATTTTGTTCTAGTGGTGAAGTATGTAATACATGTGATTTTTAAAACATTAAACAACGCATTTTGAAATAAAAATCGAGAAAATATTTTTTATGGGATTTAATTTCTTTTATTAGTGGAAAATGTTGGTTTGATTTTTAGAAAATGAGAATTTCAATCGGAATTAAAATAAGATTTAAATTGGAGACTTTAAATCATATATATTATGTAGATGTGATAAAAGAGAAATTATTGTTGTGTGCACCATAAACTTTGATGATGATGAAATTATATTAGTTCCATAAAATAAGTTGTTAAGTAGTTGTTAACACTTTGTAGGTATGAGACTAGTTAGTGTAGATTCCTACGGAGGGGATATTCCGGTGTGGGGCTGATTTTTGTATCTTTCTGTTGATTTGATAGTCTAGTCGCGAGACTAGGAGGTACTTGAGGGTAAAAATGTATCCTATATGATAGGGTAGGGGCGTAGTTTTATTTTGGAGACATCTAGTTTGGGACTAGGGGTGGTTTTAGAGGATTTACACTTGATAAACGGGTGGGGCTAATAGAGAAAATGAGAAAATTGAGAACTAATGCCTAAGATAATAAACGGGTATTAAAATAGATTTGTGTCGTCAATAAGTGCAGGACTGGCGGAGTATGGATTGGCTGGATATTGCGACGTGGGGGTTTATTGGCGTCATCAATAAGTGCAGGGATGACAGAATACGGACTGACTGGCTATTATGGAGTGTCGTCCATAGAACCTCCCTAATAAGTGCTGGGGTAACTAAATTGGGTCGGTCGGCTTTAGTGACAGGAAATCTGTATAGCGTACAACTTTAGACAAGCACTAGAAAGGTGTGTGGCTATGACGGCACTGCTATAATAAAATTTGGTTAAATGAATTTAAGTAAATTGATAGCTTTAGTACAATTAAATGATCGAATTTCATAATTAGACTTGAACATTGTGTGCCTCGGTTATGCGGGTAGATAATGGTAGTTTATCATTACTCACATGTTAATATATATATATATCTTATTTAATTTAAAATACTCTATTGCGATGTTTATTATGTATAATGATATTCTCTGAGTGCACAAACCCTAATTGGAAAGAGTAGTTAGTATTCATGAGGTGGGCTCTGACCCATTATGTTGACTAGCATTTCAAGTATAGTGTTGGAGTAGCTGCATAGGAGTAATTGGAGATATTTTTGGAGATGCAAATGGAGATTTATTTTTAGTCACTTTAGTAGTTTAGATTTACTTTCAATTCCGTCGTATTTACTATGAGACTTTTATTTATGAATTTGGTGGGCCAATCGGTTCCATGATTATTTATGGTTTCTATCATATATTTACACTTGAATTATTTCATTTTAGTTATATTTTTGGAGTTGAATTTATTTTTGAGATATTATGGTGTTGGACTTTAATATTGTATTAATGGTTATAATTGTTGGGTAAATTTGATTATATCTTGTGGAAATTTTTTAAATGTCTCATATATCTGTCACATTCTGAGAATGATAACTTATTTAGTGATGCCCGACGTAGTTTAGTGGTAGCGGCTGGCCACCTCACTTACCAGAATGCGCAGGGTGTTACCCCGCACAGACCCTCTTTGTAGTTGGGTTTTAGTTTTGATCATGTTGCCCATGAGATCTTCTATCCTTTGGATTGATCATCTCCATAATTGGGCTTCAACTATCCGTGTATCTTTATCAACTCGTCCACGACTTTTAACCGAGCTCTCTTCTCTTCAGCCACCGTGTTTGGACGTAGATGATGTTATTGTATTAGATCTTGAGCCATCATCTCTTTATCTCCACTACACCAAATCCTGCGAATGGTCACGCCGAGTTGGTCACGGCCCAAGTCCGCGACCCGTTGGTCGCGGACTTGGGCCATGACCAAGGCTGTTTTGGGCGTGACCATATTTATTATCACACTAGACCATGGATGCTTTGAAAGTGGTCACGGCCCAAGTCCCTGACCACTGTGGGTCACGGACTTGAGCCGTGACCAGGCCGTGACCATCTTGGCGCCAAATTCGCGCCAAAATTCCCTCCAAACTGGTCGCGGATGGGGTCACGGCCCAAGTCCGTGACCAAAGGCACGACGAAGTAAATAACACACACATTTAGGGTCACGGCCGAAGACCCTGACCATTTCTGGGTATGGGTCACGGCTTTAGGCCGTGACCATCCTTCATTCGAGCAGTGGTGGTGATGGTTTGCAGGTTGCGCAATGGGGGTCACGGGTCACGGCTGAGGGCCGTGACCATTTCCTTGTATGGGTCACGGCTTTAGACCGTGACCATCCCTCATTCGAGCAGTGGTGGGGTTTGCAGGTTGCGCACTGGGGGTCACGGCTCTGGGCCGTGACGAGGTTCAATCGAGCAGCAGTTCATTTAAGGGTCGCGCATGGTGGGTCACGGTGGTTGGCCGTGACCAGGTTCAGTCCTTAAAAAAAATAATCGCGCCTCCCTCATTTCATTTCTGTCGATCGAGGTCAGTGTCTAAAGCCCTAGGCGATTTGTGCGATTTCCATCCTTGAGATTTCGGCTCAGAAAGGTATTGTGTGTTTATTTGTGCGATTTCCATCCCTCATTTCGATTCTCGTGCATTTCGATTCTCATTGTGTTAGTATATGTGTGTATATGTGTGTGTATGTATAGATTTATGTGTGTGTATGTATAGATTTGTATATATGTGTGTGTATGTATAGATTTATGTTTATATGTGTGTGTGTATGTATAGATTTGTATATATGTGTGTGTATGTATAGATTTATGTTTATATGTATGTGTGTATGTGTGTTTATGTGTGTAAATACAAACAAATTGTATTTTATTTCAATAAACCCTAGACATTGTATTGGGATTTTTTTTTTTGACAAAATATTATTCAAAATATAACCCTAGACATTATATTTTTTTTGACAAAATATTATTAAATGGATTCTTAATAAGTAAAAAAAAAAATTACATCTACCTCGTGGGATTTTATAGGGGGTTATATGCGTGCCATCATACTATATTGGGGGTTATATGCATGTCGTGTTGGATACTATGTTGAATTTATTGAATTGATACTAGTGTCGATAAATGTATATGTTATAAAATTTGTTGGATACTACTTTTCTCAGGAAAAATGAGGCACGGTGATAAATACTGTCAACAAGAGTGGGACAGGTTGCAATTAGACCGCACACATAACTCTTTTATTAGCGTGCGTCATATAGAGGGTACTCCTATTTATAGGTACGGAAATAAAAAGATCGAACAATTTAACTACCTTATAAATCATGGATTTGATATCCAGCAAGATTACTTGTTCGATCGTATTCTATTTTCTCTACCAGAAAACTGGGATGACGTTATACAAAATATATTTCACACACATAATCCCGACATAGCCCTGACCTTGGTTACGTTGTTGGAGAAGGCGGAAAAAAAAATCCACCCGTTATGGATACAACTGCGTACAGAGAGCATTGACATAGACTGTGATGTCTCGCGCCACATGCACGTAAAATTGAATCTTGCCAACAAGTTGAGAAATAGGGGATTCCGAGTTCATGTCACTGACATCTACACATCAATCATAGATACCCTTCCTTCTAGTTGGCCACGTGCAAAAATTTATAGGTTCTTAAAAACTAATACCGAATGGATGGAGATCAGACACATTGAACTTATTCTAAAGTCTTACTTTGAAAAGGTATCTATCTATCTATCTATTTATATATCTAAAACTAATTAAGCTTGATTAATTAGTTATAATTTCATATTACTATAATTATTTAGTCACTCATATTTTTTAATTTTTGTAGATAATGTCGAGAGGAAACAACCCTAGGGTACCAAGTGCCGATGTGACACCACAACGAGGTTCACCATCTTCTGCAGAACCCGAATTCTCAACACCAATGGCTGAGCAATTCACAACTCCACCAATGGTTCACTCCTCACCAAGTCCAACCCCAAGTGCTCCTACACCCCAATCCGGCACTCCCGTTGCTTTAACGCCCCAATCCAACACTCATGATGCCTCCCGCTCAAATGAAAAGAAGCCTATTGGATTCTCCCTTCTCGGGAATAACCCGATGGGTGATAGGAGTGACGTGCTGAACTTTAAAGCCCGGTGTTTGTCGCTGGGAAAAATGAACGTGGGAGTCGGTGGACCAGATAATTGGAACCTTGTTGATCAATCTGTCAAAGATGACATATATAACCAACTTTGCAAGCATTTCTCATTTCCTGACCGTTCCAAGAATAAGGTTCTATCTCGGGTTGCTGAAGGATTGAGGACATACAGGAGAAACCTTCGGAAGAAACATTTCCCGAAAGAGGTAGCGAGCTCCGATATTTTGGCTTTGAAAGAGAAAGTGCCTCCCAATGTTGAAATGCCGGTGGATCAGTGGAATAAGTTTTTGGAGAATGAGGCGAAGGAAAACAAGTTGGTCCAGAGGGAGCAAAACAAAAAAAATAGGGCACAAAAAACTGATATCCATAGGCTGGGATCCAAATCATATGAGGATTTGAAGAATGAATGGGAGAGTAGGACAAAAGATGGTCCAGATGCCGGTAAAAACCCAAATCGATCCAACTTATTCCTTCATGCTCGACGGGACAAAGATAATAAATTCCCCCTGCAGTTGGCTAAGACACTGGAATCAATAGAGGCCATCAGCAGTCAATCAGATTCGTGCCCTACTGATGACTTTGACCTTGAAAATGATGCCCTGACTAAGACCTTTGGAAAGGACAAAAGGGGGAGGACGAGAGGCGTTGGCTCACATATGCCAAAAACAAAACTTCAACACATTGCACCTCTTGTGGACGAGCTATCTTCGGTCAAGAATTATATCTCATCCCAAAAGGAGCACCAACAGAAGACCGATGGGGATGTCCATGACCTTAAAAATTCCCTGGGATTATTGAACAATCAAATTGGGAAACTTGTGAATCTTATTGAAAGTTATAGGCCCCCAATGCCTCCTCAAGATTTCACACATCCTTCCCCTCCAACATTCCCCTCTCAAATGCCTCATCCTCCAATCACGGGGCTCGGATCATCGTCAACAGCTCACGGTGACTATGGCGAAGAGTACTATATCAAGGACATGAGCAATTCGAGGTTTGTTGGCGTGTGCATACTCATCTCCAGGGAAAGGGGGACTCTAGTACATCGCCGACCTTTGGAGAAGGGTGAGGCTAAAATAATGGTCGATGAAATATACAACGGCTGCGGAGATGTACCTGTGTACGTTAACAGCGGGGATGGGATGGAATTGAGGAATTATGCAAAATCTTTTATTACTTGGCCACTTTATCTGTTGGCCAAGGTTTAATAATATTTTCTTTCGTTTCAGTTGTAATAATTTTTTTTTGTTTTAGTTGTAAGAATATTGGTTTTGCTTCAGTTGTAAGAATATTGGTTTTGTTTCAGTTGTAAGAATATTGGTTTTGTTTCGTATGGAATGATATTTTTTTTGTTTTAGTCGTAAGAATATTCTTTCTGTTTCAGTTGTAATAATATTTTTTAACCTATTACCACAGGACTGAAATTTGAAGATTATTACATGGATTTCCCACAATACAAAGAGTGGATGGGAGAGACTAACCGGATATCAATTAATCATGTAAAGGGCGTTTATGAATTTGTTAAATATGCTTCCAAAAATCTTAAAAGTGAGAAGATTCCGTGTCCGTGCACTCATTGTATTAACGGAAAATATAAGTCATTGGAAGTTGTTGAGTTGCATTTACTAAAGTGGGGAATCTGTCAAGACTATATAATATGGACATACCATGGTGAAAAAGTTGTACCTTATGTTCCAGAAGAATTACCGGGAGCCGACCGTGTAACGGAACCTCAAGGAGTAGAAGTGGTACATGATTCACCAACACATCGTCCATTGACCGACTTAATTGATGATGCTTACGGACTCCACAACCAACAAAACCACCAACCTATGGATACAAATAATGTGCATTATGACCAAGTAAATGAACAAATTGATGCTGAACTACTAGGAGATCGGGAATACATACGGTTGAAAGCAGATGCGGCTAGACCGTTGTATAAAGATTGCGATGAAGATCACTCGGTATTATATGCAATGATTGGTTTGCATAATTTGAAGAGTCAATTTGGTTTGTCTGGAAACAGCGTAACCGGAATTCTTAAGTGGGTTAAAGAAATTCTCCCAAAAGAGAACATGTTACCAGACAATTATCCTACCATGAAGAAGAGTTTGAAGGGTTTAGGTTTGAAATACAAATCTATTCATGCTTGCAAGTATGATTGCATATTGTACCGGAATGAGCACGAAGAGAAGGATGAATGTCCTGTATGCAGTGAGCCTAGATATATGGTTTGTGAGAATGGAAATGACAAACATGCAAAAAATTGCAAGTGCTCGCAAGTCCCACAAAAGGTTTTGAAATATTTTCCACTTGGGCCACGGTTAAAACGTTTTTTTACTGTACCGTGGATAGCGGAGGCCATGACATGGCATGCTCGATGCGAGGTGGGTGGGAATTTGATGCGTCATCCGGTTGATTCACTCATCTGGCAAATTTCAAATGCACAACACCATGAATTTGCAAAGGAACCGCGCAACGTTCGTCTTGCAATCTCAACCGATGGGTTTAACCCTTTCGGTAATTTAAGTACTAGTCAGAGTTATTGGCCAGTTCTTATGGCGCCTTTAAGTCTTCCTCCGACGTTATGCATGAGAAAGGAGTTCACATTGTTATCTCTGTTGATACCCGGGCCTAAGGCTCCCAGTGATGATATTGATATATTCTTAGCACCATTAATCGAAGAACTTAAAGAGTTGTGGGATAAAGGCGTGACGGCGTTCGATTCTCATAAGGGTGAAGAGTTCACACTTAAAGCAATGGTGATGTGGGCGATCCACGATCTTCCTGCTTATGGGACCTTGTCCGGTTGTAATGTTCATGGTTATTATGGATGTCCCATATGTGGGGAGGAAACTGAAGCCTGTTGGTTAAAACATAGTGGTAAGTTGAGTTACACGGGTCATCGTAGATTTCTGCCGACCAGTCACCCTTTTAGGAACGACAAGTCTAACTTTTTGCCTGTCGGTCACGAGCGAAGAACGGCACCTAGTCGACTTTCTGGTCAGCAAATTGAGGAGAAGGCGGTGGCTGCGACTGCGGGGAATAGGTATGTAGGCAAACACCCCCAGTTTGTAAACCTGAAGCGTAAAGCTAGGGAGGATCCGAACGACCCTAGTAAAGCGAAGCCATGGTCCAGGCGATCAATATTTTTTGATTTGCCGTATTGGAAAGATCATCGTGTAAGGCATATAATTGATGTGATGCACACAGAGAAGAATGTTGCAGAACATTTGATAGGAACATGTCTGGGTGGATCTCATTCCAAAGATGGAGAGCGTGCCCGCCGAGATCTACAGGATATGAAAATAAAGAAGAGACTGTGGTTAAAAAATGATCCAACGACAGGAAGAATTTCTATCCCCCCCACTGCTTTCACTTTGACTACTAGTGAGAAGAAGATCCTCTTAGACACGTTGTTCAACTTGAAGACTCCAACCGGTTATTCTGGTAATTTACGTAGGGTAGTAAACTACCAAGCAAATGACTTGAAACAGTGCAAGTCTCACGACTGGCACGTAATCATCCAATTAATCCCGTTGTTATTTCGGCATTGCTTCTCTGAACACAAAGATCTCCGTCGGGCAATTATGCAAATCAGTTTGTGTTTTACCCTACTTTGTGCAAAAGTGGTAAACAGAAGACACATTAAAGCTGCGAAATCAACTTTAGCCGAGGCAGTTTGTGTGTTAGAGAAATATTTTCCTCCGTCATTCTTCGATATCAGTATCCACCTGCTTGTGCATTTATGCGATGAAGCTTTATTATGTGGTCCCGTGAGGTATCGTTGGATGTATCCTTTTGAGCGCTTGATGAAAACCTTCAAAGATTATGTAAAGAATACACGGTATATTGGAGGGTCAATTGCTGAAGAATACGTAACGGTGGAATCATCGCTATACGCTAGGGAACATATGCCAGAACAAGAGGTGAGGAGGTTTAATCCTCGTGGAGAACGAGTGATAGAGGAACCTGACGAGTTTGAGGACGAATTATCGTTTGGGAACCCTAAAGAGGTGAAACTCACAAACCTACAATACGAGCAAGCAACTCGTCATGTCTTCGAATCGCAAGATGAAGTCCAAGACTGGAGACAGTGAGTATCTACTGAATTCTTCTTCTTTGATTATATGTATTTTTTATTTTATGATCTAAACTCTATAATTTTTCGGTAGGAAGTACGAGAACGAAATTATCCAAAATCAAAGGAGAAATTGGACGACAACTGACTTTAGGGCATGGGTGTCAAAAGAGGTACTTTTCACATCTTATGTGTGCGGTTATTTATTCATGTGTGGTAAAAACATGCCCTAATACAAATTCATTAATAAATGCAGCTTCTAAAAAGAGGTGATGTCTCTTCCAGACTTGCACGCCTAGCAAAAGGTCCTAGTTTTCGTGCAAAAGAGTTTAAGAAATTCCGCACCAACGGTTTTGATTTCATTTCATATCCATATGAGGAAAAGCTTTTGACGCAAAACAGTGGAATATCAATTTCTGCCTTGACCACCTGTATCGCTAGCAAAAGTGATAAAAATCCAAAGAATACGGTGCTAACCTATTATGGGATAATTCAACAAATCCTAGAACTTGATTACTTGGATTTCACAGAAACCGTATTCTATTGTGATTGGGTAAAGGTGGAGGATACAACGAATGCTTGCAAAGTTGATCCCGACTCCAAACTTATTATGGTAGATTTATCAAAGCTGAAGACTAAAGACCGCATAGTCGACGAGCCTTTTATTTGTGCCTTTCAGAATGTAAAGAAGGTATTCTACTCGAAGTGCATAAACGATGGCAATTGGTCTATTGTTGTGCATGCACCAAAGGGTATGACTACTGAAGTAGACGCATTAAAGGCTCCAAAAGAGTTCCAGTCAGCTCTTGATGACAACCCTAATTTGAAGGATCTTTTAGTTGATTTAGAGGAAGATTGAGTATCAAAATATTATTTTATCCTCATCAATCTTATTTGTATCCTATTATGATATTGACATTTTATTAGCACTTTACATTAATTTATGAATTTCATCTACTTTTAAGTGTAATGTCCCGCTATTTTTTGGTTCTACCATTTTTTTAATTGAACATAACTGTTTGCAAAAAATTCATTATTTTTTCACTGTCATAGGATACATTGATGTTGGGGTCGAACTACTATCAAACATAATCTGAAATTGCATCGCTGCTGGCATAGAGAAGGTTCTGATTGGCGTTGGGTGTAACAAAATATCCAGGTAATGGATAGACCTATGATGAACTTTATTTTAAGGTTAAATATGCATTGATTCAATTTTTTAATTATTTTGGGTTTGGATAACTTTTGAACACGTAAAACAGCCTTAAAATAGCCATCGAACGGTGAAAACGTAAAACACCCACAAAACGGTCCCGCAAGAGTCACGAACATCTCGCACGGGACCAATGTAAGTCGTAGGAACCGACCGTGTAGTCACGGCGCTCCCGGCTTGTGTGTGTGCGTGTGTGCATGTTTGTGTGTGTGCGCGTGTGAGTGGGAAAGGGGGGAGGGGATGGGCAGGGGGCGCGTGTGTGCGTGTGTGCATGTTTGTGTGTGTGCGCGCGTGTGAGTGGGAAGGGGGGAGGGGACGGGCAGGGGGCGCGCGCGTGTGTGTGTGCGTGTGCGTGTGTGTGTGTGTGTGTGTGTTTGTGTGTGTGTGTGTGTGTGTGTGTGAGTGGGGAAGGGGGGAGGGGACGCGGCATGTATGCATATATGCATATGCATATATGTAGTGAGAGTGTGCGTGCGTGCGTGCGTGCGTGTGTTTGTGTGCGCGTGTGAGTGTGTGCATATTGGTGATAAAATCCAAAATAATTTGAAGCACTTCCTCCTTTTTCAACAGTCCACACAAGCTCCAGATTTTTTAAGCCACTTTGCATCGAAACGAGATGTGTTTGATAGATTCCATCTCCTGGCCCTACGGGAGGAGATTTTTCCGCTGGGAATTGTGGGGACTCACACGTCCACCCAGATGTTCACGCACTCACCATTGCCAATACGCCATCTTAGACCTGATTAAAGAAGATCATTGCCTTCCATAAGACTGCTCCACACCTTAGATGGTCTGTGGCCCGTTTTTGCTTCTAAGAACAAACAATTAGGGAAGTAAATATTTTTGAGGATTTTAGAACACAAGGAATTAAGGTTTTTCATAATTCTCCAGCACATGTTTGCAAGCAAACCTCGGTTAAAACTTTTGAAATCTCTAAATCCCATCCCCCCCTCCACCTTGGGAAAAACTACCGTATCCCAACTAATCCAGTATATACCATTTTTATCCTGGCAGCCCCTCTACCAAAATTTTCTGACATGGGATGTGAGGCTATTACATAATTTTTTTCGGGAGTAAAATGCAGGGCATGGCAAAGGTGGGGATTGCGTGCGTGCGTGCGTGTGTTTGTGTGCGCGTGTGAGTGTGTGCGTGCGTGTGCTTGTGTGGACTGTTGAAAAAGGAGGAAGTGCATATATATGCAGCCATATAACTGCTGCATATATATGCATATATATGCAGTGCATATATATGCATATATATGCAGTGCTGCATATATATGCATATATATGCTGCATATATATGCAGTGCTGCATATATATGCATATATATGCTGCATATATATGCATATATATGCATATATATGCAGTGCTGCATATATATGCATATATATGCTGCATATATATGCATATATATGCTGCATATATATGCATATATATGCAGCACTGCATATATATGCATATATATGCAGCACTGCATATATATGCATATATATGCCAACTGCTGCATATATATGCTGCCCACCCCAGCCCACCTGCTGCCGTAACCGCCCCCTATGCAAACACCCTGACCTGACCGCCTTCGCACCCACCCTCCCTCCATCGCCTGAAACTTGCGCCCACCTTACCCCTGCCGACGCACCTCCCGAGCCCAAAAAAATAACCCCCCAGCCTGCATCTGACCCAGGACAGCCTCCCGAAATCCCCCCAACCACTTCCGACCCCTTCGCAGCTCCCCGGCCTTCTTCCAATGGCAGCCCCTACCTTCATGTCCCCAGAAAATACCCATATTCCGGCAGATCTGCCCCAGACCCTAACCAGCTCGTTCACACCTCTCATCCACAAACTCCCGTCCCTCAACCTAGCCCAATTCAGCCCCTACACTACACAGCCCCCAATCCCGCTAATTCTTTTTAGGGGTCCACCTCATTTCACCCACCCGACCCCCAAAATGATCCACATCCTTTTACGGGTTTCATACCTACTTCAAACCCCCACCCGACCTCCTATTTCCATCCTTCCACCCCATTTCACCCACCCTTATCATTTACCCGCACCACTTTTACCCCAAATCCTCGAACCGATGTACATCCCCAACCCCTCGTTACAGCCATTAACCTCGCAACCCTAAACCACCTCAAAATAGCCCCCGAACGGCCCCGTGGGTGGCACCAACACCTCCCACGGGACCAACGTAACTCGTGGGAACCGACCCCGCAGCCGCGGGTGTCCCGGTTTGAGAGTACGACGGTAATTTGCGTATTTCCACACTTAGGCTTAAAAACATGGCGTTAGAGGGTGAGAACTCGAAACAACCCCCGAACGGCCCCGTGGGTGGCACCAACACCTCCCACGGGACCAACGTAACTCGTAGGAACTGACCCCGCAGCCGCGGGTGTCCCGGTTTGAGAGTACGACGGTAATTTGCTTATTTCTACACTTAGGCTTAACATGGCGTTAGAGGGTGAAAACTCGAAACAGCTCCCGAACGGCCCCGTGGGTGGCACTAACACCTCCCACGGGACCAACATAACTCGTGGGAACGGACGCCGCAGCCGCGGGTGTCCCGGTTTGAGAGTACGACGGTAATTTGCTTATTTCCACACTTAGGCTTAAAAACATGGCGTTAGAGGGTGAGAACTCGAAACAGCCCCCGAACGGCCCCGTGGGTGGCACCAACACCTCCCACGGGACCAACGTAACTCGTGGTAACGGACCCCGCAGCCGCGGGTGTCCCGGTTTGAGAGTACGACGGTAATTTGCTTATTTCCACACTTAGGCTTAAAAACATGGCGTTAGAGGGTGAGAACTCGAAACAGCCCCCGAACGGCCCCGTGGGTGGCACCAACACCTCCCACGGGACCAACGTAACTCGTAGGAACTGACCCCGCAGCCGCGGGTGTCCCGGTTTGAGAGTACGACGGTAATTTGCTTATTTCCACACTTAGGCTTAAAAACATGGCGTTAGAGGGTGAGAACTCGAAACAGCCCCCGAACGGCCCCGTGGGTGGCACCAACACCTCCCACGGGACCAACGTAACTCGTGGGAACGGACCCCGCAGCCGCGGGTGTCCCGGTTTGAGAGTACGACGGTAATTTGCTTATTTCCACACTTAGGCTTAAAAACATGGCGTTAGAGGGTGAGAACTCGAAACAGCCCCCGAACGGCCCTGTGGGTGGCACCAACACCTCCCACGGGACCAACGTAACTCGTAGGAACTGACCCCGCAGCCGCGGGTGTCCCGGTTTGAGAGTACGACGGTAATTTGCTTATTTCTACACTTAGGCTTAACATGGCGTTAGAGGGTGAAAACTCGAAACAGCCCCCGAACGGCCCCGTGGGTGGCACCAACACCTCCCACGGGACCAACGTAACTCGTGGGAACGGACCCCGCAGCCGCGGGTGTCCCGGTTTGAGAGTACGACGGTAATTTGCTTATTTCCACACTTAGGCTTAAAAACATGGCGTTAGAGGGTGAGAACTCGAAACAGCCCCCGAACGGCCCCATGGGTGGCACCAACACCTCCCACGGGACCAACGTAACTCGTAGGAACTGACCCCGCAGCCGCGGGTGTCCCGGTTTGAGAGTACGACGGTAATTTGCTTATTTCTACACTTAGGCTTAACATGGCGTTAGAGGGTGAAAACTCGAAACAGCCCTCGAACGGCCCCGTGGGTGGCACTAACACCTCCCACGGGACCAACGTAACTCGTGGGAACGGACCCCGTAGCCGCGGGTGTCCCGGTTTGAGAGTACGACGGTAATTTGCTTATTTCCACACTTAGGCTTAAAAACATGGCGTTAGAGGGTGAGAACTCGAAACAGCCCCCGAACGGCCCCGTGGGTGGCACCAACACCTCCCACGGGACCAACGTAACTCGTGGGAACGGACCCCGCAGCCGCGGGTGTCCCGGTTTGAGAGTACGACGGTAATTTGCTTATTTCGACACTTAGGCTTAAAAACATGGCGTTAGAGGGTGAGAACTCGAAACAGCCCCCGAACGGCCCCGTGGGTGGCACCAACACCTCCCACGGGACCAACGTAACTCGTAGGAACTGACCCCGCAGCCGCGGGTGTCCCGGTTTGACAGTACGACGGTAATTTGCTTATTTCTACACTTAGGCTTAACATGGCGTTAGAGGGTGAAAACTCGAAACAGCCCCCGAACGGCCCCGTGGGTGGCACTAACACCTCCCACGGGACCAACGTAACTCGTGGGAACAGACGCCACAGCCGCGGGTGTCCCGGTTTGAGAGTACGACGGTAATTTGCTTATTTCCACACTTAGGCTTAAAAACATGGCGTTAGAGGGTGAGAACTCGAAACAGCCCCCGAACGGCCCCGTGGGTGGCACCAACACCTCCCACGGGACCAACGTAACTCGTGGGAACGGACCCCGCAGCCGCGGGTGTCCCGGTTTGAGAGTACGACGGTAATTTGCTTATTTCCACACTTAGGCTTAAAAACATGGCGTTAGAGGGTGAGAACTCGAAACAGCCCCCGAACGGCCCCGTGGGTGGCACCAACACCTCCCACGGGACCAACGTAACTCGTAGGAACTGACCCCGCAGCCGCGGGTGTCCCGGTTTGAGAGTACGACGGTAATTTGCTTATTTCTACACTTAGGCTTAACATGGCGTTAGAGGGTGAAAACTCGAAACAGCCCCCGAACGGCCCCGTGGGTGGCACTAACACCTCCCACGGGACCAACGTAACTCGTGGGAACGGACCCCGCAGCCACGGGTGTCCCGGTTTGAGAGTACGACGGTAATTTGCTTATTTCCACACTTAGGCTTAAAAACATGGCGTTAGAGGGTGAGAACTCGAAACAGCCCCCGAACGGCCCCGTGGGTGGCACTAACACCTCCCACGGGACCAACGTAACTCGTGGGAACGGACCCCGCAGCCGCGGGTGTCCCGGTTTGAGAGTACGACGGTAATTTGCTTATTTCCACACTTAGGCTTAAAAACATGGCGTTAGAGGGTGAGAACTCGAAACAGCCCCCGAACGGCCCCGTGGGTGGCACTAACACCTCCCACGGGACCAACGTAACTCGTGGGAACGGACCCCGCAGCCGCGGGTGTCCCGGTTTGAGAGTACGACGGTAATTTGCTTATTTCCACACTTAGGCTTAAAAACATGGCGTTAGAGGGTGAGAACTCGAAACAGCCCCCGAACGGCCCCGTGGGTGGCACCAACACCTCCCACGGGACCAACGTAACTCGTGGGAACGGACCCCGCAGCCGCGGGTGTCCCGGTTTGAGAGTACGACGGTAATTTGCTTATTTCGACACTTAGGCTTAAAAACATGGCGTTAGAGGGTGAGAACTCGAAACAGCCCCCGAACGGCCCCGTGGGTGGCACCAACACCTCCCACGGGACCAACGTAACTCGTAGGAACTGACCCCGCAGCCGCGGGTGTCCCGGTTTGAGAGTACGACGGTAATTTGCTTATTTCTACACTTAGGCTTAACATGGCGTTAGAGGGTGAAAACTCGAAACAGCCCCCGAACGGCCCCGTGGGTGGCACTAACACCTCCCACGGGACCAACGTAACTCGTGGGAACGGACGCCACAGCCGCGGGTGTCCCGGTTTGAGAGTACGACGGTAATTTGCTTATTTCCACACTTAGGCTTAAAAACATGGCGTTAGAGGGTGAGAACTCGAAACAGCCCCCGAACGGCCCCGTGGGTGGCACCAACACCTCCCACGGGACCAACGTAACTCGTAGGAACTGACCCCGCAGCCGCGGGTGTCCCGGTTTGAGAGTACGATGATAATTTGCTTATTTCCACACTTAGGCTTAAAAACATGGCGTTAGAGGGTGAGAACGCGAAACAGCCCCCGAACGGCCCCGTGGGTGGCACCAACACCTCCCACGGGACCAACGTAACTCATGGGAACGGACCCCGCAGCCGCGGGTGTCCCGGTTTGAGAGTACGACGGTAATTTGCTTATTTCCACACTTAGGCTTAAAAACATGGCGTTAGAGGGTGAGAACTCGAAACAGCCCCCGAACGGCCCCGTGGGTGGCACCAACACCTCCCACGGGACCAACGTAACTCGTAGGAACTGACCCCGCAGCCGCGGGTGTCCCGGTTTGAGAGTACGATGATAATTTGCTTATTTCCACACTTAGGCTTAAAAACATGGCGTTAGAGGGTGAGAACGCGAAACAGCCCCCGAACGGCCCCGTGGGTGGCACCAACACCTCCCACGGGACCAACGTAACTCGTGGGAACGGACCCCGCAGCCGCGGGTGTCCCGGTTTGAGAGTACGACGGTAATTTGCTTATTTCCACACTTAGGCTTAAAAACATGGCGTTAGAGGGTGAGAACTCGAAACAGCCCCCGAACGGCCCCGTGGGTGGCACCAACACCTCCCACGGGACCAACGTAACTCGTGGGAACGGACCCCGCAGCCGCGGGTGTCCCGGTTTGAGAGTACGACGGTAATTTGCTTATTTCCACACTTAGGCTTAAAAACATGGCGTTAGAGGGTGAGAACTCGAAACAACCCCCGAACGGCCCCGTGGGTGGCACCAACACCTCCCACGGGACCAACGTAACTCGTAGGAACTGACCCCGCAGCCGCGGGTGTCCCGGTTTGAGAGTACGACGGTAATTTGCTTAATTCTACACTTAGGCTTAACATGGCGTTAGAGGGTGAAAACTCGAAACAGCCCCCGAACGGCCCCGTGGGTGGCACTAACACCTCCCACGGGACCAACGTAACTCGTGGGAACGGACCCCGCAGCCGCGGGTGTCCCGGTTTGAGAGTACGACGGTAATTTGCTTATTTCCACACTTAGGCTTAAAAACATGGCGTTAGAGGGTGAAAACTCGAAACAGCTCCCGAACGGCCCCGTGGGTGGCACTAACACCTCCCACGGGACCAACGTAACTCGTGGGAACGGACGCCGCAGCCGCGGGTGTCCCGGTTTGAGAGTACGACGGTAATTTGCTTATTTCCACACTTAGGCTTAAAAACATGGCGTTAGAGGGTGAGAACTCGAAACAGCCCCCGAACGGCCCCGTGGGTGGCACCAACACCTCCCACGGGACCAACGTAACTCGTGGGAACGGACCCCGCAGCCGCGGGTGTCCCGGTTTGAGAGTACGACGGTAATTTGCTTATTTCGACACTTAGGCTTAAAAACATGGCGTTAGAGGGTGAGAACTCGAAACAGCCCCCGAACGGCCCCATGGGTGGCACCAACACCTCCCACGGGACCAACGTAACTCGTAGGAACTGACCCCGCAGCCGCGGGTGTCCCGGTTTGAGAGTACGACGGTAATTTGCTTATTTCTACACTTAGGCTTAACATGGCGTTAGAGGGTGAAAACTCGAAACAACCCCCGAACGGCCCCGTGGGTGGCACTAACACCTCCCACGGGACCAACGTAACTCGTGGGAACGGACGCCACAGCCGCGGGTGTCCCGGTTTGAGAGTACGACGGTAATTTGCTTATTTCCACACTTAGGCTTAAAAACATGGCGTTAGAGGGTGAGAACTCGAAACAGCCCCCGAACGGCCCCGTGGGTGGCACCAACACCTCCCACGGGACCAACGTAACTCGTAGGAACTGACCCCGCAGCCGCGGGTGTCCCGGTTTGAGAGTACGATGATAATTTGCTTATTTCCACACTTAGGCTTAAAAACATGGCGTTAGAGGGTGAGAACGCGAAACAGCCCCCGAACGGCCCCGTGGGTGGCACCAACACCTCCCACGGGACCAACGTAACTCATGGGAACGGACCCCGCAGCCGCGGGTGTCCCGGTTTGAGAGTACGACGGTAATTTGCTTATTTCCACACTTAGGCTTAAAAACATGGCGTTAGAGGGTGAGAACTCGAAACAGCCCCCGAACGGCCCCGTGGGTGGCACCAACACCTCCCACGGGACCAACGTAACTCGTGGGAACGGACCCCGCAGCCGCGGGTGTCCCGGTTTGAGAGTACGACGGTAATTTGCTTATTTCCACACTTAGGCTTAAAAACATGGCGTTAGAGGGTGAGAACTCGAAACAGCCCCTGAACGGCCCCGTGGGTGGCACCAACACCTCCCACGGGACCAACGTAACTCGTAGGAACTGACCCCGCAGCCGCGGGTGTCCCGGTTTGAGAGTACGACGGTAATTTGCTTATTTCTACACTTAGGCTTAACATGGCGTTAGAGGGTGAAAACTCGAAACAGCCCCCGAACGGCCCCGTGGGTGGCACTAACACCTCCCACGGGACCAACGTAACTCGTGGGAACGGACCCCGCAGCCGCGGGTGTCCCGGTTTGAGAGTACGACGGTAATTTGCTTATTTCCACACTTAGGCTTAAAAACATGGCGTTAGAGGGTGAGAACTCGAAACAGCCCCCGAACGGCCCCGTGGGTGGCACCAACACCTCCCACGGGACCAACGTAACTCGTGGGAACGGACCCCGCAGCCGCGGGTGTCCCGGTTTGAGAGTACGACGGTAATTTGCTTATTTCGACACTTAGGCTTAAAAACATGGCGTTAGAGGGTGAGAACTCGAAACAGCCCCCGAACGGCCCCGTGGGTGGCACCAACACCTCCCACGGGACCAACGTAACTCGTAGGAACTGACCCCGCAGCCGCGGGTGTCCCGGTTTGAGAGTACGACGGTAATTTGCTTATTTCTACACTTAGGCTTAACATGGCGTTAGAGGGTGAGAACTCGAAACAGCCCCCGAACGGCCCCATGGGTGGCACCAACACCTCCCACGGGACCAACGTAACTCGTAGGAACTGACCCCGCAGCCGCGGGTGTCCCGGTTTGAGAGTACGACGGTAATTTGCTTATTTCTACACTTAGGCTTAACATGGCGTTAGAGGGTGAAAACTCGAAACAGCCCCCGAACGGCCCCGTGGGTGGCACTAACACCTCCCACGGGACCAACGTAACTCGTGGGAACGGACCCCGCAGCCGCGGGTGTCCCGGTTTGAGAGTACGACGGTAATTTGCTTATTTCCACACTTAGGCTTAAAAACATGGCGTTAGAGGGTGAGAACTCGAAACAGCCCCCGAACGGCCCCGTGGGTGGCACCAACACCTCCCACGGGACCAACGTAACTCGTAGGAACTGACCCCGCAGCCGCGGGTGTCCCGGTTTGAGAGTACGACGGTAATTTGCTTATTTCTACACTTAGGCTTAACATGGCGTTAGAGGGTGAAAACTCGAAACAGCCCCCGAACGGCCCCGTGGGTGGCACTAACACCTCCCACGGGACCAACGTAACTCGTGGGAACGGACCCCGCAGCCGCGGGTGTCCCGGTTTGAGAGTACGACGGTAATTTGCTTATTTCCACACTTAGGCTTAAAAACATGGCGTTAGAGGGTGAGAACTCGAAACAGCCCCCGAACGGCCCCGTGGGTGGCACCAACACCTCCCACGGGACCAACGTAACTCGTGGGAACGGACCCCGCAGCCGCGGGTGTCCCGGTTTGAGAGTACGACGGTAATTTGCTTATTTCGACACTTAGGCTTAAAAACATGGCGTTAGAGGGTGAGAACTCGAAACAGCCCCCGAACGGCCCCGTGGGTGGCACCAACACCTCCCACGGGACCAACGTAACTCGTAGGAACTGACCCCGCAGCCGCGGGTGTCCCGGTTTGAGAGTACGACGGTAATTTGCTTATTTCTACACTTAGGCTTAACATGGCGTTAGAGGGTGAAAACTCGAAACAGCCCCCGAACGGCCCCGTGGGTGGCACTAACACCTCCCACGGGACCAACGTAACTCGTGGGAACGGACGCCACAGCCGCGGGTGTCCCGGTTTGAGAGTACGACGGTAATTTGCTTATTTCCACACTTAGGCTTAAAAACATGGCGTTAGAGGGTGAGAACTCGAAACAGCCCCCGAACGGCCCCGTGGGTGGCACCAACACCTCCCACGGGACCAACGTAACTCGTAGGAACTGACCCCGCAGCCGCGGGTGTCCCGGTTTGAGAGTACGATGATAATTTGCTTATTTCCACACTTAGGCTTAAAAACATGGCGTTAGAGGGTGAGAACGCGAAACAGCCCCCGAACGGCCCCGTGGGTGGCACCAACACCTCCCACGGGACCAACGTAACTCGTGGGAACGGACCCCGCAGCCGCGGGTGTCCCGGTTTGAGAGTACGACGGTAATTTGCTTATTTCCACACTTAGGCTTAAAAACATGGCGTTAGAGGGTGAGAACTCGAAACAGCCCCCGAACGGCCCCGTGGGTGGCACCAACACCTCCCACGGGACCAACGTAACTCGTGGGAACGGACGCCGCAGCCGCGGGTGTCCCGGTTTGAGAGTACGACGGTAATTTGCTTGTTTCCACACTTAGGCTTAAAAACATGGCGTTAGAGGGTGAGAACTCGAAACAGCCCCCGAACGGCCCCGTGGGTGGCACCAACACCTCCCACGGGACCAACGTAACTCGTGGGAACGGACCCCGCAGCCGCGGGTGTCCCGGTTTGAGAGTACGACGGTAATTTGCTTATTTCGACACTTAGGCTTAAAAACATGGCGTTAGAGGGTGAGAACTCGAAACAGCCCCCGAACGGCCCCGTGGGTGGCACCAACACCTCCCACGGGACCAACGTAACTCGTAGGAACTGACCCCGCAGCCGCGGGTGTCCCGGTTTGAGAGTACGACGGTAATTTGCTTATTTCTACACTTAGGCTTAACATGGCGTTAGAGGGTGAAAACTCGAAACAGCCCCCGAACGGCGCCGTGGGTGGCACTAACACCTCCCACGGGACCAACGTAACTCGTAGGAACTGACCCCGCAGCCGCGGGTGTCCCGGTTTGAGAGTACGATGATAATTTGCTTATTTCCACACTTAATTTTTATATTTCTACTTGGTTACTGATAATTTTAACTCATATATGCAATTTTTCAGCTTAATTAATTTTTTTGTAAAATTACTTGGTTACTGATACTTTTATTTTTTGTATCCTATCATTTGTAGGATTTTTGCGCGTGGATCAAATGAAGGAGGCAATGTTTTACAACATGATGATTATTTATATGTTGTGGACATTCAGGATAATGTTTTTTATGTGTTATAGCCGTGCAGGCTTTTATTGTTTAGTTTTATGGCCGTGCGGGCTTTTATAATTTGATTGTTGAATTTTGTAGCCGTGCGGGCTTTATAATAAGCAGGTTTTTCATTTGCAGGTTTTGGAATGTCAAGAAAATAGAGGAAACTCTGCCCAATTTTTTTTTGGTCTGTGAATTATTAAGACGTGTAATATTTTTATGTTTGTATATATATTTGTTTATTAACAACATTCTCAATTCGCAATTTGTGATTTTTTTTATTGTTTTGCCTATAATAAATATTTGTAACACCTCGTAGCAACCGATGATGCACTCACAGGAACCCCAATTTTAGGATTGGGCAAAAAAAAATACATTTTTTTTAAATTACAGATAAATATGGTCATGGACTTTGTCCATGACCATTTTTACTTTTTTTTGTCGCGCTTAAAAATGGTCGCGGCCAAAGTCCGCGACCATTTTTTTTATTTTTTGTCACGGTAATGGGTCGCGGACTAGGGCCGCGACCAATTTTTTTTAATTTTTTTTTGTCACACACATGGGTCGCGGCCAAAGTCCGCGACCAATTTGTCACGGTCGTGGGTCATGGACAAGGACCGTGACCAATTTTTTTAATTTTTTTTTGTCACGCACATGGGTCGCGGACTTTGGCCGCGACCAATTTGTCACGGTTGTGGGTCATGGACAAGGGCCGCGACCAATTTTTTTAATTTTTTTTTGTCACGCACATGGGTCGCGGACTTTGGCCGCGACCAATTTGTCACGGTTATGGGTCACGGATTAGAGCCGCGACCTATCACGGCATGGGTCACGGCCTAAGTCCGCGACCATCTGCCGTGACCCCTCTCGGCCGTGACCATTTTTTGGTCACGGACTTGGGCCGCGACCCACGAAAATGGTCACGCCCGAAATGGTCACGGCCCAAGTCCGCGACCCACAGGTTTGGTCAGGGATTTTGGCCGTGACCAATCGCCAGTTTTGGTGTAGTGCTCCTATAATCCTCTCGTATTGTACTTCCTTTAGGGTGCGGATGTGCTCGCGCCCCTATTCTTCCCAATTTATCAAAGACTGGTACTCTACTGAGCCTTTCGAAGGAACTTGTTTATTTGGATGAATATGTTTGGTCATTATCATACCCAGTCGACCTCATGGATGAGGTTTTACCAAGTTCGTAGGAGGATTCTTCATGTTAAGACCCATTTATCCGATCAGATCTCCTCGTATTAGATCCTAGATTTAACCTCCTGAGATTTTCCACCACTTTACTTTGGTTCTCTTGCCTCCTATCTCTATATGGGGTAAGAGGAGGTGATTCCCTACATTTAACTAGGTTTTTCTCCAAATACGGGGTTACTGGGGCTCGTTCTGGATGAATTGGTCGGCTCTGTGCGGCCATAACACTTTGGGTGAGGTGTCTTATATTTTCTTGCATACCTGCTTGGATTTTAACCAAGTTGTGAAAAAATTCTGCTAGATACCCTATTCCAATAAGGGTACAGGGTGGCACAACTTTTTTCTCCCTACCATTTTTGGAGTGTTCAGTCATTTTTAAAAAAATTCTAAAAATACAGAGTATGACTAGATATTTACAAAATTGAAAATGGGAAAATTATTATAGTCTATAAATTAGTGTATCTAGGTACGGTTCACACCTAATTAGACAATGTAGTAGTAAATCGAGGATTTAAGGTGAGAAATCAGGCGAATCTGCTGATTCAATCAACGAGATGATTGTCAACGAAATTTGGGGGTGTTTTATAAAAAAAATCATAATTTCCACAGTTAGAAATTAGGAATCAGATAAGAAACAACTAGGCTCCAGTCTTTCCCACAGACGACGCCATTTTGTTATCGTTTAAAATTGTTTTGAGGTTTTATCTTAGCTAGTTAAGATTCAATCTAAAATAACAAATAAATAAACAATAAAATGTAGATTTATGAGGACAAAAGCGAGAATAAATGGAATTACACACAGAGATACATGGTTTAGCCCTCGATAATGAGCTTACGTCCGCAGGTTATCTTTTAAAACTAGTACCAGAATAGTATAATTGCTTAGTCTCTTTGTCTAGACAATTAGAATGTAAGAATATCTCCCCGCCTGTCAGTTGGTTGCTTGCTTAGTTGCCTGCCCTGATCCCAATATGGGATCTCGCCTTTTATGGTGAATGATTATGAGGGAATATCTGTTGGACCAATATAGGCTAGCTTAGATCATCTTTTGAATGGAGAACCCACAAGACATGTAATAGCTTAATGTTTTACCCATTAGGTAAGGTTGTGCAAATCCTGGTTGTTTGTGGTGCCACGCACATGTTGTTGGCCACCCTTTAATAGCGTTACTAACGTTACCGTCTATCACTTAGCCTTATTGCCATCCTACCAGTCCGCTCATGTGAAAAGGAGGCTGACCTATTTGCTAAGTTGAGGTCCTTACCTGGCACTTGTTCAGCCGGGGCCGAGTTCTTTCACTTGGTATTGAATAATATTATACAGTTCTCTTCGGTTCATAAGATGCTCAACAAATATGATATAACACTGACTATAACCATTGTTAGTCGACTATACCCCCTAGAAAGTGGATTTTTCTTTTTTTTAAATGCAAATCCATTTTGCCTAAGTTAGTCGACTATAATTCATTTATAGCTGACTATAACACCCCGTGTGGATGGTTTATGCTGTTCTGATTTGGTTCATGCTTTTGGGAAGGTTTAGGAAGGATTTAAGTAGGTTAGACCGATCATATATATGATCATATAAGTTTATTTACATTTGTACAAATATTCCTAAAGATCTTCAAGGCTCTGAAAAGGCCTTTTGAAGTTTGATCATTTTCCTGGTTTGTATGGAATATGTGATGTTGCTATTGTATGATAATCATGAGATTTGCTTGTTTGATTGGATGTGAAAGGCTCCTCTTGATGTTTGATTGATAAAATTGATTTGATCTTCGTCATGGGTTGAATGTGATCTTTGTGGTTGAACTTCTGGTGCTTATGAATGTATTTTATTTTGCTAAGGATGTTTTCATTGCCTAATTGATGATGATTATCAAGACTTTGTTCTTCTTAGTTTACGATGCATGTTTGAGAATATGTTGGTCTTGATAGATATTGGTTGAATGTTTAATATCTTCATTGCAATGCTTGGGAACTTAATGTCTTAGTTGCAAGGATGATATGATCCTTATAATATATCTCATCTTTTATTAGGCGCTTGTTTTTATCTCAAGTACATTAGAGAGAAGAAAATAAAGTGTGATCATAAATCAATTGTGTTGTTATCATACATTTCTTTTTTTTTTTACTTAAAATGCTTTTGATTTCACAGTTCTGATCATAAATAATATTTTCATATGTAATTTTTTTAATTTAAAACATTTATTTTATTAAATAGTTTACAAAATATCATAAACTAAGTACAATTTTTTTTTTTGAAGTTTTGACTTTTAAATTTGATTGAAAGATTGACATAATGTGTAAATATTCAAGGATGTTGCTATTGATATAAAAAAACTAGTCTATAATACCCATAAGATAAATTAACTTACTAATACCACATTTAGAAAATTCTTGCCTCCGTTTACCACCAAAGGGCACCCACATATTTAAAGTTTAAATTTCTTATTTTCAACCGTCTCCTTTCTTTCTTCATCTATTTCTCTCTTTAAAATCTTCAAACCCACTTCAACATCAAATAACATACTATCACCATTTTTGCCACGTACCATCATAATCTCCACCATCGCACCACCACCAATTGAGTGCGCACATATGCATATTGTGGGTACACGGATTTGGCAGGCCTAGATGAGTAGCCCAATTAAAGCGGCCCAAAATCCAAACCCCTCACCCCTTTAACACTGAATCAGTTATGACTTAATCTTCTCCAATGATCTCGTATAGAGGTATTCTAGGAGAAGATGGTAAACGTGGGGGAGTCCAATACCCCCACTCCCTGAAGACAGACATGTATATAATAAAGCCTAGGTCTGGGGCATAAGACACGCATTGTATTCTCTGTAATTTCTCCCCGGAGTATATAGAAATAATACTGACTGCACCACTGTGGACGTAGGCATTCTTGCTGAACCACGTACATCTCTTGTTGTGTGATTGGCATTTTGTCTTATTTATTCTTCTTGGTGATTGCGCTTCTCTTATCTATTTGTGTTGAATAATAATTGTCATCACAATTGGCGCCGTCTATGGGAATGTTTATCTTCCCTGAGAAAGCCCACACCAAAAAAGGAGTTCGAAATGTCTGGTCACAGTAGTAATGTTCCTCAGGCAGGAGATATCCAAGAACCACCTGCTTCTCGCAGGATTAGATCTGTAGTTTGGCATTCAGATCAGAGAGCTCGCCTAGAAAGGCCACTCTCAGAAGAAAGCCAAGGACCAGCGAGGTCCACACAAATATCCAGGCTGATTGATGCATATGAGGCGAGGCTCCAAGAGTAGAGGGAGTCTTCTCGCAAGCACGAAGCTGAGAATGATCGCCTCAAAAGAAGATTAGAAAGAATGGAGAGAGAACTCCATCATGATACCAAGAGACGTCCGTACCGCACTCCTAGCCCTCAGGCAAGCAAGTCTCGTAGCCGAGGAAGGATCCCCAGGCGCGGGTCCCAGAAAATTGAGAGAAATAAGTCAGAGGATGACCTGCTCGAGCAACTGCGACTAGCTTGCAATTACAGGAGCCCAGATCGCAGCAACGAGAACATACAAAGTCTGGTTCGAAGGGAGATGGACCAACACCCTCTGCCTCACGGTACCAGATCGACCCGAGAACTCGCTAGGCGAGCTCTCAAAACTCAGATGAAATCACCTTTCTCAAGGGAAATAGAAGAAGAGGAAGCCCCCAAGAAATTTGTTATTCCAAGGTTCAAGATCTATGGTGGTAAAACTGATCCCATTGATCACGTCATGCCATACAGGCAGGCCATGACCCTCTGGAACCATCGAGACGCACTGATGTGCAGAATTTTTCCCTCGAGTCTGCATGATGTGGCGCAGAAATAATTCGAAAGGCTCCCCCACAGGTCAATCGAAAGCTTTAAGTCCCTGGTCGAGCTCTTTACGGCTCGCTTCATTACTAGTAGCTCCCATCCTAAAAGGATGGATGCTTTGCTAATAATGAAAAAGACGCCTCAAGAGACCCTCCGAGACTAGGCTAAGAGGTACTGGGAGTTATTCAACGAGGTCGAGGACTGCTCGAAGCAAGTGGCAGTGGCCTCTTTCAAAATTGGGCTACCCAGTTCTTCCCTTCTGTACTAGTCCCTGACCAAGAAAGAGGCCATGACCATCGACGACCTGATGGCTCGCATCGAGAAGTATGCCAAGGTGGAGGATGTGACCCGCCTCAGCACAGGGGAAAACGATCGAGCTAAGATCGCTGCCAAAGGCATTAACAAAGTTGAGAATCAAAAGAAAGGAGGAAAGAATGGGGGCAAGAATGGCTCCAAGAACGGAGGCAACAATGATGTGGCAAAAGCATTTCAGGCGGTCAACACTGTCTTCAGAGAACCAATTTATAAAATTCTCGTAAAAATCAAAGACGAGCCATTTATTAAGTGGCCCAGAAAGATGGGAGGAGATCCCTCAAAGAGAAACAACGCGCTGAGATGCACTTTTCATAAATAAGGAGGACATAAAACTGAGCATTGCAAGGCTCTTAAGTCCCACCTCGAAGAGCTGGCTCAATCCGGGCATCTAAACGAATTCGTGGAAAAGAAGGCATAAAAAGTTGATGCCCATAGAGAAGCAAGGCCCGACAATGTACTCGAAGACGATGATGGCCATGAATTTGCAGTAATTCATGGGGCATCTGATGTGAAGCAGATTCAAGGAAATTCAGCTCGAATGGAGGTAAAAAAGCTTACAGCGGTGATGCAAGCTTTTCAGATCGACCCAGCAAAGACACAATCAGGAAAGCGTCGGCGAGCAGATGACGTCGACTATAGTAAGCATATCATATTCACAGATAAAGATCTGGTGGGAGTGAGAACCCCACATCATGATGCTTTAATCATTACTCTTAGGATAACGAACTATGACGTCGACAAGTTGCTCGTCGACCAAGGAAGCTCATCCAAGGTAATGTATCATCGACCTATTCAGAAAATTTAAATTAAGCATCGCCGACCTGGGATAAGCTACTGTCCCTTTGGTTGGCTTCGCTGGAAAGGTGACTGTGCCCTTGGGAAAGATCGTGCTGCCAGTAAGGGCAGGAAATGTTTCTAAAATGATCGAGTTTCTAGTGGTCGACATTGACTCGCCATACCAGGCTATCTTCGGTAGAGGGTGACTGCACACAATGAAGGTAGTCTCCTCGACCTACCATCAGAAACTCAAATATGTGATCGAGCAAGGAGTAACGGAGATCCATGGTGATCATGCAATGGCAAGAAGGTGCTTCATAGCAGCCATTCTCCCGAGACCAAAGAAGAGGGCCGATAAGCCCAGCGAGAAAGTTGAAGAACAAGAAGGTTTGGTACCTTCAAAATAATAATTAAAATACGGAAGGCTCGGAGTAGAGGAGACCAGGCTCCTCCCATCTGAATGGGTCGTCGAGGACCAAGAGGAAGTCACAGCTGGAGATAGCGACGATAGCATAATCTTCTTGATCGGAGCTTCTCTCACATATCAGGAAAAGAAGGAGTTGACGATTCTACTCAGGACCAATGTAGATGTCTTTGCATGGTAACTATACAAGTTTCCTAGGATTGACCCTAGTATGGTTTGTCATCAGTTGCACGTCGATCCCGCCTTCAAACCAATCGCGCAGAAGGCACGGCGAACTGCACCCGAGAAGGCAAAAGCTGTAGAAAAAGAAGTCGAAAAATTGCTGGATGCAGGATCCATACGGGAGGTCCAATTCCCCAAATGGTTATCCAACCCAGTATTAGTTCCAAAGAGCAACGGGAAGTGGAGAGTCTGCATCGACTTCACTGACCTTAACAGGGCGTGCCCTAAAGACAACTTCCCTCTTTCGAAAATCGATCAACTAGTGGATGCCACAACAGCTCACGAGAGAATGAATTTTTTAGACGCATACTCAGGGTATCATCAGATCCCCTTTTACGCTCCAGACTAGGACAAGACAGCATTCATCACCACCATTGGATTGTACTGCTACAAGGTCATGCCCTTCGGGCTAAAAAACGCTGAGGCAACCTACCAGCGACTGGTCACCAAGATGTTCAAGGACCAAATGGGAGACACCATGGAAGTCTACATCGACGATATGCTCGTCAAAAGCAGGAAGAAAGAAAACCACCTCTCGGACCTATCCAGAACCTTCAAAATCCTCAAGAAGTACCGAATGAAACTTAACTTAAGCAAGTGTTCTTTCGGTGTCCAGTCAGGAAAATTTCTTGAGTACTTGGTCAGTAAGAGAGGCATCGAGGCTAACCCAGACCAGATCGATGCGATAAGCAGGGTACAACCCCCTCGAACAATCCGGGACGTACAGAAGCTCACCGGTATGCTCGCTGCTTTGAACCGCTTTATCTCTAAGTCCTCCAAGAAGTGCAAGCCTTTATTTCAGCTCCTAAAGGGAAACAAAATGGTAGAATGGAATCAAGATTGCTCGTGGGAATTGGAAGAGCTCAAGGCTTACCTTAGCTCCCCACCACTGCTCGTCATACCACAAGGAACAAAGTCCTTGTACTTATACCTCGTCGTTTCCAACCACACTGTCAGTTCTGCATTAATGTGTGAAAAAGCAGGAATCTAGCACCCCGTTTACTACGCGAGCAAGACCTTATTAGAGTTCGAGCAACGGTACCTACCACTAGAGAAGCTCTCCTTTTCACTTATAGTTGCCTCGAGGAAGTTAAAGCACTACTTCGAAGCTCACACTATCGTCGTGTTTACATCGCACCCCCTTAAAGCAATTCTGAGAAAAACGAATTTGTCAGGCAGACTATCTAAATGGTCAGTCGAGCTCGGGAGATTTGACATCCAATTTCAACCAAGGAACACAATCAAAGGGCAAGTCCTTGCTGATTTCATAGCCAAATTCACAAGCGAACAGCCCCTCGACCAACTTCAACCCATGAAGCAAAGGGAGAATCACACGACAGGGGAAATCTGGAAATTATTTATTGATGGAGCCTCCAATTTAGAGGGGGCAGGAGTAGGCATCATGCTTATCACTCCAAAAAATGCAATCCTCGAGCAAGGAATTAAGCTTGGATTTGAAGCCTCCAACAATGAAGCAGAATATGAGGCCCTGATAGCCGGCCTCCAGATGGCACACACTTTGGGGGCAAAGCAGTTGCAGGTGTTCGGAAACTCACAATTAGTCTCCAATCAGATAAGTGGAGACTACAATGCAAAAGATGAAAGGATTGCAGCCTACCTCGCCTTGGAAAAAGGCTATTAGCTAACTTTGAGGAAGTCAATGTCCAACAGTTTCCCAGAGGACAGAATAGTCATGCTGACGCCTTAGCAGCCCTAAGTTCGACAATTGATTCCGTCTTAAAAAGAACAATCCCCATCGATTTTCTCACTCATCCGAGCATTAACCGTAACAATGAGCTACCAAGCGTGAAGCAGCTGCTCCAAATTGAGTCAGCACCCAGGTGGATGGACCCTCTAAGGGACTATTTGAAGGATGGCGCACTTCCGGATGATAAGAAGACTGCTCACCAAATAAGAGTCAAAGATGCTCGCTTTCACTTATCTCCTGAGGGCAAGCTATATAAGAGATCATTTTCTGGTCCCTACCTTCAATGTGCTCACCCGAGGGATGTCGAATAAATCCTACATGAACTCCACGAGGGAATCTATGGAGGCCATATTGAGGGAAGGTCATTGGCTTTTCGAGCAATGAAGGAAGGCTATTGGTGGCCATATATACAAAGAGACTCTGCAGTGTATGTTCGCAAATGCAAAAAATGCCAACTTCATGCTCCCATGGTCCATCAACCCGCCAGTGATCTAAAATCACTTTTCAGCCCATGGCCATTCGCCCAATGAGGAATGGATATCGTAGGACCTCTTCCCATCGCTGCCATCAATCACAAGTATCTGTTGGTCGCAACTGACTACTTCACCAAATGGATAGAGGCAGAGCCACTGACGAACATCCGAGACGCGGATATGATAAGATTCATATGGAAAAATATAATCACCCGCTTTGGGATCCCTAGGACCATCATCACTGATAATAAAATGCAGTTCGAGAGCGGTTCCTTTCAGAATTTCTGTAATGATCACAGAATCAGACACCATTTCATCTCGGTGGCTGATTGGGCATAAATATTGTATATTTATCCCCCTAATTTCAGTACTTTTGTGAACCCGAGTGATGTAACAGATATGGATTTGATTCAAATTTATGATACTAACCTTCGTTGGCGAGTATTTCGTGTTTCGTGCTTCTCTTATTGGTTTTACAGGTTAATTATGCAAGCAGTGCAAAAGAGGAAGCAAGACAGTGCAAGAAAAGCTAAGAAGGCAAGTTCAAGGGCATTTTTGTAATTTTTCAGCCTTAGTACGGAAGTGGGTCCAACTAGAAAGTTGAATATCTTTCAATTACAAGAACACCAGAAAAAACGGCACCTCAATCCGAGCTACGATGAAAGAGTTATGACCCCTTGAAGTTGCGGAAAAATCATAGAAGAAAGGCTAGGAAGGCAAGTTCAAGGGCATTTTCGTAATTTTACAGCCCGATTCTGGAGGTGGGGCCTTCTGGGAAGTTGAAGAGCTCGGAACAACGAGAACACTGGAAGAAACGGCACCCAAATCCGAGCTACGGTTAAAAAGTTATGCTCAGTTGAAGTTGAAGAAAAATCCAAGAAAAGAAGAGAAAAACCAGAAAAAAATCTAAGTGTTGAAGGCAAGACCAGCCTGGTACACGCGAACCCCAGCCAGGTACATGCGAACCGGTTCGCATGTACCTGACACGCGAATTTTTCCTTTTGTGCTGATTTGTCCCAAAGACTCCTAATAGGTTTTAAACACTCCAAACTTGTGGGGAACGGAGGCACTAACCGAGGGGCAGCCTTTAGGGTTATTTTTAGAGAGTTTTTGATAGAAAGAAAGGGGAGGAACATCTAGGAACATCAAGGGCACAAAGTACTTCAAGAATTCATTGTTTCGGGTTTGTTTTTTCAAGTTTTAATTCAAAATTCTTGTTCTTTATTATTGTTCTTGCATGCTTTGTTTTCCCATTAGATTCAACTTGTTTTCGCATTCATGATACGTAGTTACATGTTTCTAGTCAGTTTCATTATGAATTCCTACACATGCAACGTCATTATTTCATGCATTAGTCAAAGTAACATGTCCGGCTAGGTTTTTCAAGGTTGGGATGCATGAACCCAACCTGATGTGTTAGTGCATGTGTATAACGTCGATCCGCTGAATTTAATGATTAATTTAAATCGTATCGCGTAATTTCTTAAGAATTGTAGATCTTTATATCTCGTTTGCCTATGGGTACTCGTGATGATTTAGAGTACAATTTGAATGTAATTACCGCGATACCGATTTACTCATCCTCAGATTAGGTATGACGCGGGCTTGAACCTCGTATACATAATGCTTGGGAGTACTAAATTCCGAGTTTGAATTAATCGGATAAATTTATGATTGACGTTGTCACTGCATTACTCTAGGGTTGGGGGATTGTATTCCCATCCTCTTTTCTCATCATTTAGTTAAAAAGTTCAATTTAATTCTTCATTCTTCATTTAGATAATTTAGTTAGTTGCATATTTTATCATAGTTTCATAATTGCATTTAGTGTAATCAATCCCAAAAACCAAAATCAAATCTTTTCCTTTCTTTTTAGAGTCATCGTTAGGATTCCTCCGTCTTATCCCGTCGTCACAACTCCGTTGTCCTTTTTCCCTGAGGATCGATACCCGACTTGTCGGATTATTACTTGAACGACAGGCTTGCACTTGAGCCTATAGAGTACACACTTTAGAGACACATTCTGAGTCGTGTCAAGTTTTTGGCGCCGTTGCCGGGGAATTAGGTAGACTTAGGATTAGATCGAGTTAATCCAAAGCTTTGACCAAAAATTCAAAAATCCAAAAAAAAATCAAAAAAATAATAAAAAGCACAAAAAGATTCACCACCATCTCTCACAAACTTAATGCAAAATTCTGAAACCACTCCCACACCCCATAATACTCCAACCAGCATTCACGAAAATCCACTTGTTGAGTATAATCCCGATAGTCCCCACACACCGAACGCCCCACAGTTCTGGATCCCACCTCCCACACCGTCGCACTCAATCTCTAGTAACACTCCCTTCTCCTTCATAGGACACACTTCGCGCACACCTAGTGAGAGCACCGAATCGTCAAGTGAGAGAGAGATGTCGCAGCATAGTAATGCGCCTACCGGTGAGGAAGAGCCTACGTACCGCCCGTTGAGAGAATTCTTATATCCTGAGCGCACTGTCACTCCGGGATGCATTATACTCCCGTATAATGCCGGGCAGTTCCGATTCAAAAATAGAATGATCCAGATGCTACCACACTATCACGGTATGGATTCTGAAAAGCCATACTTGCATATAAGGGAATTTGAGGACGTGTGTGATACTCTCAATGATCAAACCTGCACACAAGAGGAAATCCGCCTCAAACTCTTCCCCTTCTCGCTTAAAGATAAAGCTAAAGCTTGGCTATGGTCTTTACCTCCAAGCTCGATTCCATCATGGAATGAGCTACAGTCTAAATTTCTCAAGAAATTCTTCCCAACACATCGAACAATCTCCATAAAGGCTCAAATTCAAGCATTCAGGCAACAAGAAAATGAGCCATTCCATCGATGTTATGAATGTTTCAACGAGTTAGTGGCTTCATGCCCCCATCATGGATTTGATCCATCGCAAATCATCTCCTTTATCTATAATGGGTTAAATCTTAATTCTAAACAGCTTGTTGAAACCATGGGAAGTGGTCCATTTGTCGATCTAGATGCCCATGACGCTGATCTTCACATGAGGTATGTCGCCGAGACTACCCAATCCTGGGATACCTCTGATCCGAACGCTCAAAACCGAAATCGACAATCTACCACCGCTCCATCGACATCCGGTCTATTCCACGTAGATAAGAATTCTATGTCGGACTGTCGGTTGGACACCATTGAGAAAGGACTGCAAGACTTATGTGCGGTAGTTGGATCTATCAAAAATCCTATCGTAACGGTGTGTGCGATTTGTGAGGCGGGACATTCAACTGAGGAGTGTCCGACGATACCCGCCTACAAAGTAATGTTGCAAGAGCAAGTTAGTGGGATAGGAGGCTTTAAGGGTAATTTCGGTGCCCCGCACGGGAATTCATACAACCCTTCGTGGAAAAACCATCCCGGTTTTAGCTACGGGCAACAACATGCCGCAATGAACCCTCCTTCACATGTTCCCCTCCCCCTCCACAACAATTTCAACAAGCTCCGCACATGCAGGGACATATGCAAGTACCACCACCTCATGGAAATTATATCCCGCCACAACGGAGAACTTTCGAGGATACCGTGAATCAATTCATTGCAAACCAGACCGCAACCAATGCCAAATATGATCGTCTGATCGGCAACATAAATGCGAATCTGTCTAAAATACAATCCTCGTTAAGTGTTCAAGAGAAGGGAAAATTCCCTGCCCAAGGCCAAAGACCTCTCCAAGGTCAAACTAGTGTTAGCTCGACACTCCATGGCCATCCTGAGCAATGTAGTGCAATTACCACTCTACGCAGTGGGAGGGTAGTTGACTTATCACCTCCCCCACTAGACATACTTAAAGACAAGGAGATTTTGCCCGGCACGAAAGAGGCCGAAGATGTCCCCTTGAATGAAGGTGATGAAAATGACACTAGTGAGCCTGAGGTAGTAGCGAAACCACCCACCGCGGCACCATTTCCTCAAAGGTTGATTCCTTCACAGAAAGGATGCCCACGTGATGAAGTGCTAGAAGTACTTAAGCAAGTGAAGCTAAACTTGCCCTTCCTTGATGCCATCAAGCAAATTCCAGCCTACGGCAAAGTTATCAAAGATTTGTTGACGGTAAAAAGGAAGATGAAGGTTAAAAAGAATGTCTTTCTAGCTCAGATTGTGAGTTCCATTCTACTAAATGATCTCCCGCCTAAATTCAAAGATCCCGGTGCACCCACCATATCATGCATCATGGGAGATAATAAAATTGAGAAAGCCCTACTTGACTTGGGAGCAAGTGTAAACATACTTCCTTACTCCATTTATAGGCAACTTGACTTGGGCGACCTCAAGCCCACTAAGGTCACTCTCCAATTAGCAGATCGAACCGTGAAGATCCCAAGAGGCATAGTCGAGGACGTGATCGTCCAAGTTGACACTTTCTACTTCCCGGTAGACTTTGTCATTTGGGACACGGAGCCCTCATTTAACTGGAGTAACCATGTTCCCATCATCCTTGGGCGCCCTTTTTTAGCTACGGCTAACGCCATCATTAATACTCGGAATGGGCGAATGCAACTCACCTTTGGGAACATGACTTTAGAGACCAACATCTTCCATGTCACCCAACATACGGAAGAAGAAGACGACCTTCACACGGTGAGCTTCATAGATGAGGTTGTAGGGGAGTACTTTGAGGAAAATGATTGTGGAGATGCTTCGGGGTCCTGCTTAGTGTCGAGCCATGAGAATGAGAGGTCCCACAAGAGAGAGTCGTTAGGGGTGTGCCCTATTTCATCAGGTAATAGTGGTAGATGTGACGATGAGAGCAAAGAGGGGGAGAGGTGTGTTGTGACCGCAATTGAAAGAGAGAGAGAGGGGGTAGAAGAGAGAAAACTAGTGGAGTTGGAGATCGAGCAAGTAAGAGAGGATGTAGGCACTACTAGAGAGGGAGAACTAGGCGACATGAGCATGGAAGATTTTGAAAGAGAATTTGGGAAGGTGGATGAAAGTATTACTATTAAAGGCCAATCCCTATTGGATTCATGTAGTCACTTAGACGACAGTGAATTAAAAGCAAAAATTGATGAATTCCTTCGTTGTGACAATCCACCCACAACACTAGAGGCCCCGAAGGCGAGTGAGGAGAAAAGTTGTGGTTCATCCGACTTAGAGCCCGACCCATGCGTCTTAAAAATTGAAAGAAACCTAGGTGTCCCCTCCGAGTCAGTGCACGTTGACCATGCTTTGAGTCAGCATCACGAGGATCCCTTTCCAATTAGTCACAACGAGTCTCCCGGTCTATCCTTTATCTATGGGCGAGGTCCCAACTTGTTTCGATTATTAGAATATGATCCTAGGACGGGAGTGACAAGGAGAGCATCAACCCCCATAAGTGGGGTCGGGTGAGTTTATGGAGAGATGAGAGGTCGTCGCACCCCCGACGCGTATGGGGTGATTGTTGTCGTATTTTTGAGTCATGCATGAGTGTCATATAGTGTCTTGTTGCATTTTTCATATTTGTTTGTTTTATTTTTCCGCACTTTTCATTCGCCTTAAGTTAGATTTTAGTCCTTTTTGCTTGAGGACAATGCAAAAGTCTAAGTTAGGGGGGGTCACAAGTGCGTATTTCTAAAACTTCACAAATTTTCAAAAATGCCCAAAAATTTCCAAAAAAATCATAAAATTTTGAAAAATTCAAAAATATTTTTGTTCAAAATAAATAAAAATTGGAATTCAAATTTTTCAAAAATATCATTAAAAGTCAAATTGGAGTCTCAAATTGTAAACATCCAACATACACAAAGCCGAAATTGACCAAAGATGGAAATTGAGCAAAAATTGACGACTTAACGAATAAGTGCAGAGATTAACAAACCCGGTGAGATTCGAGCCTATCACTTGTTGCGAGTTTTTAAATCAATCCGAGTTAAATGTTAACTCAAAGTTCTTTTCAGCATTTAAAATAAGTTGTCAAGGATCTCAATCCTTTCATTTTGACCGGTTTTGAAAAATGTGTGCAATGTTACCTTGAAAATCGTGCCAAATTAGTCTCTAAACTTAAATTCACCTCGAAACGCATATGGTAACGCAATTGACATTTTGGACAATGAAGTAGGCCCTCATTTGTCACCCCAAAAATATTGGCCAGAAAAAGTAGCGAAAAATTACCCTTTGCAACCCAAATTGAGCCAAATAATTTTCCCTTTCGTTTGACAACCCGAAAAACCCAAAATAGCCCGGAATTGCGAAAAATGAAAAAAATTCAGAATTTAAGTCCGAAAAGTGCAACAAAAAGGGGCAAGAAAAAAAAAATAGAAGAATGCTCAACAAAAATAGCAACAAAGAAAAAAAAATAGAAAAAGAAGAAAAAAAAATGAGCAATAGCCCGGAAAATGCACAAATGGACATCACGAATGACTTTTCCAATTCCAACCTTCCATACCTCCTCCACTTTACCCAATGCAACATTCAACCCGAAAAAGTCCTAACCGAGTCCAAATTGTGAAGATTGATTACCGCGTGGAGAGCTAAGACACCAAAAGATAATATAAGAGATGAAATATGCGCGAAATAGAGGCAATGTTCCCGTTTTTAAAATCGTAATCCGTTGAAGAGCTCCTTTCGCCATAAAATTTTCGTCTTTCGAATTGCATGCGTGAATTTGCTTCAATTACATTTACTCTTTATATCACGCATGCCGAGAGAATAGCCATAATCCGAGAGGTTCGTTTGAGAGAGTATTCCGTGAGAAATTGAAATCAAAACGAATTTTCGGATAAGTAACGTAATGATCAATCGATGGAAATTGGCGGTTATATTTCCGGCTTCGCACACACACACTACGGTTTGAGACTTGTAAATATGACTTGATGATGACTATTTTATGGAAAAGTTTGAATTGTACAATTTTTTCATATTTTGAATTTTCTTTGAGTCGAATTTTGTGGGTATATTCACTGCAAACCCTCACGAGACACAACTCGTCCTACTAGGGTAACCTAGAGGTTTAAAGGCTTGTTGCATACGCTAAATGCAATCGCTTGCCCGCGAAAGTGGTATTATATCCCAATAAAGTCCTTGAAGTGTCCTTAACTCTTACTCTCATTCTTTTACATTGCTCGGGACGCGCAAAGTTCTAAGTTAGGGGGGTTTGATTGGGCATAAATATTGTATATTTATCCCCCTAATTTCAGTACTTTTGTGAACCCGAGTGATGTAACAGATATGGATTTGATTCACATTTATGATACTAACCTTCGTTGGCGAGTATTTCGTGTTTCGTGCTTCTCTTATTGGTTTTACAGGTTAATTATGCAAGCAGTGAAAAAGAGGAAGCAAGACAGTGCAAGAAAAGCTAAGAAGGCAAGTTCAAGGGCATTTTCGTAATTTTTCAGCCTTAGTCCGGAAGTGGGTCCAACTAGAAAGTTGAATATCTTTCAATTACAAGAACACCAGAAAAAACGGCACCTCAATCCGAGCTACGATGAAAGAGTTATGACCCCTTGAAGTTGCGGAAAAATCATAGAAGAAAGGCTAGGAAGGCAAGTTCAAGGGCATTTTCGTAATTTTACAGCCCAATTCTGGAGGTGGGGCCTTCTGGTAAGTTGAAGAGCTCGGAACAACGAGAACACTGGAAGAAACGGCACCCAAATCCGAGCTACGGTTGAAAAGTTATGCTCAGTTGAAGTTGAAGAAAAATCCAAGAAAAGAAGAGAAAAACCAGAAAAAAATCTAAGTGTTGAAGGCAAGACCAGCCTGGTACACGCGAACCCCAGCCAGGTACATGCGAACCGGTTCGCATGTACCTGACACGCGAATTTTTCCTTTTGTGCTGATTTGTCCCAAAGACTCCTAATAGGTTTTAAACACTCCAAACTTGTGGGGAACGGAGGCACTAACCGAGGGGCAGCCTTTAGGGTTATTTTTAGAGAGTTTTTGATAGAAAGAAAGGGGAGGAACATCTAGGAACATCAAGGGCACAAAGTACTTCAAGAATTCATTGTTTCGGGTTTGTTTTTTCAAGTTTTAATTCAAAATTCTTGTTCTTTATTATTGTTCTTGCATGCTTTGTTTTCCCATTAGATTCAACTTGTTTTCGCATTCATGATACGTAGTTACATGTTTCTAGTCAGTTTCATTATGAATTCCTACACATGCAACGTCATTATTTCATGCATTAGTCAAAGTAACATGTCCGGCTAGGTTTTTCAAGGTTGGGATGCATGAACCCAACCTGATGTGTTAGTGCATGTGTATAACGTCGATCCGCTGAATTTAATGATTAATTTAAATCGTATCGCGTAATTTCTTAAGAATTGTAGATCTTTATATCTCGTTTGCCTATGGGTACTCGTGATGATTTAGAGTACAATTTGAATGTAATTACCGCGATACCGATTTACTCATCCTCAGATTAGGTATGACGCGGGCTTGAACCTCGTATACATAATGCTTGGGAGTACTAAATTCCGAGTTTGAATTAATCGGATAAATTTATGATTGACGTTGTCACTGCATTACTCTAGGGTTGGGGGATTGTATTCCCATCCTCTTTTCTCATCATTTAGTTAAAAAGTTCAATTTAATTCTTCATTCTTCATTTAGATAATTTAGTTAGTTGCATATTTTATCATAGTTTCATAATTGCATTTAGTGTAATCAATCCCAAAAACCAAAATCAAATCTTTTCCTTTCTTTTTAGAGTCATCGTTAGGATTCCTCCGTCTTATCCCGTCGTCACAACTCCGTTGTCCTTTTTCCCTGAGGATCGATACCCGACTTGTCGGATTATTACTTGAACGACAGGCTTGCACTTGAGCCTATAGAGTACACACTTTAGAGACACATTCTGAGTCGTGTCAGTGGCTTATCCTCAGAGCAATGGCCAAGCCGAGGCTTCCAACAAGACAATGATCGATGGGTTAAAGAAACGATTAGAACGAGCCAAAGGCGCATAGGCGAATGAACTACCACATATTTTGTGGGCCTACCGTACCACCCCACGTTGAGTAACGGGGGAAACCCCATTCTCACCGACGTATGGAATGGAAGCAGTCATCCCATTGGAAGCAGGCTTACCCACTATGAGGTCCACCCTTGTTGACCAAGGCCAGAATGATGCAGCATTGCTCGCTGAGCTTGACCTAGCTGACGAACGCCAAGAGCTTGCCTTGGTAAAACTAGCTAGCTATCAGCAACAGCTCGCAAAACATTTCAATAAGAAGGTCAATCCAAGGGCATTCCGAGTTGGAGACTACGTCATAAGAAAAGTCCTGGGCAGCGCAGTAAAACCATCAGATGGCAAGTTAGGGCCAAACTGGGAAGGACCATTCAAGATAACAAGAGATGATTTACGAGGAGCCTATCACTTAGAAACGCTGGAGGGCAGAGAGATACCTCGAGCATGGAATGCAGCCAATCTTAAGAAATTCTATTTCTAGATTCTTCTTTTGCATTGTACTTACGAGAATGGAAGCTCATTTCCTTATCATTAATAAAAGTTGTTTAGCATTTGCTTTCTACGAAGTGTCAGTTAATTAGTACATGAACTTCATAACTCACACATCCTTCCCAAGTGACAGGCACACTAATCATTACACTATAGTGGGGAAATCACCCTCCTCGGGTTTTCGTTATGAAACACGAAAAATCTCTTAGCATTGCCCCTGACAATATATGAAGCCTTACAGGAGATCCTTAGGCGCCAAACAATGTTTGGTTAACAAAATCCTGATCGGATGAAGCATCCAACACCAGGTGTATCCTCTCCAATTGCCACACTTGGGCCTAAGGAAGTGTGATGACACGACCTAAAAGGTAAAGTGTGGCAAAATGGTATCTTATAAAGCATACTGGACTGGAGGGATACTCACTCGACAATATAAACTTACAAATCTAGTCGGCCAAGAGAGGCCCAAGGTTATTAAGCAAAATCTAAGAGATGTGGAAAATATAAAACACTTGTTGAGTTGGCAAATTCGCCCAGAACATAAACTTTATATTACTTCATCACATTTATAACAAATACAACCCATGTTTAGTCGGCGAGCTCGCCCAAAACACCAACATTACATTACTTCATTACAAAATATACGGAGTTATTACTGGCAAAATATTAATGAGGTCAAGGCCTCTAAGCGAGATAATCAGCCACTTGGGCTCTTCGACCGTCGTCAGGATGGGGAGCTAACTCTTCCTCGACTTTATTCGCATTTGATTCCAGTAGCTGCTAAGGTATGGCATCAATGGGTATCCACTAATCATCTCTCCGGAAGGGATTGGGCATTAGAGTGGAAGGAGAGATCTTATGACGATACCAAAGCATTGAGTTCCTTGGGACTTATAGCATCTTCAGGGCATTCAACCATCCCCTGATGAAGGCGAGCTCTTCAAACTCCGTGAGCCTCATCGGAGCATCTAGCCAACCTTGGTCATAACCTTCGGCTCATACTCGCCGAGGTCCCCTCTTATATAGATGCCTCAGCCGAGTGACGTCCCTTTGAAGCCCAGCAGCGATCACATACGCTCGTTGGACGTCACCACGGAACTCCTCAATTTCCCTAGCTGAACCCCTAGTGTTTGTGCCAGCTCGCGAAACGATCGGCAGGGTAGAAACACGCAGCACCGGAGGAACATCACTTGGTCCACCTCCAGCTCTTGACGAGGAGGAACCTCGTAATACTACAGGAGCGATGCTCGGCGCATGCTCCCTAAGTCGCGAGACTTCCCTACTCAAAGCCTCATTCTCCTGTTGAAGAATTTCCCCAACCTGGTTGATCTCAGAAGCATCTAGAAACTTCACTCTCAGTGTATTCACCTCTTCTTGGACTGAGGCGCCAACTTCCTCCATCTCTTGGAGTCTGTCTTTCAGTTTAACGACGAGCTCAGTCTGCTCTATGTAACGCTTGTTCCTCAATCACAGAGATTTGTAAATCCTCACAAAAGTATGACGAACTTCAGAGCTTACATCAGGACCAAGCATCCTTCCCAATTGAGAGGTGCATGTTATATAATCATCAACATCAATCAACTACAAGCAATAAAGAGCAATGAAAGTTTGAATTATTCAGTACACTAAAGGAAAAAATCTTCTCATTTCATTCATACGTAAAAGATCAGAGTACATTGAAGAAGCAGAAAGTAAAGTTACAAAAATAAAGATACAAGAGTAACCCGAAGGGTAAATTAGCTAGCGACCTCAGGCTGCCCGGAAGAAGCTGGCTACTTCCCTTTATCAGCAGCAATAGAAGCACCTCCCTCAGCAGGGATAACCTCTGTCACCTGAGCAGGGAGGACATCAGCAGGAACTATCTCGGATGATGGGTCAACACCTTCAATGGTTGGGGCAGGGGCTTCATCCACAATTAGCTTTGGGTCTGGGTCGTGCTTGTCGAACAGAGGAGAGGAAACATCCACACCAGCAGCTAAAAGGGCCTTGTTCCAGCCCTTCTTGAAGTTTAGATGACTGATGTAGCCTATCTGAACCTCAGCGTCTTCATACGCAGTGGCCCACCCAGACTTATATGAGTCCTCCTTGACGGTGGCTACCCGAGACTCTTTCTCCTTCAGCTGCTCGGTCAGCACCTTGTTCTCCTCCATGCTAACTAGTTTGCTCGAGCATACCAGGTCGTAGGCTTGTCGTAACTCATTCAGTTCTTTAACTGCTGCTTCCCTCTCTCGATTGGTATTAGCTAGAGCCAGGTCGAAAGACATTCGAGCAGCATCAGCGGCTTTCAGACTAGCCTCCAGCTCAGTACCCTTCACTTTCAAGGCGGCGTTCTACTGCTCCAGCTCGTCGTTCTTATTCACCAGCTCGTTGCGAGAGCGATAGAGCATGGCAAAGTCAGTCATAAACTGTAAGTAGAAGAAGATGTTAGAAGAAAGAAACAACCAGAACTTATTAAACATTATAAAAGAGAAATGGTCTTACCGAGGCTAGCCTCTGACTAGCTTGCAAGGCCAACTGATTGGACCCCGTCACCCTTTGGCGATCTGCAGGAAGGACTGCCCTCTCGAGTAGTGCAGGGGCCAGTTGAGGGGAAATGGCAACTGATGCCCCCTCCGGCAACGTGAACACAGGCACTAAGGCCTGCCCAGCCTTTGTCCTCGCCTCCATCTTTCTTTTCTCCTTTTCTTTTTCTTTCTCTGTCTCTATCCTCCTCCTCTCCTCTACCTTCTTATTTTCTTCAATCTCTTTCTTCTCTTCTTCCCTCTTCCTCTCTCTCTCTCTCTCTCTCTCTCTCTCTCTTTCTCTTTCACCTGCTCTTCTACCTTTCTCTTCTTCTCTTGCTCCTGATCAGAATACCGAGAACCAGTAGCAACCGCCCCAGTACTGGACTTCTGCTTCTTCGACCTTTGGGAAAGAAGCACATGATTATCATCATCATCTCGGATCAAATTTTTCCTTGGAGGAACTATCTCCTCGCTAGAACTGCTAGACGTGCTCGAAGGTTCTTAGGCTTCAGCAACCTCTTTTGAATCAGAAGAACTGTCACCACTGAAGCTCCCCCTACCAAAATTGCCTTCAGCACCACCTATGATATCACTCTCAGAACTGCTATCCTCCTCATCTAACTGAATGGGATCGACAACAGTCTCTTCAGAGGTATCAAACTCGAGGATGCTATCTACCGGCCTCGCTATAAAGCTAAAACCAATGTTTTTGTACTCAAGCAAGAAAGCAGCAGACCGGGGATTCTCGCCGTCAGCTAGGGGCTCCCTGATATTCCAAACTTTGACCAACTCAGAAAGAACCTCGCTGAGAGCAGGTTCCAAGTTCTTCGACCTCGCTGAAGAAAAAATAGGAAAGAGTCAGAAAGATCACAAATTAATAAAGAAACTTAAAGAACAGAGCAAAGACTACCTATATACTCTTCCCCATAAAAGGGAACAATAAACCTATCAGACCTCGACCCCTCAGTCTGGGGGAGAACTGCCAATTTCTAGCAAGAAAGCCATCTTGCCAGTAATCCTTATGGTAATTAGGTAAGTTTACTACCAATACCCTATCAGGACTCCTGGCTTTAAGATAGAGAACACCAGAGCTAGTTCGAGAAAAGGAATAGCAAAAGCAAACTTCGGTAAGCCCTAATTTGGTGCCATAAAGTTGATTTATCCTATGGACGCCATTGATTATCTTCCACACATTGGTCGAACACTGTGCAGGAACAATGTTAAAATAACCAAAGAAATGTAAGAACAAATTATTTGGAGGAAAAGTAATCCCCCCTTGAGAAAGTAGCAAGACATGAATCCAATGGGCACCCTCTATCTCTCTAACATTTTTAGGAAGAGAGGCGCACTCAATCTCTACCCACTCTGGGATATTATAAATTTCCTAAACTCGGACACTGATCTATTACCTATTTTCACCATTTATAAACCCTAAACTACAAATTCAAAGAAAGCACAAAGAGAAAGCAAAATAGACTTACGAGATAAGAGCTTGACTTGGACAAAGCAAGAACACAAGTCCAAACTACGAGGAAGATCGAAAGCGAGGAAAATGAGGAGGGCATAAATTGCTAAAACTCACAGAAAATTCGCAAAAGATGGAAGAACACTGAGAAGCTTGAAACGGCAACTATGAAACGTCGCCCAAAAAGACTTTTAAATGTTGTTAATCATCACGCACAAGACCCGAAGCAACTTCTGACTAGTTCATTCCTCAAACTTTGGAAAGAGTTGCACGAGGTACCAATGAGCCATTATGACAAATCATTTAAATTTATTGAGCCCAAATTGTGGCCCAACAAACTTAGGGGCAATTGTGGGTACGCGTATTTGGCAGGTCTGGATGAGTAGCCCAATTAAAGCGACCCAAAGTCCAAACCCCTCACCCCTTTAACACTGAATCAGTTATGACTTAATCTTCTCCCATGATCTCGTATAGAGGTATTCTAGGAGAAGATGGTAAATGTGGGGGAGTCCAACACCTCCACTCCCTGAAGACAAACATGTACATAATAAACCCTAGGTCTGGGGCATAAGACACGTACATTATTCTCTGTAATCTCTCCCCGGAGTATATAGAAATAATACTGACTGCATCACCGTGGACGTAGGCATTCTTGTTGAACCACGTACATCTCGTGTTGTGTGATTGGTATTTTGTCTTATTTATTCTGCTTGGTGATTGCGCTTCTCTTATCTATTTGTGTTGAATAATAATTGTCACCACACATATATTTTCTCTCTCTCATTAACTCTCTAAAAAAAAAAAACCGTAAAAAAATATTTATTTTTAAACCATGAGAAAAATTATTTTCTAAGATTCAACCCATAAACAACTTAAAATAAATTGCATAGTAACATGTGATTCAAAACGAAGTTAAAATTTTAAAAAACACATCAAAATTTCTGAAATCTGCAACTTTGTTACCCTGATCATGAAATTTCCCCTCAAATTTGGGGCTTGGATCCTGAAATATAGCCTCATATTAGGGCTCTGTATCCTGAAATTTGGCCTCAAATTAGGGATTTAAACCCTGAAGGGATTCAGTTCTAAAAAAAGATAATTTTTAACTTATTCGGGACTTGTACCCCGAATTTTTGCTCTAAATTCGGGGCTTAGACCCCAAAATTTTTCCACAAACTCTGAGCTTGGACACCAAATATGCATAACAATATTATTTTTATCCACATTTGGGATTTGGACCCTAAATTTTATCATCGTTTTTGGGATCAGGGGAACAATTTGCAAATTTTCGGACCAGTGATTTTTTTTTTTGAAGTTTAAAGTGTTATTGGAATTCTATGTGAGTATATACTCTATTTTAAGTTTATTTATGGGTTGATTATGAAGCTCAAATATTTATTTAGGTCATTTTTTCATTTTAAATATAAACTTTGTCATAACTAGTTTTTTTTGCGAGTGCGTGAGAGAGAAAGAGGAAGAGGTGTGACTCTCTATCTTTGTGTGTGTGTAGAGAGATGCATTGGTGAGATTTGAAGATGGTATGGTGGGGGTATTGTAGATGGTGTCGTGGTTATGGAGATGGTGGTGGTGGTGGTGGTGGTGGTGGTGGTGAAGATGGTTGAGAGTAAATGAGAGTTTGAGTTCTAATATAGGAACAAAAATGAACTTTAACTATGTATACCATGTGGTTGACCTTAGCAATAGCAGACTATTTTTCTAGTGTGGTATTATGGAGTATTTTTTGGGGGGGGGGGGTAATAGGTACCAAGTGTAATATCCCACCCAGTAAATTAACCAAAACATTGTATAGAATTTATATAAGGAGGAATAAAGTGTTATTATAAACAATTTACGGGTAACAAATTGGATCGTATAAAAAGAACTTTAGGATTTTGCATTCGCAAAAGGATTGTATGAAATTATTGGTCATAAGGTAATTAAATTACATATACCTTCTTAAGTTGGAAATAGTAGGGGGTCATATGCAGAATTAGAAAGATCGGATAATAAAAGGAAGTTAAGTTCCTACCCCTTCATTTCTATTATTGTCGAATTAATAAGGAGGAAATAGATGATGTGGAGACGGATTGCATGAACATAAGAATCATAGAATTAACTTTTATATTTCCTAGTTCAAACGACTGACGGGATCGTTTTAACGAGAACTTGGTCCTTTGAACGACTCCTTGAGTTGCTCGAACGACGTAGTAGGCTAGCCAATCGAACGTTGTCCTTCAGGATCTTATGCCAGCTCATGGTCCTGACACCCTGGATGGATATAGAAGATGTATATATGTATTAAGATTTTGGCTTTGGTCTCGGGGATAAAGGTAAAAAACACGAATACGAGGAAACCATATCCTGCCACCTTCACTATCGTCGATGCATGGCCTGAGGTCCTCAATCAAGGCAGACAAAAGAAATCAGATTAAGGGCAAATGAAAGGGACTTATGAGTCACGAGTTCTGCAAAAAATTGTTGTGACCTTTGACCAAGAAATTTATGAATCTGTATTGGAACCTCATTATGCGTATAAGAGAAATATATGGGGAGGAAACCCAATGCTGATCTCTTTTCTCTCCTAAGGGGCTCGCTCTTCCTTGTCACTACGATACACTACCTACAACCATTAAAGTCCCTAGCAAATACCTTAACACCAGAATATTTATATCACCACTGTTAAAATATGATACGAAATAGTGGAGTTGTTTGTTGGGATGAAGAAGATGAAATATTTAGAGTTGGATAAGGTTTTAAAGGGGGTTATCTTGGAGGTAGAGGAAGCACTTCTTGGAGTGTTGTTGGAGGTTTCATGGGAGCTTGGAAGAAGGGCTTTTATGACTCCCTTTAAGGCCACCTTTGGAGGTGGGGGAATCACCCATCTTCTTCAATACCACCACATTTTCAGAGTGTTTTAAGTGGGATAATCTACTCTTATATTTGAGACTCTATTTGTGTATATTGTAGTTTTATTACTGTTGAGTATTAAGAGTAGGATTCCTATTAATAAAAATATAAGTTTCTAGAATCAGAAATATACATTTTTATGGGAGATAAAAAGGTAGGAAATTATCATTAATTTAGTTTTTCTAGTAAAACTGAAAATATACATTTTTATGGGAGATAAAAATGTAGAAAATGTTATTTCTGTATATTTATAGTAAAAAGAAACATGGGACATTTTTATGGAATATAAATGCAAGAAAAATATTATTTGTGTATATTTATAGTAAAAAGAAATATGGGACATTTTTATGGAATAAAATGCAAGAAAATATTATACGTGTGTATTTCTAATAAAAAGAAATATCAGACATTTTTATGGAATAAAAATATAAGAAATTGATATTTTGTGTATTTTTTGTGAAAGGAGTTAATATATTTTTTTACGGAATAAAAATGTGAGGAATTGATTATTTTGTTAAAAATAACGGGTGGATAATTATTTCAAGGTTTGAAATCATAAAAGTCAATGTTATATGAAAATGGTGTATGTCTTAGTAATTTTGATGAAAGTAGGTTTAAACCATGTAGTAGGATTTTGAGTTTAAAATCAGTGTTCTCATGCATATAAACTTGTAGCATTTTGACATTAAATATATAAACTAGTTTAGAGAAGATTTTATTGGGTTTAAACATTAAATAATAAAAGTTAACATTTTAGTCTTCAAGGTGTGTAATTGGGACTAAAAGGCATGACAAGAATAAGGATAAACGACTACATGTCAAGTTAAAAGAAGTGACAATTTTCTCACAAAAGTATTCTTTGAGTGTTAATGGGTAAACATTGAATGTAACTACCAATGTTGGAAAATATTAACACTTATGGAGTTAAAAAGGTATTGATGCTATAAAAGTGTTCCCAATCAAGTAAAGAATTACCCTAAGTGTAAAAAGGTATTAAAGGATTAAAACACCTAAGAAGTTGGCGTGTATAACTTAATAGTGTTTTGGGGTAAAATTAACACTTTAGAAATGGAGTAAAAGGTGATTTTGGAAAAAAAAAAATGGGTAAAATGGTAATTTTACTTAAAATGGAACATTTTTATGAAATAGAAATGTTGGAAAGGATATTACACAAAATAGTTCTAGATGGAAAAGATTTTTATGAAATAAAAAGGCATGGTTAAAGTGCAAAGGATATGAAGTAGTAAATTTTCAAAGTATAACACAAGACGGGGCGGTAAACTCCCGAGTTTTGGCTTTAGACGGGTAAAAAGGAAAGTGGAAAAATGTGAATATTATGAAAGTGTTGAACACATTGGCCAGATAATGATATTGAATGATGCCGGGTTAAATAATTGAGCAGGGCTATGTTATCCCTTGGATGAAAAAACTCAAAGCAACTGCAGTTTATTGGCGCTCGATGTCGGACGGAGAAGTTCCGTGAAACTGTAGGTGTGCGTGTGTTGTGATGGGTGGGTGTGTTAGCGAAATCCCTAAAGATAATTGATAGAAAAACTTTTGTGTATGTATTTTCGTCGTTGCTTGAAAAGCTCCTCTAATCAAAACCTCAAATACCTACAAATATATAACAAACTCAAGTGTAGAGGTAAGTAAGAGTATCAATCCACTTTCAAGGGGGTAAGCTAGAGATAAATTCAATTGTAATTCACTTTTTATTTTATTTTTGTGCTTTTTCACTTTTCTAACTTTTTTAGCTTTTTCAATATTAAAACAATAGGGTGAGGTGAGGATTTAAACTAAACTAAATGTGATATGATAACAACTAACTAGAAAGTTACTAAAATGAAAAATAAAGTCTAAACTAAAATAAGAGATAAAGTGAGGTAAATAATTGTGAGAACAATCAAGGAATGGAATTACACCATAAATTTTAGTTATTCTAACTAATTAATTTAATTAATTGAATTCTCCCAAATTAATATCAAAATTACAAATCAACTCTCGTTGCAAATGTAATTTTAATAGTAACATTTTAGAAAATTAATTTTAATACTCCACAACTCTAGAAAATAGATCCACACTCCTTTTAATTAATCACTCGCTAGGATCGATCAATTAAAATTTATGTCAATCTTAGAAAATAAATTTAGAGTTGAAACTTAAGTTATAATACCCCACTTAAGAAACCCCTATCTCTAGTTCGAATCTAAAATGGGTATTATAACTAGAATTTTGATTTTCTCTCGAAAATCATTTACCCTATCTCGAGGCGTAAATTTAAGGGTAAGGGATCCAAATTAATATTCAAAGGGAATTTTTAAGTAATCAAACTAATTAAACTAAAATATCATCAAATAAGGGTTTCCCCCCACCCCTTGAAAGGGGATTTAGCCTAACATGATATTAAACACGATGAACAAATAATCAAAGGCATATATAATATAGGAGTAGAGAAGGAGAACAAATCTTCAACAAGTCTCCTTGAAATTGACAATTTGAACTCTATCATCTTTCATACAATTCAATTACTCACAATTAAATCTCAGCAAATCTCTAAAAAAATAAAACATGGATCTAAAGGGGTATTTTTGGTAATGGTCATGAGTGTGCATGGAAAGGGTGAGAGGAGCATGAGGTGTGAGTGTGTTGAGGTCATGTGGGTGAGGGGATTGGAATAAAATCTGATTTAAAAAAAGGGGTATTTTGGGCAATGGTTAAAAGTTGGTAGTTGGGGGTTAATTTGGGTAAATGTTTAAATTGGTTAATTAGGCACATGGTTTTTAATGAGTTTATTGTTTGGCTTGTCTTTGGAACTTTGAAGGTGATAAAATTGTGTTGGTGACAATTTGGGAAATGGGTTTTGGAAGATGGATGGGTATAGGGTATTGAACACGGGTGATGACTGGTTGAGGGGTTTCGAGAGTTGGGTCGGGTTAGGCCGGAAGGGGTGAGGCTAGACAGCGGCCTGAAGGAAGCGGGATCGCCAGCGGGTTGGGGACTGCCGGCGGGTATTTTCGGTGGGGGTAGCAGGAGGGGTTTGGTAGAGTTGCAGCCGGCGGAGGGGTAATAACGAGGTCGCGCAGGTGAGGTTTTGGCAGGGGGCGAGATGGTTGAGTTCAGGAGGGTTTGAGCCGCCGGTGATGGGGCGCGGGTAAGGGCTGATAGCAGGCGAAGAAAGAGAGAGAGGCCGGAGTTAGGGTTGGTATTCGGAGGTAGGGGTAGAAGTGGAGTTGCGTGATCGAAGTTGGGCGACGCCGGCGGCTTGGGGACACGAGGTGGTCGGCGTCGGGGCTACGGGTCAGGGAGTTCGCGGGTTAAGGGGGTGAGGCAGGTGGATGAGAGAGTTAATGGAGGTTTGTGTTGGTAAGAGGAGAGATATGGTGAGAGGTTGAAGAATATAGTAGTTGGGTTAGAGTGTATGAGGGTATAGAGAAGGTAGGTGTGAGGATGAGGGCTTGGTATTAGTTTAGGGGGTATGTGAGTATAGGGGAGTTGGGTGTGAGTGAGTTTATGTGTGTGTGTGTGTTTAATTTGGACCTAAATAAACATAACACTAAAAAAAAACTAAAACTAATAAAATTAAAAATCTAAAATAAAAATCCTACTTCTAATAATAAAATAAAGACTCAAATTAAAAATAAAACTAAAAAAATAAATAAAATAAAAATCTATTAAACTAAAAACTAAAATCCTAAATAAATGTAAAATCAAATAAAACTAACAAATGAAATCCTAAAAAAATCTAATCCTAATAAACATAAAACTAATAACTAATAAAAATAACGATGAAATAAAAATATACTAATAAAATAAAGCTACAAATTCTAAATAAATCTAAAATAAATCCTAAAAATAAAAATGACTCAAACTAAAAATATAAAAAATGGACAAACAAAACACACACAGGGTTTGAGGTAGGTTTAGTCTAGGTTTAGGCTCAGGTAAGATTACGGGGGAGGGAATTTAGCTCCATAAAAAGCGTATTTGCCTCGATATATAGCTTTTGACACTGCAAACGGACGTTTGACCTACAAGATAAAATTTAAGCACATAAGACCCATATTGCCGAGAATTAGCGACTAAAGTACGTCTATTCGGGGTATAAAATTTACAGTTTTGGGTGCTTATCAATAATGCTGAGTAATGAATTGAATATTCATAAAGAGGCATATGTGAATGGAATTAATTCATTGATTTACTGATGCAAGAATAACACAATAAACGTTTAATATTCATGTGGTAACACAGGATGGTTAAGCAAGGTGACTTAATGATGCCTAAGCTACCTAGTGAGATTTGAATCATAACGAACACAAGCGTGTGTTATATGAGACTTTCAAAGGAAAATGAGTAATTTTTAAACACGGTGTGTGTGTGTGTGTGTGTGTGTGTGTGTGTGTGCTTTGAAAGAAAGTATTAAGTAATGATTAATAACTCGACGTGAGTTGGTTAACGTAGAGTAATAATCGTTCAAAAGTGAATGAAAGGTTTTCCCTAACAATTGTAAATTATTTAACTGGGTGAGTTAACGGGGGTGAATATGCTAGTTTTAAGCATAAGATACAAAAGTATTATTCTGGAAAGATAAGGAGGATAAACAGTATCAAATAACGTTTTCGAAATAAAACGATTTTAACGCATTGAGACATGTATTTTCCAATAGTATATAGGTAGATATATACATATTTTCACATGCATGTGATGGTAGCATGTGAGTGTTTTCTTTCTGTTATTTGTTTCTATATTGTATTTGTATAGTTCCCATTGAGCATTCGGCTCACATTCCTCCTTTTGTTATGGCGGGTTATATGTTACTCCGTATATTGAGAGCGTTATATATGTAAGTAGTTACTTGTATTTACAATTAATAGCTATGTTTACTTGACCTTAGGGCCACTTCCTTTGGGTCCTAAGACGTAGTTGATGAAAATTGGAATTGCATGATAATAAGAGTAATGTTAAGTAATAATAAAACTGGATTAGAAACATTATTTAGGTTATTCCAATGCACTTCACAATTAACGTACGAACCGGATTGGGTTGGTTCTTTATTAACCCCTAAATTCGGGTCGGGGCGTTATAACTTGGTATCAGAGCTTTAGGTTCAATGTTCCTTTCGGGGGTGACGTGGTCGGTAGTTAATATTTTGATGTCATTTTTGGTTGGAGACGGTCACGCTTGCCTAGTAATGGTTTTGATTTATACCTTGATGGTAAATTCGAGGTCCTGAGAATGTTGTGCCCTTCTATTTGAGTCAGTGATCGGCTAAGTTAGTAGTCATTCTTATTCCGCTGCATTTGCTCTGGTAGTGCTAGTTAACAAGTATCGGGTTTTAGTGTAGGCTGTTAGGTGGCGGCACCTTAGGCTTGTGTGAGATGTATCATGTGGAAGTATGATGATTAGAAAGTTTAAATGATTTCGAGTGCATCTTAGCAGGTATGCTTGTGGTTTCATCTACGGGATTAGGTAACTAAGTAGCGTGGCTTGCGAATAAATAATTCTATGGAAATTAGAATGACTAAGTGACTTGATTAGGATTTGGGTTTTGATAATCATATTAATTCAGGGTAATTTAAGAACAAATCTATATAGTCCTTTGGACTTAGTGTTAGGAACGGTGGTATTGAATTGTGGTTTTAAAAAAATAAAGTGGTATTGAGGAATATGATCTCTTGTGGTGTCAAAAGTATTGTCCCAAAGTTTTATAGGTAGTACCCGATGTCTCATATCCTACCAAAAGTTTTATAGTGGTGATAGCTTATGATCTAGCAAATAAGTGTGATGGTTATGTAGTGAGATAAGTTAGTTGTAATAGTTGAGTGGTCAATAAGGTTAAGTTATATGCCGTGATGAGTTTGATCTCAGGTTATAGTTATGGACAAGCATGTGAATCCGTATTTATAATACCTGTTGATACCAAAATTAATATGCTGATGTGGACGAATCATACGAAGACACATGTCAATCTACATGGTACAATAACAACGAGGAAGTTCATTTCCTCGACCAACTCATATTCTCCCCGAGCAAGGAGGACATACCGAGGAACTGCAACACTCCGAGGTAATCTAGCGCTCCGAGGAACTCCTGAGCAACGAGCAACTAAGGCGGTCCGAGCTGCATCTCGGTCGTAGTATTAATTGCCAGAATGTCAACAGTTCAACTATCCATTGAATGTTTATCATCTTGACGCACACGCTGCATTAAATGTATTACCCTTTCATATGTATATCATTTAATGTATCAACCCATTCATGTACAACCTAAGGGCTATAAATACCTTGTATCACCCTCATTCAAAGGGACCGAAATTTCTTGACTAAGCTTGTAATCGAGAATTCCCAAACATTCAGCAATAACATAACAGTGGACGTAGGCCATTCTTATAAGGCTGAACCACTTTAAAAATCTTTGTTTCATTTTATTTATCTGTGGTTGAATAATTAGAGCGATCTAATTTTTTACATCAACAGATTGGCGCCGTCTGTGGGAAACGACTGTTATTATCATTTTTCACCAAAAATCATTTATCATCAATGGCAGATAATCCAGAATCCAGTAATCAAAATGCTGGAAATACTGGAAATCCTCCAAATCCATCTGCACCTCCAGATCTGGCTGGAATTATGACGAATCTGGCTGAAGGACAAACCGCCATGCAAGAAACAATGAGGCAACTCATTCAAACTCTTCACGGCGGTGCACCTACCCATTCAAGGCAAAGGAGTGATAGTGGGCAATCGCGATCCAGGCGTACTGTGTCATATCGTAATGAAGAATCTAATGATTTCTCTTATCAACCTGGCCGAACTTCATCGATACGGGTTACGGATACAGATCAACATGTCACCCTCTCTCCGGAGAGAACTAGCGCCCTGGAAAGATTAAGCAGGGCATATCCTTTCAGTCGGTTAGGACCAAGGAGAAATATGAGTCCACCTAGAGCCCCATCGAGAAGCTTTCGACCACCATCAGGTTTGAGAGAAGGATCAGCACAATCAAGACCAGCTACTCGTCGAGATAGATCTCAGGAAGCTACGTCAGAACAATCAATTGCTCGGACTAAGCAGTCCGAGGAAGGAAACGTAGCGTGGAAGGGTTCCATTCAGCGATTGGAGGATAGACTTGGAGAAATGGTTAAAGAAAGGAATCCCTTACAGAGAACTTTTGTTCAAGGGACACCTTTTGTGCAAGCCATTGTGAATTTTCCTACACCATCGAAATTTAAAGCACCAGTAGTGACCCCTAAATATGATGGAAAGACAGATCCTGTTCTTCATATAGAACAATACCAGGCTGCTGCCGACATATATGTTGTCCCCGACGAGATGAGGTGTAGAGCATTTTCGGGAACTCTTACCGGATCTGCACAGATATGGTACAACAATCTTCCTCGGGGTAAGATTTCGACTTTTATCCAGTTAGCCGAGTTGTTCATTGGTAATTTCTATTTTGGAGCAAAGCCGGTAAAGCGAGTAGCGCACTTGTTAAGTGTTAGACAAAAATCAGGTGAGAGTACTAGAGATTACATAACTCGTTTCAATAACGAGAAGTTGGAAGTCATAGATTACGAAGAAAAGACAGCGATCACTGCTTTGATGAGTGGATTGCTGCCTAACAAGTTATATTATACTTTGGCCAAAGATCCACCTAAAACTATGTAGGAGTTGATGGCAAAAGCGGCCAAAATCATGAATGTCGAGGAGGCTATGGCTGCGAAGAAGAATATGGATAAAGAAACCAAGGTGGAAGTTGACAAATCTAAGAAGAAAGAGCAAAAAGGTAATGGTGGTGACAAGCACTCTAAGAATAATAGGACGTCATGGGAAGTCCTGAAGAAATATGATAATTATACTCCATTGAAAATGGGTATTAATCATGTTTTAGAAGAAATCAAGAATAACGAAGAAATCAAGTGGCCAGATAAACTGAGGACCAATCCTGACCTGAGGAATAGGGCCAAATATTGCGAGTTCCATAAAGATCATGTCCATACGACCAAAAATTGCATAGCCCTCCAGAACGAGATTGAAACGCTCATCCGAAGAGGAAAGTTGTCAAAGTATGTAGATCGCAGAGGTGAAAGGAAGAATGATGATAGAACCAGAGATCGTTCCATATCTCCTCGTCGGACGGAGGAGAAAAAGAAAAGAGATCATGAAGATGATCCAGATGAAGACCCCGATCTTCCAAAGAAACCAAGACAGCCTGAACGAGAGGTATTTTCCATACGTTTTGGGTCATTTGATTGTAATGTTATTACAGGAGGAGATGCTGGAGGGGGAGACCTTACTGCAGAAAGAAAGGCCTATCTCGAAGAGGCTCAAGCCTGCTCATATATTCAACGAATAAATCTTGCCGAGGATGATCGTCCGAGGAAGGTAAATAAAGAGAAGCTAGTTATTGGTTTTTCAAAAAATGATTTGGCCGGTGTTCTTTACCCTCACGACGATCCCTTGGTGATCAAAATGAGGATGAAAGATGTGGTGATTTCAAGGGTGTTGGTGGACAATGGCAGTTCGGCAGACATCATGTACTATTCATGTTTTGATAGCTTGAATTTGAAATTATCTCAATTGGAACCTTATCACAGACCCCTTCTGGGTTTCGCTGGCGAGAAAGTTTTTCCACTTGGGACGATCAAGTTGGAAATATTCATTGGAACTTGGCCTGCTTGTCGAACAGAAAGAATACGCTTCTTTGTGATGGATAAGAATGTGCAGTCAGCCTACAACATCATCATGGGAAGAGTTGGTTTGAAGAAGTTCGAAGCAGTTCCATCTATAGTGCATCAATGCTTAAAATTCCCAACAAACTTCGGAGTAGGAGTTGTGAAAGGTGATCAAAAAATAGCTCGGGAATGCTATTATTCATCTGTCGAGCAAGAGGAGCCTGAAGAATCAAGGAAAAAGACTATTACCTACCAGGTGGAGGAAGGTACAGAAATTGAAACTCTTGATCCCCGGGATGAATCCCAACTTGTAAAAGGACAGGTAGTAGAATCTACAGAAAATATTATTCTGGACGAGGAGCACCCTGAACGAGTAACTCAGATAGGTTCATCGTTGGATGCTTCAATAAAACAAGAGTTGATAATGTTCTTGAGAAACAGGAAGAAAACTTTCGCATGGAGTCATGAGGACATTCCAGGAATAGATCCAAACTTCTTATATCATGAACTCAATGTGAATAAGGAGATCAAGCCTGTGAAGCAGAGAAGAAGGGTATTTAGCCCCGAGAAGAATCAAGCCATACAAGAGGAGGTCGAGAAGCTCCAGAAAGCCCAATTCATTGAAGATGTGAAATATCCAGACTGGCTGGCAAATGTGGTGATGGTAAAGAAGAAGAACAATAAATGGAGAATGTGTGTTGATTTCACTGATCTCAACAAGGCATGCCCAAAAGATCATTTTCCATTTCCCAGAATTGACCAACTAGTAGATGCTACCTCGGGACATGAGCTGCTCAGCTTCATGGATGCTTACTCTGGCTACAACCAGATCAAAATGAAACCTGAAGACAGGGAAATTACTTCTTTTATTACCCCTAGGGGAACTTATTGCTATAATGTTATGCCTTTTGGTTTGAAAAATGCAGGAGCGACATACCAGCGGCTGATGAACAAGGTTTTCACCGAACAAATCAGTTGCAACATGGAAGTCTATGTCGATGATATGCTAACAAAAAGCAAGAAAGCTGCAGATCATCTAATTGACTTAGCTCAGACATTTGATCAATTGGATAAATACCAGATGAAACTCAACCCGACGAAGTGCACATTTGGAGTACGAGAAGGAATATTTCTCGGATACATTGTCAATCAGCGAGGCATTGAAGCAAATCCAGATAAGATCAAAGCTCTTTTAGGGTTTCGATCTCCAACAACAAAGAAAGAAGTGCAGAGTCTTACAGGACGAGTTGCAGCGCTTAACAGATTTGTATCTCGAGTAACTGACAAATGCCTCCCATTCTTCAAAACACTTCGAAAAACTTTTGAGTGGACTGATGAATGTGAAAAGGCCTTTTAAGACTTGAAAAAGTATTTGGGAGCACCTCCATTGTTGTCAGGCCAATAACAGGAGAGAAGTTGTATTTGTATCTGGCAGTATCAGAGAATGCAGTCAGTTCAGCATTGATTAGATTGGAGAATGGAGCCCAGAAACCAATCTATTACACAAGTAAGGCTTTCCGAGGAGCAGAAATCAGGTACCCAAAGCTGGAAAAATTGGCATTGGCATTAATTGAAGCAAGTAGAAGAATGAGGCCATATTTCCAGGCCCATACCATTGTCGTTTATACCGACATGCCACTGAGGCAAGCCCTTCATAAGCCAGAAAAGTCAGGGAGATTGATGTACTGGGCAATAGAGCTCGGTGAATATGATATTGTATATGAGCCCAGAGCATCATTGAAAGGGCAAGCCGTAGCAGATTTTATTGCAGAATTTACATATCCTGATACCCCCGAGGAACAAAAATTGCCCGCTGTCCAACCTGTGGATGTTACAGGATCAACAGACATAAGTCCAGACCAACTCCGGTTGGTAAAAGGGCCTATGGATGTAGAAGGATCATCAACTTCAAATTCAAACCAGCCCCGGTTGGTTGAAGAACGAGAAGAGATGGTCAACAAGGAGCGAAAAGTGCCAAGGAAGGATGAAAAGAAGCAACAAATATTTCACCGAGGAACTCTATCAGATAAGAAATTTGAAGACGGGTTGCCCATATGGAGATTATATGTAGATGGCTCGTCTTGCACAGCAGGTTGTGGGGCAGGAATTGTTTTGAACACCCCAGACGAGATTGACATGGAATATGCTTTGCGATTCCAATTCAAAGCTTCTAATAATGAAGCTAAGTATGAGGCCATGATAGCAGGTTTAAACTTAGCAAAAGTTATGGAAGCACGGCAAGTAATTGTATTCAGTGACTCTCAATTAATTGTAAATCAGATGACAGGACCATATGCAGTTAAAGGAGATTTAATGGCAAAGTATCATGCAAAGGTGATGGAGTTACTGACAGAATTTGATGCCATTCAATTGGTGAGAATACCGAGGATGGAGAATGTACAAGCAGACGCACTGGCTTGACTAGCATCAGCTACTCGTACCGAGCTGCGAAGAACGATACCAATTGAAGTATTGGAAAGTCGGAGCATAGATGAAAACTTGACGATGAATGTTATTACCTTTGATTTAGGACCATTTTGGATGGATCCCATCAGGATATATATTGAAGAGGGAGGATTGCCAGAGGATAAGCTCGCTGCTAAAAAATTGAAGTATAAAGCTGCTCGGTATGTATTAACTAATGGTATTTTATATAGACGAGGAATTATGGCAGGTTTGCAGAGATGTGTACATCCCTCCGAAGTGAAAGAATTGATTGAAGAGATCCATGAAGGGTCTTGTGGAGCTCATGTAGCAGGTCGAACACTTTTACAAAGGGTAATGACTCAAGGATACTATTGGCCAACGATGAGGGCTGATTGTATAGCCTATGCTAAGAAATGTGACAAATGCCAACGTTTTTCCTCTATCCGACGAACTCCACAAGCATTGTTGACACCCATAACTTCCCCTTGGCCATTCGCCATGTGGGGAATTGATTTGGTGGGACCATTGCCGACCACCCGAGGAAGATTTAAGTACCTCATCGTTGCAGTAGACTATTTTACTAAGTGGGTAGAAGTTGAACCCCTCATCGACATGACGTACGAGAAGGTATACCAGTTTGTTTGGAAGAATATCATCTGTCGATATGGTCTCCCTCATGCCTTCATCACAGACCATGGAACCCAATTTGATAACGAAGAATTTGTTGCTTATTGTCATCAGTCGAACATTTTGAAGGTCCATTCAGCACCAGGCCATCCTCAAAGCAATGGACAGACTGAAGTGACGAATAGAACACTGCTGAATGGTTTGAAGAAAAGGCTAAGTGAAGCTAAAGCTAACTGGATTAACGAGCTACAATCAGTATTGTGGGCTTACCGAACAACTCCCCGAGCAGCGACTGGAGAATCACCATATATGCTGGCATTTGGAAGTGAGGCTGTAATACCTGTCGAGTTAGATCTCCCAACGCACAGAGTGCTGAATTTCAATTCCCCAGTCAGCGACTTGATGAGAAGACTGGATTTGGATATGCTCGAGGAAGTCAGAGAAGAGGCAGCCATTAGGAATGCTGCTTATCAACAACGAACAGCTCTTTTCTACAACAAAAGGGTGAGGAAATGCGATTTAAAAGAAGGAGATTATGTGCTAAAGAAGGTAATTCAGAAACACAATAAATTGGAGGCAAACTGGCATGGGCCTTACCGAGTTACAGAAGTTGTTCGACCAGGAACTTACCGAATAGCAACTTTAGAAGGAGAAGAATTCAAGAATGCTTGGAATGCTGAACACCTTCGCAAGGATTATCAATGATGTAAAATGTACAACGGGTTCATCAATATGAATAAAACGATGATGTTTTCACCATTTTCCTCTCCTTTGTTTGAAAATTTTTCGGGGAATACTAGTGTTATACACTACGCTGCTCGACAGCAAAAAGAAGACGAAAGTTCGAAAGAACCAAAAAATATACTCCTTTGGTTAGGAGGCGTACACTGGCGTGACCAACTAAGTTTGGTAAGATAACTAGTGGACAGAAAGTTCGAAAGAACCAAAAAATATACTCCTTTGGTTAGGAGGCGTACACTAGCGTGACCAACTAAGGTTGGTAAGATAACTAGTGGACAGAAAGTTCGAAAGAACCAAAAAATATACTCCTTTGGTTAGGAGGCGTACACTAGCGTGACCAACTAAGGTTGGTAAGATAACTAGTGGACAGAAAGTTCGAAAGAACCAAAAAATATACTCCTTTGGTTAGGAGGCGTACACTAGCGTGACCAACTAAGGTTGGTAAGATAACTAGTGGACAGAAAGTTCGAAAGAACCAAAAAATATACTCCTTTGGTTAGGAGGCGTACACTAGTGTGACCAACTAAGGTTGGTAAGATAACTAGTGGACAAGATAGTTCGAAGGAACCTGATAGTTCAACAATCAACTACAGTTGATGGAATAACGATATCATTTTGAAAATAGGCCAACAAGTTGGTCGGAAGGTAAAATCATTCCAGAAAATACAAAGAATTCCAAACTGAACCAAGTATAGTTGGTCGGTGATCAACTATACTTAGTTGACGAGGATAAATTATCGACCATGGTTGGTCGGGCATATTTTATAAAAAAAAAAATTTACCAAGTATGGTTGGTCGGGGATAAAAACCCATAAACTGTAGCTGGTCGACAAACACAATTTAACAACCTTGGTTGGTTGGAAACATTTTAAACATTTTATACTCATTACTTTATTATTAAGTGATTGAGCAACATTGATATCTGTAATTTTGATTACTAAGTTGGTTGATGAACAGCATCATATTGTTATCTTTTTAACAGATACATATAATGTAAAAATGTAAAAATAAACACAAGATAATCGCAATACAAATTTGCAAACAGAAAATGAAATTCTTTCATTAAGATAAAAATGTATTACAAGCTATACATATGTGCTAATTATTACATTGAAAAACCTATTCTATTGGTTTCTTTCCTTTAGCTTTTGAAACAGGTTCCTCGCCGGCAGGAGGATCTTCTAAGCAAATACGAGAATTGATGAAATTAATATCTCTGAGCATTCTGACGTTCATCACAGAAGGTGTATCTAAAAGATGCTCTGGACGAGATAACTCAGTCTGAGAATGAAGACTGTAGTCGCTGAGATATTTTGAAATTAGACTCCGAGGAATGGAACGAGCTGTGATCCATTCCATGTCCAATTTGAAAGGTGGCACAGGCAAATCTAGTAATCCTGGAGTATGATAATCCCATAAAAAATGCCCTTGCTTTAATTTCAGTACACCCAGGGCGTTCAACCATCCTTGCTTATAACCTTCATTATTGGCATGTTCAATCCGAGCATCTAAATTAACAAGGTCTTCATTGTATCCTGCCATCCAAAATTCCCTGGGCTGTTTATGGAATTGGAAGGTTAATCTATCCAATTGTTCGTGAAGGCTCCTGGCAAAAACATCTTTATCATTCAAGGCAGACTTCATTGCAATAAGTTGATCTTCCAAAGATAGATTTTTTTTGGACATTTCAGATAAAGCCCTATCCTTGGCATTTAATTGGTATGCTTGAGTCTCCAAAGTAGATTGAGTGCGAGCCTCTTCAACATTACGACTAAGAACTCTTGATCGACTCCGAGCAGCGACTGGAGAACTTTGCTCCTCGGCAACATTTTGAACAGCTCTTCCTCGCCCACGAGAAGTTTTTCCTCGTCCCCGAGCAGTCACAGGAATAACAGATTTTCTTAAGTTATCCAGTTCTTGCCTTAATTTGGCATTCTCAACCTCTAGGAATGAGAAACCTTCATCGGTAACTGGTACTAAAGCAGTGGAAGATGATGCTGCAGATTCATACTGTGCCAACTTCTTCTGCAAATTATTGTTCTCTTGTTCCAGCAACTCAGCAATCTGCCTGCAGGCCTCAACCTCACCCTTTAGAGTTCTTTCCCTAACATCGTATCCAGCGAGGATCTTTTTATGGCCTGTTTCAGAAGAAGGCTGCTGATATCTATTTTCATACTCCTTGTGCAGCGAAGCAGTTGATTCATTGTGTTGATTCTGAAGATCTTCTAAGGAACAATGAAGTTCCTCAATCAAGTCGTAGTAGGATACATTGTTGGCCACAGCTCGGTCGAGTAAATCTTTCAAGTATTGATAAGCCTCAATTGCCTGTTCTGAGGCATCATGGCCAAGGATGTCAGCAATTTCTGATGTACCAAGGTCTGTATGACCAGCCTTATAATATTCGTGACATTGCTACATCATCTTGGTATCATGTGCAGATATCAGTTCCATTCTAGTAACAAACTAAGGATGAGAAAAAGACAACAATCAACAAAAAACAAATCATCAACAACTGAGATGAACAAAAATGTATTTTATTAGATCATCAAAAGATTACATTATTTGATTACAAGTGATAATAAAAGATAGAAATGATACCGAACAACTTCACACCTTTTCCTTGTCTCCCAAGACTTTCTCGGGAGGCTGGGACGAGGAGCTTGGTTGCTCGGAGGTGATAGCAGCTTGAACAGCAGGAGTTGAAATTTTCTCAAAAAGAGGAGGCATGGAAGAAATGTCCTCGTTGGCAGCAGGAAGAGAGGCAGGGACTTGATCACCTATGGCTATAGAAGATTCATCAGAGGCAGGCTCATCTTCTTCTTCTTCCACAATTGGTGGAGGAGGACCAGGGAGGTGCAACTGGAATAGCTCGGAATCATCCTTGATCTTCAATTCCTGTAGGGCAGCTACCCAGCCATCTCGGAAGTATTTCAACTTCCTGTATTGAACTTGGGATGTCATCGCAGCAATCCCCTTGTCCCATCCTTTATCCCAGCCTGCGCTGAAGGATTTTTTAACTGCGAGCTTTCTTCTCAATTTCTCCGAGGAGAGCTTTGCATCCAATTCTTCTTTTTTGCCCTTGATATCTCGCAGGGCAGATAATTCTTCCTCTGCCTTCCTCAGTTTATCCTCAAGTTCTCCAAAATTCTTGAGCTTGTCGTCATATTTCTTATGCTCGACCTCTAAACTTTTCATTTTATTCTCCAAACTCTTGGAGATCTCAGCCATCTTCACCTTCTCGGCCTCAACTGTAGATAACTTTTTCTCCCAAACAGCCTTGTCCTCACTATACTGTTGGCGAGATTCCTTCAAGGATTGGGTCAAACCCAGCAGAGCATCCTCTACACCCGACGAGGAGCTTGAAGCTTTAATAGCTTCATCCTTCTTCACGATATTATTGAAACAGTTCACCAGCTGAAAGATGAGAAAAACAGTAAAGTCAGTGCAAAAATACAAGTATTCAGAGAAATAAAGAAATTCAGAATGTGAGAATTTACCGAAGCAAGGTGACGAGTAGCTAGGGATGTCAACATATCCCTAGAAATATTTTCATCAATTCCTTGGACCTCGGGTATGATCCAAGTTTTTACCGAGCTCATTGCAGAGCTCGGAGGAATGATGGTTGGAAAACCAACACCACCAGCAGGTAAAGAGGAGGCAGTTTCAGCCAGATTGACTGAGGATGATTTCCTTAATCTCCTCAAAGGGACTTCAACAGCTTCAACCAAGGAAGAACTCTTGGTCGGAGAGATAGTAATCACTTCCACAGGAGCAACCTTCTTGCTCTGAGCCACTGGGGGCTTCTCGGTAGCTTTGGAAGGTGCAGCATCCACCTTCTTAGTCCCTTCTGGGACATCAGTTTTGCTTTTCTTGGCCCCAGCAGCAGAAGTAATGTCATCAAATAGAGCAGGAGGAGCTCTTTTCTTGCCCATTCTCTGACTTAAAGGAAGATGAGAATCTGAAGAAGAATCCTCTGGAGTTGAAGCTGGCTCAACAGGGCGAGCAGTATAAGAGGTTGTATAACTCTTATACTGTAACAAATATGATGCAGACCTGATGTGCTCGTCTGCAACGTTCTTATGCAAACTCCAGATAAGTTTCAGATGCTTAATATTAACCTCTGATTCTTTTGGAGTTTTTCTTTTGCTATCAACTGCAAATAAATACATAATGAGATATCAGTCATACATTTTGTCAAACATGATAAAAGCATAATTTCATAAGTAAAAGAAATAAAATGAAAAATAAACCTATCCCATTGCCATATGGGGGGGATCTGGGACCGTTGTATACTCCATCTCCAACTAAAGGGGCATATTGCCAATTTTTAATAACCAACCCATGTTCAAAATAATCTCTATTTGAGTCAGGGAGGTTAACTACGAGAGCCTTATTCAGAAACCTAGTTTTTAAGTAATAAATATTATCTAGAGTGACCCATTTATAGCAATACATAATTTCAGGGATCCCTATACGAGTCCCATGAGTTAGATTTAATTTGTACACCCCATTAATTATTCTCCATGAATTGGGGGCTATTTTTGCAGGGACAAGATCAAAATACTGAGAAAACTCAAGACACAATGGGTTTGGTGGAAAAGAAAATCCACATTCAGCAATGAATAGACTGGGGAACCAATGTCCCTCAGCCAATCGAAAATAATCTAAAGGCTCAGAAAGAACCTCCAGAGTTACCCAGAAAGGAATGGAAAAATCGGAACGAAATTTCTCAACAGACTCCACAATATAAACCATACTGAATAAAAGAGATACAGAAGAAAGGAAGAAGATCTTACAGGAAGAAAGGAGGTATGTTGACAACGAACGAAAACTAGGATGAACGCACAAGAGAGAAGGAGAAAATAGAAAGCTTGAATGCAGGGAATTGGAAAAAGAAGAAGACGGTATGGTTACCTAAGAAGTTTAAATACTTTGCCTTGGGAAACGGCGAAGGAAATGATTACAAAAAAGAAACTATTGAACTTCCGACGGCTAAAAGGACAAAAAGGGCACTAAGATCGAAGCGCTCTTAAAAGTTCAAAAAAAGGGCGGATTCGTTGAATTTGGAAATAAATTCAAATACGATGCTCCTAAAACCCAGGAAGATCATTCAATATTTCCATAAACCGAGAAAGAATGTTCCGTATTCCTCAAAGTTCGAAATATGAAACATTGGGGGCTTCTGTTGATACCAAAATTAATATGCTGATGTGGACGAATCATACGAAGACACTTGTCAATCTACATGGTACAATAACAACGAGGAAGTTCATTTCCTCGACCAACTCATATTCTCCCCGAGCAACGAGGACATACCGAGGAACTGCAACACTCCGAGGTAATCTAGCGCTCCGAGGAACTCCTGAGCAACGAGCAACTAAGGCGGTTCGAGCTGCATCTCGGCCGTAGTATTAATTGCCAGAATGTCAACAGTTCAACTATCCATTGAATGTTTATCATCTTGACGCACACGCTGCATTAAATGTATTACCCTTTCATATGTATATCATTTAATGTATCAACCCATTCATGTACAGCCTAAGGGCTATAAATACCTTGTATCACCCTCATTCAAAGGGACCGAAATTTCTTGACTAAGCTTGTAATCGAGAATTCCCAAACACTCAGCAATAACATAACAGTGGACGTAGGCCATTCTTATAAGGCTGAACCACTTTAAAAATCTTTGTTTCATTTTATTTATCTGTGGTTGAATAATTAGAGCGATCTAATTATTTACATCAACAATGCCTTAGGAGATATGTGCTATGGATTAGCTAATGAGTTATTAATACAAGTGATAGACACTTTCTAACAGTGGTGAACTTTAGATTGTGCTTCGCGTATTATGATAACAAGGATGTCTCTCTTGAATTTTGGGAATTTGTTATGATGTCAAGGACATAGAGTTACAGTTGGTGTAACTCGTAGTAATTGGGTTAGTGTTTGGCCTCGAAAAAAAATAACAGCCATGATCAGTAGGTATACTTGGTAGGATTTTGTCGTCACCACTACTACTCTAAAATGTGCATGAGCATCGAAGATGATTAAATTGGTGTCCCTTCCATAAAGCGTTGGAAAATTTATTATGTGGGTGCATAGGTTGTTGATGTTTTTAGTCTGATTTTAACGTGTCATTTATGGAAAAAGTTAGGAGTTAGCGCCATGTCTTGCTGATAAGCTTGTTTTAAGGTATGACCCTTGTGGATAATATTGAAAATAGGTTGATACGTGTTAGGTTTTAAACTTAGGAGACTTAGGACACGATGATGTTCATCATAGTTTAAGAGATAACACTCGGAATGGAGTGTTGGGCTTGATTATAGCACCTACGTGTGCAGCTCGTATGGCTTAGTATGACTCTATTGAGGAGAATCATTAGGTATTAAGCATAGATAATGCTTGAAAATTTGAGGTGTCATTGTAACTAGTCCGATAGTTATGATTTGGGATCACATAGGACGTTGCTAACGATTGTAACAATGGTTCGTATGGTAAAATTATGTGAGTGTTGTGTTTCATTAGATAGGAAAGATCTCGAGGTTTAAAAGTTAGCAATCACGTGTATAGATTGTGGAGACTTGAGTATGTAAGTTAGTGACTAACATTAAGAAATGGGAAATATAACTTAGATTTAATAAGAAGGATAATAAGTAACTTCAATATTAAAGAGGGAAGCCTAATGTTCTAGTTTCCCAAGTGAATTAGTTCCCAAGTCGTTGTCTTTGAGAATGGGTAGTTGTGATTAGTGATTCAATCCACAACGTGTGCCATGGCTAAGACTAACGCATATGTAGGTCGGCGAAATTTTAGAATTCAAATGTACATTGTGGTTCTTATTTCGCGTGGTATGGTTCATTTCCCGAATTCAATTATTTCATTCTAGCGTGACAATCGTCTGGTCTATTACATCTTATTGTGTATTCTTTGATCTCGGTGATGGGAAGTTGTTGTGTCAGTTGTGGGTTTGTATTTAGGTGTGGCATTGCATAAGCTCAATAGTGATGCGGGATAGGCCGGGTTGAGGCTGATGCATCACGGTACATGAGTACGCTCTTCATCGAAAGCACCCTTATTTTACACTAGTTGGTGTGTACGCATGGTCTCACGATTTGTGTACTTGATAGCTTTAGGTTAACACACTCGCTAGTTAACTGGTATAGCTGTTTACGATGTATATCATGGATTTGAGTTCACAACTCTAAGATATGAATATCAGAACTTGATGGAACATTATGCTAGTGTTGCACGTCGTATGGAATGTGCATATTGAGAATGTACCATCTTACGTGTATTTGAGTTGTCATACATAGGATGATTCTAGCTTAATGTGTAGTTTAATAGGAGGTGCCACTCAGATGGACAATTGGTATTAAGTGCTTGTCTCGAAATCATTGATGTGAATGGTTATTGATGTTAAGGATGTATATTTCTATGCTAGGCAAGATCCAAATCGTTTGACAAACATATGCTTGTAAATCCCGATGTTTGGGATAATTCATGATAATGAGTTCTTTGGGTGTTAGCACGATTTTTAGTGATTATAAATTATTTTAAGGTATGGTTTAGATGGACATGATAGGTATGCTTGGGAGTTAGCAATAAGACCTCAGGGTCCACCATGGTTATATAAAATCAATGGTGTGAAATCTTTGGGTTTAAACCATATTATTGAGGAGACTCTAGGATTGAAAACTGGTTGAAGCCAGTTAAATTCTAAGATTGAAGATAAAAAATTTCAAGGACAAAATTTCCTAAGGAGGGAAGAATGTAATATCCCGCCCAAAAAATTAACCAGAACATATTATATATAATTTATATAAGGAGGAACAAAGTGTGACTATAAACAATTTACGGGTAACAAATTGGATCGTATAAAAAGAACTTTGGGATTTTGCATTCACAAAAGGATTATATGAAATTATTAGTTATAAGGTAATTAAATTACATATACCTTCTTAAGTTGGATATAGTTAGGGGGTCATATGCAGAATTAAAAAGATCGGATAATAAAAGGAAGTTAAGTTCCTACCCCCTCGTTTCTATTACTGTCGAATTAATAAGGAGGAAATAGATGCTGTCGAGACGGATTGCATGAACATAAGAAGCATAGAATTAACTTTTATATTGCCTCGTTCAAATGACTGATAAGATTGTTTGAATGACAACTTGGTCCTTTGAACGACTCCTTGAGTCACTCGAGCGACGTAATGGGCCAGCTAATCGGACGTCGTCCTCCGGGATCTTGTGCCAGCTCATGGGCCTGACACCCTGGATGGACACAAAAGATGCATATATGTATTACGATTTTGGCTTTTGTCTTGGGGATAAAGGGAAAAAACACAAATACGAGGAAAACGTATCATGCCACCTTCATTATCGTTGATGCATGGCCTGAGGTCTTGAATCAAGGCAGAGAAAAGAAATCAGATTAAGGGCATATGATAGGGACTTATGAGTCACAAGGTCTGCCAAAAAATTGTTGTAACCTTTGACCAAGAAACTTTATGAGTAAGTATTGGAACCTCATTATGCGTATAAGAGAGATGTGGGGGGAGGAAACCCACTACCGATCTCTTTTCTCTCATAAGGGGTTCGCTTTTCCCTGTCACTACGATACACTACCTACAAACATTAAAGGCCCAGTAAACACCTTAACACCAGAATATTTATATCACCACTGTTAAAATAGGATATGAAATATTGGAGTTGTTTATTGGGCTGAAGAAGATGAAATATTTAGAGTTGGATAAGGGTTTGAATGGGTTGTCTTGGAGGTAGAGGAAGCATTTTGTGGAGTGTTGTTGGAGGTTTCATGGGAACTTGGAAGAAGGGCTTTTGTGACTCCCTTTAAGGTCACCTTTGAAGGTGGGGAAGTCACCCATCTTCTTCAACACCACCGCCATTTTTAGAATGTTTGAGGTGGGATAATTTACTCTTATATTTAAAACTCTATTGGTGTATATTGTAGTCTTATTACTGTTAAGTATTAAGAGTAGGATTTCTATTAATAAAATGATAAGTTTATAGTAAAATTAGAAGTATACATTTTTATGGGAGATAAAAATGTAGAAAATTATTATTTGTTTAGTTTTCATAGTAAAACTTAAAATATACATTTTTATGGGAGATAAAAATGTAGAAAATGTTATTTGTGTATATTTTTAGTAAAAATAAATATGAGACATTTTTATGGAATGAAAATGCAAGAAAAATAGTATTTGTGTATATTTTTAGTAAAAAGAAACATGGGACATTTTTATGGAATAAAATGCAATAAAATATTATACGTGTGTATTTTAAGTAAAAAGAAATATCGGATATTTTTATGGAATAAAAATGTAAGAAATTAATATTTTGTGTATTTCTGGTGAAATGAGTTTATAGACATTTTTATGGAATAAAAATATGAGGAATTGATTATTTTGTTAAAACTAATGGGTGGGTCATTATTTCAAGGTTTGAAATAATAAAAATTGATTTTATATGAAAATAATGTATGTTCTAGTAATTTTGATGAAAGTAAGTTTAAACCATGTAGTAGGATTTTGAGTTTAAAATCAACCTTCTCATACATATAAACTCATGGTATTTTGACATTAAATGTAAAAACTAGTTTAGAGAAGATTTTTTTGGGTTTAAACAAGAAATAATAAGTTAACATTTTAGTTTTCAAAGTGTGTAATTGGGACTAAAAAGCATTACGAGTGTTGATGTAAAAAATTAGATTGCTTCTAATTATTTAATCACAGATAAATGTAAATGAGACAAAGAATTTTAAAGTGGTTCAGCCTTATAAGAATGGCCTACGTCCACTGTTTCTGTTATTGCCAAGTGTTTTGGAATTCTCGATATGTAATTCTATCAAGAAATTCCGGTTCCCTTGAATGAGGGTGATGCAATGTATTTATAGCCCTTGGGCTGTACATGTGAAAGGGTAAACAATTAATGCCCTTTAAGAGTGTACGTCTATATGATTAGCATTCAATGAATAGTTTTCCTGTTGATTATCTGGCAATCAATGTTGTGGCCGAGATGCAGCTTGGACCACCTTAGTTGCTCATCGTTCAAGAGTTCCTCGGAGTGTTGGTGTTCCTTGGAGTGTTGGTGTTCCTCGGAGTAAGTATGACTTGGTCGGGGAAATAGACTTCCTCGTTGCTATTGTGCCACGTAGATTGACACGTGTCTTCTTATTATTCGTCTATATCAGCATACTAATTTTGGTATCAACAGAAGCCCCCAATGTTTCATATTTCGAACTTTGAGGAGTATGGAACATTCCTTCTCGGTATATGGCAATATTAAATGACCTTCCTGGTTTTTAGGAGCATTTTCTTCGTATTCGAATGTCCTTCCAAATTCGCAGAATCCGCTTTTTTGAATTTTTATAAGCGCTACGATCTTCGCACACTTTTTGTCCTTTTAGCCGTCGGTAGCGTAATAGTTTCTATTTTGTAATCATTTCTTTCGTCGTTTCCTAAGGCAAAGTATTTAAGCTTCATAGGCAATCCCATCGTCTTCTACCTTTTCCAATTTCTGCTTTCGAGTTTTCCACAGTCTTTCTCTCTTTTGTGCGTTCGTCCTTTTCTTCGTTCGTTGTCAACAGATCTCCCTTTTTTCCTGTAAGATCTTCTTCCTTCTTCTTCATTTCTTTTATTCACCATGGTTTATGTTATCGAATCTCTCGAGAAATTCCGTTCTGATTTTTCTATTCCATCTTGGGTAACTCTGGAGGATCTTTCTGAGCCTTTAGATTACTTTCGTTTCGCTGAAGGACACTGGTTCCCCAGCCTCTTTATTGCCGAATGTGGATTTTCTTTTCCACCAAACCCTTTGTGCTTAGAGTTCTGTCATTATTTCGATGTTGTACCTGCAAAAATAGCCCCCAACACATGGAGAATAGTTAATGGGGTGTATAGGTTAAATCAAACTCATGGAACTCGTATAGGAATTCATGAGATTATGTATTGTTATAGATGGGTTGTTCTAGATAATATTTTTTATTTAAAAACTAGATTTTTGAATAGGGCCTTAGTAGTCAACCTCCCTGATGCCAATAGGGATTATTTTGAACATGGGGTAATTATCAAAAATTGGCAACATGCCCCTTTGATTGGGGATGAAGTATATCAAGGCCCCAGATGCCCTCCATATGGCAATGGGATAGGTTGTTTTCATCTTATTTTATTTCTGAAATTATGATTTCATTATGTTTGATAAAATGTGTGACTGATATTTCACTATGTATTTGTTTGCAGTTGACAACAAAAGAAAAACTCCAAAAGAATCAGAAGTAAATATTAAGCATTTGAAACATATCTGGAGTTTGCATCAAATAGTTGCAGACGAGCACATCAGGTCTGCTTCATATTTGTTGCAGTATAGGAGTTATATAACCTCTTTTACTGCTCGCCCTGTAATCAGCATTGGTGAGCCAGCACCAGCTCCTGAGGATTCTTCATCAGATTCTCATATTCCTTTGAGTCAGAGGATGGGCAAAAGAAGGGTTCCTGCTCTCTTTGAGGAGACTACATCTGCTGGAGATGGGAAAAGAAGCAAGACTGATGTCCCAAAGGGGACAAAGAAAGTAGGTGCTGCCCCTTCTATTGCTCCTCAGAAGGCTGTCGAGAAGCCCCCAGTGGCTCCGAGCAAGAAGGTTGTACCTGTGGAAGTGGTCACCATCTCCCCAACCAAAAGCTCTTCTTTGGTTGAAATTATTGAAATGCCACCGAGGAGACTGAAGAAATCCTCCTCGGTCAATTTGGCTGACACCGTTCCTCAGCTCCAAGTTAGTGGAGCTGGTGTGCCAACTATTATTCCTCCGAGCTCTGCTATGAGCTCGGTGAAAACTTAGACTATTCCTGAAGTCCAGGGAATTGAGGAGAATATGTCAAGGGATATGCTTACATCCCTGGCTACTTGTCACATTGCTTCAGTAAGTTTATCTCATTTTGAATTTTCTTTCCTTCCATCGATACGTATATCTCTGTGCTGACTTATCATTATCTTCTTTTTTCAGCTGGTGAGTTATTTTAACACCATTGTGAAGAAGGATGAAGCAATCAAGGCTTCCAGTTCCTCGTCTGGAGTGGAGGATGCTTTGCTAGGTTTGGCCCAGTCTTTGAAGGAGTCTCGTCAAAAGTATGACGAGGATAAGGCTGATTGGGAGAAGAAATTGGCTGCAGTCGAGGCAGAGAAAGTGCAGTTGGAAAATAAAGTGAAGGATTTGGAGGGAGAGAACAAGAAATATGATGAGAAGCTCAAGAACTTTGGGGATCTTGAAGACAAGATGAGAATGGCAGAAGAAGAATTATCCCTTCTGCGAGAAGTGAACCATCAGAAGGTAGAGGTGGAAGCTAAGTTGAAGGCCACCGAGGATCTTCTATCTGAGAAGCTCTCCTCGGAGAAAATGAAAAGAAAACTGGGGGTGAAAAAATCTTTCCGCACCGATTGGGATAAAGGATGGGACAGGGGGTAGCAACAATGATGACTCAGGTGCAATATGGGAGTTTGAAATACTTCCGAGATGGCTGGGTTGCTGCCTTGTAAGAATTGAAAGTTAATGAGGACTCAGAACTGTTTCAACAACATCTCCCTGGTCCTCCCCCAGCTATTGAAGATGAAGCTGCCTCCGAAGAATCTTCAATGGTAGTGGGTGATCCCATCCTTACCCAGCCTGCTGACGAGGAGCTTTCATCTCTGCCTGCTCCTCCTGAACAAGTTCCAGCTCCAGCTGACCAACTCATTGTTCCCACCGAGCAATCGAGCTCCTCATCCCAGCCTCCCGAGAAAGTCTTGGGAGACAAGGAAAAGGTGTGAAGTTGTTCGGTATTCTCTTTCTATTTTTCTTCTTTTTCAAGTGTAACCAATATCTTTGTAACTCTGCACTATGATCTAATAAAATTTGAGTTCTTTTCTTCCATATGATTGTCTCTTTTCTCTTCTGTACTCTGTCTTGATCTTCTTTTTGATGATTACTTTTTCTTTCTCTGCTATTTTCTGGCCAGGATGGATCTGCTATCTGCTAATGATACAAAGCTGATGAAGCAATGCCATGAATATTATAATGCTGGTCACACAAACCTGAGTGCATCAGAGGTTGCCGACATCCTTGGTCAGGATGCTTCAGAGCAGGCAATCGAAGCTTATCAGTATCTGAAATGCTTACTTGACCGAGCTGTGGCCAATAATGTGGATTGTTATGAAATGATTGAAGACTTGCAAGGTACTCTCGATGATCTTCAGTAGCAGTATAAAGAGTCTTCAGCTCTTTTGCATGAAGGGTATGAGAAGAAACTCAAACAACTTGGTGAAAAAGGCTACGACAAGATGCTTGTTGGCTATGAAGTGAGAGAGAGAAAACATTAAAAGCAGATGCCGAAGGGCACAGGCAAATCGCTGAGCTATTGGAACAGGAAAACAACAATCTGCAAAAAGAACTAGCTCAGCTGAGGTCTGCTGCTTCATCTTCCACTGCCTTGGTACCGGTCACTGATGATGGATTCTCATTTTTAGAAGTGGAAAATGCCAAGTTGTGAGAAGAGTTAGAGGCTTTGAGAAGAGCTGGGCCTTCTACTGCTACTCGGGGACGAGGAAGAGGTTCTCGTGGACGAGGAAGAGCTGCTCAGAATGTTATCGAGGAACCAAGTTCTCGACCTGCTCGAGGAGGATCAAGAGTTCTTCATCGTACTGTTGAAGAAACTCGTACTCGTTCAACGTTGGAAAATCAAGCATTCCAATTAATGGCTAAGAACCAAGCCTTGTCTGACATCTCAAAGATAATTAGAGAACTGGAACAACAACTCTCTTCAAAGACATCAGCGTTGGCGACTAATGAACTTTTCATCCAAAGTCTTCATGAGAAGCTTGAAAGGTTGACATTTCAATTACACAAACAGCCCAAGGAGTTCTGGATGGATGGATACAACGAAGCTCTATTTCATTTAGATGATCGTATCCAGAATGCCAATAATGAGGGCTACAAGCAAGGTTGGTTGAATGCCTCGGGCGTGCTGAAGCTCGAACAAGGACACTATCTGTGGGACTATTATGATCCTGGGGTACTTGACTTGTCTGTGCCACCGTATAATTTGAACATGGAATGGATCCCAGCTCGTGCCATTCCTCGGAGCTTAATTGTAAAATATCTTGGTGATTACAATCTTCATTCTCAGATCGAGGTATCTCGTCCCGAGCATCTACTGGACACACCTTCAATAATGAACGTCAGAATGCTTCGAGATATTAACTTTATTAATTCTCCCCTTTGCCTGGAAGATCCTCCTGCTGGCGAGGAGCCTATTTCAAAAGCAGAAGGGAAAAGACCAGTAGAATAGGAAATTCTGATGTAATAATTAGTACACAGTTTAATATCAATGTAATAAATTTGTGTAATTCATTTTGAACTTAATGAAAGAGTTTCATTTTTGTTTGCAAATTTGTATTGCTCTTGTATTTGTCAAACACTTTATATTTGTGCTTGCATAACAATATTGTGTGGTTCATCGACCAACTTAGTAATAAAAAATTACAAGTATTAGTAATATTGCTCGATCACTTAATAATAAGTAATGAGTATAATAATGTTGAAAATTTTTCCAACCAACCAAGGTTGTTAAATTGTACTCGTCAACCAATTATAGTTAGTGGGTTTTTATCCCCGGCCAGCTATACTTGGTACTGTTTAAAATATTTTTTCCTCGTCGACCAACTACAGTTATTGGATTTTTGTCTCCGACCAACCATACTTGATTCAGTTTGGAATATTTTGTTCTTCGAGGAACTTTTGTATTTTATGTAATAAACTTACCTCCCGACCAACATAAGTTGGCATTTGAGAGCATGTATTGTTTCCTAACCAAACACGTTGGCATTTTTAGGAATGTTGATGTTGTTCTCGCCCTTTTACCAACCAGAGTTGGTCTGAGTTCGAACTATCATGTCCACTTGCCCTTTTACCAAAATTGGTCTGAGCCAGTGTCAGCCTCCTAACCAAAGGAGTATGGTTTGTTCTCGCCCTTTTACCAACCGGAGTTGGTCTGAGCTTGAACTATCGTGTTCTTTCCCTTTTACCAATCGGAATTGGTCTGAGTTAGAACTATCATGTCCACTTGCCCTTTTACCAACCGGAGTTGGTCTGAGCTAGTGTACGCCTCCTAACCAAAGGAGTATGGTTTGTTCTTGCCCTTTTACCAACCGGAGTTGGTCTGAGTTCGAACTATCTTGTTCTCGCCCTTTTACCAACCGAAGTTGGTCTGAGCTTGAACTATCGTGTTGTTTTTACTGCCGAGCAGCATAGTGTTACACACACTGGTATTCCCCGAAAAACTTTCAATAAAAGGAGAGAAGATGGAGAAATATCATCGTTTTATTTATATTGATGGAACTGCTTTACATTTTACATCACTGATAATACTTGCGTAGGTGTTCAGCATTCCATGCATTCTTGAATTCCTCTCCTTCTAGAGTCGCTATTCAGTAAGTTCCTGGTCGAACAACTTCTGTAACTCGGTAAGGTCCATACCAGTTTGCTTCCAACTTATTGTGCTTCTGAATGACCTTCTTTAGCACGTAATCTCTTTCTTTTAAGTCGCATTTCTTCACCCTCTTGTTGTAGAACAGGGTTGTTCGTTGTTGGTAAGCAGCATTCCTAATGGCTACCTCTTCTCTAACTTTCTCGAGCATGTCCAAATCTAATCTCCTCATTAAGTCGCTGATTGGGGAATTGAAATTCAACACTCTGTGTGTTGGAAGACCCAACTCGGCAGGTATTACGGCCTCACTTCCAAATGCCAGCATATATGGTGATTCTCCAGTTGCTGCTCGGGGAGTTGTTCGGTAAGCCCACAATACTGACTGTAGCTCATTAATCCAATTAGCTTTAGCCTCACTTAGCCTCTTCTTCAAACCATTTAGTAATGTTATGTTCGTCACTTCAGTCTGTCCATTGCTTTGAGGATGGCCTGGTGCTGAATGAACCTTCAAAATGTTTGACTGATGACAATAGGCGACAAACTCCTCTTTATCAAATTGTGTTCCATGGTCTATGATGAAGGCATGAGGGAGACCATATCGGCAGATGATGTTCTTCCAAACGAATTGGTACACCTTCTCGTATGTCATATCAATCAGAGGCTCAGCTTCTACCCACTTAGTAAAATAATCCACTGTGACGACGAGGTACTTGAATCTTCCTTGGGTCATTGGTAGTGGTCCTACCAAATCCATTCCCCACATGTCAAATGGACAAGGGGAAGTTATGGGTGTCAACAATGCTTGTGGAGTTCGTCGAATGGAGGAAAAACGTTGGCATTTATCACATCTCTTAGCATAGGCTATACAATCAGCCCTCATCGTTGGCCAGTAGTATCCATGCGTCATCACCCTTTGCAAAAGTGTCCGACCTGCTACATGGGCTCTACAGGACCCTTCATGGATCTCTTCAATCAATTCTTTCACCTCGGAGGGATGTACACATCTTTGCAAACCTGTCATAATTCCTCGTCTATACAAAACACCATTAGTTAGTACATACCGAGCAGCTTTAAACTTCAATTTCTTGGCAGCGAGCTTATCTTCCGGTAATTCTCCTTCCTCAACATATGCCCTGATGGGATCCATCCAAGATGGTCCTAAATCAAGGGTAATAATATTCATCGTCAGGTCTTCATTTATGCTCCGACTTTCTAATATTTCAATTGGTATCGTTCTTCGCAGCTCGGTACGAGTAGCTGATGCTAGTCGGGCCAGTGCGTCTGCTTGTGCATTCTCCATTCTTGGTATTCTGATCAACTGAATGGCATCAAATTCTGCCAACAACTCCATCGCCTTTGCATGATACTTGACCATTAATTCTCCTTTAACTGCATATGTTCCCATCATCTGATTCACAATTAATTGAGAATCACTGAATACCATCACTTATTGCGCTTCCATAATCTTTGCTAAATTAAGACCTGCTATCATGGCTTCATACTCAGCCTCATTATTGGAGGCTTTGAATTGGAATCGCAAGGCATATTCCATGTCAATCTCGTCTGGGGTGTTCAAAACAATCCCTGCTCCACAACCTGCTGTGCAAGATGACCCATCTACATATAATCTCCATGTAGGTAACTCGTCTTCAAATTTCTTATCTGACAGAGTTCCTCGGTGAAATATTTGTTATTTCCTTTCATCCTCCCCTAATATTTCTCGCTCCTCGTCGATCATCTCTTCTCGCCCTTTTACCAACCGGAGTTGGTCTGAGCTCAAATTTGATGATCCTTCAATATCCACAAGCCCTTTTACCAACCGGAGTTGGTCTGAGCTTGTGTTTGTTGATCCTGTAACATCCACAGGTTGATCAGCGAGCAACTTTTGTTCCTCGGGGGTATCAGGATATGTAAACTCTGCTATAAAGTCTGCTACAGCCTTCCCTTTTAATGATGATCTGGGTTCATACACAATATCATATTCACCGAGCTCTATTGCACAGTACATCAGTCTCCCTGATTTTTCTGGCTTATGAAGGGCTTGTCTCAATGGCATGTCGGTATACACGACGATGGTATGGGCCTGAAAATATGGCCTCATTCTTCTACTTGCCTCAATTAATGCCAATGCCAATTTTTCCAGCTTTGGGTACCTGATATCTGCACCTCGAAAAGCCTTACTCGTGTAATAAATTGGCTTCTGGAATCCATTCTCTATTCTGATCAATGCCGAGCTGACTGCATTCTCTGATACTGCCAGGTACAAGTACAACTTTTCTCCCATTACTGGCCTGGACAACAGTGGAGGTGCTCCCAGATATTTCTTCAAGTCTTGAAAGGCTTTTTCACATTCATCATTCCACTCGAAAGTTTTCCGAAGTGTTTTGAAGAATGGGAGGCATCTATCAGTTGCTCGGGATACAAATCTGTTGAGCGCTGCAACTCGTCCTGTAAGACTCTGCACCTCTTTCTTCGTCGTTGGAGATCGCAACCCTAAAAGAGCTTTGATCTTTTCTGGATTCACCTCAATGCCTCGCTGGTTGACGATGTACCCGAGGAACATTCCTTCTCGTACTCCAAAAGTGCACTTCATCGGGTTGAGCTTCATTTGGTATTTATCCAGTTGATCAAAGGTCTGACCTAAGTCAACTAGATGATCAACATCTTTCTTGCTCTTTGTCAGCATATCATCGACATAGACTTCCATATTGCAACTGGTTCATCAGCCGCTGGTATGTCGCTCCTGCATTTTTCAAACCAAAAGGCATAACATTATAACAATAAGTTCCCTTAGGGGTAATAAAAGAAGTACTTTCTCTGTCTTCAGGTTTCATTTTGATCTGATTGTAGCCAGAGTAGGCATCCATAAAGCTGAGCAGCTCGTGTCCCTAGGTAGCATCCACCAGTTGATCAATTCTGGGCAATGGAAAGTGATCCTTTGGGCATGCCTTGTTGAGATCGGTGAAATCAACACACATTCTCCATTTATTATTTTTCTTCTTTACCATCACCACATTTGCTAACCAGTCTGGATATTTCACATCTTCAATGAATTGGGCTTTCTGGAGCTTCTCGACCTCCTCTTGTATGGCTTGATTCTTCTCGGGACTAAACACTCTTCTTCTCTGCTTTACAGACTTGATCTCCTTATTCACATTGAGCTCATGGCATAAGAAGTTGGGATCTATTCCTGGCATGTCTTCATGACTCCATGCAAAAGTTTTCTTTCTGTTTCTCAAGAAAGTTATCAACTCCTATTTTATTGAAGCATCCAACGTCGAACCTATCTGGGTTATTCGTTCAGGGTGCTCGTCGTCCAGAATAACATTTTCTGTAGATTCCACCACCTGTCCTTTTATAAGTTGGGATTCGTCCCTGGGATCCAGTGTTTTAATTTCTGTACCTTCATCCACCTGGTAGGTAGTAGTCTTTTTCCTTGACTCTTCAAGCTCCTCTTGCTCGACAGACGAATAATAGCATTCCCGAGCTACTTTCTGATCACCTTTCACAACTCCTACTCTAAAATTTATAGGGAATTTTAAACACTGATGTACTGTAGATGGAACTGCTTCGAACTTCTTCAAACCAACTCTTCCCATGATGATGTTGTAAGCTGATTGCACATTCTTATCCATCACAAAGAAGCGTATTCTTTCTGTTCGACAAGCAGGCCAAGTTCCAATGAATATATCCAACTTGATCGTCCCAAGTGGAAAAACTTTCTCGCCAGCAAAACCCAGGAGAGGTCTGTGATAAGGCTCCAATTGAGATAACTTTAAATTTAAACTGTCAAAGCATGAGTAGAACATGATGTCTGCCGAACTACCATTATCTACCAGAACCCTTGAAATCATTACTTCTTTCATCCTCATTTTGATCACTAAAGGGTCGTCGTGAGGGTAAAGAACACCTGCAAGGTCGTTTTTTGAAAAACCAATGACCAACTTCTCTTTGTTTATCTTCCTCGGGCGATCCTCTTCAGCCAAATTTATCCGTTGAATATATGAGCAAGCCTGAGCCTCACCGAGGTAAGCTTTTCTTTTTGCAGTAAGATCTCCTCCTCCTGCATCTCCGCCTGTAATAACATTACAATTAAATGTTCCGAAACGTATTGAAAATACCTCGCGCTCTGGTTGCCTTGGACTTTTGGGAAGATCGGGGTCATCCTTTGTATCATCTTCATGATTTCTCTTCTTTTTCTCCTCTGCTCGACGAGGAGATCTAGACCTTTCTCTAGTTTGGTCATTATTTCTTCTTTCGCCTCCCCGATCAACATACTTTGCTAGCTTCCCTCTTCGGATGAGTGTTTCAATCTCGTTCTGAAGAGCTATGTAATTTTTGGTCATATGGCCATGATCCTTATGGAACTCGTAATATTTCTCCCTATTCCTCGTGTCAGGGTCTGACCTCAGTTTCTTTGGCCACTTTACTTCCTCGTTATTCTTGATTTCTTCCAAGACATGATTAATACCCATTTTCAAAGGAGTATAATTATCGAATTTCTTCAGGACTTCCCATGACGACTTATTATTCTTGGAATGCTTGTCACCGCCATTACCTTTATGCTCATTCTTCTTAGATTTGTCGACTTCCACCTTGGTTTCTTTATCCATATTCTTCTTCGCAGCCATAGCCTCCTCGGCATTCATGATTTTGGCCGCTTTCGCCATCAATTCTGACATAGTTGTAGGTGGATCTTTGGCCAAAGTGTAATACAATTTGTTAGGCAACAACCCACTCATCATGGCGGTGATTACTGTCTTTTCTTCATAATCTATGACTTCCAGCTTCTCGTTATTGAAACGAGTTATGTAATCTCTAGTACTCTCACCAGATTTTTGTCTAACACTTAACAAGTGTGCTACTCGTTTTACTGGCTTTGCTCCAAAACAGAAATTACCGATGAACGACTCGGCCAATTGAAAGAAAGTTGAAATTTTACCTCGAGGAAGATTGTTGTACCATATTGGGCAGATCTAGTAAGAGTTCCTGAGAATGCTCTACATCTCATTTCGTCGGGGACAGCATAGATGTCGGTGGCAGCTTGATATTGCTCTATGTGAAGAACAAGATCTGTCTTTCCATCATATTTGGGGGTCACCACAGGTGCTTTAAACTTTGACGGGGGTAGGAAAACCCACAATGGCCTAGACAAAAGGTGTCCCTTGAACAAAAGTTCATTGTAAGGGATTCTTCGCCTTAGCCATTTCTCCCAATCTATCCTCCAACCGCTGAATGGAACCCTTCCACGCATCATTTCCTTCCTCGGGCTTGTTAGTTCGAGCAATTGATTGCTCTGATGTGGCCTCCTGAGATCTATCTTGACGAGCAACCGGTCGTGATTGTGCTGATCCTTCTCTTAGATCTGATGGTTGTCAAAAACTCCTCGACATGGTTTTAGGTGGACTCCTATTCCTCCTAGGGCCTAATCGACTGAAAGGAGACACCCTACTCAGTCTTTCCAAGGCACTGGGTCTCTCTGGAGAGAGAGTGATACGTTGATCAGTATCTGTAGCCCTTATTGACGAAGTTCGCCTAGGTTGATAAGAGAAATCATCAGATTCCTCATTACGATATGACTCGGTACGCTTGGATTGTGAAGAAAGTAAATAGGTTTGCCTCTGACCACTTCGATGTCCCGAATGTGCAGGTGAACCGCCATGAAGGGTCTGTATGAGTTGCCGCATTGTTTCTTGCATGTCGGTTTGTCCTTAAGCCAGATTCGTCATAATCCCAGCCAGATCTGGAGGTGCAGAGGGATTTGGAGGATTTCCAGCATTTCGATTGCTGGATTCCGGATTATCTGCCATTGATGATGAATGATTTTTGGTACAACAATCGTTCCCACAGACGGCGCCAATCTGTTGATGTAAAAAATTAGATTGCTTCTAATTATTTAATCACAGATAAATGTAAATGAGACAAAGAATTTTAAAGTGGTTCAGCCTTATAAGAATGACCTACGTCCACTGTTTCTGTTATTGCCAAGTGTTTTGGAATTCTCGATATGTAATTCTATAAAGAAATTCCCCTTGAATGAGGGTGATACAATGTATTTATAGCCCTTGGGCTGTACATGTAAAAGGGTAAACAATTAATGCCCTTTAAGAGTGTACGTCTGTATGATTAGCATTCAATGAATAGTTGAACTATTGATTATCTGGCAATCAATGCTGTGGCCGAGATGCAGCTCGGACCGCCTTAGTTGCTCGTCGTTCAAGAGTTCCTCGGAGTGTTGGTGTTCGTCGGAGTAAGTATGACTTGGTCGGGGAAATAGACTTCCTCGTTGCTATTGTGCCACGTAGATCGACACGTGTCTTCTTATTATTCGTCTATATCAGCATACTAATTTTGGTATCAACAACGAGAATAAGTGTAAAAGACTACATGTCAAGTTAAAAGAAGTGACAATTTTGTCACAAAAGTATTCGTTGAGAGTTAATGGGTAAACATGAGATGTAACTACCAATGTTGGGTAATATTAACACTTATGGAGTTAAAAAAGGATTAATGGTTTAAATGTGTTTCCAATTAACTAAAGAATTACTCAAAGTGTAAAAATGTGTTAACTTAAGAAGTTGGTGTGTATAACTTAATAGTGTTTTTGAGTGAAATTAACACTTTCGAAATGGAGTAAAATGTGATTTTCGAAACAAATAGGTAAAATGATAATTTTACTTTAAGTGGAACATTTTTATGAAATAAAAATGTTGAAAGGGATGTTACACAAAATGGTGCTAGATGGAAAAGATTTTTACGAAATAAAAAGACAAGGTTAAAATGCAAAGGACATGAAATAGTAAATTTTCAAGGTGTAACACAAGATGGGGCGGTAAACTCCCAGGTTTTGGCTTCGGTCGGGTAAAAAGAAAAGTGAAAAAATGTGAACATTATGAAAGTCTGAACACATTGGCAAGATAATAATACTGGATGATGCCGGGTTAAATAATTAAGCAGGGTTATGCTGTCCCTTGGGTGAACCCCCCCAAAGCAACTGCAGTTTATTGGCGCTCGTTGCTGGACAGTGAAATTCTGTGAAACCGTGGGTGTGCGTGTGTTGTGATGGCTCGGTGGGTGTGTTGGCGGAATATTTAAAGATAATGCTATGTAATGAATTGAATATTCATGAAAGAGGCATAAATAAATGGCATTAATATATTGATTTAGTAATGCAATAATAACACATTAAATGTTTAATATTCATGTGGTAACATTAGATTGTTAAATAAGATGACTTAATGATGCCTAAGCTACCTAATGAGACTTGAATCACAACGAACACAAGCGTGTGTTATATGAGACTTTCAAAGGAAAATGAGTAATTTTCTAAACACGGTGTGTGTGCGCTTTGGAAGAAAGTTTTAAGTAATGATTATTAACTCGGCATGAGTTGGTTAGTGTAGAGTAATAATTGTTCGAAAGTGAATGAAAGTTTTTCCCCAACAATTGTAAATTGTTTAACTGGGTGAGTTAACGGGACAAATATGCTAGTTTTAAGCATAAGATACAAAAGTATTATTCTGGAAAGATAAGGAGGATAAACGCTATCAAATAACGTTTTCGGAATAAAACGGTTTTAATGCATTAGGACATGTATTTTCCAATGGTATATAGGTAGATATATACATATTTTCACATGCATGTGATGGTAGCGTGTGAGTTTTCTATATTACATTTGTATAGTTCCCACTGAGCATTCGGGTCACATCGCTCCTTTTGTTACGACAGGTTATATGCTACTCTGTACTTTGAGCATTATACAGGTAAGTAGTTACTTGCATTTACGGTCAGTAACTTTATTTACTTGACCTTGGGGGCACTCTCCTTAGGTCCTAACACGTAGTTGATGAAAATTGGAATTGCATGTTAATAAGAGTAACGTTAAATAATAATAATAATAAAACTGGACTAGAAAAATTATTTATGCTGTTCCCCTGCACTTCACAATTAACGTACGAACTGGATTGGGTTGGTCATTTATTAACCCCTAAATTCGGGTCGGGGCGTTACACCATGTCCCATTGACTTGGCCAATGAGTTAAGAAATGCTTTGAGTGAATCAATGGTGTTATATGTCCAATTTTGTCAACTTAGTACATTTAAATGACAAATACACCCCCAAAATATATTTGACGAGGGTACCTTGTTTTTTGCGAAAAAAAACCCATCGAATCTTTAAAAGTCCATAACTTCAAATCTACAAATCCAAAATCTACAAAATTTATATATCTGGAATCTACTTGTCAAGATTTATGGAAACAATATCTATATTCGATATTTTTTGACGAAAAAATCGAAATAGATAAATTTACTGTTTCTATAAAACCTCCATTTTTTCAAGTGAAAATTCTATTTTTTTGGGCGAAAAGTCTTCATCTACAACTCAGGCGATGGTGCCGCTGGCGCGGACCGGAAAAAACAAAGAAATAGACGAAGAGAGAGAGAGAGAAACACTCCGACGAGAATTCCAGCGGTCGCTGGTGAGATTTTTCGATGGACTGTTTTCGGCGAGTTGCCGTTGGGGTGGGAGGTGGAGGTGACGCTGCTAGAGAGAGAAAGAGTGTGGGGTTATGTGTTTGTTTTTAGAGGTAGAGAGTACATGAGTATATGTGAGGGTACATTTGTTTAAATATATGTAGTCTATAATAAAAAAAAAGACCTGATGCATTAAAAAAAAGTCAATGGGGTTTGATGTATCTTTAATCCAATAAATGAGACTAGTCCATAATAATGTCTATTTTTTTGAATAATGATATGTATACCAAAACCTTCCCAAATTCATTTATTATTTCACTTACCTATTAAGTGTTGTCTGGTGATGTGGACCTCGTCGGCGCACAAAAAATTATTGCTTTTTGAAAAGGTTTAGAGAGACTTATTTAAGACTCATAAGATGACTCATTTTTTTTTTGAGTGTGAATAACAACATTAATATTCATTTTTTGGGGGGGACAAATATTTAAACTCAATTTCATTAGTTAAAAATGGTAAAAGACCAAATAACTCAGAAGTGATGAAATGTAAAAGGTATTATTAAGAGTGCAACACTGAATATAAACTAACCAGGCCTAAATCCCATTTGTTTTAAAGATGGTAATCATTTCACCAATGTCAGATTTCTCCCATCAAACAAACCCTAGTCCTAACCCTACCATTGGCGAATCTCAACATGTCACCCAGGGCTCGTTTCCCTTTATCCATGGCGGATTCCAAGTCCATCCCTCATTTCATCAGCATCCAAATGCACCGGTAAGTATTCCTCTTATTGTTTTTGTGCTTAAAAAGTACTTATTTGCTTTAAAAAAAGGAATACATTACGGACACACTCGTGCACACATGAAATATACTAAACAAATACCTTGTACATCTATAATCTCTGTAAGAAGTTAGTATCAATGATAAGGTATTAAGGTGGGAAAAAGATTACATTTTTATCTCTATTTTCCTAGAGATTTATACTCCCTCTATACAAGGGTCCACTATTTCTTTTTGGATGGTCCCAAATTATTAGTCCACGTAATCAATGAATTAAATTCCACAAACAAGTGTTGATCTTGAACAATACGAGAAAAGATAGACACTCATAATTTGGGATTCATTTTCAATTCAAAGATTAAGTTAGCATGTGAGTGGCGTCGCCAATGGTTGTATATACGTGTTGTGACTTGAATGCGGGTTTGTTCAGAATCAATGGCTGTTGTGGTTGATTATGTGTATATATATAGCCATTGGTGTTTATACGAATGAGTAGAGGTTCTAAATAGTAGAAAGTTTTTTAGGAGGTTGATTTCTCTTGAAATGAACTATTATGTCCTCTAATTTGTAGTTTCTACACAATTTCATGCTTAAAAGAAACATTTATGGATTTGTAATGGATTGTTATTTTATGCGTTGATGGAGGTATAATGATGTGATGCTTTTGTGTAAAAGATGGAATATGTATGTGTCAGTTTAATTACATTGCGTGGAACTCTCCGTGTTGTCACTATCTTATAAATTAATGATCAACTAAGCTTTGGAATCTTTCATGAAATGGGTTTGTGAGTGAGATTTTGCTATGGACTAAAGGTTTTTAAGCAATTTAATTAACCACAACATTAGTGAGAGGCGCCAAACATTCCTATGGAAGCTCAAGTAGAATTCCTATAAGATTGTAACGTAACCAGCGTAGCAAAATGACGCAGGAGCATAGTATTTAGGGGTCATTTTGTCATTTTTAGCTATTTTGTCATTTTTAGTCTTTTACTCATTTAGAGTTAGCTCGACTAGCAAGCTAACCCTTTTCCTTTAAATAGGGTACGATAGTTTGAGAGTTGATTTAGTGATATTTCTTAGGCTATTGGTCTCGAAATATTATGTTGTTGTGCTGTTAATAATTAATCGCTTTCGCTTCCACTACACATCATAGTTGTTTAAGGTGCGCCTAGGCGCAGTAAGGCGCGGGTGGGGCCCCTAGAGAGGGTCTAGGCGAAGCCGCTTACAATAGGCGCGCACCTGAGGGCCCTAGGCGCGAGGTGCACTTAGGCGCAAGGCGTGGGTCTTGGCGAGCTTCATTGATGTTAACTTTTGTGTATCTAAAAGAAAAACAAACCGAACCACACTTTGCGGACCCAAACGGTTCTTTTTTTTTTTAAAAAAAAACCCCTACTTGACAAAAAAGAAAACGTAACCTCCGGCTCTTCTTCTCCCAATACTCCGGCTCTTCTTCTCTCAACACTCAACCTCCGATTACACTTGAGACGGATTTTAGAAAGTCATGTAGGAGGAGCTGAAGAAATGGAAATCCGCTCCAGTAACCCACTCATGGAAGTTCTTTTCTTATTCATTTCAAATTTTGTCTTTGAAAAAGAGAAATTCAAATGTTATTTCTTCAAAGTGGCCCGTCTACTTACTAACTCCTGGTATTTAGTAAAAGGGCAGTTGGATTACCATTCCATTATTAGTTATGGGGTGAAGGACTTCGGCACATACAATCATACTCAATTCGATGGAATTGCTTGATCTGAGAGGAGATCTTTTATAATTTCGCACATGAGGGGTTATTTCTTGGTTTCGTCCAGTCATTAATAACTTGATTATTTTTAGATAATAGTAGATATAAACGACGCTTGGAGAGCTTCCTCTCTAGGTTCTTCTTGTAGCCTTATTTCTTTTCAAAATCCCTTAGGGGATCGCCTTTGGAAACCAAAACGTAAGGGTCATGATGATCCAGTGGGGGGATCTTCCTCACAATAAGAGCATTAATTGTAGTGATGGTAGGGGGATGTTGGAAATTGGACACTTCCTCGGGACCCTTATAGGTGGAGAAGCAAATATAGGTTCTATCCATATATGTAGTGAACGCTTGGAGAGCTTTTTTTTTTCTTTTTTTTCTTACTTTTTTTTGACCATTTCTTCCCCGACTAGCTGTTTGCTTCTCCACTTATATTTGTTTATGCTTTTTTTTTTCCTGCCCATTTCTTTCCCGAATGGCTATTTTCGACCTTTTTTTTTTCTGCCTTTCTTTTCTTTGTTCTTTTTTCTGCGTTTCTTTTCAGCCTCTTTTTTCTCCCCTTCTTATTGTTTGCTGCGAGGATTTTTTTTCTTCTGTTGATGCACAATACAATAAAAAATTGAAATACAATACAACACCATTTAAATACAATTTAAGAGCATTATTTTTATAGTTTTACTGTTTTTTGAGTATATTTCATATTATTTGCCGAAATTAATTCAATTTTTATATTGCGTCTTAGATTTATAAATGGCTAGTGAGCGGGTGAGAGATCCAGTTTGGGAGCATGTTTATTTGGCCAATGCGAATGACAAAAATGTGACTTGTAAATATTGTCAGAAAGTAAGCAAAGGGGGGTATATCGAGCTAAACAACATATCGTGGGTGGTATAGGAATGTAGTACATTGTTTGACATGTCTCGCGCATGTAAGAGAAGAAATTAAGGCGTTTTTGGAAGGAAAAAAACAATTGAAAGATCGAACAAATTTGATATCTGAATTTGATGAATTTGGGGGTATTGGGGATGATGAAGATGAGGATGATGTTGTCGAGGTTACAAGTAAGAAGCGATCTTCCGTTGATGGTTCTCATCGGGCAAGTAATAACCCGCCAAAAGTCGTTGGTAGAAAGCCCTCGAAACAAAAATGTCTAATTGATTTATATTACACTCTCGATCCCGAGGTTGTGGTGCAAAACTGAAAGGGAAAACAAATGAGGTTGGATGGGAATAATCTGACAAAAAAATAGTTGAGAGATCAGGCATGCACCCAATTTTCTAGATGGATATATGATGCGGGGCTTTCATTCAATTCCGTAGATATGAAAGCTTTCACGCATTTGTCGAATCAGTTTGACAATATGGGCTCGACATGAAAGCATTTAGCTACCATGAGGTGAGGGTTCCCTTACTTAAGAAGGAGGTTGAAAGCACGGAAAAAGTGATATAAGATCACAAAGTGGTATGGGAGAAGAATGGGTGTTCTCTTATGGCTGGCAAGACAAGCGAAAGACGACTTTAATAAACTTTTTACCCAATTCTCTTAAAGGAAGTATATTTATAGAGTCCGTTGATGCTTCGGCATATTAAAAAAATGTGATGAAAATGTTTGAGTTGCTTGAGAATTTTGTTGAAAAGGTGGGAGAGTTGAATGTTGTACAAGTTGTCACGGATAGCGCTTCCGCTAATGTCTTAGCCAGTAAGATATCTTTATATTTTAAGTACACATATTTGATTATTTATGTAAAATATAATTAAATTTCAGATTGTAAAAATTTATTTATTTTCTCTTAATAGGTTCTTATTTGGAGGCAAAGTATCGACACTTGTATTGGACACAACGTGCGACTCATTGTTTGGACTTGATGTTGGAGGATATTGTCAAAGTATTACTTAAATAGCTTTATTTATACCTGGCTGGGGGTCATGACATGTTAAGGTAATTCACCAACCATAAGGAGTTGCTGAGGCACGCGAAAGCTAGGTTTGGGACGACCTTTATCACATTGCGAACAAAAGAATAATGTGCGAAAAATATTCACTTCCGAGGAATGGAGCACTAGTAAGTGGGCAAAGGAGGTACAAGGGAAAAGAGTGACGAAAATTGTAATGATGGCTTCCTTTTGGAATCATGTTGTGTTTGGTCTTAAGGCCACTAGTCCTCTTGTTTGTGTTCTTCGATTAGTTGATGGTGAAAGAAAGGCTATAATGGGATATATCTACGAGGCAATGGATAGGGCAAAAGAAGCCATTGGGAAGTCTTTTGGGGGGAACGAAGCTAGATATACGGAAAATTTTGAAATTATCGATTAGAGGTGGGATGTTTAGCTTCATCGCCCCTTACATGCAGCCGAGTATTACTTGATCTCAAAGTTCTTCTATCCTAATCAGAGCAAGATGAATAGGTGATGTCGGGGTTGTGTAAATGCATTGAAAGATTGGTGCCGAGCATTGAAATACAAGACATAATTTCTGACGAGTTGGTTGAGTATAAGAGAGTTACTGGTCTCTTTGGGATAAATATGGCTATGAGACAAGGATCGAAGAAGGCGCCAGGTAATTTCATGAATTATAAGTGATTTCACATATATATTGTAATTAACGTTACATATTAATTGGAATTTTTAGAAATAAAAACCGAATGGTGGTCTTCATTTGGAACTTCAACCCAAAATTTACAGAAATTTGCAATTAAGATTCGCAGCCTTGTAGCTCGTTTGATTGCGGGAAGAATTGGATTGTTTTTGAAAATGTTACTTTTTAGTATTATTTCATAATTAATATTACAATTGTTTGGTTAACGTCAATGTTATGATACTAATTAGTTATATATGATTTTTGGCAACTTCGTAGCAAAAAAAAGAATAGGTTGGCTCAATCTCGTTTGAATGAATTAGTGTTCGTTAAGTATAATAGAGCATTGAAGCGTCGATATAAATTGAGCGAATGTAAGTGATGAAAGCAACGAGTGATTGATGGAGATTCAAATGAAGATAATGAGCTTGTTTTTATGACGATAACGGGAGTGTCTAATTGTGCTGCCGGGTTTGGAGAGCCTGCTTATAATTCTAGATCAGCTATATCGGTAGCGAGTTCACGAGTATCTTCAAGTGTGTCAACCAGCGATTTCAAGTTCACGTGTTCCACTTGAACTCATAGACGAAGGAGATGAGACTGAAGAAGAAGAAGGATTTGAAGAGGAGACTAACTTTGATGAAAGTATTTTGATAATTTGGATGAAGACTTTGATGAGGATTAGGCATCTTGGAAGATGTTTGTGTTTTTGTTTTAATTTGGGTGGAGATTTAGATGATGATTGGAAGATGTTTGTGTCTTTCATTATATTTTGTGTCTTAACTCTTGTTAGTTTGGTTTTTAGTTTCAAACTTAATCTTGTTGGTAATGGTTGTCTTTTTATATATTTTAAGACTTGCATTTGTTGGTTAAAGTTTAGCATTACATGTTAATATGTTGTATTTTGGAATCTAAGTTATCCCATTAAGTCTATCATTGATGTCATGATATTATAACACCAGTATATTACTTTAAAAATGAATAAACATTTTTTTTATTTTTTATTTTCAAAAAGTGCGCCTAGCGCCAGTGAGATGCGCGCGTCGCCTTGCGTCTAGTCTCCAGAGACACCTTTGCGCATGGGTGCGCATTACGCCTTAAATAACTATGCTTCACATCAAATTGGTATCAGATTGACGTTTGCTCTTGGTTATTCAATGATGAATGTAGACGATTGGGATTTGGGGTGGCACCACCCGGATGAAGCACGAGCCGCCACCACCGTGAGCAGCCTTGGAGGGAAGAAAACCCTAACCCCACCTGCCTTACGACTGTCCAACAGGAGGCTACAACCGACCCAATTGATTGAATTTCTACTGTATTTGTAGCAAACCATCAGATCTAACCACCTTTTCCTATCAGAATAACCCGGTCGGCCAGCCAACTCTCTGACCAACATCAGTCAACACAGATCCGACCCAATCTGATGCTGACTGTCCATCTTTCTGCACATACCAACCCCCGATCCCATCCAAACCATTTCCTGTACCCATTTTCCCCATCGACCTATCCTGACCCACATTCGACCCAGATCTGGTTAAATACACGCCGGAATCCTACCAAACCAACAAATTTGCCCCAACCGATCTACCGTCGTTCTACCAGATTTGCAGCCGGAAAACCTTACCAAGACCGTGAATCAGTTTTGACCTTCGGAAGCCACCGTCCGACCACCACAAGTTCGCCCGACACCACTCCTAGCCCAAATGGGATTCCACTGATTAGATATGCCCAGATTCCATCACACCCCCCTCAAACCATAACCCATCACTCCTTAAATACAATCCTAACCACACCCAAACCCGTAACATCAACCCTTACGCCGCCTTCCTTTCTCTGGGTATTTTACTGATTCCTCCAACCGTCTCACTTCAGGATGCATGTTCAATTTGTCGTCGATGGGTCACATTTTTCCATCTCCAAGCAAAACGCGCCGCTAGGTGCCCCACCCCTCTCTATCGACCTTATTTTTACGTTGGTAGTATCCCCCAACCTCTGTCCACAGAATAACCACTTATAGAATTCCACCTGGCTCCGTACGAGTTTATTTTTTACACGTTGCACCGCTAAAGGTCGTTTATGCACCGTCATCATTGACAGAGGAGCCAATGACGATCTGGTCGCTTAGGAGATGGTTGATAAATTGTCCCTTTACCCACATAACCTCTTTCCAGACCATGTCGCATTGGATGCCTCGGTAGTAGTGGAGCTATTTTCATGAGACCGTAGTGTCGAGTTTCTTTTTCCATAGGCTCGTAAGTCAATGAAGTCCTGTGCACCGCTGTGGACATGTGGGCGTGCCATTTACTCCACGGTATGACCATTCAAGTATGCACGATGGGCGTGCTAACACCTACACATTTTAGCACCTCGGCCAACAGTTTTAGCTGTGCCTGATGCGTGAGCTTTGATCAACTCGTCCCTCAGCGCTTATCATATTCCATGAGGATTTGACCACCGAGACTTCTGACACCGGTCTCTGTTATGCCTTTATCAGTCCCCCCTTGGCACGTCGGAGTTCGATGTGCCCCCAGAGATTATGGCCTTCCTCGATGGTTACGCCGATGTTTGCACACCCTAGATGAGCTTTCACCCCTCAGAGACATTCAACAAGCGATTGATTTTGTGTTGGGAGCATCCCTCCCTAACCTTCCTCATTATCGTATGTCTCCGACTGAGCACGAGGAGTTACACTGATACGTGTTTGAGTTGTGTGACTAGCGTCTTATTAGGGAGAGCATGTCACCTTGTGCCTTTTCTGCTCTCTGGATCCTAAGAAGGATGGAAGTTGGCGGATGTGTGTAGATAGTCGAGCCCTCAACAAGATCACGGTCAAGTACCGATTTCCCATTCATTATCTGGAGGATATGTTGGACCAGTTGCACGGTATCTGAGTCATCTCCAAGTTAGATTTGAATAGTGGTTATCACCAGATCCGTATGCGCCTCGGGGACGAGTGGAAGAGCGCCTTTGAAACGAAGGACTACATGTACGAGTGGACTGTTATGCCATTTGGATTATCCAACGCCCCATCAACTTTTATGCGCGTTACGACCCAAGTCCTCCCACCTTTCGTGAGCAAGTTTATAGTGGTGTATTTTGATGATATCCTCATCTATAGCCGATCCGAGGAGCACTTGAAGAAATCTGAGCGTTTTAATATTGGCCATTTTTTAATATCCTCATCTATAGCCGATCCGAGGAGCACAAGTATTGGCCATTCCTCGTCCGGAGCGTTTTAACCTCAACTTGAAGAAATGCTCCTTCAGTCACTTTCCTTGGATTCATGGTCTTCGACGACAGGGTACGTGTTGGTGAGGCTAAGATTTAGGCCTCGGGTATTGATCCACCCCCACCTCTGTCTCTTAGGTCCGCAGTTTTCATGGAATTGTTCGGTTTTATGGGCGATTTCATCGCAGGTTTCAGTACTGTAACAACTCCCATTACCAACTTGATGTTCGTTTCCTCTAGCACCAAGTTTCGATGGACGGATGAGGCAAATAGCGCCTTTCGTCACATTAAGGATTTAATGACTTCGGCCCCATCCAATGCTCGCTCTTCCTGAATTTATCCAGTTGTTTGAGTTGTCTTGCGATGCCTGAAAGATCGGAGGAGGTGCCGTGCGCAGCCAGAATAGGAAGCCAGTTGCGTAGTTCAGTAAGAAGTTGTCAGGGGCCACCCCGAATTATTTAACACACGACCTCGAATTTTATGCTGTTATTAAGGCACGATGAAGTTTTGGCATATCTATTTTCTCCACATAGAGTTTGTCATCAAGTCAGAGCATGAGGCCCTTTGCTACTTGCACAGTTAGTGTCGGATCAGTGACTGCCATGCCAAGTAGATTGCGTACCTCCAAAGATACACTTTTCACCTCCACTACAAGTCAGAGAAGGACAATCTGGTGGCCGATGCCCTCAGTTGCCGTATTCATGCTCTTGTCATGATTCGCAATCGTGTCTTTGGCTTTGATGAGGTGAGGGCCTTATACACGTATGATATTTAGTTTGAACCTACTTATGTTGCAAGTCACCAGAACAATGGGGCATCCCGCTACTACTTACTGCAGGATGAATTTTTGTTTCGAGGGAGAACCCTCTTATTCCCACTTCTTCTCTTCGGGAGAAGGTTCTTATTGAGATTCACTCCGGTGGGTTAGCGGGACACATGGGTCAGGCCTGCACACACTCTTTCCTTCGGGAGCGCTTTTGTTGGCCTGCTATGCGGCGGGACACAAACACCTATATTTGACAGTGATCAGACCGCCAAGGGGCAACACACAAATGCTGGACTATACATTCCTTCCATTCCGGACCAACCGTGGTATGATGTTTTGATGGACTTTATTGTTGCGCTTCCTTGTACTACTTGGGAACATGATTCCATTTTTGTTGGAGCGGATTGATTCTCCAAGATGGATCACTTTATTCCTCGCTTTCGGACAACCGATGCATCTCGTATCGCTACTCTTTACTTTTAGCAGATAGTCTGCCTCTACGGAGTCTTGCGTAGTATCACCTCAGATAGTGATGTACGAATTACATGGCATTTTTGGTGCACTCTTTGGAGTCTACTCCGTTGTATATTCCAGTTCTCCACCGCCTTCCACCCTCAGACGGATGGCCAGACATAGGTCGTTAATAGGAGGCGCGGGGAATCTTCTTCGTTGCTTGGCCTCCGAGACTCCCTGGAGGTGGGATATTGTCATCGCCCAGGCAAAGTTTGCCTTCAACAATGCAGTGAACTGCTCCACGGGATTATCTCCATACCAGATTATGTTGGGTACCTCCCTTACCATTCTAGTTGACTTACTTGAGTTACCTCCCACCACTTGCTGGCCGATTGAATGTCATTCAAGCGAATGTCTGTGCTCGCCTCCAGCGCATGTATGCTTCCTACAAGGAGCACGCACATGCCCATCGATGCGCTGTTGTCTTCCAGCGGGGTAACCTTGCTATGATTTACCTTCAGAAGCCCCGATGTCACGGCAAGCTCCACATGCGTCGCTTCGATCCGTTTCCCATTGTTCACAGTTTAGGGACAATGCATATGAGGTGGACTTACCACCTGACTTTCGCATGCACTGCACGTTCAACGTGCAAACCTCTCTCCGTTTCGTGGTGCGCATGTTCTTGCGATTACCTTACCATCGACCGAGGGCCACCCAGTCCGATCCCATGTCGACTGCCTTGACGGGATTCTCGCCTTTGAGACAGTTTCCTTCCCTTTCGGTGATTATACCCGCTTCCTCGTCCGTTGGCACAACCGTCCCTTTCAGAAGATTCTTGGATCACAATGGCTACTCTGCAACGCGTTGACTCAAATTTTTACTGCGAGTATACGGAGTACATGGCGAGCTCTCATGGGGGGTGGGTGTGGGTGATGCAAGAGCATAGTATTTAGGGGTTGCTTTTTCATTTTTAGTTATTTTGTCCTTTTTAGTCTTTTACTCATTTAGAGTTAGCTTGACTAGCAAGCTAACCTTTTCCTTTAATTAGGGCTTTAGGCCCCTCATTTGTACTCATTATGATATTTGAGAGTTGATTTAATGATATTTCTTGGGCCATTCGCCTCTGACATTAGGTTATTGTGTTGTTGTTGTGTAGTTAATAATTAATCGCTTACGCTTCCACTACACATCACAAAAACAATGAAAAGAACTGAAATTTCAGTCACATTGATAATTCTCATTTGGGAGACGAAACAAATTAATACATTATTTAAATTTTCGATAATTATCACTACAAATCATCTATACACGAAAAAAACAAATATCCAACAGTTACTAAAATCAGAAAAATCCTATATTATTTACGATTCTCAATCTTCATAGAATAAGTAACACTATTGAATTGATGAAAGTCAATTTGGACTTCATTAACTCAACTTATTACGAAAACAAGAATTACCATAAACAACAAAAATGTGTTTTTGGAGGTTTTAAAAATGCCAAAAGGCCAGGAAAATACGGCTATACAATATTAAGTGCACTTTTATTTCCTCTGTGCTGTCGTATATATTTTATAATGAGCTTCTAATTTGCATTCGCAATATTTTGAATACACTGTCTTGCTATTTTCAGGATATCAAGTCTTTGAGCGAAACACCTCTGGTGTCCACAATTTTGAATTCCTTGTGGAGCAACAGTTGGACGAATCAACATTCGTTGAATAATGTAACAATGAAAACAACAAAACCAAAAAAGGCAATTCAATCTTTCCGATGCGAGGTTTGCAAGGTCGATTGTAATAGCAAGGATATCCTTGAGACACACATGCAGGGCAAAAAGCATAAGAAGAACGCAAATTTGGGGCAAATAATATCAGGGGCTTCTGATGCGAGTGCTGGTGGAGAATCGGAGATGAAACGTAAGCCGTTAGAAAGCGGTCCATCAGTTGATTCCGCTATATTCTGCAAAATTTGCAATGTTGCATGCAATAGTCAAGTTGTCTTCGACAATCATCTTTCTGGTAAAAAGCATGCTGCCAAGGTGAACTGATAAAGTTGAATAACTTAATTTGTAATAGAATTTATGTGCTTGTGATATTTCCCATTTGCATTTGTTTCGTAATATTTAACTATTTCTAACTAAAATCAGCTTTCTTCAATGAGATGCATACGTTTACTGTTTTGTTTCTGTGTGTCCGATCATTGATGAGTTTGATAATTTCCTTTTATTTTATTTACGACTCCAGATCGTCTATAGTCCTGTTTATTTATTTATTTATTTAATTTTATATATTTTTAATTTTGAACTTGGTTAGTCATATCATTCAATTGCTTTGAAGTTGATATGATTTGAATGATGTTTTTTTTTGCTGAATGGGGAGCTCTATTGCCAAAGCTACTTTGGCTTTTGTCAAAGCATTTATTGTTGTTGAATCGATATCTCATACATGTTCAATATGCTACCAGAGTTGTACAATGCTAGGCTTTGACAAAAGTTAAAATTACTCTGGTATTATGACTACCCTTGTCCAATTCCTTAATTGTCAATAGTGTTTGTTGGAAGACTTTATTTTTCTTTTCTTTTCGTTTCATAACCTTTTCTATTGATAGGTTGTACGCCTTTGCAATAGTGCGAATTATGAGCTCGACTAGCCTCCATGGCCCCAAAAGTTCATGAACTTTTATATTAGTTGTGATAAATAAACTTGGAACAAGGTAGTATTGTATTGCAGCACGTCGAGCTGTTAGTGTTGGCCTTCTTCAAGCAGGGCAAAAGGGCATTATTTTCAGATAAATCTGATTCAGGGGACTTTGAATTGGGTAGTCATAAATTGAAAGTTGTCAATTGTTGTTGCCATGGAAAGTTTGGACTCTATTCAAGGCACCTTGTCAAAGGCGCGCCTAGACTCCGGGTTCACCTAGGCACAGCATCGGCGCCTTGCCTCACTCAAGCAAGGCTCCTTCAATAAGGAGCGCGCCTTGTGCGCCTAGGCTTTAGGCTGAGTCGCGCCCCCAATACAAGAATGGGCCAATTGATATGCTGATTTTACATATTTTCCAATAGAATATGGAAGATCAGACGATTCCCCACCCCAAAACTAATCAAAGTAAGTCCGTGATTTCTAGTGAAACTATATCTTTCTCTCTAGTCCCTACCTAGGCAAAAGAAACAAAATTAAACTCCAAGAGTGTTGCATCATAAAACAAATTATATGTTGGTTTTGATTTATCTTGTCACACATTGGAGTATCTTTCTTTCATATATATCAATATCTTTCTTTTTGTTATTTTTGGAGAATTAAATTGTTAAAAAGATTTGATATTTAAATATATATTTTTTTCATACGGTGGTATAAGCTCTATGATTTTATCTGCTTCTTCATAACCGTGTATAATAGTTATATATGCCAAATTTGAGATCATAAAATTAGAAGTATACAACTTTTGCATGTTCATAGACTTTTCGCCTCACTTCGATCAGGCGTGCGCGCCTAGGCTCCATGGGGACCTTCGCGCCTTGGTGTGCCTTTTGCCTCTAACAACTATGGTTCAAGGATATCACCTGTCTTTGGACTACTGAAAATTAATCATGACCCATGGGTGTAACAAATGCAACTATGCAGATGATGTTGTAGCCATCATTTTTCACTTGTTGCTAATTGGGAGGGTAGTGTGTTGAGATGGACGAAGTGGAGAGGTATGCTAAGAACAATTTGAGAGGGATGACATGTGAATCTTGTGATGGAGAATTTAGGTGATAAGTTAGTCCATTGTTGTGGTCCTTGTGACTCCTGAGATGGGAGGGTGAGAGTATAGCTCATCTAATTATGAAAGGCAATCTGATAGGTAAAACACGACAAACAATAAATTAAGGGTTTAAGAGATAGTTATAGATTTGGAGTAAATGTGTGAGATTCTTTTTTAATGTTGGCGGACATCGGGACAAGTCTTTTTTTTTTTAAATCACTTTGAGCTAAGAGAAAACCTGATAGCTAGCCGAGTCTCCCTTTCTCTATATGCTTCAATGAGGGATTGATTGGCCCCTCCACCCCCTCACTAAAGAGTAGCAAACCTCTTGGGCAGAATGCACCAATTGGGTACTAACAGGCAAGAGGGGATTTCAACCGCTCGGTTGACATGATTAATTTGAAGGACGAGAGGTTTGTGGATAACGGTCAAGTTGAAGAAAAAGATATATGTGTGATTTTTATTTAGTTTAGTTATGCAGAATGAATTTTCAAAAATAGTTTGTAGGGGTATTTTAGTATTTAGACTATTTTGGTTATCTGGGGCACATACTTGGTTCTATAGATATATTGTATTCTCTCCTTTTGGCTTGAAATGATTTGAGATTTGTTAGTCTGTAGTTTTCTCATGTAGTCTGTATTCTATGTTTAAGCGTAATTATGTGACTTTGCATCTCATATGTGCTATATATACTCTGCGTGCTAGGATGAAGGAACCTACACACTTACATTATTTAGGATGAGACTTCTCTTCTCTATCACTTACATTCACCTAGTTTTCCCTAATTTCATTTAATTTCTGATTTGGTATCAGACCCTCAATCATAAACCTAAAACCACTCAAAGTCCCTTCTAACTGATCTCAAACAAACGCTGACGTCCGTATTGTTAAGGTCTGCCTTTTCAGTACGGAACAGATCGAATTAGCCATGGGTTGAGTTGTTTCTCTTTCTTGGAATTTATAGGGACTTTTCCCAGATATTTTGAAGCCATTTGATGGGTCATTTTGAAGCATGGGTGTTCTCATTACTGTTCATCCAAAATTTTTAGATTTGATGATTTTTTGATTTCTTCAAGTTTTTTGTTGCCCTTATCTCTGTCTTAGGTTCAAATATACGATTCAAATGTAGCCCAATACGTTTTGATTGAGTTTTGGCTTATTTCATACACCCTCTCTCAAAGGAAAACCCAGTTGATTCCTTCACTGTTGTGATCTGCAGTCAGCCTTTGCACCGTTTTTTCTTTGAATTGAGTTGCTCAGATTGTTCAGTGCCTGAACTAAGCCTCTTTGGTAGAGAAAATGGGTTATATGACTGGATTTCTTCTTTAAGTCGGAGAATTGGGTTCTTGGTGTTTATTTTGGTTATCTTCAGTGGCTTGTATCCTTTTGGGTTATGTTTGCATAGACCAAGTAGTTGTATTTTTTGTAAGTTCTTCTTTAAGTGGACATGTCAGATGGTAGTGTGTCACTATGTCATCTACTGGTGTTGAAGGAAGTGTGGTGAACCGTGTAAGGTCTCCAGGACCTAATCCCTCCCTGCAAATCAGTCCCACGAAGCTGAATGGAAGCAATTATTTGTTGTGGTCTCGTGCGTGCTAATTATCTGTTTAAGCTATTTAACTATAGATGGTTAATTTCCGGGTGAAGCTAGAAGCATAGTGAGCCTGAAACTTCTTGCAATTTAGGTTCTCTGAAAAGGCCCTTGTGATGTCTGGTTAATTAATACAATGCAACCTTCTATAAGTACGAGCTGTGTGACAACCCGCCATCCGAAATAGGGGGTGGCCAGCCCGATACTCCTAAATAACGGAATCATGGATGGAATCATTCTCAGCATCACAACAAAATAAGAATTATACAGGATAACCACTCCTTATTTCAGAAAAACGGGTTGCCAAAAATTTTGGTTTTAAAGTTAAAGAAAAGAATTTAAACAACCCAACTAAAAGAAAGTGGAAATCCAGATTAAATTATATTACATACCCACAAATATACAATAAGGGACCGAATATGCTGTCGGCCATAGACTCATACAACAATATTAAACAAGTTCAATTATTTACATATTACATTACATTACATTAATCAATTACAAAAGCTTGGGCCTCTCGCCCGAGTAAAAAGACCCGATCTTAACTAGAGTGCAAGGATGATGGCGTCTATTTCAAAATGTCCCGTAATACCCGCAAAGCATCACGGCTCGCCAAATACACCGGGATCGGAATTCAAATCAGGCATCCTTGCGGCGGAGTACCTGAACGGATACAAGATGCAAGCACAACAAGAAATATGAACGGGTCAGGGCCCGGTTCTATATGATTACCAGATGAGTAAAGAGTATGACAGTTATGAATGATAAATTATGCTGAAAGAAAAATAAAAATCTACCTACACAATTTAAAACATAAGCTAAACAGAAAAATAAAATGAGTAACATTAATCTAAAACTTCGTCATGTGCACCAATTATTTCATATATCTTTTCCTTAATAGGAAATATATATATAATTACAATTTTATGCTCTTTATGGCATTTTTATCTCACTTTTACATTTTGTAAAAATCCTTTCCTTATCAGGAAAATAATCATTTTCAAATGCTCTGTGGCATTTATATGTGCTCTTTGTGGCACTTCAGTATGCTCTTTATGGCATATAATCCATCAAGTCCCACTTGATTATGAATAGTTATATTTATATACATATAACGATTCTGAGACCCCCCGTCCGGGTTTCCCCACTGTGCGCGCCCCTAAATGACCATCATCTTCCAGGGCCTATCATAAGACAACCTGGGCACCTATAACGCAAAACGTCGGGAAGCGGCCATGTGCCTGCGGGGTAGTCATAACCACACCCGGAATTACCTACCCATCGCAGAAAAATATACAATAACAACGCTCACATGGCCTAGGACTATATCCACCCTGCATTCATTAGTCAGGGGGGTTCACCTCACGCGCGAACTTCCCTTATGATGTTATTTAGAGAGGGTGTGTCCCAACCATTTTATTTACCATTTCAAAATCAAGTAAATTATCATTTACCATCATCATTACCATAACCATTTCATTTCCATTTATGTGTATGTTTCGTTTTATTTGAAACCATACTTATTTACATTATTGTAAATAATTCACCTTATTATCCGGAGCCATACGATAAATTATATCGTTACTACCACCTCAAAGGAGTAAATAAACTCTTAATTATTTCCAAACATTTTGGGATATTACTTTAAAACCCCAATACTATCATACCTCAAAGAAATGACGAAACTTTCAATTTATTCTCACAACATTCTTTTACGCTGTTATTAAGAACCATCAAGGTTACTATAGCTCAATTGAGCTTCTAAAATCTCCCAACGTTCTTTTGGGGTGATAATATAAACCATCAAAACTAGTATAGCTCAATTGAGCTTCTAAAGTCTCCCAAACATAACACTACATCTCCTAGTTTTATAGTAATTAACTGGAAGAAAAGAATGCCCTATCATCAATAGGCATAACCCCGGAAAAGTCCCCACATAACCCATTCCTAATGTAGGGAAGACAACTAACTCATCTCACACTCTAGGACTCTAAGTTTACTTCATTCAAGAAGGTTCCTAGGCCCTAGATTTAAAGAAAAGAATTGGAATTGAGTTATAAAATTAACTCAAAAACAGCAAGAAACCGAATCGATTCGCCCAAAAAGCGAATCGGTTCGGACATGAAGACCTGTGATTCTGCGACTGCCGAATCGATTCGGCTTAGGACCGAATCGATTCGGTCCAAGCAGACCTGGGAACTGCCCCTTAGCGAATCGATTCGCCCAGAGGGCCGAATCGATTCGGCCTGGAGAATTTGCCAAGAATGGCTTCGAGGGTTATAAACCCTAGTTTTCCCCAAACTCCAATCTCTTCCATTTTTACCCACAACCAACAACATAAATCTACCCCAAATCAACCTACATGGTTATTAACTACTATTATCCACAATTTCATCATCAAAACCCAAGATTAGGGTTAAATCACCACAATTTCTATTTTTGATCCATAAATGCTAATACACAACTATCACACAATTTAATCATCTTAAATCATATATTAGCAAGTAGAAAACTTGCCTTAGGGTTGATATCTCAGATTTCTTCGAGGTAGGAGCAATCCCAAATCTTCAATCTCCAATCTCCAATCTCTCTCTCAATCTCCACTTTTCTCTCAAGCTCTCTTCCTCTCTCACTCTCTCTATGTTTTTAAGACATGAAATGAGGAAATGAAATAAGGGCAAGACTTAAAATCGTGGCTTAAGTCTAAAGTCTCCAACTTAAGTGGTTAATACCACATTAAAATGACTCCCAATACACGTTTAAGTTAAAACTAGGTAAAAGTGCCCGAAACCCAAAAATACAATATGGCACTTATTTTGACTATCTCGCACCTTCTGAGACTAACTACACCCTCTAAACTGGCATCCGACAATTTTATAAATTATTTCCAGTTCCAATTTCATTTAAACCATATTGTCATTTAAAATACATGACACCATAAAACATGCAACCTGATGATATTTACTTTCACATACAGTAAATATGCATCAATCTAGTAAATATTAACTTTCAATTCATTCAATTAATATTTACTCCAGCTCCAACGTTTTATATAATTACCTTATGCGGTAAATTAATATAAAATTAGCCTCCTAAAAGCGAGGGTTGTTACAAGCTGCTTGTTGCTAGATTTTGTGGTTCGCAATGGCACACACTTATTTCCAAAGGGACGGCGACGCCTTGGCTTATGATCTTCGCAAAAAGGCTCGTGAGACGTATTAAAAGGGCAAATCTCTTCTTATTTTAGTTGACCACTTTGTGGCAAGAATAAAATTATTATTGGAATTTTCAAGCTGATTATTCTAGTTATGCGGCAAAATATCAAAATATGGTAGATAAGGAACGAGTATATGGTTTTTTTGCTGGTATCTTTTGTTGGAGTCCTTTTCCTATTCCCACTTTCCGGGAACCATATGCCATTGTCCAAGAGGAAGAAAGCCGAAGATATGCTATGGTTTATACCCTGGTTCAGGAACAATCTTCCTTAGTAGTCACATTTGATCATAGAGGAAGCCAGTCCGGCGGTGACAAGGACAAAGCGAAGTGTGATTTATGGCAAAGCCAAGGTGGAAAGTCCATGAGCGCTTTGGGATGAGGAGGTGGCCATAATGGTCCATCTAGATTTCAAACTCACATGACCGAGTCTTTCGAGACTTTCCCACGCATGACAAATCCATGCATACCATTTAACCTTGTTGGAAATTCCATTGGGGCTCAATTAGCGGATGATGAGATCGTCATAGTGCTCCATTTTGATCTCAAACTCACATGATCGAGTCCTCCGAGACTTCCCCTCATCCCATCCATCTCGTTGGAACCCAATTTCGTCTTATTATTCCCACACAAGATCCTTGTTGATCCTTTGTTCGTTTCATCTTCTTATGCTCATGGGATTATAACATTATGGGGCCACTCTTTAGGTCTGTTTTCTTCCCACTTGTTTTTGTAGAAATAAAGTTCGAGTGGTAAATAAATCTTTGTCCTATGCTTTAGGGATAGGTTAATTGAAGGCTCAGTAGCTATATCTCATTCTTCTGTTCTTCATATTCCTAATTTTTCTACTTACCTTTTTTTAGTCATATTATACTTAACTCAACTCAACTAAGCATTTTTTCAATTATTTGGAATCAGCTACATGAATCCAATTTTCTATTTCATTATGTTCAACGCAATATCCTTGGTTAAACTACATGATATTAGGTCCATTTTTACACTATCCCACCAAGTCAATTAAGGCCTACCTCTACCCCTAGCGGTTACCTTCATTACTAACTAATTCACTCTTCCTTACTTATTGGTTTATGTTTGGTGTGTCCAAATCATCGAAGCCGATTTATCTCAATTTATCAACAAATGAGTTACTTCTATTGTTTCATTTAATAAATATGTTCATTTATAATATTATCCTTTTGAATTTTGCTACACATCCATCTTCACATCTGCATCTCTGCATCGCCCATTTTTTTGCACATTTTATTTTTTAGTTGCTCAAAACTTTGCCTCGTATAACATGGCATGTCTAATGGTCGTTTTATAAAATTACCCATTTAATTTTAAAAGTGTTCGACGATCACATAATATGCCGATAGCATTTCTCCACTCGACTCAGCCTACTTGAATCCAATGAGTAACATCGTCACTATTATTTCCATCTCTTTGGGTAATTGAGCCTAAATAATAGAAATGATCACATTTAGGCATCTCTTGACTCACAAGTTTTACCTCATCCCCATTTATCCTCCTACTATTTCTAAAATTACACTCCATATATTCCGTCTTAATCCTACTTATTTTAAACCCTCTAGTCTACAGGGTTTATCCTTATAATCCCAATCTTATATTAATTCCTGCCTTAGTATCATCCACTAAAATAATATCACCTGCAACGAACATAAAGGGCCGATCCCAAGGATTTGGGGGCTCAAGGCAAACTTGTAAAATGGGGCCTTTTATGTAATGATTTTTTCGCGAAAAATATATTATATATTTTTACAAGATAATAAATGTTTTACCTGTTTTGATGAATTTGTAAATCAACTTTGAAAGCCCTTCTTCGCTAAAAAATGCTAAAAAAACACATAAAAAATAACATCATTACCATTAACACCAAAAAAATCAACAACAGATTAATAACAAAAAAATAACATGAACAAGAACAACTTAACCCAAATAATTACCAACATTTTATATTTTTTTGTTAAAGTATAGATTAATAAAAAAGTCTAATATTCATCCCAAATTGAAAAAAAAAACGAATATAAACCCACTTGTTAAAATAATATTGTTAAAGACTTAAAGTCTAGATTAGTAAAAAAAGATTACAAGTTTACAATACAGAAGGTTCAAATCTTGATTAACCAAAAAAAAAAGGATTTCAAACAAACCTATTATTAACAGGAACCGAATGAAATGGTTGGAAGGAATAAATGGTTTGTTGGAGATGGAGAATGAATTTGAAAGGTTAAGCAACAAAACCTTCTTTTTTTTTTCTCCCGAAAAGTTGTTGTCAATAGGAGAAAAGTAGGGTTTTTTGGGGCTGTCTTTAATACTAATATATATACCTATAAATAATTTTGGGCCTATAAAACTGTATGAGATTTGGGGGCCAAGGCAGTTGCCTCATTGGCCTACCCCTTTGGCCAGCACTGCTAACATACACCGCGGAACCTTATCTTGTATTTGTTCAGTTACCTTTCATATCTTAGTGCAAACCTATAGTTTTGGAAATTCACTTCTTAGGTTGTTCTTACTATCGTCATGGCCCCATTATACATATCCTTAATTGCATTAAATATCTATTAGTCACTCATTTTTATTTAAACCCCAGCATATTACATCTTTTGGTATTAACTATACAAAGATCCTTCTTTATCTGTCTATACCTTTCTAATAATCTCCTCAATAAATAAATAGCTTTCATTGTTGATCTCCTAAATCTCCTTATTAGATACCGTTATTTCCAATCTCAAATTATGTTTTATCACTCTCCTAAAATTTCGTTGTATGACTAATCAACTTAATATTGCGATAGTTTGAACATTATATATCTTCTTTCTATATATAAATTGGTACTAAAACACTTTATTGCCATTCATTGGACATCCTTTTACTCATTATAATTTTATTAAACAATTTTGTTAGCCAAGACACTCCTTCCTCCCCTAAACACTTCTAAACCTCAATGGGAATACCATTTGGTCCTAAAGTCCTCCCTGTTTTTATCTATTTAGGGCAATTCTAACCCCGGTTATCCTAATTCTACGAAATATATAATTTCACGAATCTCCCTAAGTTCGTCCATCTCTAATCTATTTCCCTTATCTTCATTTAATAACCTCTATTTATCGTACTATGAACTCATTAAATTGTTTTCTGACATTCTTCTCCGCCCATTTTATTTTATGAAAAAGTTTAAAGCAAGAGAAAGCTTCATTTTTTCAGTGAAAAGTGGACCCATGTAACACGAATAACAATCAGTAACAACTTCAAACAACTAATAACAAGAGGCAGAGACGAGGTCGCTTCTCTAATTAATCGGTTGCCCTCGAATGTTTTTCGGTTCTGGTCTTCATGATGTAGGAGCACAAAAGGACATTTTTCGTATTTTTGTTCTTAGATGTTTTGGGAGCCTTCTAGAATGATGATGGCCACAATGTTGTGACATCATTCTTCTAGAACCCTCTCATTTATTTCATTGTACCCTATAAATAAATCAATAGGGATCGTTTCTCCTTTTTGTAGACACTACTATTTTGAGAGATATGAATGAGAATTAGATTTTGGGCCTTTGACCTCTAAAAACTGTTGTTGCTGTTGTGTAATTTATAAATTTATTCGCTTCTGCCCTGACTACACATCACTTAAATTGAATTTCTTACGAGGCTTAATCTCCAACATGGTTCAAAGTCTCGGTATCGGTCCCGGTATCGGCCACTCGATTTTCAACTCGGACGCGGTATCGGTCACGGTATCGGGCGATACGCAAAGACACACTATTTAGAGGGCACAAAAAATTCCGAAAAAAATCTAGAAAATTTAAAAAAAATACGATTAGCAATGTGGACCAATCAGATAAGTTTAAAACTATCCTTTAATATGCATAACATTGTACAATTGATTATATTGACGTGCTGCGAACTTGCCAGATTCAATGTTCCATAATAAATCAATGTTTTATTTCACGGAGGATACAAATATTATATTTTTACAAAGAAAAACAAATATTACTTTTTTAGTAAGAGTATAATTTTTGTTTTTTTACAAAGAGGATACAACTATTATATTCTTAGTATTATTTTTAGTAAGAGGATACAAATGTGTTTTTTAAGTATGTTATATTTTTCTAAAAAGGATAGAAATGTTTATTTTTTAGTATGGTTATTTTTTTACAAAGAGGATATAAATAGTGATTTTGACAAAACACTACATTTTTTTTACAATCATTTTTTACAAAAAGTAATTGAAATGGGCCGATTCCATCGCGATATCGCCGATATGGGCCGATTCCATCGCGATATCGCCGATTCGACCGCGATATCGTCGATATGGGCCGATTATCCCGCTATATGACCGATACTACCGATATAGGGTCGACTCACATCAATAATTGAAAACTCAACTCGTAACTCGGAATCGGATCGGTGGGCACCGATACCTAGTCAACTCGGTCGTATCGTCGCGGTATCGGCCTTGACTTTGAACCATGATCTCCAATCTTCCAATCCTCTCTAAATTTTCGTTATGTCTACATCGTTCATGATTGCAATCCTACTTGGGGAAACTTGACCCCAAGGCCTTAAGGTGCATTTTCATTAGCCACTTTGCCGACTCTTTGGTCTTAAGAAGGCTGATTTTAAGAATGAGTGATTTCCCTTCTCCGACCCTTAGTGCCCAACCTGGGAGTGGAGAGCTAATGCGTTCCACTTATTGAATAGGGTTCTACTTTGTATCTTATAAGGGCTATAAGTGCTATTGCCCCCCATCTCACAAGGTGTATGTTAGCATAGATGCCACCTTTCACGAATTTTATTCCTTCTATTTAGACATCTCTTCTTAGGAAGCATTATGATAGAGAAGGAGGAGATGTGATGGGAGTGGGTTTATTTCCTTTTATATTAGGGCTTATTTGTCATTTGATATTTCTTATTAGTTTTCCTTTTATTTTAGTTATTTTATTTCCTTTTGTCTTTTAATTGGTCTTCAAGCATGTTTGGACTAATTAGGTATATTTTTGTTAATAATTGCCCTTTTTAGTCATTTAGGTAATTACTTAGTAACAAGTAATTATTCCCATATAAATACCCATGTACTCCTTATTTGAGGACAATTCCTTCATTTTCGAATATAAGAAATTCTTTGTTCCTCTCTCTAGAATTTGTGTTTGTTTTGTTTTGAGCCTTAAACGTGTAGTTTACGTCAAATTGGTATCAGAGTGGGTATCGCTCCAACATTGGTGTATCGGTGTGTAGATTATTAACAAATCGTACGCTACATTATCAATGGCTTCGAAAAAATCCAAACAACAACAATAGGAGATTCAAGAATTGAAGGCAAGTAATCAAGATCTCAACAAAAAATTTGATACCCTCTTCCAACTCCTCTACTTCAAAATTCAACCCCCCACCACCACCGATGAGCCACTGGAATCAATTCCCTATCGACCCGGAAAAGAGGCTATCAAAATTTGTGAATCACGTGTCGAACACTGGACCCCCGACCTGGGTAGCAGCTCCATCCGTCCATCGGCGCCGAATCTGTCAACCGGAACAACACTGCCTTCATCGGAAATTCATGGCAGAACTTGTCGGTCGAACCCAAGTCCATTAGCCGAAGGCGGGGGAGCCTCGACCCAGGCTATAGGCCTGACTCCCTTGGCAAAACCCCCGACCTTGCTCTCCTCGGGTTGTTCGATCATTCCAGACACCCAGAAACCCTCGGTTTTACCAGAAAATCAGAACTCCTCGAAAAATCCGGAAAACCGGACCTGTTAAAAAAAACCTAGGATTCCGACTCACATTTCTTGATTTTCGAGCCTAAACCCTTGTATTTCTTGCCTATATTTTTTGGGTTTCTTGCAAGTAGATATGCGAGTCGCGTATGAGGGTGCCTCCCATTTAAAATTGAAGAATTAATGGAAGGGGAGGGCCTAATCGCATTGCTGCTTACCCTTCAAGTTCGAGGACGAACTTGTTTTTTTGAAGCCGTGGAGAATGATGGGAATGGGTTTATTTCCTTATATTTTAGGGCTTATTTGTCATTTTAATATTTCTTGTTGATTTTCCTTTTATTTTAGTTCTTTCATTTCCTTTTATGTCTTTTAATTTGTCTTTAATCATGTTTGGGACTAATTTGGTATATTCTTATTAATAATTGTCCTTTTTAGTCATTTAGGTAATTACTTGGTTAGCAAGTAATTCCCCCCCATATAGATACCCATGTACTCCTTATTTGAGGACAATTCCTTCATTTTTGAATATAAGCATGGTTCTAAAAGGCGCGAGGCGTGGTCGAGGCGTAGAGGTCAAGCCTCAAGCCTTAGGAGCCTAGGCGAAACCTAGGAGTAAAAAGACGTTTTTCCTTTTTTTATTATTTTAATTATTCTAAGGCTAGTAATATAATAAAATAATACATACCTTGAATTTTGAAAATATATCCATATGTTTGGTAGTTATCTTTCTCATATTCATGCTCCATAACCAATATTTGTCAACTAATCCTTTTTTTTTTTTAAAAGTGCACCTTAAGCCTTTTACCAAGTATAAGGCGTAATAAGGCGTAGGCGATGCATTTCTCTCAAGCCTCAAGCCTAGGCGGGCCTTTTAGAACACAGAATATAAGAAATTCTTAGCTTCTCTCTCTAAAATTGGTGTTTGTTTTGTTTAGAGCTTTTGACGTGTAGTTTATGTCAAGATGTTTCTCAAAGTTTTTCCCGTGTCAGGATGGACCTATTAATAATGAGGGCAAGGGATACCAATCAACATGAGGAGATCTAACCTAGTATGCCAACTCGAGACACTGATGGTGCTACTCAACAACCGTCGAACAAGGATAATATTCTTACCTATTTTCGATGCTATAAGAGAGAACAAGCTGCCCATGTGCTTTTTGAGCCATTCAAACTCTCCAACTCCAGTTCAATAGTTTTCAATGTTCGTTTTCTTACAAATGATTCTAATCTCCCTATATCTGTTAGACAGGGAGTTAGAACTACACTCAACATACCTTCTCTAAATTTTTCTCTTATGCTTCTTTATCTCCATCCTTTCATGCCTTTGTTTCCTCGTATTCTTTTTGTATTCCTCTGAGTTGGAAAGTAACTCTTGCCCTTACTTATTCAGGCTATATGGAAGACATGAGAGCTTTGTGTATGAATAATACTTGGGAGTTAGTCACTCTTCTTTTTAGGAAGAGATCAGTTAATGTAAATGAATATTCACTGTTAAATAAGTGTTAAAGGAGTGGCTGATGAGAGTGTTACATTGTGTAAGGCTAAGTTTGTTACAAAAGAGCTATGAAGCACGGACTCGATACGTAATACGTGTTTCGACACGACCCGCGACACGTTATTTTTCCAAAAACTAGGATACGACACGCTAGGATATATATATATATATATTAATGAAATAAAACAAATTTTTTCCATAAAATACATTATTAGAGCATTCTTAACATGAAGTTAAGAAAATGGACCATACAAAATTCAAACACACTTTAATATATGTCCCAACGTGTCGGCAATATGTCTCACCGTGTCGGCAATATTGTCCCATCGTGTTCAAACGTGTCCCAGCGTGTCGCATGTCGGACTCGTGTCGAAGCCGACTCGTGACTTCCGGAAGAGTGTCCTTGCTTCATAGCAAAAGAGTTTATTCAGTTTTATGGAATAATTATCATGAAACCTTTGTAGTCGTTGCAAAGCCGAACTCTATACGAGCTCTTCTTTCCTGCGAACTTAGGGTGGAGCCTGCAAAAATTAGATGTAAAGAATGCATTTCTTCATAAAGATTTAGAGGCATAAGTGCATATGGAGATCGCAGTTTTCTTGTCTCAGGCAAATGAAGGAGAAGTGTGCAAGTTGAGAGATTCTCTTTATGGGTTAAAGCGATATCCTTGAGCCTTGTTTGATAAGTTTCTGAAAGCCATGTTAAAGTTTGGATACCAGCTGACCATACTATGTTCATTAATTGAACGATACGTGGATGACAAAATAGTCACTGGCAATAACGTCGATGAATTACAATCGTAAGACCCGCTTGGCTAAAGAATTTGAAACAAAAAACTTATCCGTGGATGTACTTTCCTGGGATGAGTTGTTAGATCAAACCACGACATCTTTATCTCTTAAAGAAAGTGTGTGCTTGACCTCCTTTAAAGAGATTGGTATGTTAGGGTAAACCATCGCTCTCATATTGAACCCAAGCATCATCTCCGTGGTGGTGTTGATATTGTTAATAAAGAGAGATAAAAAACTAGTGGGAAAAGCGTTTATCCTATACATGTCCAGATATTGCACATGCGGTGGTGTTAGTCTATACATGCATGATTCTTGAGCAACTCACCTTGAGGCAGTATCCACTATCTTAAGTCAACTCTTGGAGGAGGATTTTTTTTTTCTAAACATGGGCACTTGGAGGCCTTTACAGATGCTGACTATCAAGCATTATTAGTGATAGGCAAGAAGCAATGGTGCATGGATGTGTGAGCCCATGTGGCTAAAAGCAATTGGTGGTAGCTAGATCCTGTGTTGAAATTGAGCACAGAGTAATGTCGCAAAGAGTGTGTGACCTCATGTGACTGCGTCTTTTTCTAGATGATCTCTTTGGGAGTCCACGAAGGAGGTCCAATGAGACTATAGACAACCATCAAAATTGCTCACAACAATCCGGCTTAACATGATTGAATCAAACATGTGGAGATTGGTCGACATTCCATTAAAGAAAAGTTGAACAATGGTTAATTTGATTATCATTTCTTAAATCAGAGGATCAGTTACGTGAAATCATTACCAAAGGTCTTAATGGAAATGTATTTCACCCCATTGGTTGCAAGTTGGGCATGAGGGGTATCTATGAACCAACTTGAGGGAAGTGCTAATTTGTATTAGTCTATATGTTGTTTTCTTTCATGTAGTTTTTTTCTTTCTGATTAAGGGTATTTATGTAACTTATATATATATATATATATATATATATATATATATATATATATATATATATATATATATATATATACAGATAGGCTCAGGTGCCGACTTCCTGTGCGGACTTTTTGTGCGGACTTTGTCCTTATCCCGTAAGTGGTGCCCTCGTAGTCCCAAAAACTTTTGTTATTTACTCTAGATGGTCCCCCTCTTGTCTTATACTAAAACCTTAATTTAAGACCATATAATTAAAAGATTTATAATTTAGACCCAAAATTGGTATCAAGACCTTAAAGATTTTAGAACCTCACCAAATTCCGACCCAAACCCAAATTCTGGTATCAGAGCCATAAGACGTTCCTTTTAGACTAAAAAGACTTTAATGCCCTTGGGATTTATCCCTCGCATTTACCAAGATATTTTTGGATCCAACCCAGACTACGAACCTATACCCATAATTGATGTAGACTCAGTAGGTTGCTTAACCTCTCACATAGACGGTTGTTCACACATTGAACATATCCCAGCCAAACACGCAAACAGTACGCAAACAGTAGACAAGTCACTGCTAGTGCTATTAATAGCATAATAGACCAAAATAACTGTATACTGCTTATATTAAGACAATTAATAAAAGACACTCAAACCTTAGAAACAGAGATAAAAAATATCTCTAAAAGATTATAAGACACAGATAATCAAATCCCAATAGACTTAGTTCATGTTTTACAAGAAATAAATATTAAGACAAATCATATAGAAGTCCTTAACAAAGACCTTTTAGAAATTAAGACTTTAATTAAAAATCAAGACAGTGAGTTAATTAAACTTACTAAAGAACAAGCTAAGCTTATCCCTAGACTAGATAGTTATCTTCCTAATGGAGATAGTTAGATCAGACTGGAATGAGGTATCAAAAGATCTCTCCATTCAGACGTTATCAGAATTTTATCAAAGAATTTTAGAAAAGATAAATGATGATAGATTTTATTATAAGATAAATGAAAATGAGATTGCCAACGCGGCTAAGGCAACTAGACTTATATTAGAAAGATTAAATTTAATTTCTACATCCATAGCAGCTGCCAAAGACTATAACTGTAGCTTTATTAAAGACTTGCATTTAGACTTAAAAGCTAAGACAGAAGGATTAACCACCTTCTACACAGACTTTGTTAAATTCCAACAAAATTTAGCAAATTACCTTAATAATAGGGAAAGCCATAACCTATCCAAAATGGATAGTATTATTAATGAACTTAGACTAGACATGGCCCAAGTAGAAGAAAAATACAAAGAAATTATAAACGGAATTAAGGCCGTATATAATAAACCATCCCAAGCAGAAATAGACTCTCGTTTTATTCTAACTAGGTTAGATAAAATTGAAAAGACTATAGAAGCCATAAAAGTTAGAACTATGCAACAACTAGAAAAAGATAATGAAGTAAAAGACTATATCACTAACGTTGGTAAAACCATCGTTAATTCTCTAGCTAGACATAGTGAAGAAACTTCTGAAAAGACTAGAAAGGAGAACAAGAATTTTAAAGAAGAAATCCTTAACCAGATAAAAAGACAAAAGGATTATTCAGACTTCTTAGATAGAATTGAAAAAAGACTTGAACAAAAACAGGTAACCACCTGTAAGTTTAAAGAATCCCCTCCTATAGAAACTAGAGAAAGAAGTACCATAGGTAAACGAATCATAAATGATGGATTAGATAAGACTAATAAGATAGCCAGCTCTATCCCAAATATTGGACATAGTAATCACATGCTCCAAAGAATTAAGGATTCATCCTCCAATGTTAGGACATGGCGGAAAGAAAGAAATTTCACCAATCCCCTCCAATGGAAAGAATGGGGTGAAGTTGACTGGAAGATTGTTGAAGATTCCATTCATAATGGACAACTTCCAGCCGTTAGATATATATACTTGTTTAAAGAAGGTGCCACTCCTAAGACTCCCAATTATAACATGACCTACCATTGTAGAAATCATGTGTTAGACAAATCCTATACTGAGCTTCAAGTATTTGACTCAGAATGGTTAGATCTAGAGGAACTGATAGGAAGTTCCAATTTCTAACCTTTGGACTCTTTCAAGCAAGAATCTAAGGATTACATAGACCTCAGAATAGTATCAACATATTATGTTGTTTAGTAGACAAAAGATGGAAAGACTTTGAGAAAAGCCTTATTGGGATAGCGCAATTAGAAATGTCAGACAACATAGGATACTTTAATGTCATTCCGGCATTTACAGTAACCGTAGACACAACCAAACATTTTAAGTTAATCCTATATGCTAGTGGCTATGAAGACTATATTATCCCAGATGCTAATATAAACATAGAATTTCAAAGCTATGTGAAGTTCTCCCAATTTCCTTATGAAGGAATGCAATCGGGAATTCCTAGCGGTAGACTTAATGAAGAAATCTTAGTTAGAACCAATGTGTCAGACTATAATCATACTTACAGTATTAGGAATGCTGGACCTATGAAAGAAAAAGCTAAGACCCTCTGGCAATTGCCAGAATTTCAAGAAACTAAGACTATACAAAATAAACCGTTGTTTATTAATCAAGACGACGTCACTGGAAATGTTACCATCCAAAAGATGGAAAATGACTATAGAAAGTTTTGTTTATCAAACATCCAAAAGATGGAAAATGACTTCAGATATTGTATTTTTCATGGAAAATTAGTGTTACCGAACTTACTCTTACGGTTCGTTTGGTTCGTGGTAAATTATTTTTCACCGTGTTAAAAAATAATTCACCTAGGTAAAATTTGTGTTTAGTTGGATATTTAATATGGTGAAATAAAATGAATATGGTGAAAAGTGGGGTGAAACTTTAACCATTTTAAATCATGGGTAAAGTGAATAGTTTAACAGGTGAAAACAATAAAATTTATCTTATTATCAAACTAACCCTTATTTCCACTTCCAACTATCAGATATAATAACACATTACTTACATAAAAACGTTTTTTTTTAAATTTAAAATAGCGTTTTCATAACTCTTTTAAATTTTTTTTATAACTGCTTAAAAAATGTTTTTTTTATTAAAAATAACTGTTAAAAAATAATTTCTAAAAAACGTTATTTTTTTAAAAACAGTTATTATAATTTTATTTGTTCAAAAATTATTTTTAAAACAGTTATAAAAACGTTATTTTTTTTAAAGTTATAAGAATGTTTTTGTATTAAATATAATCTTTTTTATAACTGTTTCAAAAATGTTTTTTTTATTGAAAACACCTGTTGAAAAATTATTTCTAAAAAAGCGTTATTTTTTTAAAAACAGTTATAAAAATATTATATAAATATAAATGTTTTTTTTTTTGAAAATAACTGTTAAAAAAACGTTATTTTTGTAAAAACAGTTATAAAAATGTAATTTGTTTTAAAATTATTTTAAAACAGTTATTAAAACGTTAGTTTTTATAAAAATCTAAGAAAGTTTTAAAAACATTTTTGTATTAAAAATAACGTTTTTATAACTGTTTTAAAAATAATTTTTTTTATAACTGTTTTAAAAATGATTTTTTTATTGAAAATAACTGTGTTGAAAAATTATTTCTAAAATAATGTTATTTTTTTAAAAACAGTTATTAAGAAGTTATTTTTTAAAAAAAGTTATAAAAACGTTTTTGTATTAAAGATTAACATTTTTATAACTGCTTTAAAAATATTTTTTTATAACTTTTAAATTCTTTTTTGAATAACGTTTTTATAACTGTTTTAACAATTATTTTTAAAAATGAAGTTTTTATAATTGTTTGAAAAATAATTTTCAAAACCGTTATTTAAAAAAGACGTTTTTAAAATAGTTATAAAAATTATTTTTAAAATAGTTATAAAAACGTAGAGGAATTATAATGTGAAAATGTTAAATATTACTTTACTCATTTTTCATTATATTTGGACAGTATTATGTTTGATTAATGACTAATAAATGTGTTCAATGTGATTTTACCGTGTTACAAATTTATGGAAATGTAATGTTCAAACATGATAAATGCGTGGGTGGGGGTGGGGGGTACGTGTCAAATTTGAGTTATTTAGGTAAAGAGATATTAATTTATTTTTTATAGTCGTGACACTTGTGTGATAAAAATCAAATAGTTAAATATAACTATTTTTGTGTGCATTTGAAGTATGGGGGTAATATGGTTATTTTATTTTTTCACCATATTGCTCTTGACTATCCAAACAACAAATGGAGAAAAAGTTAAAATTTTCACATAGTGAAAATTCGACCATACAAACGGAGATGGTGAAAATAAAATCATCAGGCTAATAATTCACCTTTTACTTTTAACACAGTGAAAAATATTTCATCATGAACCAAACGGACCTTTAGAGTACTTTCCCCTTTAATTTATTATAAATCCCTTCTTGAAATGTTTTTTTTGACTTGATAAAAAATTCCTTCTTTAATATATAATTATATTGAGCATCAATGGCTATTAAATTCTCTTAACCCCCCCCCCCCCCCCCCCCCCCCTCCTCTTTGAGGACAGTAAAGAAATGCAACATTTTCGAGGGGAGAGGAAGAGAGGGTGGGGTGGGTGTACAAGTCCAGTAGATGTTGGAGCTCAGACATGTCGGTTCTGTGTTGGGGTAGGCCAAACAAACAATTAGGATGACATCTTGTGGGAACTCCTTTACGAGTCCTAATTAATATTGAATGCTCAAATGCTTCAATATCGAGATTCCTTAGTTTGCCTCTCTTGAATGTTTTCTTAATAATGACTAATTGGAACTAAATTTTAATCTCTGGTGGTTGCTAAACAGGCTACCGCACCTTCCAAAACTGTTCAATCTACATGGTGCGATGTTTGCAAAGTTAGCTGTAACAGCAAGAGTGTCCTCGGCATACACAATTTGGGGAAGAAGCACCTGAAGAACCTCGAAAAATTAAAGAGCGCTACTGGTGCCCCTGCCTCTAATGCTGTCGCACCCGCTGCAACTCAGATAATTGGGCCAATGGAAAATCCGGAGGCAAGTAAGAGTAAAGTTGTTGGGTTGCGCAAATCTAAAAGGAAGGCGGCCAAATCACAGGCATCAGTGGAGGATTTAGAGACAAAGAGGAGGAAGGCTGTGGAAAGTGGAGCAGCAGCAGATTCTGTGAGGGCGTGCAATATATGCAATGTGGTTTGCAATAGCCCCACGGTCTTCAGTTCTCATCTTGCGGGACAGAGGCATGCTGCAATGCTGAAGAAGAAACATGTACAAGTTGAAATCAAAACGGACGCTATAACCGTTATTGCGCCTCCCTAGTTATGGCTTGTGGTTTGTTCAATATTTAGGTTCGATCCTTTGGTTTTTGTAATTTTGTTGTATTCCTTGGAAACATGCATGTTTCACATTATTTGAATATAGAAATAAAAGTTCGGATTTTTTTCTTTCAAATGACATCAGCGAAAAGCATTTAGAAGCACTCTTAAGCGGTTGGATGTAGAGTGTAGGGGCTTTGTGGTTGGGCGGAAAGTCACTTTTTGTTGGTTGAAGATTGGATTGTATTTATGCGATTTTCTTTCCTTTTCCCCCCATACACTGAGTTGCTTCCTGTGATCCATATTTTTGTGAGCATAGATATAACTATATGGCATTGCCATTGGGTCTACAGACACACATCCAGGGCTGCCTATGATTGCAGAGGGTACAGGAGTGCTGTATTTTCCCGATGTTGTTATTATTATTATTATTATCGAAATGCAAATGTCCGGTGTCGTGATAATAATAATAATAATTATGGGGAAAATAAAGTACTCCTTTACCCTCTGCAATCATGGACAGCCCTGGACGTGTATCCGTAGACCAATTGCCATATTGTCGATGATGACATTTGCATGTGGTGCGACGGGTGTTAGCAGCACAAGGTCTATTATTATTATTATTATTATTATTATTATTATTATTATTATCTAGTTGAACTTCCTCTTTCACATTGAGGTTTAGTGGACATCGTTGCACTAGGTGGTTTATTTATTTATTTCCTAGCACGCACTCATTATGTATCTTCCCTCATTCCCTTCTGTTGTCTACATATATGCAATCTTCGGCTCAGCAGGTTAAAGGTCAGGATTCGATTAAAAATACAACAGTATGAGGATACGATTAAATTGGGTTACGTTTAATATTCTGAGGAATTTACCCTCCGGCGTTCTCAAAACTCATGCTAGAGGCGTATGTTATGGGAGGAGGATGTCCCTTTTGGTTCCCTGAGAATTCCCTTTGTGGGGACCACCCTGAACCAACTTGTATACTGGATTAAACCCGTTTTATAAGTTAGATGTCATATATCTAAATTCTTGACTTATGGATGCGCTAATCCACAACTCACATATTTTTGATAAAATGGGTGTTGCTATTGACACTCCAAAAATTATTTCAAAATATTCACAAGATAAAATAACTTATTAATATCATACCGTCTGTGGTGACAAGAAATCCCAACACAACTAACAAGTAAATGCAATCACCAGAAAAATAAAGAACACGAACAATAATAGTCACAATCACACACAACACAAGATATGTGGTTCGGCAATATGCCTATGTCCATGGTAGGGTTTACTCGTTATATTTCACTTTTTTTTACATACCCTTTGCCTCGGGCCAGGGGTATAATATATATATGAAAATTAAGAGAGTGGGGGTGTTGGATACCAACACGCTAACCCTCTATCCCTTGAATATCTCCTTCGAGATTTTAGGGATAGACCGGGTCATCTCTTGTTAACCATCTTGAGCTTTCTAAGTTTGGGCCGGGCGCTCCCTATTTTTAATAGGGCTTAGTTCGGCTACTCCTTTGGGCCTGCAAAGAGGGAAGTGGTACCCACAATTGCCCCTAAAATTTTTGGACCACAATTTGGGCTCAAGAATTTTAAATAATGACTCTTATTGTGCCCGAATAACATTATTGTGAATTGCGTGAGGTTTGGGGAGCGAAGTGTCTTCTCATTAAGGATTTAGGTGGCAAATCTTCTTCGGTTAGTGTGAACCATCATTAGAAGGGTTTAAATTATTGAGTTGAATCGATCTTTGATACTGCTTCTTAATCTCCAATTCTCGAAACGCTCTTTGCACTCCAGTGTCCCCTCTTGCTCCCAGGCTCTGTCTTTCATCGTCTTCAAGTCATTTTTAACTCTTCGCCTCTCCCTGCCTGTGGCTTTGCATCGTCTCAGGCTGAATCTTACTTCGTAAGTCTCCAAACTTCTTTTTCTTTCTTTGTTGTTGCTGTTATGGTTTATTTATGGCCAAAATAGGTAATAGATATGTGGATGAGTTTAGGGAGTACTATAACATCCCCAACCGGGTGGACATTGAATGTGCCCCTGTTCCTCGCAATGTTCGAGACATTGAGGACGGGCATTGGATTCACGTTCTCTTGTTGTCTTAGAGGGGTCTAACTTTTCTCCCAAATCGCCTGTTTTTACCCTTTAGGTATTTTTACATAGTCCCTGCCCAATGTTCTCCAAACGTTTGGAAAATTGTTAACGGTGTACATAGGATCAACCAGCTCTATGACACTAATTTAGGTCTCGCTGAAATCTGCTATTGTTATACCTTTTCTCGAACGAGCTCGGGTCTCCTTTACTGTAATACCCCGTATTTTTATGCTATATTAATTTGGGAATTTATTAAATTTAATGTCAGTTAATTATTTAATATAAATTCGGAAATTAATTATGTTATAATTATTAACGTGATGAGAGTTAGTAATTATGGGAAATTTGTTGAATATTACTAATGAGCAAAGTAATATATAATATTGGTTCTATTAAATGTCACGAGTGAATAGAATGACAATTTTGGAAATTTAAGTCGGGACGCGCCTGTGTCGCGGTGGGAATAAATGTTGATTAATAAAAGTGAAATATTTTTAAGTTATCCGTATGGTCGTTTTGAGTGCGCCAACGTGTCCGGAAGGGTCGAGATAGTCAGAAAAGTGTACTCGGGGGTTTAGTTTGGGCTTATTTAGCACCCCGAGAGGGCATTTTGGACATTTTGCATTTTTGGGTAATTAAACCCACGAAAATTATTAGGCTATATCAACCATTTAGAATAATCCTTTAGGGTTATCAGACTCAAAACTTTAGAATGGCCATAGGAGAGGGAAGGAGAAAGCTTTCCAAGCAATCCAAGGCCAAAAAGTCACCCGATTGCACCGCCACTACCACCAACGCGTAGATCGCGCGACGGGGAATGCAACCACACCAAAATCGTCCACAAATCAGAATTCTAAAATTTCCAGGCAAGTATTTATCTTGTTTATTTTCGTTAATGCATCGTTCATGTTAGTCTAAGGTGATTAGGATGAGTTTGGTAGAAGAAAATCCATGTTGGAGATAGGAAAATCGCATGTAGTAATGATTTGAATGATAATCTGGAAACCCCTTCATATGTAGAGACTTAACCACGAATTTATGATGAATTAGGAGTAGAAATTTCTGGAAAAAGACTGATTAGAACTATGTTAAAGAAATTCTAGGGTTCTTGAGATTAATATGAGTTTTTGGCGTATTAATCCATGGTTATTGATGAAAATTTGCATGCTTTACGTAGAAGATGTATAATATGCGTTTATACTGTTAGTAGTAAAATTTTTTGGGCGATTAGGAATGAAAAATCTGGATTTGGATGAGGTTGTGTGATAGAACCCGTAACTGGTTACCTGCAGAATTCGCCATACCTGCTTGATCGATCGATCGAGCCAAGAGCTTCGATCGATCTAAGGTTCGATCGATCGAGCCCCTGCCCTCGATCGATCGACCCCTTCTGGAAGACTTATATTTCCCTTTTAAAATAGTTAAATTAATTCTAAATGAAGAATACTCCTTAGACACCCTTATTAAAATACTTTGGGAGATAAAGATGACCAGTAGGATTTATTAATGATTAAGAGACCTCTAATGTAAGGCGAAATTTACATTTTTGGGGTGTTTATATATAAGGGACGATGGAATTTTGTATTAAAGGGAGAGATACGTAAAATAGTTACGATGGAAAATAGATGAATACCTACTGAATTTTACACTTGGGAGGATAGAGTCCATGAGTGTTACGTAGTAAGTTGGAATAATCCCTCAGATTAAAGTTAAAGACAAACCGTTATACGTGATAACTAATAATGAGAAAATAAGGATAAATATCGTGATTATGGGTTATGGGATGAACCTAAATTGATATGATAAAAGTAGTATATTTATATGACTGTGTGTATGCATATATTATATACATGTGAAAATCATGCCCGCGCTACTTGCTATCCCCGAGGTTACCGCGCTGGGACAATCTTATCTCGATGGGACCTTTACGGGGGATATTGACTTGTACCCAAGAAGATAGGAATCCTAGGTACAAGCTATCGAATTGATAATCACGGTCCTAAGAGACGCGAGGGTATGTGCTGACCTCTTGGACTTGAAAACTATGCTTCGCCTCAATATTGTTTGTGTATGTATTAATACAGTTCGAGAGTGATTCTGAACGTGTATTTCCCTTAGTACGAGTGATACGGGGATTGGATAGTAGAGTATGCCCGCACCATAATTTTTATGTGGGGTGCTGTTAGAATATATATATATATATATATATATATTTATACGAGTATTTAATATATATGTGGGATTCTGAAATTTGGAACTGCCTACTGTGTTATGGTAAGTAAGACATGAATAATGACTTCAAATTGGAAATACCTGTTTTGAAAAGTATAATATGACACTGGGAAACTTTATTAATAAATAAAGTTAAAATGAGAGCTTTGTTACTGAATAAAATTTTCCTCTTAAACAATTATATTGTTGAGTTTTAAATCTTACGAGTAACCTAAGATAAGTTAAACCATTGGGAAGATTAGTGCGATATAAGATAAGATAAACTATTGGGAAGATTAGTACGATAGGCGTGCACATTAGAAGAGAGGTGAGAATTTCTCGAGAGAGTGCCGCACTAATATGTTGTTGCATTGGCCTGTAAACATTTTAAATACTTGCTAAACTAATTTTAAATCATTTACACTATCGGGCTCTGACCCGTTTCTATTTTCCTTTCTCTCTTGTATATATATGTATATATTACAGGTGCCCAGCCACAGGGGCGTCTTGCGTAGGATCCTTTGGAAGGAACGCGCTGCATCTTAGGTGGGAGTTGCAGGTTTTTGCTTAGACGACTTCATTTATTTTATTCCACTCCTAGCTTATTTTTTCAGTTGGGCATGTGTCGCTCGTTTCCATTATCCATTTGTTTTGTTGGACATTGTGATTCATTTATTTCTAGTATTGTTACCTTGGGATTTATTACTGTCTGGATGTTTTGCTTTAAGTTTTAATGTTGGGATTTAGTTGTTGAATGTTTAAATTATTTGGATTATATGTTCCAGAATAATTGTGGTGTGATTCGTTAATATTGAATTATTGTAAAGATTTAAATCTTGGTTTATAAAATAAAATTTGGAAAGTAATGTCTAAAAATGGTTTTGACAGTTAGCTTGATTAATTAGGGTGTTTAAATTGGAAAAGTTATTTTTCGACAGTGATGCTAAGAATGAACCAACTGTTCACCTTGATTTAATTTAATAAAGGAGTGATCGCCCGGTATTTAATTAGGCGGGGTGTCACAGGTGGTATCAGAGCATCATGTTCTAGTGTCCTTAGGATCTGTACGGCTTATTTCGCTTTCAGCTTAGCATTTTTGTTATAGAGCCCTATTTTAGGATTGTTGTATTCTTGCTTTTACGTTTACGTCTTCAGCTATTTGAGATTTGATAATAACTGTAGACTAATAAATTTCTTCACGTTTCAGATGCCTTCGAGACCTGCACCAAAGGATAGGCGTGCCCAAGCCGAGCAGCCAGCAGCTCCGGCTCAGGGTACGATGAATGCTAATGAGGTAGCCGCTATTGTTGCTCAGGCGGTGAATGCCGCGTTAGCGGTGGTACAATAGTCTCCACCCCAGATTCAGACAGTGGCGCCAGTATCTGCACAGCTTCCATCAGCATGGGAGCGGGTTAGGGATGCCTTTCAGAAGGCGCATCCCCCTGAGTTCTCGGGTAGTTCCGATGTTGTCATAGTCAGCCAATGGAAGAAAGATATCCAGCGGCATCTTCGTATGCATGAGTGCACAGACGTACATAAGCCGATATTGGCTTCCTTCAAGCTAATGGGGGCCGCTTTGCAGTGGTGGGAGTCCACCACCACATTGGAGGAGAGGGATACAATCCCGATTCAGTCGTTCTGGGAGCAGTTTGACCGCAAGTACTTTCCACCCGCCGTGCAGACTGAGATGAGGCGAAAATTACTGAACTTGAAGCAGGAAAATTCTACCGTTGCTGAGTATGAGGAGGAGTTCATGATACTTCTAACCATAGTGCCAGATGAGGCACCCACTGAGGGTAAGAAGATAATGTTGTTTGTGGACGGGTTAGCTTGGAGGATCCGTCAGCATCTTATAAGGAATTTGTCTCTGAGTACCTTTACAGATGTACTCAATGCTGCCTTACTACACTGCCAGGATCACCGCTTCCATCTGCAGGGAAGCAAGCGAGCAGGAGAGTCCGGCCAGCAGGGCAGGACAGGGGGTAGTGGCGCTGGTGGAGCACCGACATCCCAGGGACAGACTCGTCAGCATGAGCAGAGTTCCCATCAGGGGGACCCTGCTAAGCGCTTCCGATCAGGTGATTCCAGGCAGGGATTTGGGGGTTATAGGCAGGGTCAGTAGGGCTAGCCTAATCAGCAGGGCCAACAAGGCCAACACCGACAGCAGCAGGGTCAGCAGCAGGGCCAACATCGTTTTCATCAGGGCCAACAGGGCCAGTGGCGGGGTGGTAACGGCCAACAGGGTCGTGGTCAGCAGGGTCAGAAGGGAGGTAACTTCAGAGGCCGATGTTTTGTGTGCGGCAAGAATGGCCATAAGCGCCAGGATTTCCCAGAGGGTGATAGGGCCCCACAGCAGCAGGGTGCCCGTAATGAGCCACATAGGCCACTTTTTCCAGCTGCCCTCCCAGCACCAGCCCAGGTACCAGCCCTACCATCCATTCCAGCAGCTCCAGTGCAGCAGGGGCAGTTACAGTATGGACGTGTCTATAACGTCCACCAGGCAGCAGCTCCGCAGGCACCACCCGCGATTGAGGGTATGTTTCCTATCCATGGTACTATGGGTCGAGTTTTATTTGATACTGGGGCGACGCACTGTTTTATAGCTACCCATTTTGCGACGGCCTTAGGATTATTAGCCACAGCAGAGAGCACTGTGACGTGTGTAGACGCACCACTGGGAAATGGTTCGCTTATTTTCTTTATATGTCGGGGTGTGGGGGTAGAGATTGGTAGCTTGGTATTACCTGCAGACATGTTAGTCTTAGATATGCATCAGCATGACGTTATTATCGGTATGGATTGGCTCGCTGCTTATAGGGCCATGATAGATTGTTTTGGTGGGAGTATTGTTTTTGCCATTCCGGGGCAAGAGATGTTTGTAGTGGCGATGCCTCGCCCAGAGGGAGGCTCGACCGCTCATTTGTATTACATAGAGGAGGATACCTCTAAGGAGGTTGTGATTCCCTTAGACTCGATCCCAGTTGTTCGTGAGTATTCCGATGTATTTCAAGAGATACCAGGCCTACCCCCCAGTCGAGAGATAGACTTTGTCATAGATTTATTACCGGATACTAGACCTATAGCACGCGCTCCATACCGTATGGCTTCGGCGGAAATGCGAGAGTTACGAGATCAGATAGAGCAGCTGTTAGGTCAGGGCTTCATTCGTAGGAGTACCTCACCTTGGGGCGCTCCAGTCTTGTTTGTGAAGAAGAAAGATGGTTCACTGAGGCAATGTGTGGACTACCGGGAGTTGAACAAGGTCACGATACGGAACAAGTATCCGTTGCCTCGAATCGATGATCTGTTCGACCAGTTGAGGGGAGAAACTTTCTTTTCGAAGATAGATCTGAGGTCGGGGTACCATCAGCTACGTATTTGGGAGCAGGATGTTTCAAAGACCGCTTTCTTGACAAGATACGGGTACTATGAGTTCAGAGTGATGCCATTTGGCCTCACAAATGCTCCAGCCGTGTTCATGAACTTAATGAATCGAGTGTTCAGAGAGTTCTTGGATCAATTTGTCATCGTCTTCATAGATGACATTTTGATATATTCACACTCCGAGGAGGAGCATGCCGAGCACTTGAGGCAGGTCCTTCAGACTCTACGAGAGCATCAGTTGTATTCTAAGTACGAGAAGTGCGAATTCTGGTTGCGAGAAGTACAATTCTTGGGACATGTTGTTTCTGAACAGGGGATAGCAGTTGACCCGAGTAAAGTATCAGCGGTGAGGGAGTGGGGACAGCCCACGACACCGACGAAAGTGCGTAGTTTCTTTGGATTAGCAGGATACTACAGGAGATTCATTAGGGAGTTTTCCAAAATAGCGAGTCCATTGACGAATCTGACTCGCAAAGGGGTTCCATATGTTTGGGATGATGCTTGCCAATTGGCTTTCGACGAGCTGAAAGACAAGCTTACTTCAGCACCGGTCCTTGCTTTACCAAAGCTGGGTGTGGAGTACCTGGTTTACACCGATGCCTCTTTACGGGGACTTGGGGGAGTACTTCAGCAGGAGGAGAAGGCTATAGCTTTTGCCTCCCACAAGCTTAAGCCGCATGAGAAGAATTATCCCACCCACGACCTGGAGTTAGTAGCTGTCGTTTTTGCATTGAGGATATGGAGGCACTATTTATCGGGGGAGAAATTCCGCTTGTTCATAGACCACAAGTCACTGCAGTACCTGTTCACTCAGCGAGAACTGAATATGCATCAGCGCAGATGGTTAGAGTTTGTGAAGAACTATCAGTTCGACATACAGTACCATCCGGGGAAGGCCAACGTAGTTGCTGATGCGTTGAGCCGTAGATCGGTAGACGATGTAGCGGACGTCTGGAAAGCAAAGTGGAAGGAGTTGGGTCACCAGGACGCAGTAGCCCGTTCCTTCATATCTATTATGACAGTGACACCCGAGATTGTTACGAGGGTGATACATACACATACCGCAGACCCCAAACCCGTTTTGTCAGGAACAGATTGCACGACTTTTAGCTGAGGGTGCTGAGTCCTATTCTGTTAGTTCTGATGGGGGTTTGAGGTTTAATGGGATATTGGTGGTTCCAAAAGGAGCAGAATTACGTCATGCAGTGATGACCCAGTCTCACGGGTCTCGATTTGCAGTACATCCTGGGGGAGATAAGATGTACCAGGATATGAGGCGACAATACTGGTGGAGTGGGATGAAAAAGGACATTGCTGAGTTCGTGTCCAAGTGTTCTACCTGCCAGCTGGTAAAGGTGGACCATCAGAAACCGTCAGGGTTGCTTCAGCCATTGGAGATACCCGCGTGGAAGTGGGAGAGTATTTCCATGAATTTTATTACAGGGTTGCCTACAGCACAGCGGGGCCACGACTCTATCTGGGTGATTGTAGACCGTTTGATCAAGGTGGCTCATTTTCTGTCGGTGCGGACAGACTATACCACGGGTCAGTATGCTCAGTTGTTTAATGCTGAGATTGTCAGATTACATGGGATGCCCCTGAATATTGTGTCAGATAGAGACAAGATTTTCGTGACGCGTTTCTGGGAGAGCTTTCAGGAGGCTATGGGTACTGAGTTGAGGATGAGTTTAGCTTATCACCCACAGACAGATGGACAGACAAAGCGTACTAATCAGATGTTGGAGGATATGCTGCACATGTGTGTTCTTGATTTTGGAGGAGGTTGGGAGCCACATCTTCCACTGGTAGAGTTTGCTTATAATAACTCTTATCTGTTCACGATTGGCATGGCTCCATTCGAGGCTTTGTATGGCAGACCTTGTCGTTCACCAACTTGTTGGCTCGATGTTGGGGATAACAAGTTGCTAGGACCAGAGGTAATTCAGGAAACCTCCGCGAGGATTGAGATGATCAGGAGTCGCATTCGAGTAGCCCAGGACAGGAAGAAAAGCTACGCCGATGCGAAACGATTCTTCCGGGAGTTTAATGTGGGGGACCAAGTGTTACTACGTGTATCTCCTATGAGAGGAGTGATGAGGTTCGGGAAGAAAGGGAAATTGGCCCCGAGGTACGTGGGACCATTTCCCATTATCGAGAGGATTGGGCCGGTAGCATACAGATTGGGACTGCTAGAGCATTTACATCGCATTCATGATGTATTCCACATCTCGTCGTTGAGACGATATCTTCGGGATGATATGGCCCATACTCACATTGCGATAGATGAGAGAGACTTACAGCCTGACAGCTCTTACGAGGAGAGACCGGTGGCTATCCTAGACCATAGCGAGAGGAGATTGATGTCGAAGGTAGTTCCACTTGTACGGGTTTAGTGGGAGCATCATAATGTGGAGGAATCCACTTGGGAGCGTGAGGCAGATATGCGCGAGAGATACCCAGATTTATTCTTACCAGGTATGCCTTATATTTCGAATTTCGGGACGAAATTCCGTTATTAAGGGGGAAGTATGTAATACCCCGTATTTTTATGCTATATTAATTTGGGGATTTATTAAATTTAATGTGAGTAAATTATTTAATATAAATCCGGAAATTAATTATGTTATAATTATTAACGTGATGAGAGTTATTAATTATGGGAAATTTGTTGAATATTACTAATGAGCAAAGTAATATATAATATTGGTTCTATTAAATGTCACGAGTGAATAAAATGACAATTTTGAAAATTTAAGTCGGGACGCGCCTGTGTCGCGTCGGGAATAAATGTTAATTAATAAAAGTGAAATATTTTTAAGTTATCCGTATGATCGTTTTACGTGCGTCAACGTGTCCGTAAGGGCCGAGATAGTCAGAAAAGTGTACTCGGGGGTTTAGTTTGGGTCTCGGGGCATTTTTAGGCTTATTTAGCACCCCGGGAGGGCATTTTGGACATTTTGCATTTTTGGGTAATTAAACCCACGAAAATTATTAGGCTATATCAGCCATTTAGAATAATCCTTTAGGGTTATCAGACTCAAAATTTTAGAACGGACATAGGAGAGGGAAGGAGAAAGCTTTCCAAGCAATCCAAGGTCAAAAAGTCACCCGATTGCACCGCCACCACCACCAACGCGTAGATCGCGCGACGGGGAATGCAACCACACCAAAATCGTCCACAAATCAGAATTCTAAAATTTTCAGGCAAGTATTTATCTTGCTTATTTTCGTTGATGCATCGTTCATGTTAGTCTAGGGTGATTAGGATGAGTTTGGTAGAAGAAAATCCATGTTGGAGATATCAAAATCGCATGTAGTAATGATTTGAATGATAATCTGGAAACCCCTTCATATGTAGAGACTTAACCACGAATTTATGATGAATTAGGAGTAGAAATTTCTGGAAAAAGACTGATTAGAACTATGTTAAAGAAATTTTAGGGTTCTTGAGATTAGTATGAGTTTTTGGCGTATTAATCCATGGTTATTGATGAAAATTTGCATGCTTTACGTAAAAGATGTATAATATGGGTTTATACTGTTAGTAGAAATTTTTTTTGGGCGATTGAGAATGAAAAATCTGGATTTGGATGAGGTTGTGTGATAGAAGCCGCAACTGGTTACCTGCAGAATTCGCCATACCTGCTTGATCGATCAAGCCCCTGCCCTCGATCGATCGACCCCTTCTGGAAGACTTATATTTCCCTTTTAAAATAGTTGAATTAATTCTAAATGAAGAATACTCCTTAGACACCCTTATTAAAATACTTTGGGAGATAAAGATGACCAGTATGATTTATTAATGATTAAGAGACCTTTAATGTAAGGCGAAATTTACATTTTTGGGGTGTTTATATATAAGGGACGATGGAATTTTGTATTAAAGGGAGAGATACGTAAAATAGTTACGATGGAAAATAGATGAATACCTACTGAATTTTACACTTGGGAGGATAGAGTCCATGAGTGTTATGTAGTAAGTTGGAATAATCCCTCAGATTAAAGTTAGAGACGAACCGTTATACGTGATAACTAATAATGGGAAAATAAGGATAAATGTCGTGATTATGGGTTATGGGATGAACCTAAATTGATATGATAAAAGTAGTATATTTATATGACTGTGTGTATGCATATATTATATACATGTGAAAATCATGCCCGCGCTACTTGCTATCCCTGAGGTTACCGCGCTGGGACAATCTTATCTCAATGGGACCTTTACGGGGGATATTGACTTATACCCAAGAAGATAGGAATCCTAGGTACAAGCTATCGAATTTATTGTCACGGTCCTAAGAGACGCGAGGGTATGTGCTGACCTCTTGGACTTGGAAACTATGCTTCGCCTCAATATTGTTTGTGTATGTTTTAATACAGTTCGAGAGTGATTCCGAACGTGTATTTCCCTTAGTACGAGTGATACGGGGATTGGATAGCAGAGTATGCCCGCACCATAATTTTTATGTGGGGTGCTGTTAGAATATATATATATATATATATATATATATATATACGAGTATTTAATATATATGTGAGATTCTGAAATTTGGAACTGCCTACTGTGTTATGGTAAGTAAGACATGAATAATGACTTCAAATTGGAAATACTTGTTTTGAAAAGTATAATATGACACTGGGAAACTTTATTAATAAATAAAGTTAAACTGAGAGCTTTGTTACTGAATAAAATTTTCCTCTTAAACAATTATATTGTTCAGTTTTAAATCTTACGAGTAACCTAAGATAAGTTAAATCATTGGGAAGATTAGTGCGATATAAGATAAGATAAACCGTTGGGAAGATTAGTACGATAAGCGTGCACATTAGAAGAGAGGTGAGAATTTCTCAAGAGAGTGCCGCACTAATATGTTGTTGCATTGGCCCATAAACATTTTAAATACTTCTAAACAAATTTTAAATCATTTACACTATCGGGCTCTGACCCGTTTCTATTTTCCTTTCTCTCTTGTATATATATGTATATATTACAGGTGCCCAGCCACAGGGGCGTCTTGCGTAGAATCCTTTGGAAGGAACGCGCTGCAGCTTAGGTGGGAGTTGCAGGCCTCTTGCTTAGACGACTTCATTTATTTTATTCCACTCCTAGCTTATTTATTCAGTTGGGCATGTGTCGCCCGTTTCCATTATCCATTTGTTTTATTGGACATTGTGATTCATTTATTTCTAGTATTGTCACCTTGTGATTTATTACTGTCTGGATGTTTTGCTTTAAGGTTTAATGTTGGGATTTAGTTGTTGAATGTTTAAATTATTTGGATTATATGTTCCAAAATAATTGTGGTGTGATTCGTTAATATTGAATTATTGTAAAGATTTAAATCTTGGTTTATAAAATAAAATTTGGAAAGTAATGTCTAAAAATGGTTTTGACAGTTAGCTTGATTAATTAGGGTGTTTAAATTGGAAAAGTTATTTTTCGACAGTGATGCTAAGAATGAACCAACTGTTCACCTTGATTTAATTTAATAAAGGAGTGATCGCCCGGTATTTAATTAGGCGGGGTATCACATTTACCTGAAAGCTAGGAGTCCTGATAGGGTGTTGGTAGTCAGTCTACCTTATTCCCATATGGATTATTGGCACAAAGGCTTTATCGCCAGAAACTGGCAGTTCCCTCCCCAGACCGAGGGGACTAGGTACAGGGGACCTATGATTCCCTTCTTCGGGGAGGAGCATATAGGTAGATATTTTTCTTGTATTGCTTATTGATTTCCTGTTAGTGTGTTCTTTCTCTTATGTCTTTTTTTTCTTTTTCAACGAAGGCGATGGCGAAGAACTTGGAACCTGCTCCCTATGAAATCCGAGCTGCGGAGCTGATAAAAGCTTGAAAGATAAGGGAACCTCTGGCTGACGACGAGCATCTGAGATCGGCTGTTTTCACTTTAGAGTACAAAAACACAGGAATCGGCTTCATTGCCCGACCTGTTGATAGCATTCCTCACCTCGATATCCCAGAAGAGGTCGTTGCTGAGCCAATTCAGTTGGACAAGGAGGAGAGTAGCTCTGGTGAATACATTGTAGGAGGTGACATGGGTGGTAGTGGCGAAGACGAGTCTGTTGAAGTTGAATCCAACGAGGAAGAGTCAGGTAGTGAGAGGTATTCGGAGGGATCTTCTAGCTTGGAGGCACTTTCAGAAAGCTCCAGTGAGGAAGATATGGTTCCCCCTTGGAGGAATCTGATCGGGGATGGCGATGATGACGATATTTTGCTATCTCGCAGGCTAAAAATGTAGAAGTCTGGACCTGGGGACACTGTTACTGGTTCCAAGATTATAGCCCATGATAAGGAAATGAAGAAGGAGGATGAGTTGGTGAGAGAGAGAGAAAGGAAGAAAGAGGAAGAGAGGGTGAGGTTTGCAACCGAGAATAAGGAAAGGGAAGAAGAGAGGAGGAGAGAGGAGGCTAGGACAAAGAGAACACATGCCTCCCTGGTTCCTGTGTACGCCTTGGCCGAGGGGGCCTCTGTCGCCCTAACTCCTCAGCTGGCTCCTGTAGTGCTCGAGAGAGCGATTTTTCCAGCTGATCATGAGCGGCCATCAGCAATAGGGGCTGACCAGTTAGCCCTGAAAGCAAGTCAGGGGCTAGCATTGGTAAGTCTATTAATTTTCTTTTTTTCTGCAAATTTTTTCTTGTTATTCTCTTCGCTCATGTTTTCTTGTTTATCTGTAGCTCGTGTCTGATTTCACCTTCCTCTAAAGAACTGCAAGAGCTGCGGCAGTCTTATGACATGGTCATAACGAGAAAGCTAACAGTTGTTGAGGAAAATAAGGTAATTGTCGAGAAGACGAAGAAGCTGGAGTTTGAGGCCTCTACCGTCAAGGAGACCTCTTACAACGCTGGGTGAGCAGCAGCATATGATGATGCTGATGCCCAAATTGACTACATCAGCCGGTCCAACTTCAAAAAATGTTGGGATAAGGCTTTGCTTGCTGCTGGGGTAGATGTTGACTCCCTTCTCTTTGACGAGCATGACTGTAATGACCCATCTTTTATATGTTCATATATATTTTTAAATGTTTTATTATTTCATATGTGATATGAATAATGTTAATTTATTGTTTTAGTCTAATTCTCCCTTCATAAATCATGAAATATCAAATTAGTTACAAACATAAAATTTAAAGTTTTCGGTAGGAGTGTTCATATGGGAGACTAGTTTTGACCATTATAATATAACAATTGACTTGAGGTAAAAACAATAAAGTTGTAGATATATAAATCAGGTTTCTAACACAACAAACGGTGCATTAAACAGAGGTCCGAGCAAGAAGTTAGACAGAAATGATGAAATAAGGGCAAATTTGTCCGTCCTTTAAGATGTATTTTGTCCTATTACCATACCATGTGTAATATTTTGATTGGTTGAAGGGGAGGCTAGTTAGGCCGACTGAAACACTTTGAAATAACCTCATTTTTCATCAAAAATTGATTAAATCAAAGTCTTATGGAATATCCTAAGCTAAATGATAAGTTTTAGGGTAGAAAATGAAATTTATGAAACTTTGGGGACTTGATTTTGAAATAATGAAAGTTTTAGGGACTAAAATGAAAATATATAAAGGACCATTTTCTAAATAAAATATTTTCAAGGACCTCTAAGAAATATTGAAAATGTATGGTGTAAAATTACTAAAATACCCTTCATGTGTAAAATGACCCTAATACCCTTAATAACTTTACACGTTGTGCTTCTTTTGGACACATCCACCGCATACGTGTCACCTTTATAGGAAAGGATAAAACCCATGTCAATCCTTTAGAAAAAGTTAAAACACATGTCGCATCCGGGTGAATTAAGGCTGCAAGATAGCCCTGTTATGTGACACGCGACATGCTGACTCACCCAAATGGATGCTTAGTCATTGGGACACATGTCAACACCCTAATAACTTTGGGAAACTATTAATAAGGCCTTAGGATAAGTTCCTATACGAAATTACTCCAAAAGATCAAAAGGAAATAGTGAGAGAATGTGCGGGGAAAGTTTAAGAAGAAGTTTCGTCTCAAGATTAATGAGCGATCCAAGACTCTGTTTCTGTAACTTCGGATTTCTGTTCTAGGTGAGTACTCTGTGACATTCCTTGTGTATTTGATTATATGATATCATGCAAACTATATATATATTTTTTGAAATGATTTTATTCTCAAAATACATCTAATACCGATGATTCCGTCGTTTGTTATATGTGTATATCTCTCGATATATACTTCTGATTTGAATTCTGAAATTATTGATTCGGCCTATGGAAACTCTCTTACTATGTTGGCCTTGACTACCGGGTGGAAATATTTGGGTGGTACCTTCCCAGCTGGTTTATCGTTGGTGTGCCCTAAATAAGGCGTTGTTTCAGATATCATGATTTTCTGTCTGTGTTGTTGCAAGTGAAAACATTTGGTAACATTATCTGTTTATCTGGGTATTAGAGCGTACATGGCCATCAAAATAAAATTGAACAATTGACATATTGCTCAAACTGTTTTATCTGTTCTGTTCTGAACTGTTATTCTGAAAATATATACAGTCAATTTAACTTATATATTTTATTGCAAATTCCTATCCATATATGTATATGCCTTATGTTGTAAATTAAATAGGTATCAATTTTCTGAACCTGGAATGTCTGGAGATTAATTCTCACTCGGCTTTTAGCTGATGTTGTATAAATAACCATTTTTTAGGAAATAAGTAGGTTCACGGAGGAAACGAAAAGGGACTGTGTTAAAGATTTAGATTTTAGAGCTCCTTTTGTTATTATGTTTGTTTTATCATTTAGAGCATGTTTGGCTCTCTTGTAATAAGATTTAAATTTTTTCTTAAGTTGTAATTCATCGTTATTTGTAATATAAATGAAGTTTTCTTTTAGAAAGCTCTGATGACATAATCCTTTTACTTTCGGTAGTTTATGATTCATAACCATGTGATTATATTTCCGCTGCACTTATTTAAGGAAACAATTTAAGTCAGAATATATGTTGCCTTGGTGGCATGTCAAGACACTCGTTCCCTACTACTAATTTTTGGACGGGGTCGTGACAATGACCCTGGTCCTAAACCTATCATAGGAGAGGTGCCTGCCTCTGTTGCTGACGAGGTCCCAGCTGCTCGAACTGTTGAGGGTTCTACTGCTGCCAATGCCCCTGTTGGTCAAGGAATAACAGCTGTTCCTGCTGAGGGAGGTGCAGGTGGGATAGGGACGAGCGAGGCTGCTGCAGATAAAGGGAAAAAGCCAGTATCCTCAAAACATACTGAGGTTGTCAACTAGGCTTCTAGGGTTCCCTTGCATTTTTTGTATGGTTGTTGTTCTCCTTTTTTAGTCAATGTACCTGTATGCCATAGGCGTTGATATTAATGGAATGAAAGAGTTTTGATCATTTGCATCCACTGATTTTTCTTTTATACTTGTATGATTTGTAGCTCGTTGACATTGGGGAATAAATCCCGACTACTTCTCGTCTAGGCCAAATCCTTGGTACTAATGTGAGCGACCAAATTCGTCGTGCCTTCATAAAATTTGCAAGTCTCTCCGGGCAAGGAACCATGACTACAAGGACCAATCCGAGCTGGTTGCTAAGTTGAAAGACAAACTTGAAGAGATGACCGAGATTGGTGCCTGTGTTCAAGAAGAGGTAAATACTCTCAAGGCGAAAGCTATTAGAGGCGTCTGAAATCAATTTGGTAGGCGAGATGCTCCAGTGATAGAATGACACCTTGAGGAATAATATTGCTCGCTTAAAGGAAAATTCATCGAGCATTGACCCGTTACTCCTCCAGGGCGCTTCATCGTCGACGTGGCAATGAGCTGGAGCCATTGTAAGTAGTTCTCAGAGGGAGATCGCCGAGCTGAAAGGAGATGTATGCCGGACATACGTGATTGTAGTTGGGCTTCAGCGAGATGTCACCAGATTGAGGCATCTGTTCAAGAATGGTTCTCGGTAAGTCTGGGCAAACGGTTATAACCAAGGCTGGACCGACGCTCCCATGAAGTTGAAGGAGGTTGAGGAGTTAGCCTCCATAAGAGGATGGATGAGTACCCTCAGGGAGTTATAAGTCCCCAAGAATTTTATTCTCTGGTATCAGCATGAAATTTCTTCGTCAACTTTGATTCCAAATCCATTCAGGAGGGATGATTGCTAGATTCCTATAGACGCAATTCCAAGACATCTCTTAGAGCCGAGCTCGGACGAGGTCGAGGAGGAATTTGCCCCTCATTCAAATGATGGTCGAAGAGTGCGGGTAGCTAACTACCTCGCCCAGCGACCTGGTCCTCCTTCGGGTTCAGATTGATTTAGCACATGTAGTTATTTGTACATGTAACGATGTAATAAAATATTTATGTTTTTGGGCAATTGCCGACTAAAAATGTGTTATTTTTGACTTTGTTGATCACTCATTTAGTTATCTTGGGCATTTCTAGCCGACTAGATTTGACTTAGGTAGATTTGTAGAGTTGATAGTCGAGTTAGTACCCCCCCAGTCTAGTACTCTTTAATTGCACCATTTGACCTTACCTTACCTTTTAAGTCGTGTAGTCACACTACCTTAGGCCTAAGCAGGGCAGTGGCGAGGATACACCTGGTAATGGATAGATGTGCAAGAATTAACTTATTTAATTTAAGATGCAATAATACCGTTGATGCAAAATAAATATTCCCCCTTCGTCACTCGCACGTGTTTAACACCTCACCCCTCATCTATGTGTGATATTATTCGCATCCCAATACAATCCAAATACTAATTACGACAACGTGTCAGTTTAATAATAATGGATTTATCGATAATTCAATATATAAGTGTAAATAATGATAAATTAATTAGTGTAAAATTAATTGAAATAAAGTCGGACCATAGACTTGCATGTTTTAGGCTTGGATATGCGCATAATACATCGGTAGCCTGGATTTCTATATATATATTGACGAGTAGTACATATATATGATTTATATATATATTTGTGTGAATAATATAGAACATCTGGTAACCAGGTATAATTATGGTATATAGGTATAATTATGGTATCAATAATAAAATATGGTATTTCTGAATTAAAAACACACGAAAAAGATTATGATATTCAATGGATATTTTAATGGAGTGTGAGTTGTATGGTGACTTGGTAATAGCATTTATCCCGGACAATTTCGATATGGAACTATCTTGGGGATGCTTCACAAGGTTCGCTTTTGTACCTCTCCCTATATATATATGTCGAAACCCGAGGTTATACAATATAATAATGTAAGTACGAGAATTAGTGAACACAATTGTACTAGAATGCATAAAGATAATGAGAGTTAATATGCAATGCATGATTTTTAGGCCACGCTATGTTGGCGACCAACCTGGGCTGGTCAAGTTGCCTAAGGGTCCTGTAGAGCTTCATTTATTTCCAAGGGCAAACTAGGATGCCAATTATGCTGACAAATTCTTGAGGAGGGTCTTTACTTGTTGAACCTGCTAGCTATATCTTGGATAGCACAAGATTAACCAATGAGGTGCGATCGTAGAAGATCACATAAAGGACCTCAATTGCGCATGTCAAGAGGGGAGCCTGTAACTTGGAAATGATGTATATACAAAAATGTATTTAAGAAGACCAATACTCATAGAATGCCTATGCCAGATAAGTTTTATTAATTCGAGAAGGATTGAAAATTCAACATTACGTTTGTAAGAAAATAAAAAAGAAATCTAGAAGTAGAATTTATTCAAGTTGGCTGCATTCCAAGCTCTTGGTATCTCCCTGCCCACCAGCGTTTCCAAGTGGTAAGCTCCTTGCAGGTCGTCCTTTATCACCTTGAATGGTCCCTCCCAGTTTGGTCCTATTTTGTCATCCGATGGCTTCATAGCGCTGCCAAAAATTTCCTTAGGATGTAGTCCCCGGCCTGGAATGTTCTTGGATTGACTTTTCTGTTATAGTTCTTTGCAAGCTGTTGCTGGTAGGCTGCTAGTTTCACTAGAGCCAATTCCCTTTGTTCGTCGGCTAAGTCAAGTTCAGTGAGTAATGCTACATCGTTCTGGCCTTGGTCGATCAGAGTGGAGCTCATGGTAGGGAGGCCAACTTCAAAAGGGATAATTACCTCCACCCCTTACGTAAGTGCGAATGGTGTCTCTCTAGTTGCTCGCCTTGGGGTGGTGCGGTAAGCTCATAGGATATGGGTAGTTCGTTTACCCATGCTCCCTTGGATCGCTCTAAATAATTTTTTAATCCATCGATCTCCGTTCTGTTGGAAGCCTCAGCCTATCTGTTGCTCTGAGGGTATGTCACAGAGCTGAAGTAGTGCCTGATCCCATGGTCGCTGTAGAAACCTTGGAAGAGGCCACTCTCGATCTGGGTTTCATTGTCAGTGATGATAGTCCTGGGGATACCAAAGCGAGTGACGATGTTTCTCCATATGAATCTTATCATGTCTGCATCTCTGATGTTTGCTAGTGGTTTTTACCACGATGTTCATACCCCATTGGGCGAAAAGCCATTGGCTAGTAAATGACTTTATGTCGCTAGCTGGCTGGTGAACCATAGGTGCGTGAAGTTGGCACTTTTCGCACTTTTGAGTATAGATTCCAATGTCTTTTTGATTGTACGACCACTAGTACCCTTATTTCATTGCTCGAAAGCCTAGCGACCTGCCCCCAATGTGGCTCCTATAGATTCCCTCATTGAGTTTATGTAGGACTCGCTCGACGTCCTTTGGATGAACGCACTGAAGGTAAGGGCCAGTGAAAGATCTCTTGTACAGCTTGCCCTCAGGAGATAAGTGAAAGCGAGCAACTTTGACTCTTATCTGATGAGCGATCTTCTTAGCTGTTGGTCCATCTAATTCGTACTTACTTCTTACCCTCTAAAGACTGTGTTAAGGAAAGCGGATCTCTCAGGATGATTGTCAAAATGGTCAATTGATCTCGGGAGGTTCGATATTCATTTTCAACCAAGGACTCCATCAACGTATAACTTCCAGACACTTAGCTCTTGTGGGACCTCCTTCAGATGGCTGGTGCCAGCTTGACCATAAGCTTGCTCTTCGGTGAACTCAATAATGAAGTCCGCGAGGACCTTCCCCTTGATAGGAGTCCTTGGTTGAAAATGAATATCGAACCTCCTGAGCTCAATTGACCATTTTGAGAGTCATCCTGAGAGATCCGCTTTCCTTAACACAGTCTTTAGAGGGTAAGAAGTAAGTACGAAGATCGAGTGTGCCTCAAAATAGTGCTTCAATTTCCTCGAGGCTACCACTAATGCAAAGGCAAGCTTCTCCAGTGGTAGGTATCGCTGCTCGACATCAAGAAGAGTTTTGCTCGTGTAGTAAATCGAGTGCTGACTTCCCTCTTTCTCACATACTAATACGGAAGTCACAGCGTAATCCGACAATGCTAGGTAGAGGTACAAGGGATCGTTCTCCTTAGGAATTATGAGCAAGGGGGTCTGCTGAGGTAAGCTTTGAGTTCTTCTAATGCCTTCGAGCAATCCCCGTTCCACTCAACATTCTTACTTTTCTTCAACAACTAGAAAAACGGTTGACATTTTTCGAAAGACTTTGAGATGAACCTGTTTAACGTGGCGAGCATCCATGTGAGCTCCTGTACTTCTCTTATAGTTCGAGGAGGCTGCACCTTGTTAATAGCGTCAATTTTGTCTGGATTGGCTTCAATACCTCTCTTGCTGACCAAGTATCCAAGGAATTTTCCTGACTGGACACCGAAGGAACGCTTACTTGCGTTAAGTTTCATTCGGTACTTGCTGAGGATTTCGAAGGTCCTTGCTAGGTCATAAAGGTGGCCATTTTTGAGCTTGCTCTTGACGAGCATGTCATCGATGTAAACTTCCATGGTGTTCCCCATTTGATTCTTGAACATCTTGGTGACCAACCGCTGGTAAGTTGCTCCCCTGTTCTTAAGCCCAAAGGGCATAACCTTGTAACGTAATAACCCAACAGTGGTTATGAAGGCAATTTAATCCTGGTCTGGCTCGTGTAGAGGGATCTGGTGATATTCGGAGTATGCGTCTAGGAAGCTCATCCTCTTATGTGCTGCCGTGGCTTCCACCAGCTGATCGATCTTTGTGAGAGTGCGCTTTTGTTCAAATGAAGAAATTATTTAATTAAACTCAGTTTTTTCAATTAAATCCTAAAACATGCATCTAGGTGTGATTGAAGACAATATGATCATGCAAGAATATTCAATCACAAACAAATACACAAATGAGGAAAAATCCCCCAAAGGGGCAAAACCTTTTTATTTTCACTATAATTTGTAAAGAACGATTTGCACGGATTATACTGAAAACATGAGTGACATACGAAATACCCTTAGGTGTCGGTTCCGATGTCGTCGACTGGAATCTCCTTCAAGAACTCCAAATGGGCAGCAATGGAAAAGAGTCGGCTTCTCCACAAGTTACTCCAGATGAGTAAAAACGATCCTTTGATGGTTTAAAGATTCACACACATATATGGGAATGGTTTTGTTAATAAAAAAGGCATGAAACCTTAAAACTTGAAGTCTATTTTCTGGGCTGTAAATCTCATAAACGTGTGCGAAAAAGACTTGGAAAAATGTGCAAAATGGGTACAGATATTTATACGAAAATTGAGGTGGCGCCACCGCTCGAACGATATAGGCATGTCGCTCGAACGAGACCACGTGTTGCTCGAACGAGATCGCGTGACATCCTCATGTCGCTTGAATGACAGAGCGATGTCGTTTGAACGAGCTCGACGATCAAGAAAAGTCATCTTCTACACTTTGAAAAATTTCTGCTTTTGAGTTAAAAACAAATCAGACTTCGAAAAATATTCGCAAATATATATGCTAATATTAACAACTCCAATAAACCATTTTACCAATAACGCGTCGTGGAGTAGTGGGAAGGATTGAGCTGCACGTCGCATGTAGAATGATGCATGTGTGAAGATGGTGGATACATGGATTCGGATCAAGGCCGTCGTGGATGATCGTGTTGACGTGCCGAATGTAGCGGTATCAGACATACATACTGTGATCTAGGACAAATAGAAAATCCTAAATTCTACCCCGGACATTTATAAAATTATTTCCTTACAAATATCCCCCTATGTCTATGCCGGTACATACATAAAAAATCCAATTATGCTATCTCCATAAAACAAATGACATATAAAATAATATCCCCATTAAACCCTCAAACTGAGAATACTAACTGACATGTCGTAAACCAAACTTCAACATCTTTATATCTTCAGCTTTTCTCATCAGGGTGTGCAATCCAATGACGCGTCGATTTTGTACCACACACATGAGATGAAGTAGATACCCATGACACGCAACAGTTTGAAATATAATGACATGCAAAAATCGAATCAATTAAGCTTAAGCAAATCATTGATAAATCAACCGAACAATTCTCCCCCATAATTCATTCTCCCCCTTTTTATGATGTCAAGCACAAATAAATGAAAATGGAGGATGTCACAAGGTAATAAACTTTCTATTTTTTGAATTTTTGATTTTTTTTCCACACAAAATATACAACAAAGAATCACACCATGAAAGAACAACAAACAACCAAGTCGATCATAGCGAAAATGTAGGGGTGTGAGGAAATTCGATAGGAAAATCAATGCATACAAACATAACATATGTGCACAATGAATATCGGATATTTCTAACAAATGAACTGAACATCTTCCTTTGGTTTAAAAAGATGGAATTATAAGAAATTGACTCAATCAAATCAGCAAATCAAAGCTCAAAGTGATTTCCACACCAATAACGTCCAAAACTATTTAATGCTTTTTCAGGACTTTCAAGGAAGTGAAAACCCGTTTAAATTCTCCAACCAAACTCCCTCATATTTATATTTTGTTTAGAGGTGATCTAAATTCTCAAACATTGGAGAGTTGATGGTGAAACATAATGGCCCATATTCGGCATGTATTGCTTTTTATTGCCTTTAAAATTTTCGGGCTATTTTAACCTCGGTGGACCCCGGATAATAAAATTCGTCAATTTTTTAGGTCCGATATAACGGTGGTTTAGTATTTGCAAAGGCCAAATGAACCTTTCGTATCCCTTCCCCATTTTAAAATACCACACAATCGCACCAAACAGTTTTTACATGCATTCTAATCTTGTCAAGTTTTATCGCATATGGTTCGTTGTATATACATAATTGAGATGGAAACACTCAAGCCAATATGTGATAGACAAGTACAATAATCAAATAAAGCCGTACATGTGTGCAATAAAGGAGATAAGGAGCCAAGCATGTAGAAAGATATCACTAATCACATCTCAAAGACTCCAAACAATGTAAAGCACATGGATGAAATGATGTAGCGTCTCAAATCACTATCAAACAGTCACGTGAATAATGGAAATGGAAGTTATGACTCGACTATCTTAAATGCTCATCCATAAGAGGTGTAAACAAAATACAAAAATCTTTTTGTGCTTTTCTAAAATTTTTATAAAAAGAAACTCTTTTTGGATTTTTTTGAAAAAAATATAAAAAGAAAAAATAAGAATACAAATGATACAAACTAGCAATAGGAATCATATGATATGAACATGACAATGCATCCTATCCTAGACACGGGCCATCCCCTCAGTCAACTGTAAAAATCCCTAAAGACTTCCTAAGACTCTCGAACCTAAGGGCATCTAAAGGTTTTGTGAAAATATCAGCTAACTGAAGGTCGGTGGGTACGAAACTCAGGGATACGACTTTCTCCTCAACTAACTGACGTATAAAGTGCTCGCGTATCCTGATGTGATTTGTGCACGAATGTTGGACCAGATTATGAGATATGTGTATCGCGCTCATGTTATCACAGGAGATAGTCATGGTGTCCTGTGAAATCCCATAATCCTCCAACATTTTCTTCATCCATAAGAGTTGCATGCAACAACTCCCGGCGGCGATGTACTCAGCCTCCGCAATGGACAAAGAGATGAAGTTTTGCTTCTTTCTCATCCAGGTGACAAGAGCAGAATCAAAGTAGAAACACCCACCAGAGGTGCTCCTACAACCATCTACATCCTCAACCCAATCGGCATCTAAATAGGAGGACAAAAAGTCATTAGTATAAAACGAATACCAAATACCGTAGGAGAGAGTCCCTCTCACGTATTTGATAATACATTTTAGAGCGAGTAAGTGTGACTCTTTCAGGGACACCTGATATCGCGCACAGACTCCAATACTAAAGGCTATGTCGGGGCGACTGTCACTCAAGTAGAGAAGACTACCTATCATACTCTGATACAAGGTTTGTTCTACGTCGTTGCCTGAAGTGTCCTTACTAAGCTTGATAGAAGTACTCATAGGTGTATATGCATTCTTAACGGAGTCTAAACCAAATTTTCTTCACTAGGTGTCTAGCATACTTGGATTGGGATATGAACATCCCATCCTTTAACTGACGAACCTAGAGACCAAGGAAGAAAGTAAGCTCACCTACCATGCTCATCTCAAACTCACTTTTCATCTCCTGCTCAAAGTGGTGAGCATGCTGGGAGCTCGTGGATCCAAAGACTATGTCGTCCACATAGACTTGGGCAACTAAAATAGCACCGCCATCTCTCCTGACAAACAATGTCATATCAACTCCCCCTCTCTTGAAGCCACGGGCTAAGAGATAGGAAGTAGGCCTCTCATACCAAGCACGGGGTGCTTGCTTCAAACCATACAAGGCTTTCCTCAGATATTAGACGTGCTCCGGGTGCTTAGGATCTTCAAACCCTTTTGGTTGTTCCACGTAAATCTCCTCATGTAGAATTCCATTTAGAAAGGCACTCTTGACATCCATCTGATATAGCTTGAAGCGCAGATGACATACGATGGTGAGTAGTAAGCGGATGGATTCAAGCCTCGCAATAGGAGCAAATGTCTCCCCAAAGTCTACACCCTCTATCTGTATGTAGCCTTGAGCGACCAACCTAGACTTGTTTCTAATTATGGTACCATTTTCATCCATTTTATTCTTGAAAATCCACCTGGTACCTATCACATTCGTCTCACTAGGTCGGGAGACCAGTTCCTAGACATTTAAACTGAAGCAACTCATTCTACATAGCAGATATCAAGTGTTCATCCTTGAGTACTTCTTTGTGATTCTTGGGCTCGACTTTAGTTGTGTAGCAGACATGGCTAACAACATTCTCTAGCTGAGCACGCGTCTTGACCCCTAAAGTGGGATCGCCAACAATGGCGGAAGGATCATGACTCTTGCGAACCCAAGCAGGCGTGTCACGTAGAACAGGAGTAGGTTCCACCCTGGATGTGGGAGACACACTGGGATCATTAAAAAGGAGTGTGTCATCCTCACTCAAATGGGTGGAGTCAGCAGACGTCGAAGGTTCGTCATCTTGCACAGTAACGCTTATTGACTCCATTACTTTAGAGCTCTTCAGGTTAAAAACTCGGTACGCTCTACTATTTGATGAACATCCTAGCAATATTCCCTAGTCATTTTGGGAGTCGAACTTTCCTAATTTCTCTCTATCCCGTAGGATGTAGCATTTACTCCCAAAGACACAGAAATATGTAAGGTTGGGCTTCTTTCCAGTCCATAATTCATAGGGCATTTTAAGTGTGTGTGAACGAAAGTAAACCTTATTCACCGTATGGCATGCAGTAGACACTGCCTCTGCCCAAAATCTCCTAGCAACTTTACGACCTAGAAGCATAGATCGAGCCATTTACTGAATCGTCCTGTTCTTTCTCTCAACAATCCCATTTTGCTGAGGAGTCTTCACATCAGAAAACTCATGTTTGATCCCTAGGCAATCACAGTAAAGATCTACTTTCTGCTCCGTAAATTCAGTGCCATTATCACTACACATTCTGTTGATAGTGGCACCGTGTTAGTTTTGTAAGACACGACACTTGGTCGTCAGAAACTCAACAACATCGGATTTCTCTCTCAGAAAACCTACAATCTAATATCTGGAGAAATCATCTACCATCACTAGGATGTACCTCTTACCACCCACACTCTCTGTACGAGTAGGACCCATGAGATCCATGTGTATCAACTAAAGTACTCGTGAAGTGGTAATGGAATTCAACTTCCTGTGGGGGCTACGGATTTTCTTTCCCAACTGACAGGGTCCACAAACCGTGGAAGTTGGATTTCCAAGTGTTGGTAAGTCACATATAGGCCCTTTTTATCTAATCGCGTCAAATCTCTAAAGTTCACATGACCTAGACGTTGGTGCCACAGATCCATAGGAGCGATCGTGGCGCTTTTGCAGACAGGTGAGAACTTGGGCATAGTCCCATAGCAATTATACTCTGTCCTCACCCCTTGCACTAAAAGTTTACCGACTTGATTATAGATATTACACGCATCCCGGTCAAATTTTATGACAAAGTCAACGTCGCATAACTGGTTAATGCTGAGAAGGTTTGCTTTCAAACCTTTGATGTACAAAACATTCTCTAGCTTAGGGAATCCTGGTAACTCTACTGTACCTCGTCCTACGATGCTAGACTTGCTCCTGTCTCCAAAGATGACTCTACCTTCCTTATAATCCTCTAGGTAGGTAAAAAATGAGACATCACCGGTTATATGTCTGGAGCACCCACTATTGAAAATACCACTGTGAGGTATTATGGGCTTTGAGAGCGACATGAACAACAAGGGCCTTTTCGTCTTTCTTAGGTACCCAAGAAGTGGTAACATTTTGTTTACCCTTGTTGTTGGTTTTAGCCGGAATGCGGGAAGCATTCACTGATGACAAAGACATCCGTCAAAATTCCTCCATCAAACTTTGTGATGTGGCGGCTAAAAACTCAACAAGCTCTCTCAGACTGGTAAAATCATCAGTACGGTTTGGTGGAGCATATGTACGTGAAGTCCGACCCAAACTATAGCAATACTCTCTTAGGTGGCCTTTTTTTCTGCAGTACGTACAAAAGAACACAGTCTTAGGCGGACCTTGGTATGCTTTTCTTGGTCGAACTCTCCTTCCTGGTTTTTGACGATGGCCATATGGAGTTGTAGTAAACTCAGGAACTGGTCCAGGTGCTATTTGGGACGTGAAGGCACCATCAAAACCTATTCCCTGCCTATCACTAAAACCTAAAGCGGGGACGAGGAGCATCTTTCCCATCTTTCCAGATCTGTCCTCGACTTGAACCTTGACTTCCCGTGCTCTCTCAAGATCATGAGTAAGCTGGGCTATAAGGGCTTCGAGTTTCTTCCGAGTCTACAGGGAGGAATGGAGCTCACTCGTAAGACTAGACACTTGGTTAGTCAAGTCCCCTTTCTCTTTCTCAAAACACCTCTCTCTCTCTCTCTCTCTCTCCAAACAGTCTCTCTCTTTCTCTAAACTGACTTTCTCTCTCAGCACAGGCATACTTTCTCTCTCTCTCAAGGTAATGCTGGTGGAGGACTCTCACTCTCTTGCTTCTTCTAAATCTTCCTCTAAAGCTGTGATCCTAAGAAGTAACGCTTTTTTACGCTTTTTGGTTTTAAATGACTCAGTATATAACTCAGCATAGGCGCGTTGAAGATTACTCTCGCTCTCACTTGCAGCATCCTCCCCCTCACTCACATCGTTCTCACTGTCGAGGCGTCCCTATGAAGTAGCATCCTCATCATCGTGAGGAGCACTAGAGGTACTCACATGACTAGCCATGAATGCGGTGAAGTTACACTCATGCAATAACTCATCTCCAGAGTCCACCGACTCGACCTCACTGTCGTCACTAAGGGTAGCATTAAGGACAACTTTGCCCTTTTCTTTGGCAAGTCTGTTTAGCCTAGTAGCACGCTCAAAATCTCTATGACCCTTACCATCACACGCATAACATCTCTCACCGTCTTTCTTAGGAGGGTCTTTAAAATCTTTTTCATTTTTCTTTTCAAACTTATTTTTCTTAAAATTCTTTTTATCTTTGAAATTTTCATTTTTCTTGAAATTGAGAATTTTCTTGAATTTTTTTGCAAACAAGGCCAAATCATCTAAATCAAGGTCACACTCAGAAGCAAACATTTCTATCTCCCTTTTTCTAGATGACTCTACTCTCTTTCTTGCCGACCCCTCACTCTTCCTATCCTGGGCATTAAGTGCAATTCCCTTATCTTTAGGCTTGACAGATTTAGGAAACATATCAATTTCATATATTTGTAAGTCTCCTACTAGTTCCGCTAATTTAAGCGTGTTTAAATTACCCATAGAATTTAGCACACAGTGACTTTAGGGATAAAACGCTTAGGCAGTGATCTTATAATCTTTTTAACAACTCTAGCATTAGGAATGTGTTCACCAAGATTAAAGCTAGTGTTTACAATATGAAATAATCTAGCATATAATTCATCAAAACATTCAGACTCAAGCATGGTGATAGTTTTAAATTGAGTTGTTAAGTTTCGCAATTTTGATTCTTTCATGGCATTAGTTCCTTCATGGGTAAGCTGTAAAACATCCCATGCCTCTTTTGAAGTGGTGCACGTCATTATCCACCGAAACTCATCAGGTGTGACGGATCCATAAATAGCACTAAGACCCTTAGAGTTAAAAGCTGACCATTTAAATTCTTCTTCAGTCCATGCAGTCACATATTTTAAATTAGTCACGTTGTCAGTAGTGATGGAGGGAGGTGCCCACCCTCTTTCAATCAAAACCCAAACTCTTTCATCTATGGCTTTTAGAGTAGATTTCATACGGGCTTTCCAGTAAGCATAATTTGTCCCGTAAAAAGCTGGAATTTTATTATATAATTTCTCCATTTTGAACACGCCCTTTTTCGAAAATCAATTTTTTAGAAAATTGATATCTTTAGAAAAATTTTGCGAAAAATTACACGGTATAATTGTGTAATTGGCTCTAATACCAATTTGAGAGTGCACTTTTGTTCAAACAAAGAAATTATTTAATTAAACTCAGTTTTTTCAATTAAATCCTAAAATATGCATCTAGGTGTGATTGAAGACAATATGATCATGCAAGAATATTCAATCATAAACAAACACACAAATGAGGAAAAATCCCCCAAAGGGGCAAAACCTTTTTATTTCACTATAATTTGTAAAGAACGGTTTACACGGATTATACTGAAAAACATGAGTGACGTACGAAATACCCTCAAGTGTCGGTTCCGATGTCGTCGGATGAAATCTCCCTCAAGAACTCCAAATGGGCAGCAATGGAAAATATTCGGTTACTCCAGATGAGTAAAAATGATCCTTTGAAGGTTTAAAGATTCACACACATATATGGGAATTGTTTTGTGAATAAAAAAGGCATGAAATCTTAAAAACTTGAAGTCTATTTTCTGGGCTGTAAATCGCATAAACGTGTGCGAAAAAGACTTGGAAAAATTTGCAGAATGGGTATAGATATTTATACGAAAGTTGAGGCGACGCCGTTGCTCGAAAGATATAGGCATGTCGCTCGAACGAGACCACGTGTCGCTCGAACATATCGCACGACATCCTCATGTTGCTTGAACGACAAAGCGATGTCGTTTGAACGAGCTCTACGACCAAGAAAAGCCTGCTTCTAAGCTTAGAAAAATTTCTGCTTTTGAGTTAAAAACGAATTAGACTTCGAAAAATATTTTCTAAAAAGTTCCCAAATATTTATGCGAATATTAACAACTCTAATAAACCATCTAATAAATTCCCTAATGATGTTAGGATCAATACCGGGCCGATCGTAAGGCTCCCATGAAAAGACATCTACATTACTCCGAAGGAGGGTGACCAACTCCCTTTTTTCGCGGTCGGTGAGTGAGGTTCCAATCAATAACTTTCTTTCATTTGAGATGCTATTGGCTGTGACTTACTCCAGGTCCTCGATGACCATTTCAGAGGGGAGGAGCCTGGTCTTCTCCACTCATGGTCTGCCATATTTTAGTTGCTATTTGGAGGGCATCAACCTCTCCTGCTCCTCGTTTTCGCTTATAACTTTTTCAACCTTCTTCTCTGGTTTGGGATAAATGGTCGCTATAAAGCACTTTCTTGCCATCTCCTGATCTCCAGGGATCTCCACCACTCCTCGTTCAGCCACACATTTGAGCTTATGATGGTAGGTAGATGGGACGACCTTCATCGCGTGCAATCATTCTCTGCCGAGGATTGCTTGGTAGGGTGAATCAATATCGACCATGAGAAATTCAATTATTTTTTAGATATTTCCTGCCCTTACTGGCAGGACGATCTTTCCCAAGGGGATGGTTATCTTTCCAGCGAACCCAACTAAAGGAACAGTGGCTTCCTTTAGGTCGACGATACTTAATTTCAACTTCCTGAACAGGTCCAGATACATAACTTCGGATGAGCTACCTTGGTCGACGAGCAATCTGTCGACGTCATACTTAGCTATCACGAGTGTAATGATCATGGATCATGATATGAGATTCTCACTCCCACCAGGTCCTCATCTATGAATACAATATGCTTGTTGTAGTCGATATCTTCTGCTCGTCGACGCTTCCCAGCTTGTGTTTTGGCTGGATCGATGTGAAAATCTTGCATTACTGCTTTAAGCTTTTTCACTTCCATCCGAGCCGTATTTTCTTGAATCTGTTTGAGGTCGGACACCCCATGAATTACCGCGAACTCATGGTCGATGTCTTCCTCGAGCACGTTATCGGGCCTTTGATGTCCATTGGCAGCTACCTTCGCTGCCTTTTTCTCCACGAATTCACTCAAGTGTCCAGCTTGAGCTAACTCTTCAAGGTGGAACTTGATGGCTTTGCAATGCTCGATTTTGTTCCCTCCCTCCTTGTGGAAAGCACATCTCAGTGCGTTGTTTCGCTTGGAAGGTCTCCACCCATCTTCTTGGGCCACTTGATGAACGGTTCATCCTTGATCTTTGCCAGAATCTTATAGATCGATTTTCTAAAAACTGTATTTACTGGTTGAAATGCCTTCGAGGCATCACTCTTGTTCCCATTCTTGGGTCCATTCTTACTCCCATTATTACTACCTTTCTTTTGACCCTTATTCTTGTCGCTCCCCTTACCGACAACCTTGGCGCGACCATTTTCTCCTGCACTAAGATGGGTCACATCTTCGATTTTGGCATATTATTTAATACGAGCCATCAAGTCGTCGATGGTTGTGGCCTCCTTCTTAGTGAGGGACTGGTGCAAGAGGCACGAGCAGGGTAAGCCAATCTTGAAGGATGCAACGGTGACCTGCTCCGATCAGTCCTCAACCTCGTTGAACACCTCCCAATACGTCTTCGTGTAGTCTCTGAGGTTCTCCTAGGGATTTTTGTTCATTGTCAACAAAGAATCCATCCTCTTTGGATGAGAGCTGCTGGTAATGAAGCGAGTTGTGAAGAGCTCTGCGAAAGACTCGAAGTTCCTAATGGATCTGTGGGGGAGTTTCTTGAACCACGTTTGGGCCACGTCATGAAAGCTCGATGGGAAAATTTGGCACATCAGTGCGTCCTTGTGGTTCCAAAGGGTCATGGCCTACCTGTACTGTCTGACATGGTCGATGGGATCAGTCTTTCCATCGTAGATCTTTAACCTGGGCATTACGATCTTCTTGGGGGCTTCCTCTTCTTCTATTTCCCTTGAAAAATGGGACTTCATCTGGGTCCTGAGATCTCACCTGACTAGCTTTCTTGTCGATCTGGCACCCCGATGTGCTGAGTGTTGGTCCATCTCTATTCGGACCAAGTTTCATATACCATTGTTCCTTCGTCCCGGGCTCCTGTAACGATGAGCTGGTTGTTGTTACTCGAACCAGTCATCATCTGACCTATGTCCCTCAATTCTTTGAGACCCACACCTTGGGCTCCCTCCTCAGCTGTGAGATATGCTCGCATGAAGGCTAGGATTTTGATAATGGCGTTGCCTCGTGTTACGATGGAGTTCTCTTTCCATCCTCTCCAGTCGTCTCTTGAGGCAAGCATTTTCGGCTTCCTACTTGCGAGTAGCCTCCTCTTTCTCTTGGAGCCTAGCCTCATAGGAATCGATTAACCTGGAAATTTGTGTAGACCTAACTGGCCCCTTGTTTTCTTCCGAGGCTTGCCGTTCCGGGCGGAGCCTTGGGTTTGAGCTTTGAACTTCAGATCTAACCCTATGAGGGATAGGTTGATCTTGAATATCCCCTTCTTGAGGGTGATGTTGTGATCAAACATTCTAGGTTCTCGTTGTTGAAGGTTTTCTTAAAGGAAGAATAATCTCTTCCCACAGACGGCACCAATTGTGGTGATAAGAAATCCCAACACAACTAATAAGTAAATGAAATCACCAGAAAAATAAAGAACATGAATAAGAATAGTCGCAATCACACACAACACAAGATATACGTGGTTCGACAATGTGCCTACATCCACAGTGGGGTTTACTCATTGTATTTTGCTTTTTTTACATACCCTTTGCCCCGGGCCAGGGGTACAATATATATATGAAAATTAAGAGAGTGGGGGTGTTGGATACCAACACGCTAACCCTCTATACCTTGAATATCTCCTTCGATATTTTAGGGATAGACCGGGTCATGTATTGTTAACCATCTTGAGGCTTCTAAGTTTGGGCCGTGCACTCCCTATTTTTAATTAGGCTTAGTCCGGCTACTCCTTTGGCCTGCAAAGAGGGAAGTGGTACCCACACCATCATACTTGGACAATTATTGCTTCCTTTTATAATAAAAGGACACTTGCATATTTAAAATTCAAAATTTTCATTTTCAACCATCTCCCTTCACTCTTCATGTATTTGTCTCTAAAATCTTCAAAATCATTTCGACATCAAAGAACATACTATCACCATCTCCACCGCATACCATCCCAATTTTTGCCACTGAATCACCACCATAACTACCAGCGCAACATTCTGTGTGTATGAGTGTGCACATGTATTTATATTTTCTCATTAACTTTTCATAAGAAAAACGTTAATCAACAAATGATTCCAAACAACATTATATTCTAAGATTCAACCCATAAACAACTTAAAATAAATTACAATATCAAATTTTTTGAAATCTTAAACTCCGTTACCCCGATCCCGAAATCCCTCCCATTTAAAAACATCAAATTTTTTGAAATCTGCAGCTTGTTACCTCGATTTCGAAATTCCTCCCAAATTCAGAGCTTGAGCCTTGAAATTTAGTCTCATATTAGAAGTTTGTACCTCAAAATTTGGCCTCATATTAGGGGTCTGTACCTTGAAATTTCTCTCAAGATTAAAGATCCGAACCCCGAATGGATTCCGTTCTAAAAAATGACAATATTTGACTTATTCGAAACTTGAACCCCAAAATTTTACCCCACAGTCGAGGCTTAGACACCGAAATTTTCCCCCAAACTCGAGGCGTGGACACCGAGTATGTACAATTATATTATTTTTATCCACATCTAACCGAAGCTTGGATTCCAAATTTTATCATTATTTTCGGGATTGAGAAAACGAATTTGCAGGTTTTCAGAGCTGTGATTTTTTTTTGATGTTTCAAGTGTTATTTTTTTTTATAGAAATAGAAATGACATAGATAAAGCAGAAAAAATCCCTCCGCCAGTGGCTTACATCAAGTATGAGAAATAAAGCACCTATAGTTTGAAAAGTATGAAAAATATCCATGCAAAACCTAGTTTTAGTATCTTTGAAAGGATAGATGCGAAAAGCCATCCTAATTTCTTCGCAAACACGATCCGAAATTAAGGAAGCTTTCATAGGTATCCCTTCAAAGAAAGCTTTGTTCCTAGCACACCAAATATGCCAGCAAATAAAAGCAAGAATGATTCCACAAAGAGTACTTCTAATTTTGTTGCCCCTTGAATTAATCCACCAATTCATAAAATTACCATTAAGAGTGGAAGATGACGTCCTTAGGCCCAAAAGATTAGAGAAATTATACCAAACCGTTTGCGCCACTTCACCTTTCCAAAAGAGATGATCTCTATCTTCTTCACAAGAACTATCATAGCATTTGCTTCTAGAGGGTAGGGGAATACCAATCTTTTTAACATACTCATCAATAGCTGTCCCCTTATGTAAAAACCTCCACATGTTATTTGAATAATATGTGAGTATATACTTTATTTTAAGTTATTTATGAGTTGAGTATGAAGCAAAAATATTTGTTTGGATCATTTTTTCATTTCAAATATACTTTGTCATAACTAGTTTTTTTTGTATGTGCATAAGAGAGATGGAAAGAAAGAGGTGTGATTCTCTCTGTGTGTGTGTGTGTAGAGAGATGCATTTTTGGATGTTGGAGATGATGTGGTGGGGGTGGTGGAGATGGTGTAGTGTGATGTGGTTATGGGGAGGGTAGTTGTGGAGAAAATGGTTGAGAGAAAATGCGAGTTTGAATTGTAAGAGGTGAGAAAAAATGAAGTGGGACCCAATGAAAAAATTAACATAAACTATTTATGCCGTGTGGTTGCCCTTAGCAACAACATACTAACTTTTTAATGTGATATTATGGAATAGTTTTTTGGGTGTTAATAGAAGCACCTGATAAAATGACTCAAGATTATAGTTCATTAATAGTATCGATTGGATATGCAATAATCATATGTGCAGGGCCTATACTGTCCGACTACTTTAACAGTATAGTGGTGGGTCTAGAGTTAATTGGTCGTGGATATATCTTATGTGTAGTGCAGGACCTAGGCTTTCCATCAATATGATGATTTACCTTACATTGGTTTACAAGGTAGTTTAGGTCGGGATATTTGTCGAGATCTATATTGTTGTGAATGGATTGGTGATTATGTTAAATCATTTTCGATGCAGTCTAATACGAGGAGATGGTTTTAACTCATTCTAATACGAGGAGATGATTTTGACTCATTCTTATATGAGGAGTTAGGTTGACTTATTCTATATGATGATATAGTTTCTGATTTATCTTGTATGAGGTAATATGATTTTTGACTCAAGTAAGTAAGAGATTTATTATGAATTTCGAGGACATAATTATTTTTGTTAGGGGGAAGATTGTAATACCCCATAGATTTAAAAGAAATTAATTAATTAAAATATCTAGTTAAATTAAATTTGAGCAAACTGAAGTTCTCAATTGCCCTGCCTCTAGTCATGCTTTACTCGGGCACTCTTGCCATAATGTTACTCACGAAGGTCCTTCCGATCCTCTAAATTAATCCTAACATCACCTATCCCTATCTTGGTCATATCTAGACCATTCGTTTTTCACCTCTTTGCCAAAATCTTTTGATAGTTCACCCGATCTTGCCAAAGCATTAAAGCGGCATCCACTACTTGAGTATACATGGTGAAAGTTGGGTTCCCTAATATAGATTTATTAATCAACCAAGTCAAGCCTCAGATGAAAAAATTCCTTTTCTTTTCCTCAGTGTTCACCTCTTCTGGGACAACAATAGATAGATTTGTGAACTCTTGTTCATATTCGGCTACGCTACGGAATATACTTGTCATTAAATCTTGCCATAAATTATCCATAAGTCATATGATCCCTCTCCCCAAGCGTGATCATACTCTCCCACCATTGTAAAGCATTATCGGTTAACATAAAGGTAGCCAACATCTATTTCTGTACTTCTGTGCATTCCACCATACTAATGTGTCTCTCAGAGTCTCACCTCTATTGATGAGCCACCATTGAGTCAAATCCCCCTGAGAATGTGGGCGGATTACCCTTATGAAAAATTTCCCTCACCTTGTCCCAAGCGGATACGAGAATTTCTTATGGTTGTACTATCTGAGTTTTAGCTCTTTGCATTCCTATCTTGACCTTGGCTGTTGTGGCCGCCCTCCCAATGATCGCTTCCAATTCCTCGGCTCTCAAAGTAATCTGGCCTTGTCCTGTTTTTCCTACCAAACCCATCGTCGCATTATTCGTCGGGGCACTCCTAGATACTCTCTTCCTAGTGTTCTCTATTTGAAAAGATAGGAGCAAAACGTATATTAGACTTAAAGTCTAAAGAGAGAGTACAAATTCACAAATATATCAATGAATGGTATGTGGAAAACTAACATAGACCTATAACCCCCGAGACTTAGGACCATGCTCTAATACCAACTGTAACACCCTGTATATTTTTAATAATTGTTTGATCAAGTCTATTTATTCAAACTACACTGGTTGTTAAAACAATCATATATCATCCTTAGCATGTCATGAGAATCAAAGATCAACGATAAACCAAAGTAATGATTGGATGAGAATTCTTCAAACACTGATATATAATGAATAAGAGTTAATTACATCACCAAAGAAAACCTACCCTGTTTTACAACAACTGATACATACCAATCCTCTCACATTCAATTTATCTTTTACAACTGAGTACAAATACGAAGAATAAAGTAAACCTTGCATCTCTCAAAATAAACGAAGTAAATCTAAAAATAGGTACAACTCCTACATCTTCAAAACTCGGTGATGAATGGAGAGAAAGGCGATGTGCTCGAGTAAGAAACTAGGTCGGTGTAATACCCCGTAATTTTTATTGATTTTTATTTAAGGAATTAATTGAATTAAAATGAATTAATCCGGATATAAATACTAGCGAGATGTGAGTTGGTATTTGATTATAATGTTAAAATTGAATATTTCTGAGTATATATGGTAATATATGAGTATTGAACATATTAAAGTTGTCGTGAGGCAGAAATACGATAATTTGGAAAAATTATGTTGGGACGCGCGTATCAGTCGCGCCAGGAATGAATTTAATTAGATTAAAAAGTAAATTATATTTTTATCAATCAAATGGTCATTTTGAGTGCGCCAACGTGTCCGGAAGGGTCGAAATAGTCAGAAAAAATAGTCGGGGGGTTTAATTTGGGTCCCGGGGTAATTTTAGGCCAAACCGACAACCTAGAAGGGTATTTTGGTAATTTTAAAAATTAAGGGATTAAAACCCACGAAATTTAGAGGTAATTTAAATATTATTAAAGGGGCCACTAAGGCCATTATCAGCCAAAAAGTGAGGAAGTGGGCTACAGAGGTTTTTGAGAGAAGTTAGAAGAGAGGTTAAAGAATGATCTAAGCCAAACCATCTTCACACCATCATTTTGAAGGGGATTTGTGCCCGGAAAGAAGAGAGAGCCAACCTTGATCATCAACAACGAATCAGAACATCGGATTTAAGGCAAGTGATTTGATATTATTAAGTTCAATGAATATTTCTTCCATGTTTAGTGTAGAAACTGTTTTTAGCTTGAAAGTTTTAAGGATAACCTAATGAAATTGTTATAGAAACTCTAAAGTTGGGTTAGGGATTGCATGTAGAATGACTATGGACGAATTTGGTATCCAAAAAAAAATTAACTTTGATGATTTAAAAACGAATTTATGATGGGTAATTAGGCACAATAAAATTCTGGGTTCATGTTCATAGGGTTTGGGATAAAATTTGGGGATTAATTATAATTGCATGTTGATTAGGAGGATTTGACCCCAAAAATATGTTAAGAAGCGACATAAGAGTACTTAGAGTAGTTTAAGAACATTAAAATGTTATTAGGATGATCTTAGTGTAATACCCCGTATTTTTATGCTATTTTTAATTTGGGGATTTATTAAATTTAATGTGATGATTTATTTAATATAAATTCAAAAATTAATTATGCTATAATTATTAACGTGACTAGAGTTAGTAATTATGGGAAACTTGTTGAATATTACTAATGAGCATAGTAATATATTATATTGGTTATATTGAATGTCATAAGTAAATTATATGACTATTTCGAAAATTTAAGTCGGGACGTGCCCGTGTCACGTCGGGACTAATTATGTTAATTAAAAAGGGAATATTTTATAAATTGTCCGTATGGTCGTTTTGAGTGCGCCAACGCGTCCGGAAGGGTCGAGATAGTCAGAAAAGTGTACCCGGGGGTTTAGTTTGGGTCTCGGGGTGTTTTTAGGCCTAATTAGTGACCCGGGAGGGCATTTTGGTCATTTTACAAAATAGGGTAATTAAACCCACGAATTTCAGCCATCCTTAGCAGCTATTTAGGTCAGCCTTTTAGGGTTAGAACATTCATAACCCTAGTATGGCCATTGGAGAAGAGAGGAGAGAGCTCTCAAGGTGATTCAAGGCCAAATACACCACCGTTTGCACCGCCGTCACCACCAACACGTAGATCTCGAAGAGGAGAACGCAACCACACCAAAATCAACAGGAAACCAGACCTCTGAAATCCCAGGCAAGTGTTTAACTTGCGTATTTTCGTTGGTGCAGTATTCATATTAGTTAGGAATGATTAGGAGTATAATCTATGGAAGAAAACCCCACTTTTTGATAGGAATTTGCATGTAGAAAAGATTAAAACCATATTCTGGAAGTCTTATATGATGTAGATGATTAACCCACGAATTTTGATGATTATGTAGAAGGAAATTCTGGATAAAAACTGATTAGAACAGAAGTTAAGAAAACTTAGAGTTCTTGATGATTAGATGAGATTTTAGGTTGTTTAATCATGTTTAATGATGGTTATACGCATGCTTAACGTTAGAAACATCTGGTAATATGTTATTATGTTTGTGGTATAAGTTTTGGGACGATTAGTGTTGAAAAATATGCATTTGGATGAAGAATTGTGATGAAACCCGTAACTGCACTTCTGCAGAAATCGAAACACCTGTTTGATCGATCGATCGACCCTAGAGCGTCGATCGATCGAAGGTTCGATCGATCGAGCCCCAGTCGTCGATCGATCGACCCTTCCTGGCAGCCTCTTATTTCCCCTTGTTTAATTAGTTGAATTAATTTACCATGGAATAACTTTTGGGATTATGAATAAAATGTTTTGGGATATAGGAGAGACCAGTCGGACATATGATTAAGTGTTGAAGAACTTTATTATGTGACGATATTTGGGTTTTAGGGACAATTATTTAAAGAACGAGGGAACTACGTATTTCAAGTGAGAGATTACGTCGAATACTTACGATAGTGCATAGACGTCTACCTACTGAATTTACTACTTGGATAGTTAGAATCCACGAGTATCACATAATTAGTGAGAAAACCCTTCGAGTTAAGGTTAGAGACGAAACCTTATACGTAATCTTAATAATGTGAAATTAAGGATAAATGTTGTAATTATGGGTAATGAGAGGAACCTATATTAATATGATGAAATTGGTATATTTATATGATTGTGTGTGCATATATTATATACATGTGAAAAACGTACCCGCGCTACTTGCTATCCCTGAGGTTACCGCGCTGGGACGACCTTATCCTGTGTTGCTTTTTGGGGGATATTGGTTCGTACCCTAGGAGATAGATATCCTTGGTACAGGCTATCGATTCGATAGTTCAGATGGTCCTATGGGGCGTGAGGGTATGTACTGACCTTTTAGAGACTTGGAATCTATACTTCGCTTCAATGTTGTTTTGTATATGTTAATACAGTTCGAGAGTGATTCCGAACTTGTATTTCCCTTTGTGTGAGCGATACGGGGATTGGATAGCAGAGTATGCCCGCACCATAATCTTAGTTGGGGTGCTAATATATATATATATATATATTATCCGAGTAGTTTATATATATATATGAGATTATGGAATTCAAACTACCTACTGTGACTTGATAAGTAGGACATGGTTGTTGACTCAAATAATAAATACTGTTTTGCGAAAGTATAATATGACACTGGGAAACTTTATAAATTAATGAAGTTAAAATGAGAGTTGTGCTACAACTAGAAAGTAACCTTTTTACACGTTGACATTGTTCGGTTTTAAAACTTATGTGTAAGTTAAGATAAATTAAATTATTGGGGAGGTTAGTATGATCTAAATGTTAAGTTAAACCATTTGGGAAGGTTAGTACGATAGGCGTGCACACTAGAAGAGAGGTGAGAATTTCTCAAGGGAGTGTCGAACTAATATGTTGTTGCATTGGCCTGTATCAATTTAAATACTTGCTAAACTGATCTTAAATAACACACACTTTCGGGCTCTGACCCGTTTCTTCTCTCCCTCTCCCCCTTGTATATATATGTATGTATTTCAGGTGCCCAGCCACAGGGGCGTCTTGCTTATGATCTTTTGGAAGGAACGCGCTGCAGCTTAGGTGGGAGTTGCAGGTCTTTTGATTAGACGACTTCGTTCATTCAGATCCACTCCTAGCATTTTCATTCATATGGGCATGTGTAGCCCTTTCCATTATTTCTTTATGTTGGGACATTGTTATTTCAGTTGTTTCCTAGTTCGTTATTATGAGATTTTGTTCAAGATGGATGTATTACTTTATTTTCTCGTATGTTGGCATTCGTTGATGGATGTTTTATATATTGGATTTTTGGTTCCAGTTTAGTGTGGCGTGAATCTTATTCATTGATCTTTGTTAATAAAATAAATAAATCTTTTCTTTAAATAAAATTTGGAAGTTTATGTTTAAAATTGGTTTTGACACTTAGCTTAATTATTTAGGGTGTTAAATTGGAAAATTATTTTTATCGACAGTGATGCTGAGAATGAACCAACTGTTCACCTTGATTTAATTTAATAAAGGAGTGATCGCCCGGTATTTAATTAGGCGGGGTGTCACACTTAGGATGAATTTAGAGAAGAGAAAGATGTAGAAAAACGAGTTGGAAAATTTCTGGGCGTATTCTGCCATCTCGTTAGAAGACCTGCCCAGGTCGTTCGAACGACCTCGTTGGAACGAGCTTCTAACGAGATGACAGTATCCCTTCTAACGAGATCGTTTGAAGACTTCGTTCAAACGACACTCGTTCGAACAACCTCGTTCGAACGAGATTTCTAACGAGTTGACAAAATGGCCTTTTTAGGCCTGATTTTATTTCGAACTCCCAGTAGACTTATTTAAATTGAGTGTTATCCTTCCCTTGTTGACTAGTGGGTATAGTTGTGAGATTTGAGTACGTTGAGGAGTAAAACTTATAATTTTGTAGTAAACCGGATGACATTTATGGGTTAGGAAATAAGTACCTAAAATTACGACGTGAGAAGAGTTGACAACTTTTAATGTATATTATTCGGGGATTTGTAACAGTGCAACATTTAATGACGGTATAGGAATGTAAAATATACCTCTATTGATATTAAAGGATACCTAAGATGTGTGAATGCTTAGTATAGGTGGTTATCTGTGTATAACATACCTACCATACTTGCTATCACGGGAGGTTGGCGTTTGATTAGGGCCATCTAATCTTTGTATGCCTACGGGGGGATTTAGATTGGCACCTCGAGGACATAGGTCAGAGAAGGACTTATTGAGGAGTTAATAAGTCTGCTGATCATGGGAGCGTAGGTATGTGCGTGACCCATGTGATGGGAAATATGTTCGCCTCCGTTATGTGTGTTTGTTACTTGTCGAAACGGTTCCTGAGAGATTCAGAATACGTGATCCTTAAATACGTGATGTACCGGGATTTGATAGCAGAGTATGTGTGCACCGCAGCTTAGTCTAGGGGTGACATTATTGTATAATTATGATGAGATTGATACAATGAAATATTGAAATGAACTGTTTATATAAGTACAAGTGTGAATTAATGTAATATCTTTGTAGAGTTAAAAATGGGAAAACTCTTAGTAATTATTGTAACTAATTTCGAGGAATGAAGGTAAAACTCTCAGTTTATATTAAGACGTCGGGAATTAAACCATGATTAGTGTAGTAAAAATCAGATATTGAATTAGACTAGTTTGATAGTAGAATAACTAGAACGGGTACGGGTACGATAGGTGTGCACAATTAGTTGAGAGGTGAGGAACTCATGTGAGTGCACGCACTATCATGTATTTTATATTCACTGTTTAATGATATTAAACACTTGTTGTATTTTAAACTGTTTTCACAATCTGGCTCTGACCCGTTTGCTTTCAAATCTACTTTCTTGTAAAAAAACATTTTAGGTGCCCAGCCACAAGGACACCAAGCGTAGGAGTTCCATTCCGGTGACGTGCTGTAGCTGCTGTGGAAGTTACAGGACGTTGAGAGTAGACGCCTCCACTTTCTATCTTGACTCTACTTCAGATTTACTCATCTATAGGGCATGTCACCCCTTTTCTTTTAGAGACATCTTACTTAGTTTTATTTCAGATTTTGGGTTGTAATTATTAAGTGATTCAGACTTTTTATTCAGTTTTATTCAGTATGTCGGATTATTTCCGGGGAATGTTCCTCCAAACTCATTATTCCTTTATCATTGTAATGTGACTGTAATGTGGTTGCGATTTCATTATTCCATAATTTAATACTTGTTGCATGTTAATCGGATTTAATTAAAATTGACAACTCCCTTTTTAAATATTGGGTGACTAGTAATTGTTAAAACGTTTTTCGATAGTGATGCTATGAACTGAACCAACTTGACATTTTGTATTAATTTGAATAAAGGAGTAGCTACCTGGTATTTAATTCGTCGAGGTGTCACAGGTGGTATCAGAGCATCAGGTTCTAGTGTCCTTAGGATCTGTACGACTTGTTATGTTTCCACGTAGCTTTCTTTAATATAGAGCCCTATATTTTAAGATTGTTGTATTCTTTTGTGTATGTTTCGCTCTTCAGTTATTTTGAGATAATAACTGCGAACTTAAAAGACTTTACTCTCATTTCAGATGCTTCCACGACGTGCACAGCGAGTTCCCAGGGATGCTCAGCCTGAGCCACAACCTGCACCAGTTCAGGGCTCCTTGAATGCTGCAGAGGTTGCCGCTATTGTAGCCCAGGCAGTAAATGCCGCCCTAGCAGTTGTGCAGTAGGCGCCGGTAGTAGCGCCAGTACAGGCTCATGCATTCCCGTCTACTTGGGAACGTCTTCGTGATGCTTTTCAGAAAGCACACCCTCCGGAGTTTGCAGGTAGCTCCGACGTCGTTGTGTTCAGTCAGTTGAAGAAGGACATCCAAAGGCACTTGAGGATGTACGAGTGCACGAATGTACAAAAACATATACTGGCTACTTTTAAGCTAGTAGGATCAGCATTGCAGTGGTGGGAGTCCATTACCACCACGGAGGAAAGATACATCCTTTCTATTCAGGAGTTCTGGGTGCGGCTCGACCGCAAGTATTTTCCATCAGCTGTTCACACCGAAATGAGGAGGAAGTTAATGAACCTAAAGCAGGAGGGGAAGATCGTGGTCGAGTATGAGGCCGAATTCACTAATCTCTTGAACATCGTTCCCGATGAGATTCCGACTGAGGAGAAAAAGATTCAGAAGTTCATGGATGGGTTGACTTGGAGGATCCGTCAGCACTTGTTGGGTAATCTCTTGTTGGCCACTTATTCTGATGTGGTTAACGCAACACTGCTTCACTGCCAGGACCACCGCTTTCACATGTCAGAGAGTAAGCGATCAGGAGAGTCCATCCATCAGGGCAGGACATGGGGAAATGGTGCCAGTGGGGCACAATCTGCTCAGGGTCAGCATAGGCAGGGAGATCAGGGTTCCCAGCAAGGGGATTTTAAGAGGTTCAGATCTGGGGGTTTCAGAAATGGTCAGGGAGGTTTTTGTCAGGGCCATCAGGGTCAGCACGGCCATCAGGGTCAGCACGGCCAGCATGGTCAACAACAACAGTTTCATCAGGGCCAGCACGGCCAGGGGAGGAATGGCAACGGCCACCAGGGCCGTGGGCAGCAGGGTCAGAGAGGGGGAATTTTCTGAGGAAATGTTTCACTTGTGGCAAGATTGGCCACAAACGCCAGGAGTGTCTTGATAGGGGCAGGGACCCACAGCAGGAGCAGCAGCAGGGTGCTCGACATGAGCCCCAGAGACCTATGTTTCCCGCCTCCCTCCCAGCACCACCACAGATGCCAGCTTTGCCACTCATCCTAACAGTCCCAGTCGGACAGGGACAGCTTCAGTACGGGCGAGTTTATCAACTCCAGCATGCCGCAGTCCCACAGGATCCACCTACTATTGAGGGTATGTTCTCTATTTAGGGGACTATGGGGCGTATTTTATTTGATACGAGGGCCACACACTATTTCATTGCCATGATATTTTCATGCACTTTGGAATTGTTAGACACTACAGAGAGCACGATTACTTGAGTAGATTCGCCGTTGAGTAGGGGTTCTGTGATTTCTTTTATTTGTAGAGGTGTCGGTATAGAGATCGAAAGATTTACTTTACCCGCTGATATGTTAGTATTGGAGATGACTGAGTACGATGCGATTATTGGTATGGATTGGCTAGTTGCGTACCGAGCCATGATTGATTGTTTCAGTAGGAGTATCATTTTTGCCATACCCAGGCAGGAGATGTTTTTAGTGGCGATGCCTCGCCCTGAGGGAGGATCGTCCACACACTTATATTATATAGAGGAGGAGACCTCTAAGGAAGTGGTAATACCACTTACTTCGATTCCCGTTGTTAGTGAGTTCGCTGATGTATTTCAGAATATACCTGGATTACCTCCTAGTAGAGAGATAGATTTTGTTATCGATTTGACGTCGGGTACTCGGACAATTGCCCGTGCACCGTACCGTATGGCTCCAGCGGAGATGAGAGAGTTAAGGGATCAGATAGAGCAGTTGTTGGGTCAGGGGTTTTGCTAAAGGAGTACTTCACCGTGGGGTGCCCCTGTGTTGTTCGTAAAGAAGAGGGATGGATCGTCGAGGTTGTGTGTAGATTACCGGGAGTTGAATAAAGTCATGATATGGAATAAGTATCCGTTGCCCCGAATCGATGACTTATTCGACCAGTTGAGAGGAGCTTCCTTCTTCTCGAAGATTGACCTGCGATCGGGATACCATCAGTTGCGTATCAGGGAACGGGACGTCTCGAAGACTACTTTCTTGACGAGATATGGTTCTTATGAGTTCCAGGTTATGCCTTTTGGCCTAACCAACGCTCCAGCCGTGTTTATGGACTTGATGAATAGGGTATTCAGAGAGTTCCTAGACCAGTTCGTAATCGTCTTTATTGATGACATTCTGGTTTACTCCCAGACAGAAGAGGAGCACGCTGGGCATTTGAGGCAGGTTTTGCAGACACTGCGTCAGAACGAGATTTATGCAAAGTACGAAAAATGTGGGTTTTGGCTGAAGGAGGTTCAGTTTTTGGGGCATATCATTTCAGACCGGGGAATATCTGTTGATCTGGGGAAGGTATCCGCGGTGAGGGAGTGGGGACAGCCCACGACACCGAGTGAGATCCGTAGTTTCTTGGGCTTAGCAGGATACTACAGGAGGTTTATTTGGGGTTTCTCAAAGATAGCGGTTCCTTTGACACATCTGACTCGCAAAGGTGTGCCATTCATCTGGAGCGATGCCTGTTAGTTGACGTTCGATGAGTTGAAGGACAAGTTTACCTCAGCACCTGTGTTAGCATTGCCCATACCGGGAGTTAAGTATCTAGTCTACACCGATGCGTCCTTACAAGGACTTGGAGGTGTGCTGCAACAGGAGAGTCAGGCCATAGCTTATGCTTCCCGTAAGCTTAAGCCTCACGAGAAGAATTACCCCACCCACGACTTGGAGTTAGCGGCAGTCATATTCGCTCTTCGAATTTGGAGACACTATCTCCTGGGGGAGAAATTTCGGTTGCTCACAGACCACAAGTCTCTACAATACCTCTTCACGCCGAAGGAAATGAATATGCGTCAACGTCGGTGGCTTGATTTTGTGAAGGATTATCAGTTTGATATCCAATATCACCCAGGGAAGGCTAACGTGGTAGCAGACGCGTTGAGCCGTAGGTCAGTAGATGAGGTGGCCGAGGTGTGGAAAGCTAAGTGGAAGGAGTTGGGACATCAGGATGCAGTGGCCCGATCATTCATGTCTGTGATGACTGTTACACTGCAGATTGTTACGAGAGTGATAAAGGACCAGGCAAAATACTCATTCTTTCAGGAGCAGATAGTTCGATTACTAGCAGAGGGACCCGAGTCCTATACCGTTAGTTCAGACGGGGGATTACGGTTCAATGGGAGACTGATCATTTCGGAAGGGGAAGACTTGCGACACGAGGTAATAACAGACTCGCACGGCTCACGGTTTGCGGTACACCCTGGTGGGGATAAGATGTACCAAGACATGAGACGACAGTACTGCTGGAGCGGGATGAAGAGAGATATCGCTGTGTTCGTTTCTAAATGCGCCACTTGTCAGCTAGTAAAGGTGGACCATCAGAAACCGACAGGACTTCTTCAGCCGTTAGAGGTTCCGATGTGGATATGGGAGAGCATATCCATGGACTTCATCACGGGGTTACCTACGTCACAGAGGGGTCACGACTCCATATGGGTAATTGTGGATAGGTTAACCAAAGTTGCTCATTTTCTGCCCGTGAGGACAGACTACACTACGGGACAGTATGCCCAGATTTTCATTGCGGAGATAGTGAGACTTTACGGGGTGCCTCTAAATATCGTGTCTGACCGAGACAAGATATTTGTTTTACAATTTTGGGAGAGTTTCCAGGAGGCCATGGGTACAGAGTTGCGGCTGAGTACGACGTATCACCCGCAGACTGATGGGAAAACAGAGCGGACAAATCTGATGTTGGAGGACATGTTGCGTATGTTCATCCTAGATTTTGGAGGTGGTTTGGAGCCGTACCTTCCACTGGTGGAGTTTGCTTATAGTAACTCTTACCAGTTCACCATTGGCATAACTCCATTCGAGGCGTTGTATGGTAGACCTTGTCATTCCCCAGCATGTTGGTTAGAGGTGGGGGATAACAAACTCCTTGGGACGAAAGTGATCCAGGACACTTCATCAAGGATAGCGATGATGCGGAGACGTATTCGGGTAGCTCAGGACCGACAGAAGAGCTATGCTGATGCCAAGAGGTTCTTCAGAGAATTCAAGGTGGGGGACCAGGTGTTACTCAGAGTATCTCCTATGAAGGGGATTATGCGTTTTGGGAAGAAGGGGAAACTGGCACCAAGATATGTGGGGCCATTTCCTATCATCGAGCGACTTGGGCCAGTTGCGTATAGACTTGGGTTACCGGAGCATTTGCATAGGATTCATGACGTGTTCCATATTTCCTCGCTAAGGAAATATCTTAGGGATGATCTGGCCCATACCCACATTGATTTAGAGGACATCGATCTTCAGCCTGATAGTTCTTACGAGGAGGTACCGATTGCTATTCTGGACCACAGCAAGACGAAACTGAGGTCAAAGATAGTACCATTAGTACGCGTGCAGTGGCGGCATCATAATGCCGAGAAGTCCACATGGGAGCGCGAGGATGAGATGTGAGAACGTTATCCAGAGCTCTTTTTACCAGGTATTCATTAGTTCCGAATTTTGGGACGAAATTCTATTATTAGGGGGGAAGTATGTAATACCCCGTAATTTTTATTAATTTTTATTTAAGGGATTAATTGCATTAAATGAGAATTAATTGGGAATTAATCCGGATATAAATACTAGCGACATGTGAGTTGGTATTTGATTATAATGTTAAAATTGAATATTTCTGAGTATATATGGTAATATATGACTATTGAAAATATTAAAGTTGTCGCGAGGCAGAAATACGACAATTTGGAAAAATTAAGTTGGAACGCGCGTGTCAGTTGCGTCAGGAATGAATTTAATTAGATTAAAAAGTAAATTATATTTTTATCAACCAAATGGTCATTTTGAGTGCGCCAACATGTCCGGAAGGATCGAAATAGTCAGAAATCACTAGCCGGGGGTTTAGTTTGGGTCCCGGGGCATTTTTAGGCCGAACTGGCAACCTAGAAGGGTATTTTGGTAATTTTAAAAATTAAGGGATTAAAACCCACGAAATTTAGAGGTACTTTAGATATTATTAAAAGGCCCACTAAGGACATTATCAGCCAAAAAGTGAGGGAGTGGGCTACGAAGGTTTTTGAGAGAAGTTGGAAGAGAGGTTAAAGGAAGATCTAAGCCAAACCATCTTCACACCATCATTTTGAAGGGGATTTGTGTTCGGAAAGAAGAGAGAGCCAACCTTGATCATCAACAACGAATCAAAACATCGTATTTAAGGCAAGTGATTTGATATTATTAAGTTCAATGAATATTTCCTCCATGTTTAGTGTAGAAACTGTTTTTGCCTTGAAAGTTTTGAGGAAAACCTAATGAAATTGTTAATGAAACTCTAAAGTTGGGTTAGGGATTGCATGTAGAATGACTATGGACGAATTTGGTATCCAAAAAAACTTAACTTTGATGATTTAAAAACGGATTTATGATGGGTAATTAGGCACAATAAAATTCTGGGTTCATGTTCATAGGGTTTGGGATAAAATTTGGGGATTAATGATAATTGCATGTTGATTAGGAGGATTTAACCCCAAAAATTTGTTAAGAAGCGACATAAGAGGACTTAGAGTAGTTTAAGAACATTAAAATGTTATTGGGATGATCTTAGGATGTATTTAGAGAAGAGAAAGATGTAGAAAAACGAGTTGGAAAATTTCTGGGCGTATTCTGCCATCTCGTTAGAAGACCTGCCCAGGTCGTTCGAACGAGCTTCTAACGAGATGACAGTATCCTTTCTAACGAGTTCGTTCGAAGACTTCGTTCGAACGACACTCATTCGAACAACCTCGTTCGAACGAGATTTCTAACGAGTTGACAAAATGGCCTTTTTAGGCCTGATTTTATTTCGAACTCCCAGTAGACTTATTTAAATTGAGTGTTAACCTTCCCTTGTTGACTAGTGGGTATAGTTGTGAGATTTGAGTATGTTGAGGAGTAAAACTTATAATTTTGTAGTAAATCGGATGACATTTATGGGTTAGGAAATAAGTACCTAAAATTACGACGTGAGAAGAGTTGACAACTTTTAATGTATATTATTCGGGGATTTGTAATAGTGCAACATTTAATGACGGTATAGGAATGTAAAATATACCTCTATTGATATTAAAGGATACCTAAGATGTTTGAATGCTTAGTATATGTGGTTATCTGTGTATAACATTCCTACCATACTTGTTATCACGGGAGGTTGGCGTTCGATCAGGGCCATCTAATCTTTGTGTACCTACGGGGGGATTTAGATTGGTACCTCGAGGACATAGGTCAGAGAAGGACTTATTGTGGAGTTAATAAGTTTGCTGATTATGGGAGCGTAGGTATGTGCGTAACCCATGTGATGTGAACTATGTTCGCCTCCATTATGTGTGTTTGTTACTTGTCGAAACGGTTCCTGAGAGATTCTAAATACGTGATCCTTATGTACGTGATGTACCGGGATTTGATAGCAGAGTATGTGTGCACCGTAACTTAGTCTAGGGGTTCCCTTATTGTATAATTATGATGAGATTGATACAATGAAATATTAAAATGAACTGTTTATATAAGTACAAGTGTGAATTAATGTAATATCTTTGTAGAGTTAAAAATGGGAAAACTCTTAGTAATTTTGTAACTAATTTCAAGGAATGAAGGTAAAACTCTCAGTTTATATTAAGATGTCGGGAATTAAACCATGATTAGTATAGTAAAAATCAGATATTGAATTAGACTAGTTTGATAGTAGAATAATTAGAACGGGTACGGGTACGATAGGTGTGCACAATTAGTTGAGAGGTGAGGAACTCATGTGAGTGCACGCACTATCATGTATTTTATATTCACTGTTTAATGATATTAAACACTTGCTGTATTTTAAACTATTTTCACAATCGGGCTCTGACCCGTTTGCTTTCAAATCTACTTTCTTGTAAAAAAAACATTTTAGGTGCCCAGCCACAAGGACACCAAGCGTAGGAGTTCCATTCTGGTGACGTGCTATAGCTGCTGTGGAAGTTACATGACGTCGAGAGTAGACGCCTCCACTTTCTATCTTGACTCTACTTCAGATTTAGTCATCTATAAGGCATGTGGCCCCTTTTCTTTTAGAGACATCTTACTTATTCAGTTTTATTTCAGATTTTGGGTTGTAATTATTAAGTGATTCAGACTTTGTATTCAGTTTTGTTCAGTATGTCGGATTATTTCTGGGGAGTGATCCTCCAGACTCATTATTCCTTTATCATAGTAATGTGACTGTAATGTGGTTGCGATTTCTTTATTCCATAATTTAATACTAGTTGCATGTTAATCGGATTTAATTAAAATTGTCTACTCACTTTTTAAATATTAGGTGGCTAGTAATTGTTAAAACGTTTTTCGACAGTGATGCTATGAACTGAACCAACTTGACATTTTGTATTAATTTGAATAAAGGAGTAGCTACCCGGTATTTAATTAGTCGGGGTGTCACAGTCGGGTACACGAGAGCACCTACAACAATGCGACGGGTCAGACTCACCATAATAAGATAATAGATACGCACTCGAATAGTAAAACTATAAATTATGAATGTAAATATAAAAATCTATAATTATTAGATTACTTGACATGCAGATAAATCTAGTTTTATTGATTATCCTCGTGAAATGCGTGCTCGTGTAAGGGCACGGTCGTTATTTTCGTTTCACCGCGATAATACAAAAACCTAAGTTACGACTACACTTGCAAGGCAAGCACAGCAGTAAGTCGGGTATCGAAAGATCCACACGGACGAGTTGCTAGAATTTAATTGATTTAATACTCCTAAATAAAAGGGAAACAGATAAATTACAAACTAAAAAAGAAAAGATGCAAAAAAGGAAAATGTTTAACTAGGCGAAGGAAAAAAAAGCTAGATTAACAAAGCGGTAAAACTATAGGTTGCGTCGAATATCCCTCACCCGAGTTAATTAGTATAAAATGGTCACATGAGTCGACGAGTTATTACGAATGCGTCTCGTTTTGACAGTTAATTGAATCAAGGGTTATCACGCCCTTAAATCCGCATAAAAGCCTAATAAGATTTTGGCATCAACAAATACCCCAAAAATTACGCACGCAAGGTCATAAGCACGAGACATACATGATATGCCCCGTCAAATCTCCTAGGCATAATAACTAGGAAAACGCACCCAAAATAGACCCGTAAAAACCATCACCAAAGCAAAGAAACGCGTCAGCCCGAGTGAGTTCAATTCAAACACAACCTAATTTAAATTAGCTAGAAAGCATGTTAAAAACGCGATAAATAAACGCAATAAATAAATGCGATAAATCTACACTAGAAAGCACGTAAACCTATTTATCAAATAATGTAAATCTAATTAACAAAGCAAGAATTAAGTAAAAACAACTATATTAATGGAGAGGGTGAATGAATAGTCAACTTACAAACCAAAAAGGGTGTTAATCTAAGAAGAAATGAAGAAGAACTCTTCAAAAACCCAAACCCACCCTAAGATAAACTATCTTCTAAAACTATCTAAACTACAATATCTGATATTTACACAAAATTGCTTTATATAGTAAGCTACAAAAGAAATAAAGAAAAAAGAAAAGGAACGAATTGCAAAATATCTGGTATGATCGATCGATCGATCGATCAAAACCATCGATCGATCGATCGAACAGGTCCCAGCCCACTGTCTCAATTTGTAGGCCAAATATGAAATCGCAATCGATCGGGGGCCCAATCCCGGTCGACCGACACTCTGTTTTTGGCAACCCTTGGTCCATAAAGAGGGGGAAATGCGGTTGCAAACGGAAACGACCATATCTTCTTCGTCCGAACGCCAAACGACGCATTGTTTGTGGCCACGTGATGCTAACTCGATGAACTACGCATCGGTAAAATTTCCATGAGTTGGAGAAGAAATGTGAATTGACTAAAATGCCCTTGAAGTAGCATCCATCGACGAAACTTCTCTGAAATGCAACGAATCCTCACTTTTAGCATTCCAATACCTACAAAAGCACAATTAACCCCTGTAAAGCAAGTATATATCCAAATCCAAGGTTGTATGGTTAATGAGCATAATTATAGTCATTAAGGACCGTAAAAGCGCTAGAATGCATAAAGATAACGGGTGAAAATATGCAGTATTTGATACGAATCACACCCCCTAACTTAAACATTGCTAGTCCCTAGTAATGAAACAAATAAAATCAGTCCACAGAGAGAAGTACAAGACGTATATATGCATCGAAATATAAATGCCACTTTCGTAGGGAGCACGATTGCATTTAGCATATGCAATGAGTCGTTAAACCCCTAAGTCACCCTAGTGGACGAGTATCGTCTCGTGAGAGTTTTCAGGGATGATACCCACAAACATCACATGGTTTCCTCAAAATATGTCCCAACCAACATGCGACAATCCCAACAATAGCGAACAAGATTTCATACGAATTATTAGAAAATTGAACGAATTAAAACAAAAGTCCGAAATCATTAACATTATAGAATGCACCTCATAGAATTGAAACCTTAAAATGTGGGAGGGGAGCGAGTACATGCAAAGTGTGATTTGGGGAAAAACTTATATAAACCGGATAAACATTAAAGAAAGCATATATTCAATCCTCACGGGCATTACACTCATCAAGTGAATTCACTCGAAATAGGGAGCTAACACACGGAGCATGCGAGCATAAAGAGTAAATGTAAATGAAAACTAGGCCGCACACATGTCACAAATGAAGAACGCTATATATGAAATGAAAAATTATAATCTCAATGAAAGATACTGCTCATTAAAGGAGGCGAAAAGTATTTTCATAGATTATCAAAACTATTTAAACTTTTGAATTACATAAACCTAAGATCACATAGGACTTTACTAGGGTTGTAATGTAGGCTAGGATAGGGTAAGAAATGAAAGGGATGTATATACGGATTCAAAGTGTTCGGAATAAAAACTTGGGATAATGGGAAAATGTGGGCAATATCAAAATTGGAAAATAAGTTCCAAAACAAGCATTAGATATATCATCGGGGAGAGTAATCAAAGCTTATTGAACTATATTATAAGGACATAAATTTTCAATTGAGTCCCTGTATTGTTTTGACTTAATTCCGTGAACAAAACTGTGTTTGTAATATGTCATAGGGAGAATTTTATTTTGTTACGATCCCACTCGGTCTATGACGTATTGAAAAAAATGAAGACGTTCCGACAAAGCTTCAAAGAATTAATCGTGCCGATGTTTAATTGGTGCACGTTTAATCGTATTCAAAGTTAATTGCATTCCGAGATCACTCAGATTTGAATGCGTATAATTAATGGTGCTCGGAATAGTTTTATAAAAGATAAGGATGTAATTTTTATCAAGAAAAATGTTTTAAAATGTTTTAATGGTTTAAACTTCGTTTTATGATGATAAGCTCGAAATAGAGTTTAACTAATTTGAATCTCTTCGTTAAGAGACATTTTTATCAGAAAGTCAAAGAAAGTCAAAGAAAGTCAAACTTTCACGAGGTCGCTCGAACGACATTGGATCTCGTTCGAACGAGATACAATGTCGCTCGAACAACATGCTTAAGTCGTTCGAACGACATGTTTTTTGAGGCGGCGTTTAAATCCTATTTAAACAGTGTTTGCATCATAATTTCGGGGGTGTGCTTTCTGGAAAAGAGTTTTACGAACCAGAACATTGTTTGCACATGTTTTCTAAGGTTTAAAAGTCTTAAACACATCCTTAGAGTTTGCAAAGATCCGAGGTATCATTAGTTTATATTTAAGTGATCTTACTGCACCAAAGTTGTTTGTTCTACACATTGAACATCAAAGGGTTTTGCGGTGAAGAAGCGACGGACATCGTGTTCGGCATCGTAGACGTATCAAAGCCATATCGGTGGACACCGAGACATACGTGGATGCGTGTGTTGTGGACAGGTATCGTGGAAGACAGAATTTCTACGTGGGCACTATTAAAGAGCGATTGAAGATCAGAAGGAGCGTCAAGACCCGTGTGGATCGAGTCTTAGTGTAAGGCTAATCTATCTTTGTAAAACCATTGTTCACAGTGATTGTCTGGCTTGGGCCGTCCGAGGTTGTTTTCCCGTTTTTTTTCCTCGTACATCCGGCGTTGTGAGTATTCTTTACTTTACTTTACTTTCTTTAATCACTAGATGCATGTTTAAGATTAATCAAGATAAAACTGGCTTAAAGTAAGAATTGGGTTTTCACAACTTGGTTTGGTGCATAATTAAAAGTTCGATAATTTTTTGGAGAAAAATTGGTTTGACTTAAAACACACATATTGGGCACTCTTCAAATTGGTATCAGAGCAAGAAAACATTTTTATTTGTTTTGTGATCCCGTGTGTTTTCAAAGATGAATTCTGGATATAATGAATTTCTCGAACTCCTGTTTTTGATGGCACTAATTACACTTATTGGAAGATGAGAATGAGATGTGCTTTAAAATCTATTGATGAGCATATTTGGCTTGCAGTTGAGAAAGGTTGGACACCCCCTGTCACTATTGTAGGTGAGGTCACTAGTTTAAAGCCTGTTGAGTCATGGACCGAAACTGAACAAAGAATTGCACAATATAAGTCCAAGGGTCTTCACGTTGTTTCTTCACATGTCACACAGGAAGAATATAATAGAATTATGACTTGTGAAACATCAAAAGAGGCTTGGGATATTTTGACACTCACTCACGAGGGCAATAGCACGGTTAGGGCGTCAAAACTTCAAAATCTCACTACACAGCTTGAGACCATTAGGATGTTAGAGAGTGAGACCTTTGATGAGTTTTATGCTAGGTTGTCCAATATTGTCAACTCGTCATTTAACCTAGGTGAGAAAATTCCCGACAACCGTGTCATTAAGAAAATCCTTAGGTCATTACCTAGTAGGTTTGATGCGAAAGTGACCATTTTAAACTCCTTGGGTAGGTTAGAGTCAACAAAACTAGAAGAGATTGTACTTACAAACCTATGAAATCGACATGATTACCTCCAAGCAATTGCCTAAGAAAGAAAAGGGTATTGCTTTGAAAACCCAGAAGGAGGAAATTAAAGTTTCAAATTTCGATTCCGATTCTGATTTTGAGGATGTTTCTTTGTTGGAAAGAAATTTAAGAAATTTATTAAGTTTCAACTAAAGATGCCAAGAAATTTGAAAAATTCAAGAACAACAAAGTAGATCCCACGTCTAAGGATAAGTTTGAAAAGCCTAAGAGAGATGAGTCGGATAAGTGTTTTGGGTGTGAGGGGTAAGGTCACAAGGTTAAGGAGTGTCCCACTAGACTTAAGAAAGAGGGCAAGCAACCCATTGTCTATAGTTCCACCTTAAGTGATAGTGATCCGGAAGAGGGAGAGAGTTCCCCCATTGATCGTAACTTTGTTGCGTTTATGGAATGTCATGTGAGCAACGAAGATTCTCATGTGCATGACACTTCCGAGGAGGTTTGGAGTGTATCCCATGTTAGTGAGGGAGAAGAGAGTGACAAGGAGGAGATAGATGTGAAAGAATTGCAAAATGCGTTTAATGAGTTGTATGCCGAAACGGTGAAGGTGAAAAAGGCTAACTCAAAATTTTAATCTAAGTTGAATGAGCATGCCATAGAAAATAATGATAGTTTGATTAAGGATCTTAGGGAACGTGAGAAGAAGTTTAGGGAGAAACTAGAGTTTGTGGAGAAAGAGAGAGATAATCTCCGTGGTTTGATGGAGTCCTTGAAAAAGGAGATTTTAGAATTTGAGGAGTCTAGGCGTGTGCTTGAGTCTAGGATGCATGAGTTGGAGGAGAGATTGAGAGACTCGTCTAGATTCAAGTTTCATTTGGAGGCTAGGTCAGAGAAGTTAGATAATATCCTAGGCACCATTCAAATTAAGGGAGATAGGGGCGGTATAGGTTTTGATGAGAGAGTTGTTCCCATTCCCCCCGCACGTGTGAGAAACACTAGGATGGTTAGAAAAGGTCCACATAAAGGTAATCATTCCCACCACCGCTACTCTTGCACGTTTTGTGGTAGGAAAGGTCACCTTAGGCTTTTTTGTTACGACCTTAGACAAGCTCCTAGGAAGTTTAAGAATAAAGTTACCCCGGTTACCCAAACCCCCATGCGTTGCGTTACACCTACTTGGGTTAGGAAATCAGACTTAGTGGCTTTAGGAATTAAACTTCATGATTCTCTTTTTGGTGCACTTGATTCTTCCCATGCTAAATCTAAAGGATGATAGTGTTGCCATGTTTGTCATATGCTAGTTTTCTTCATGATATATTCATTGCTAGTATTATGACATGTGTATCGTTTTGTATTATAGTTTTTCATTTGTTTGAGTCTTATTTGAAAAATAAAAAAAGATTTTATTTTTGAGAAAACTTTTGAAAATCCAAAAAGATTTTTCTTTTCTTTGAGTCAAATATGTTTGAAAAGTCAAAAAGATTTTCGGTTTTTGTTTTTGAGTTTACTTGTTTGATGTGGCATATTGGTGTGCTTGACCCCCCCATCATTTCATTATCCAAGTGGCTAGGACATTTGATCATTATTATCGATGCTTAGAATGATCTTAACCATTGTTTATATGGGGTTGTTTCGAAGTTGATATGAATTTTGATTCGACTTTGTATATGTGCCAACATTGCACACATGCACGAGTTTATATGGATGTTTGACTTCTCTTGCATATTTGAATTTGGTGAGGCGTTCTTATCTCAATCTTGTCATCTATGCGTAAGTATACTTAAAGAGAAGTGTGCATGTAATAACCGTTTACCGTGAGGATTTAAAATTGGTAAAAATGATGAGTGATTCACGGGAAAAGGGCTGCGAGAGTTCAAAATTGACTCGTCGTGAAAGCCACCGTTTAAAAGAGCCCAAAAGAAAAGGCAATATGCTGAGAAAAGGGCCAATAAGATTTTCTCTAAGTTGAGAATGCTAGAAACCTCTCAAGAACTTGAAAAAGTATGTTTATATGAGGGGGTTTAGTTGGAGAAAATTTAAACGGGTTTGCACAACTAATTCTAATGTTGAAACATTGCAATTTGACGCTATTGTTTGTAGAATCGTCAAAAATTCTAGATTTGTGAGCATGTAGAATGTTTAGTTCATTAAGCTCACTCTTTAATTGTCATATGGCTATGATAAAGTTTGATGATTTATAGCTATCAATTAGAGCTTCTTGATCGTTTCGATGTGTTGGAATTGTGACTCATTTGTTGTAGTTTCACGCCCATTCATTCCATATCCATGTTTGAGCACATCGGTACTATGTTTGCATGTAAATCTCATTTTAAGTTTTTATGAGTTTTGCGTTTTGTGCGAAAAGCTTACTGTTTTAGCACTGTTTTGCATCTGTCAGTCCCCTCCTGGAATATTTTGGTGGAAATTTTTTTACTGGGCAATACTTTATCATATTTCTGGGAATCTGAGAAATTTTGGAAGGTCGCGCGAAGTCGTTCAAACGACATCTCTTCTCGCGCGGACGACTTTTGTACTTCGTTCGAGGGACTTCCTCATCCCGTTTGAGCGAAGTCCTTGGCTCATTCGAACGACTGGGTCAAAATTGGCTTCTGAATGGTTTGCAGTCCTCAGGTTCAAATTGGTATATTTTTGGTACTGCGGGAAGCATTTATGGACTATTTGGTTTATATGCAGGTTCTTTTATGTTCCATATTGGTATTTTGCATATGAGCTCGTTTATCACACCTGATTTGATTGATATACTTTTTGTGTGATTCCTTGGTTTACTAGCTACTGATTTATCATTGCTTGATCACATTTAACTGACTATTTCATGATTATCTAGTGGTTTCACTTCTCAAATTGGAATGAACTTATTTCAAATTGGTTTCATATTCTCATGCTAGATATTTTATATTAGTTTATCTTTTCACCGGATTGTCTATTCGAGACAAAAAGGGGGAGAGATGGATGTGATGTAGGGGGAGATTTGTTAAGCTATTATTGATATCTGAATTTGCATATTGTTTGATTATATTTGTTTCAAATTGTTATCACATAATTGCTCACATGTTTCAAATGATTTACCTTATTAGAAATATAAATTGGTATCATTTTGAAAATTGGTATCATTTGTTCCTCCATACTTCACTGGGTATCTGCTTGTCTGTTTCGTGTGTGTAGGTATGCTTTCAGTGATTCGAGATTTCAAGTCTATATCATATTCAAACAGTTCATGCTTGTCGGTGCTACATATTCTAGTTCGTGTCCTGTATTTTTATTTTTGGATTTATGGGATGGAATTTAGGCGTCATACGGCTTGACGGCCCGGTTAGGCATTTCACTGGTTTAGTTTTGTCCTGGAATAGTCAAAGGGGGAGATTTGTAAGGACATAAATTTCCAATTGAGTCCCTGTATTGTTTTGACTTAATTCTGTGAACAAAACTGTGTTTGTAATATGTCATAGGGAGAATTTTATTTTGTTACGATCCCACTCGGTCTATGACGTATTGAAGAAATTGAAGACGTTGAGGCAAAGCTTCAAAGAATTAATCATGCCGATATTTAATTGGTTCAAGTTTAATCTTCTTCAAAGTTAATTGCATTCCGAGATCACTCAGGTATGAATGCGTAATGTTTGCATCATAATTTCGGGAGTGTGCTTTCTGCAAAAGAGTTTTACGAACCAGAACATTGTTTGCACATGTTTTCTAAGGTTTAAAAGTCTTAAACACATCCTTAGAGTTTGCAAAGATTCGAGGTATCATTAGTTATGTTTAAGTGATCTTGCTGCACCAAAGTTGTTTGTTCTTCACATTGAACATCAAAGGGTTTTGCGATGAAGAAGCGATGGACATCGTGTTTCACATCGTAGACGTATCAAAGCCATATCGGTGGACACCGAGACATACATGGACGTGTGTGTTATGGACAGGTATCGTTGAAGAAGGAATTTCTGCGTGGGCACTATTGAAGAACAGTTGAAGATCAGAAGGAGTGTCAAGACCCGTGGGGATCGAGTCTTAGTGTAAGGCTAATCTGTCTTTGTAAAACCATTGTTCACAGTGATTGTCTGGCTTGGGCCGTCCGAGATTATTTTCCCGTTTTTTTTTTTTTTCTCATACATCCGGCGTTGTGAGTTCTCTTTACTTTACTTTACTTTCTTTAATCACTAGATGCATGTTTAGGATTAATCAAGATAAAACTTGTTTAAAGTAAGAATTGGGTTTTCACAACTTGTTTTGGTGCATAATTAAAAGTTGGATAATTTTTTGGAGAAAAATTGGTTTGGTTTAAAACACACATATTGGGCACTCTTCATATATACACAACATTTACAACTTTCTCTTTCTTTTATTTTCTTTTCTTCTTTTTCTCATGTTTTCTTCTGCTTTTTTGCTTTCTTTTTTTCTTCACTTTTTCCACATCTCTTTTCTTTACTTTTCTCACTCTCATATGCCTAAATTGCTACCGACACAACAACAACATTCAATCCCAAGCAGCATTCAAAGGTATGGAATGAGTATCTATGGTTTAAAACTCCAATTTAGAGTTGGTTATGGGAATGGGGTATGAAATGAAAGGCTAGCATTTAGGCTCAAAGGGGTTAACGAGGGTAAACATATAAGGGTGAGGTCAAGGCTAATAAGGGTGATATAATAAAGATGGCCTATGATCATTTCCAAAAGTTTACGCAATTCTCGAATCAAAACAATATATGAAAATCATGCTCAAGTAATGTATTTCAAGTATGAACTCAATTAATGAACGATCAAATGAAAGAGTAGTGAGATTTTCGACGAATTCAACGTTTTCAATGAGAAAAGAATAGTGTATAGACTCACAAACGATGAAAGGTACAAAGCTTACTTGTTGTAAGTATATACAATGCAACAAAAGATTACTGAGTTATAAAAAATCTTAAACCAAATCAATAAAACGATAAAAGTGCATGTGCTCATGGGATTAAAGTTTAATTCATGAAGTTATTCATAATATCAATAATTGAGGACTAAAGTCTAATAACTTCTAAAATCGAGAACATGAATCATTGGGTTGTCTATTGGATCGGGCAATTATTGAAATTTATCATCGGAAACAATGGCAAAATGACCCAAAAAGGAGAAAAAAGAAAGAAAATCTTTTTGAAAATTTTCAATTTTTCTAAGAAAAGCATACTAAGTAACTAACATGTGAGAAAAAACAGGGACACAATAAAGAAATGGATAGAATATCCCACACCCCCTAACTTAAAACTTGGCATTGTCCTCAATGTGAATTAAGAACCAAGTTAAGAGAGGAAAAGAGCGATATTACCCAAGGTTGGAGTGATCCCCATAAGAACAAGTCCAAAGAATCTACAAAACAAGTTAGTACCGAGCATAGCAAAAACAAATAATGAAAAGTTAACTGATTACACTAGACTAAATTAAAATGGAAAGAAAAAATAAAAAGAAAGAAATAATAAAAAGATAACTATATACAACCTACTATTTAGGCTTCACACTAACTGTACACTAGAAGTCTAAATAGCTGAGGGTCCACCATGAAAATGATCTGACTTTGGAGGATAACCGGTGTACCCTCACATACAAGCATGCCTTCCGAAAAATATGAATTTTGTTTGAACAACTGAAGGCATGTGTAAGGAGGAAGAAATGAACCATCGCCAATTAAAAAAATTTTGGGGGGGGGGGGGGGGGGCGTGATGGGGGGTTTGGATTGAACGGGTGAAAAAACATGTGGGGACTGAGAAAAGATGAATAAACTCCCAAAGATTTTTAAATTGGAATGGGAGGTGGCGCACACAAAGGCAAGGATGCGATCATGGAAGGCGACTCGAGCAAGTACTCCTCATCGGCGAAAAGGTTTAAAACATTAAAGTTTGAAACCGAATCACCGGGTACTTGAGACGGTGGGATAAAAAAGAATGAAAATGGGGATGAAAGAAATTCAAACTCATGAGATGAATCATCATCACATGAAGATTGAGTTTCGAAGGAAATAATATCATTTTCAATGAAATGTTCTTCTTTGGGGGCCAAAGAAGAAATCATTTCATTGCAAATAGATATTACGTCATTTTCATCCTCACTTTCAATATCTATTATGCAATGGGCAAAGTCTAGAATGGTTTGTTCCAAAGTAGGCACAAGTACCTCATTTGGTTTAAAACATTCATCGACTTTAAAAGTATCGGACGCAAAATCGTCGTCGGATTCAAAAAATAAATCCAAGTCATGTTCCCACAAATGATTTTCTTCCCGATAAAAAATTTCAATTTTCTCATTCTCATACATACGCAAGCCCTCACCGAATGTCATAGGTCAAGGTGCAGATACATGAAAATGGAAACTTTGAAAATTACCATCGGACTTAAACGAAAACTCATTATTATAGGAATTTTGAAAACTATTGCAATTAGTTTCAAAATTCCTATTATACGGAGGTAAAGGCCCAAAATCATTATCTTCATCATCAAAATTCCAATAACCCAAGTTTTGACTTTCGTTATACTCGCCCAAAATCATATTTGAATTTGAAATTCTTTGGGATTCTAAGTATTCACCGAAAGTCATAGGATTACGGGAATTTTGAGAATTATAACAATGATTACCGAAAGAATTGGAATAAGACATGCTTACCCTAAAAATGGCTCGAAGTGGCGAATTTCACAAAGTAGGTGCGCGCGGGAAAAATTCAAGCGTTTCTAAGTGCTCAAATGTGGAAGTCCTGTAAGAATATTAGCAAATAATATAAATAGAAAGAAAATACTATGAAATACTAAATCAAATAAAGTTTAAAACAAACAAGTCCCCGGTAATGGCGCTATTTTGATTACCCACGTGAAATGCGTGCTCGTATAAGGGCACGGTCGTTGTTTTCATTTCACCGCAATAATACAAAAACCTAAGTTACAACTACACTTGCGAGGCAAGCACAACTGTAAGTCAGGTATCGAAAGATCCACGTGGACGAGTTGCTAGAATTTAATTGATTTAATAATCCTAAATAAAAAGGGAAAAAGATAAATTGCAAACTAAAAAGGAAAAGATGCAAAAAAGGGAAATGTTTAACTAGGCGAAGGATAAAAAAGCTAGATTAACAAATCGGTAAAACTATAGGTTGCGTTGAATATCTCTCACCCGGGTTAATTAGTATAAAATGGTCACATGGGTCGACGAGTTATTACGAATGCGTCTCGTTTTGACAGTTAATTGAATCAAGGGTTGTCACACCCCTAAATCCGCATAAAAGGCTGATAAGATTTTGGCGTTAACAAATACCCCGAAAATTACGCACGCAAGGTCGTAAGCACGGTACATACATGATATGCCTGTCAAATCTCCTAGGCGTAATAAATTGGACAAGGCACTCAAAATAGACTCGTAAACACCATCACCAAAGCAAAGCAACGCGTCAACCCGAGTGAGTTCAATTCGAACACAACCTAATTTAAATTAGCTAGAAAGCATGTTAAAAACCCGATAAATCTACACTAGAAAGCACGTAAACCTATTTATCAAAGAATGTAAATCTAATTAACAAAGCAAGAATTAAGTAAAAACAACTATATTAATGGAGAGGGTGAATGAATAGTCAACTTACAAACCTAAAAGGGTGTTAATCCAAGAAGAAATGAAGAAAAACTCTTCAAAAATCCAAACCCACCCTAAGCTAAACTATCTTCTAAAACTATCTAAACTATACTATCTGATATTTACACAAAATTGCTTTATATAGTAAGTTACAAAAGAAATAAAGAAAAAAGAAAAGAAAAGGAACGAATTGCAAAATATCTGGTTTGATCGATTGATCGATGGGCATCGATCGATCGATCAAAACCATCGATCGATCGATCGAACAGGTCCCAGCCCACTATCTCCATTTGTAAGCCAAATTTGAAACCGCGCTCGATCGGGGGCCTAAACCCAGTTGACCGGCATTCTGTTTTTGGCAGCCCTTGGTCCATGAAGAGGGGGAAATGCGATTGCAAACGTAAACAACCATATCTTCTTCGCCCGAACTCCAAATGACGCATCGTTTGTGGCCACGTGATGCTAACTCAATGAACTACGCATTCGTGGAATTTTCATGAGTTGGAGAAGAAATGTGAATTGACTAAAATGCCCTTGAAGTAGCGTCCATCGATGAAACTTCTCCGAAATGCAACGGATCCTCACTTTTAGCGTTCCAATACCTACAAAAGAACAATTAACCCCTGAAAAGCATGTATATATCCAAATCCAAGGTTTTCTGGATAATGAGCATAATTATAGGCATTAAGGACCATAAAAGCGCTAGAATGCATAAAGATAACGGGCAGAAATATGCAATATTTGATACGAATCACTTATAAATATACTAGTACATCCTTCTACTTGTCTACATCGAGTATACGAAACTCATGTCTCAGAGTCAAACTATGCAACATTATTTATTAATTCATAATAGGCCCATAATGTGTAGCCTAAAAGTATCCAAGTGGTTTCTTTAGTCCGTTAATCATTACACTTCTCCCTTACGCATAAGGTTCATAACGCGTATACTATCTACAAAGTCTAAATCAATATTTCATTTACATCTAAAACAGTTAGAGTATTACTATTTTCAATAACTATGTTTTAAGACCTCACCATTTTCCATGTACGCAGAGTTCAATGACAAAAAAATGAACTTTTAAATTATCATACAAGACTTTAAAATTTAACTAAATTACAAAACTTCACTGGGTCCATGCAAACGGTACAAATCATAGCCGTGCGCACTCCACTGTTTGTATAGGTATAAAAAAACACAGACATACGCACATCACGTTCACACGGGTACAAAATACAGCCGTTCGCACGGTACATGAAACTAAAGTTTGTTAGAAATAGACCTGTCTTCAACCTACATTCTCTGCCACAAGCCCTTAACTCAAAATCACCACATTCTTTTTAAATGAAGTTCTATGCCCCAATATCCTCCAAATATGATATAGGATAGTCATTAAAGTCCATCCTTTCTTAAAAATCTCACTTTCACATATTTAATTGTGAGATTTTAACATATAATTTCATGCCCAATTTCTATATTAAGATTTGAAGGGAGATATGAAATTCATGTAAAGGAGTAGTCTACCAAATGATTCCATTTTAGTAACAATATAAAAAAGGAATATACAATTCTCTAAGTCAATTAAATTAAACTAATTTAAACTATAACATAAAATTTTAAGAATTGGGTCCATTCATTTAGGTACAAAAAAATCACTATTTTTATATTTTAACGTACTACAAGTGTTAAAAATGTCCATCACAAATATCATGAAAACAAATGGAAAAAGAAGTTACAATAATCAAACCATAATATAATTGCAATATCCAATCCTCATATTGAATAATGTATTTATCATTTAAAAGATGATTTTTTAAATAATCATCATTTATTGTATTTAAGTATACACATGTGTGTATGTGTGTGTGTTTCTATGTGTGGTTGTGTGTGGGAATTGCTCTTAACCACGTTGACCTAGGCAATTGTTTACCACAATCATTGGATGATTATGCATAATGCATTTTACATAATTAAAATGATGAATAGTCTTTGTTGATAATAATAAATGGCATAGTGACTTAGCAATCAATCTCAAGGCCCAATTAACCAAATAACATGATAGATTAACAACCAAAGCACCCATAGACAATATATGAGCGAGAATAATAAATAACGGTGAGAAAGGGAAAAAAGTAGTGAGTCAGAGATATATCTAGAATGACCTATAACAATCCTATGTAAAAAATGGCACACTTTTAGACAATAAATTGTATGGTGACTTAGCACTGTGTGCACACTTTTTGACAGAGGACTAACCATGTCAAAAATGTTCAATCATTCACACGGTCCAGAATTCCATCCATGCGAACGAAATTGAAAAAATATGTAAAATCACTTAAAGTTGTCAAATCAAAATTATCTACATATGTTAAACAACTTAAACACATTCAATTCATATTCTAAACATAACATCATAACGATGTGAATTTGTGAGTGCAATTAATCACGATAAATGAATTCTAGGAAGCAAGTAATGAAAGAGTATGAAAATGCCATACAACACACAAATATACATGGTTCAGCAAATTGCCTACGTTTATGGTGAGGTCATTGAGTTTTTATTAATGTCTTTCAAAGTTAGAAAACTATATTCCCATTAGCGCTGGGTGAGGGTTGTATTTATAGCCTCGTAAAGTTAAAGCAATTGAGTTGTTCAAGGAACTATATTGGCTTGTCATTGGCTCGTATGGTGACTCCTGATTATTGTAATACCCCGTATTTTTAATGATTTTTAAAATAGGATTAATTAGAATTAATTGTGATATAATTGAAAAGTAATCCGGACTTAAATATTTCTCGAGAATAAATTATTATGTGATTTGTGTTGAATATTACTTAGTGATTAAAGTAATATATATGATTATGAATTTAAAATTGATTATGACTTTAAAAGCTTGTCGCAAATTAGGTGTACGACAATTATGGTAACTAAGTCAGGTCGCGCATTTGAGTCGCGTCGGGATTATAATTTAATGAAATAAAAGTTAATTATTATTATGTCATTCGAATGGTCGTTTTGACTATGCCAAAGTGTTCGGAATGGTTCAAATAGTCAAAAAAGTCTACGCAGAAGTTTGTATAGGGTCCCGGGGCACTTTGGAGCCGAATAGTCACCTCGGAGGGGTAATATGGTCATTTGACTTGGAAGGTGAATAGTATGCACGAATTTGGGAGGTATTTTATAAGTCTAAAGGTTTTATATTATTGATTCATTCTACAAAATTTAGAGAGAAATAAATTGAGAGAGACTGAGGAGTTTCTCTAGAGAAAAGGAAGAGTCTTTGTGGAAAAAACTAAGAGCCAAAAGTCACCACCACCAACCACCATCGGAAGTTGACCGGAGAAGGGAAGAACCACCAGTGGACAATCATCCCCAATGGACCAGACCTACGAATTAGAGGCAAGTGATTTAATAATTACAATCTAGTTAGTATAATGTCCATGTTAGGATAGTTAGAAATGATGAGAAGTTACATGTTTTGGAGATCAAAATAGTTAGATGTTAATTCATTTCTGGAAAATAGAAATATGTAGGATTAATCTCATGTTGCTGGTAGATATTAATCCACAAAATAAACATCACATGTTGGAGAAATTGTGAGAATTATTGGAGTGTTCTTGAAATATCACATGTTTAGTTTTCTAGAAAAATATGAGATAGATATATGCTTTTTAATCCAAACTCTTGATGATTCTAGGTTGTTTAGATCAGTAGGAATCATTTATATATATGTTGCTATATCATTTGGTATGGATTATAAGAAATTTAGGACGTTAAAATAGAGATTTGATTGGTTAAAAGTTGTGTAACTCGTAGAATAAAACAATGCAGAAAACTGGGCACTGTCTGATCAATCGATCGACTCAAGACTGTCGATCGATCGACTGATCGATCGATCGGCCAGAATCATCGATCGATCAACTCCCCCTAGAAATGTGAAATATCTTCCTTTTTAATTGTTGATTAAATCCCAAACTTTGAGGAATCTTTGATGATGATTAAATGAATTTAATGGGACTTAGGGAAGGGCAGTATGATACACTTAAGACCCGAAAAATATTATTTTGGGATTGTGAATGAGGGGAAAATTAACGAGTTATTTTGGATAATTATATTACTTAGGGTTTAAGTCGGATAAATAATAATTCAAGGTTAGGACCAGTAGTAAGAGAGTCATAAATTACCAGTATAACCTTAGGTATAATTGGGATTAACCTTAAGAGATGGAATAAAGGATTAAGAGTGAATTAAGGGTTATGGAGAATTAAACCTAATTAAAGTGAATTTAATTTGTAGAAATTCGGGAGTTGTGATGGCATGGATTTGTAGGACGTGATGTTTACCTACTGAATTTATTTGAGGATTAAATGATCACCATCGTGCGGTTAGATAAGTTCGAAAATATATATCATAATTGAAAAATACGTAGGATATTCGGGGTATAATTATACTACGTATGGGAATTATTATATGGGTTGTGCGTATGCCTATGGATATATAAAGGTGAGATAAATACCTATTGTTATTATATATATAAATGAGATGAATGCCTGTTATTATCATATGGTTGTGTGAATACCTTATTGTTGTTATATTTATATAGGTGTGATGAATCCCTATATTATTATTTGTATGTATGACATACCTACACTGCTTGCTATCGGGGTGGAGGTTTCGCGTTGTGGATGGTCTTATCCTTATGCGCCCAATTGGGAGGGATTTTAGATTCGTACCCTGAGCATAGGACCTTGGAAACGTGTTATCCGAGATATGATAGTTCGACGGTTGAATGGGAGCGTAGATATGTGCGTGACCCATTTGGCTGGGGGGTAAGCTCGCCTCGAATATATTTGTGTTATGATATGATTCGTGAGAGATGCCAAATCCATAGTCCTCTATGCAGTGACATTATGTATCAGGACATGATAGCAGAGTATGAATGTACCGCAGCTGTGACTGGGGAGGTGCCGTATTAGTATATATATAATCAGTGTGATATTATATATATAAAATTTGATGTAATCTACTGTGTGACATTGTAGATATAGAGATGTAATCTTCTGTGTGAAATTGTAGATTAAAAAAAATTGTGATTTAATCTAGTGTGTAATGTTGTAATGAAATCTAAATTGAATTAAGTAAGTGAGCACTTAATTCCAAGGTTGTAACAAAAATAGTTCATATTAAAGAGAAATGAATATGAATAATTATATTACGTATGGTATGGGACATACGGGTTTATGATATGGGTTAGAATTATGTTGTGGAAACTTGTTAGGAGGGAACCTTAACTAGAAAGATAATAGGATACGATAGGTGTGCACTCTAGATGAGAGGTGAGAATTCTCAAGAGAGAGCCCGAGAAACTAACATGTACATAATAAATGCTTAATTGTAATTGTTAAGCACTTGCTATTTTTTAAAGTCTTTTACAATAGGGCTCTTACTCATTTTCTTGCATATTCTCTTCCCTACTATATCTTGTACATCAGGTATCCAGCAGCAGGGATGCCCGACATAGATTATGGAGGTTCCAATGGATTATAGCTACTAGCAGAGATGTGGATTTTGTTTAGACGTCTCCTTTCTGTTGATTCACTCATCTGTAGCGTCTACTTCATTTAGGGCATGTCGCCCAGGATTCTAGAGGTTGTAATTATTTATGTAAGCATTGTGGATACCAGTTTTATTTACCAGTAAATGTTATAATTTAACTGGAGAATTATTCCAGTCACATTCATTCTTGTTATAGTTAATTCCGTTGTTCCGTGTTGTTGCATATTATTATTTCGTGTCGTGGAATGGTTTTAATTAACTTAAAAATGGGAAAAGTTTATGACACTTAGCTTAATTAACTATTAGGTGATTAATAAAAAAAATGTTTTCCACAGTGATTCTAAGAATGTACCAATTATATATTCCGATTTAATTGGGTATGGGGCTGATCACCTGATATTTAATTAGGCGGGGTGTTACAATTATCTCGTTTGATATTGTAGGTAGATGATTGGAGCTTATTAATAATTAAATCATAATTGTCTCGTATTTATCCACGTGATAAATGCTCATGCTAATATTTTTGTTGGCAAACTGGTTTGAGCCAGTGTGATGACTTAATGGTCCTATTTGGACTGGCTGAAATTGGGTTTAATTATGATTTGGACCCCATAATTTCTCCTAAAATTTTGGGCCAACGTTAGGCCAAAATTAGGCCGGGGAATTTTTAATTTGTTGGAAGCCCATCAAATTGATCTAAATCTTGTAAAAATTTACTAGTCGAGTATTTTCGTAAATAACTGAAAACCAGTGAGGGTATGATGGTCATAAAGAGAAAAATGAAGCGTAAAAAACCCACTTTGAACTTCCTTCCATATGATTATTATGCACAGATTTCAAAGATCGCTTGTTTCCACACTCTGATACCATCATTTTGCTCCTTTTTCCTTGCACAAAAAGAGTCCAAAGCTTTTTGTTTGCGTTCATTTGCACTGTAGGTTCTTTTCTTCTCCTTTTTGTATCTTAATCTTCCTAACTTTATTATTCTACCTTCTCTTGTATTCTTTTATGTCTGACTAAAATGGTGAACACCCTCCTTAGGAAAAAAATAGAAGTTTTTAGGAAAACCAACTCTATTCATCCCTGGGTTACAATTGGGGTTCCACATTCTTAGCCCCTCTACTTGCCCTTCTTGGATGACCTCTCTTCGGTGGCATATGAAATAAGAACAATTGTATCAAAACGTCATTCAAGTGGTTTCTCATCGCAGAAGAAAATATAGACGTAATGAACACAACAATCCTAATAGTAGAGATCCACATCAAGAACGCTTACGGAAGAATGCATAAAACCCGCACAAATCCTAAGGACACTAGAACCTGATGCTCTGATACCACCTGTGACACCCCGCTTAAAATAATAATGGGTGGCCAGCCCTATACTATAATAAATCAGGAATCTCAAGTGGATCATTCTTAGCATCTATTGTTGAGACAAAAAACATAGCTAACTTCCCAATACTATAAAAAGCGGATGCTAAAAAAAATTTAAAACATACAATGAACATCAACAAACCAACAACATAATAACTACTGAACATGATAACATATGCACACGACTATGATAAAAATAAGTAATTCTAAATTACATCATAAGTACACAAAAGAAAATACCCGAATATGCTATAGGGTCATAGACAATACAAAAATCCTGAGGAGAGAAATATAAAAGTGCAACAACACAACCCTTGGGTGCAAGATCGATATAAAAAATGAATCCTAAACTAGATTTACAAAAGGTAGGAAACGTCTATAATAAAATCCCGCAACAGTCAGCATCTACTGCAGCTCCACGAATACTAGATAGAAAATAATCATAGGTATCCTTGCGGTGGGACACCTAAAATATAATACAATATATATAGCAAGAGATAAATATAAACGGGTCAGAGCCCGAGGTGTGAAAACATGTTTAGCAAGTGTATTAAAAAATGCATAATAATTATAAACGCACTATTACATGATTATAGTGGAGTCATGCTCTCGTGAAACTCCATCTCACACCTCAACTAAAGTGCGCACCTAAACGTATGCACGTGATCCTCAATTAAACTACCAAACAAGTTCTAGGGACAATTCAATACTAACCCACGCCAAATCTACACTCGCATAACCCATCATCTAAAACATAACCATAAATTCCCTATTCTACCCTAACTCAAGCATGCATCTGAACTTAAGTTAACAAATAAATATACATATGCATAACTCTTAAAAGAATTTATCGGATTCTAGTTATTCACTTAAACAAGTTATTAGCAACCAAATGCTAAGGACTAAACTTCTCTCAACTCTCAACACTGCGCTACGTTTTGAGCGTGGGACGTCTCGTAAAGAGAAATCCAAACAAGTAACCCCCCGATACACTACCCCTTGACAATGTTGATCATCGATATCCATTACGCCCTCGGTGCACGACGCATATAACCTCAGCTACTTATTTATAGTATTACTCTAATTATTATCTCTCATAAAGCCTTGTTTCGCTATAACATATAAATCCGAGTACTAAGGACTAAACTTCGCCCCACTCCCAACATTGCACTGCATTTCGTGCGTGGGACATCTCGCAAAGCGAAATCCAAACAAAGAATCCCCCGATACACTACTCCTTCATAATGTTGATCATCGAGATCCATTATGCCCTCGGTACGCCACACATAAATACGAATACATATGAGGATCAATAATCTCTAATCACATAAATAATATAATGCTCCGAACCTTTAGGGTCTATAACATTACTCTAGTTACAAAGCACAATCATTCAACCCCAACAAGTAAGTACACATAACACGCTTAGCGTACAAGTAAATATCCAAAACCCAATCACTTACGGATATAAAAATACTTCACAATGCTATCATCTTCCAGGAATTACTCACTTTATCCTGGGTTACCATTAATCGGATTATTATCACACCGCCTGGGTAATAAAAACAAATCACAACGTATAGGAAGCGGTAATAATTCCGAACCTAAAAGTGAGAACGAATAATACCCAAGACTTCTCACCCAGAATAAAATCACACAATAAATAATGGACGAATATGACCTGGGACTATACGCACCCTGCTCCTCAAGCCAGGGGCTTCACCCACATCGCGCAACTTCCCATGATAGCCCTGGAGCGTATGCTCACACAATAAGTATAGATACATCATTCACACTAGATATATATGCAGTCACATCATATATGTGCAAACCATCACACAAGGTATTTACATCACGCCATATAGGTATACATACTCTCTTACGTCCGTATATATGAAAGAAGTGAATTCATTTATAAGTATATAAATCTCATTATACTAACCGTTGTTAACTCGCATACTTACCTAATTCATCTTGTAATAAAATCTCTCACTTGAAGTTTACTCATCCATCACACCTATTAAATATGAATAGTCTCCCAATTCAATCAACATTAAGGATACCATCTATATCCGGATGCACACCGATCAAAAATAATTATCCCCAAAGAGATATTTCGATGATAGAAGGATTTCCCACTAGTTGATACGATAACTTCAATTTTCACTCTCTCGAAATAACTCAATACGACCCCAACATTTTCATCATATGTGAAACTCCTTAAAAGTCTCCAAAACGTACTCCTCATAACATATTTAAAAGGTTCCTAAGTTTCGAACCCTAAAGAAAAGGGGTGGATATAAAATCTCATTCATGGGCTAAAAACAGAGAACCGATCGACCGGCCCTAACCCCCGGTCGACTGCGGTTATATATTTTTCCTTAAGAAGTAGGCAGTAGGATTTTCCCCTGAGGCGAGATCGACCGGCTGCCTTGCCGCGGTCGACCGGCCATACCAGATATCTCCGCCAACCTTCATTTTGGAAGAAACTTAAATTCCCCCAAACCCCAAAATACCATCCTCTAACCATAAATCTTCAACCCAGTCATGTTTCTAACATTTAAACTCATCAAATAAATTATCCCAACTAATTTACAACCTCAAATCCATATATAAACATCAAATGTAAGATTTAACCTAAAAATATAGTTTTTAACACTTTAACACAAAATCCATATTTTTTTATCCACAAATCATGAAATAATTGACACACATGGATTATTTAGCAAGTTTCATCACTTGCCTCAAAGTTGTAGAGGTTGAATCTTCCTCGAAATCGCGTAAAGGTCAGAATCCCCAAGATTTTCTTCTCTTTCTCTTTTTCATTTCCTCCTCTCTCTCTCTCTCTCTCTCTCTCTCTCTCTCTCTCTCTCCCCCGGGCTTTATCTTCTCACAAAATGAGATTGTTATCTCACGGAGGGTTTTTAAGCCTTATCTCCAAAATACCCAACTTTAAATGATAATACTCACTTTAAATGACTCGATTACTCCAATTCGAGTCAAACGAACTTAAAATATTCAGGAACCCAAATAAGACCCAAGCACAGTCATTTTGACTTTCTCGACCCATCCGGGATCAACCGTGCACTCAGAATCGTCATTCGAAATACTTTCTAACATCCTCAAATTTTTACCTCAATTTCCAAAATTAAAATCCTCCAATAAAAATAAATATTTATTTCTCCAAAATTAATTAAATTATTAGTCCAAATATCACGGGGTATTACACCATGTTCAACGTCCTTTCTCTTAGAATACATAAACACTAGTGGCAGCTTCACTGCTCGCCTAGTAGATGACATCCCAAACCCTTCCCTACCTGATGAGGAGGCTTCTATCTCCTCCTATTTCAAATCACTTGACGTCAATTCCATCCTTACTGGTGAGGAATATTCAATGGTGCCTAGAAAGAGAGTAATGTTAATTAAAGATGGTGATGTGGAGGGTAGCCCTCCCTCTCCCAAGACCAAGTCTTTGAAGAGGACTGAGGTTGAGGGCTCCAAGACCAATGATCGGGAATCGGTCATTAGATAGAAAAAGAAGGACTAAGTTTTTATGTCCCCACAACTCTTCAAAAGGGGTTATGTCCCTCCCCTTCCTGTTAGGTCCTCTCAGGCCATGTCTGTGGCCAAGAATCCTTCATTGGCTCATGGCCTGTTGAGGGGAGTTGTGCTCGCGGGTGATCGCGAGCAACTTAAGTTGCTTTCCCCTTATCAACTCTCAATCCATGCTTCCAAAACTCTGCTAATGGTAAGGAACTTCTTCTTTTCCTTCTTGCTCTTTTTGTTGCCATCTTGATATAAGCTTATCTAACAATTGCCTTGTATTTTTATTTGTATTTTGTGCCAGAGTTTATCCAACTCTTATATATTGTCGGGACCAATCCATGATTAATGATGAGCTTAGTGAAGCTCTGAGAAAATCATAGGATGCCTTAGCCAATGCCAACAAGGCCTACGAGAACGAGAAGAAGTCCACCAGTGATGATATAAGCATGCTGAAGACCGAGAATGAAAAGCTCAAGGTTTAGAACTCTCAGCTGAAGACCGAGAAAGTTCAGGTGGCCAAGGAGGTGTGACCAAGGATGTCAGTTTTAATAAGGTCTTTGCAGAAGCCTCCGAGGATGCCAAGCTCCAATTGGCGTACATTCGAAAAGCCATCTTTAAGAAGGGCTGGGACGCAACCTTAGTGAAAACCAATGTCTTAACAGACTCTGACCTCTTCGGTGAGCACCATCCTAGTTCTCCCCCAAGGGTTGAGGAGGAGACTACCCCCAATGTCCAAGAAAATCAGACTGAGGATGTGGCGACCAAAGGCAAAGCTGCTGAGACCGGGGAGCAGGTTAAGGAATGGATGCCCTCTAGACTAAGAGTTATAATTTCATATACTTTTCCTTTTTTTAATTGTTTATAGGGGATCGACCCATTTTGTGATATATCAATGAAAGAACATTACTTTTAAATGTTATGCTTCTTGAATTCCTCTCACTACACCAAAACAGGGAAATTGCAAGTATTTTAAACACTTGCAAATGGCATTTGCAACGGTTCAAAATACTTTCAAATTGGCACGTTGCAAAATTTTTGCAAGTGTTCAAAATCATTGCAAATGTTATTTTCAACGGTTTATTGGGAACACATGCCCGTTATGGATAACCATTATAAAAAAATTATAATGGTTTTGAACATTTGCAAATGAAAATTTTGCAAGTGTTTTAAACAATTGTAAAATTTGTATTTGCAAGTGTTCAAAACCATTACAAATTCAATAAGCATTTTTGTTTTGTATACGTTGTAAATACTTGCAAATGATAAAATATGTATTTTTTTACAATGGTTCAAAACACTTACAAATATTAATATGTAAGGAAAAAATCCTTTGGTAAGTGTTATGAACCGTTATATGAATTAAAATATTAAAAAATAAAATTCATCCACTACATGCCACCACCCACACATATAGCAAACAATAAAAATGGATAAAAATATAATAACTATAACCCAAGCACTACAAGTGAACAATTGATAAAAAACAAGTGGAGTTCATTTATTTAATAATTTCAAGCTACATTAGAACCCAAGAATATACTTCATGATATGTTCAACAACACGGTATGGGGACATCAAGAAGTTCGAATACTAGTCTTGTTTCAGAGCCAGGTGATGGTGTTTCTGCAAATTGGAAGTAAAATGATGGCCATGTTCAACTTGAGTGTCTCAACAACTCCCTTGGCCATACAAACACAATGACCCATTACTTCAAATGCAACTTTGTTTATGTACTGCCATACAACCCGTGTTTATATAGTGATAGTAATTTATCATCAGAATAGTATGAAAAATAATTATATATACTACTAATTTATTTTGTGATTTTAAATTATAATTACCATAATGTAATTGATATTGTTGGGGTCTAACTCTTTTATGATCGGTGTTGCATATTCGTCGGAATGTTTTTTAAGGGAGAAGTAATAGTACTTGGCCAATTGCCTGCCCAAGAAATAACATGAGAGAAAATATCAATAACATGCATAGTGGGTATTATAAAAGTATGCAAAAGATCATCTAAACTGAAATTGTCAATTTTTTATACAAGACTTAGATTTTTAGGATAAATCACAATTCCAATTACTTCTTGATTGCTTCAAATATTACATCCGCCTCCCTTTTTGTTTTTAAATATTACAGTGGCCTACTTACTTCTTTTATAAATTGCACTCAGCAAGTATGAAAAAAATAAAACAAGATGAGAGGTGTGTGTCTTATTTAAAAGGACATAGAATATCTTAACTTAAAAGAAAGGAGATGGATACCTAAAATTATGATGAACAAGAGGATATATTCATATAATTTATCCCCATTATCCATCTTGACACATTTTTGCTTCCTTAATTAAGAACAAATAAATCCACTGATAATATACATCAGGGAAAAAACCATATATAGAATCTGGAAGGACTAAAGAAGCAAGAAAAAATAACTTTTATATATTAATAGATAATGTTTCAAAATATGTTCATTATATTTGTTGAAAACAGTGAATTGATTCGAAAAAGTGACTTTGTAAGAAGGAAAAATTCATCACTCTCTTCTATAAGGTATTTCAACAAACAATTAATGTGTAATAAATTTCTCCAATATGCTTCAATTTAAAGGAGGCCTCGATTTCCTAACCCATAATTCCAACATGTAAATATAATATAGATTAATTTGATCAGTACATATGACAGTAGTTCAAGATTTGATTGTAGCCTTCAACATTTTTAATCAAACTTCATAATATATGAAGAAATTTAACAAATGTTGATAAATATCTAGCAAATGGTGAATCAAATAAAAAAAATTACAGCGACTAAATCAATACGAGTCTTTAGCTAATACTCTATGTGATCAAAATTAGGATCGTCAACCAAGTTGCCACACAATAAATATCCATTTATCATTGCCACACAACAAAAATAAATAAAATGCCAAAAGAGTAAAATTATTAGCTGCTTCTATTCCTCATTGCATAAATTCATATTACACCATAAAATTGATCCTTCCCCTTTCCCAATAAAAACTACTAAATAATGGTAAATCAAAACTGAAAAAAAGTAAAGAAAAACATATAATTAACATAAATCCTAAAACCAAAATGAACAAAAATATAAATTTATACTCTTCAACATTGGGCTAAAACAATGAAGCGATATTAAGTAATTTTAAAGCAACATTGAAAATACAAACAAACCCTAAATTTTAAATTAAGCAAGAAAAACTAGTACCAACACAAACTAGCCCTAAATGAGACTTAACTTGAGCAGAAAAGATAAAAACAACATATTTAATTAGGATTAGGTTAATTAATACAAACCCAATATAATAGTAAAGTCCCACCACATCGAAAATCTTAGCATAAAACGAACACATGAATTTAAGCCAAGACTCATACACACAATGAAAAAATCCCAACTAAAATGCACAATAAAAAAGCATTAGAATGACCACACCTAGAAAATAAAAATGAGATAGTTATTGGTTTGTGATTTTGTGGAAAGAGTAAAGACAACTTTTTCTTCTCAGCAAACTCAAGGTTTTGCGATCAAGATTAACAACCCAATGTTTCGGATTGAAGGTTTTGTGATTTTGGAGTGAAATTTGGATTTGCAAGGAAGTTTTGTGATTTTCGGAGGGGGAGTCTAGATGAGGGTTAGGAAATTTCGGTGCCATTTTAGTAGGCGAGGGAAATAATGAGGGAGGGAACTAATCTTTACACTCTTAAGAGTTTATGTAACACTTTTAAATCTTAACACTAATAAAATAACAGATTTTGCAACGGTTTTGAACACTTACAACGTTTGTAAGTGTCTAAAAATGCTGTAAAGTTTGTAAATGTTATAAACACTTGCAAATTTAATAATCTATTAGTTACAAAATAGTCATTATGGTGTAGCGTCTGCTGAATTTTTTACTTCATGTTTGTTTATTTTTATAGCCTATTATCGAGGAGATTACTTCCTTTGCTCGCAACCTTGATGACTTTCTTAGTCAGGCTGCAAATACCCAAGCTCGCCGAGCATTTTTGTCCGTCCACAAGGCCTTAAAAAGATGACTAAGGCCTATAAGAACCAGTCAATATTAGTAGCGAAGTTCAAGGATGATTAAAAAGACTTGGAAGACATGGGATCTTAGATGAGAGATAAATTAAATGGCTTAAAATACAAACTTAATAGGGCAAAGGATATAGGGGAGGTCGGCGCCCTTATCCAGTTTGAGAATGATGAGATTAAGAAGACGCTCGATGATGCCATGGAAGACATCCAAAGAGCTCAAGTAATGGTTATGGGGCTTGCACGTGATGTGAAAAATCCTTGATACTTATTCAGGATGGGTCTCCGAGCGGCCTGGTCAACAGGCTATAATGAGGGTTAGGCAGAAGCTCTTATCAGGATGGAGGAGGCCAAAAGTTTGGTCTAGAAGCATGGTTGGCTAAATGCATTAAAGGTGGTAAAGGATCCCAAAGACTCTCATCTTTGGTACATGTATCAAGTTGATTATCTAGTATATAATTTAATTCCCTTTGATCATGATGAGAAGTGTGTCCTTTTTTTTGCCATACCTCTCCAACTGGATGAGAATTATCGAGAGGCTCATGGCAGTGACGATGAGTTCCATCCAAATCCCAACTGTAGTCGAAGGAGGACGATCATAAGATTTTGGCTCGCCGACCATAGACAGTTGTAATGATTTTTGTACTCTCTGTAATGGTTTTTGTAATTGGTACTATTTTTAGTAACTTGCAACCGGATATTACAGTATAGTTCAATTAATACCAATTTCGTGCATTTTTCCATTCCCTTATGCTAAGAATGTATTACATTTTTCTTATCTTACCTTTTAGGTCGTGTCGTCACACTACTTTAGGCCTAAAATAGGCTATGGCAAATATGCACATGGTGTAAGGGCAGTCCACCCATTCAGTATATTATTCGACCAAGCTGAGTTGTTTTACTGCTTAGGGATCCCCCATAAGGATTTTGCTTGCCTGGACAATTCATGAAGTTGTTTGTGTTGGTAGTAACAAATACATGATGACTTTAAAGCCTGAGTGGCATTTAACAATTAATGCCAATTTTGAGCCTCTTACTTTGGAACAATGTCAAGTAATTGAGTAGATAAATAATTCAGCAAATAACTAGGGCCTTAATTGATAGCATGAAAGTGAACCATGAGAAATATAAGTTTTGAAATGAAATTTGCAAAAGCTAACTATGATGGAAATAAAACTTCTTGAGGTTGGTCGCATTTTATGCTCGACGTATGTCCTTACCCTCCATTATGTCCAAGTGATAGGCTCCTTGCAAATCATCCCAGATCACTTTGAACGGACCTTCCGAGTTGGGCCCTAATTAGACATTCGAGGTCCTTTTAGCACTATCAAGGACTTTCCTGAGGACATAATTCTCGACCTGGAATTTCCTCAAATTGACCCATCTGTTGTACTATTTATCCAACTGCTATTGGTAGGAAGTCAACTTGATCATTGCTTGCTCCCTTTGTTCTTCTGCTAGGTCAATTTCAGCGTGAAGGGCTTCGTCATTCAATCCTTATTCGATAACGTTTGTCCTTATGGTCGAAAGACCAGTTTCGAGAGGAATCACGGCTTCCATTTCATAGGTGAGGGCAAAAGGTGTTTCCCCGATAGGTCTTCTCAGCTTGGTACGGTATGCCCAGAGGATATGAGGGAGCTCATCCACCTAAGCACCCTTTGCTCTTTCTAGCCTCTTCTCCAATCCATCGAGCATCGTGTTATTGAAGGCCTCTCCAAGCCAGAGCACATGATCCTTTTTAGTTTGTAGTGTAACGTTCTGTAAGTAAGCGGTGATTGAATCCATCCAACTTGGACCCTTTTCAATGGAAAGAATACGCTTAGAGGTCATCGCTTTGTCAATTCTAGGATTGGAAAGGAATTCCACATCGATTCTTCTCCTGAGATTGGAGTCAATTATTGATCTTAGGTCTACTAAAGAATATGCATGACTGTTGTGCCTCTGAAAGAATTACTGAACCTGGAATTCCTCAAATTTTGATATTAGCTTGCGGACCACCGCGAGCTAGGCGGTTATTCTCTCAGCCTTAGTGTCTATTGACTTGGTTGGACACTATTTTCTACTCATAATACACTTTGAGTTGATTTACCCCCAGTAAATGAGCCTTAAGTAGTCCTATACCCACCTGATCCCTTACTCGATCATTGCATCGTACTTAACTTCATTGTTAGAGGCTTCAAATCCCAACCTGATCCCTTACTTAATCATTGCATCTTCTGTTGTTATAAGGATGATACCCACTCTTTCTCCCTTGGAATTAGAGGTCCATCCACATATAACATTTATCTCTGAGATTGGCCCTGCTTGTGACCTTTTGATTGCTCGGCCATTTGTTAGTTGGTAGGACCATCTCTTGTGAATTTTGCTATGAAGTCGACCAATATCTGCCCCTTGATTACTATCCTTTACTGAAAGTGAATATCAAATCTACCAAGATCTATTGACCATTTTAATATGTGTTTAAAAAGGTCAACTCTGCGAAGAACATCTTTAAGGGAAAAAGAAGCGATGAGGGTGATGGAGTGGGTCTCAAAGTAGTGTTTAAGCTTCCAGAATACTATCACCCGCGTGTAAGCCAATTTTTCCTGTGGTAAGTAACGTTGCTCGGCATCTAGGGGAATTTTACTGGCATAGTAAACAGGGAACTTTTATGCCTCTTTCTCATAGATCAAGGTCGAGCTGACTACGTGGCTTCAAACTGCAAGGTAGAGGTAAAAGGGTACCCTTGATCGAGAATGTCCAGCAATGGAGGTTTGCTCAGGTACGATTTGATTTCCTCCAGAGATTTTGAGCATTCATCATTCCTAGTTGGAAGAACGGTTGTCAATGCTCAGATGACTTCGAAATGTAATGATTAAGTGCCGCGAGCATCCTAATGAGCTTTTGGATCTCGCACAACATCCTCGATAGCTAGACATTATTGATAGCCTCAATTTGATCAGGATTTGCCTCAATTACCCTTTTACTGATCAGATAACCTAGAAACTTCCCTAACTAGACCCCGAATGAGCATTTTCTCGCATTGAGCTTCATTCGGTAGCGCTTGGGGATTTCAAAGTTATTGGCCAGGTCTTTGAGATGGTTATCCTTACTCTTGATTTTAACGAGCATATCGTCAATGTATGCTTCCTTCGTTTCACCAATAAGTGCTTGAACATCTTCGGGACTAGTCTCTAGTACGTGGCTCCAACGTTCTTAAGGTCAAAAGGCATGACCTTATAACAGTACAAACCGGACGGTGTTATAAATGAAATCTTGTCTTGATTGGTACTGAACAAAGGAATCTACTGATACCTCGAGTAAGCTTCCAAAAAAATCATTCAGTCTTGGGCTGCAATGGCATCGACCAATTGATATATTTTTGGTAGGGGTATTTTCCTTAGGGCAAGTTCTGTTGTGGTCAGTAAAGTCTATACAGACTCTTCGGTTACCATTTCTTTTACAAACTATGACTTAATTTGAAATCTTTCCACCACCTTTGCCTTCTCTGAGGAAGTTCGACGAGTTTTTTTATACGATTAGCTTGAATGTCGAATCTACGCGAAGATAGTGATAGGCGTCCGTGGGTGGTTAGTCATGAGTATTGTATATTCGCGCCCGTTATCTTTATGCATTCTCACACTTTTTATGTTCTTTATGCCTATACTTATGCTTGTTAACTAGATAACCTCAGTTTTGGATATATATATATATATATATATATATATATATATATATATATGTGTGTGTGTGTGTGTGTGTGTGTGTGTGTGTGTGTGTGTGTGTGTGTGTTTTGTAGGATTTAATTGAGCTTTTGTATGTATTGAAACGCTTAAAGTGAGGATTGATAGCATTTCGGAGAAGTTTCATCGTCGAACTCAACTTTAAGGATATTTTAGACATTTTACACTTCATCTCTGACTCGGTGTAATTCCAAGGAAGCGTAGTTCGTTGAGTTATCTTCGCGTGGCTACAAATGGCACATCATTTGGAGTCCAGATGATCAAGTTAGAGCCATTTTCGGGAAGCACCTTTTCTCCCTTTTGAATGGCATCAGGAAGTAGGGGACCAGTAAACTGGCCCTGCACTCCCCATTGATCGATGTTTTATATTTTAGCCTACAGTTGAAATAGGGGGATTCTAACCTTTACCCCGGTCGACCGGCCCCTTGGCCGTGTTCGACCGGTCCTGCCAGACCTTGTGTGTTTTTTCTTATTTTATTTATTTTTCAATTTTTTTTTATTCTTTTCTCACTTACTATAAATAGGAACCCTTGTTTATTTTGTAAAAATAAATCATTTTGGTTAGTTTTTAGGTTAGGTTTTAAGAGCTTCTCTCTCCTAGGTTTTCCTTCCCATATTTGGTTTTGTAAGTTACTATTCCTCCTTCTTCTTCCTTTAATTCAAGCTTTCTTTTGTCATTTTCTTGCTTTGTAGTTTAGGTTTATTACTTTATTTATTACTTTTATTTACATTCTTGTATTTAATTTATGTCTTTCATTATGTTGTGTAGTTTAGGTTGAGATTGATTGAACTCACCTTGGGTTGATTTAGTTGCTTTGCGTTGGTGATGGAGTTTATGAGTTTAATTCGATTGGGTTGTTCTTGTTATTACGCCTAGCAAATTTAATGGGGTATATCATATATGCTCCGTATTTACGTCATTGTGTGTGTAATTTTCGGGATATTTGTTGACGCCATAATCATTGTAAGCTTTTATGACGATTTAGGGGGCGACAACACTAAATTTAATTAACTATTGAAATGAGATTCAAACTTGATAAAATTGTAGTCCCGTGTAATTATTTATACTAATTAACTCGATGTGAGGGATATTAGTCTCAATATATAGTTTTTATTTCCTTTGTTAATCTTAGTTTAAGTTCCATGCCTAGTTACCTTTTCTTTTTGTTAACAAATTATCTTTCCACTTTTATTCCTAAAGTATTAAATCAATATAATTATAGCAACTACTCTTTATGGATTTTTAATACTCGAACTGGCTGTTTTACTCCCTTAAAAGAGTGTAGTCAATAGTTTAGATTTTTATACTTGCGTCGTGGTTCTCCCCTGCTGCCAAAATGGCGTCGTTATCGAGGACTTGTTTGTTTTAGAATTTAATTGATTTAGTATTTCGTAGTATTTTTTATTCAATTTATATTTTTTATTAACAAAATTTTGTAGGGCTTCTACATTTGAGCGCCAAGACACGTTTGAATTTTCTAGACGCACATCACTTTGTGGAATTTGTTATCTCGAGCCTTTTTGTGGGTAAGCATGTCTTATTCTAATGTTTTTTGTAACCGTTGTGATAATTCTCAAAATCCCTCACATGTCCAAAGAATTAAAACATCTAAAATGAATTTGGTTGAGTATTACCAAAGTCAAGTTATGGATTATGGGAATTTTGAGAATGATCATTACGATATTGGGCCTCAAAATCCTTAAGACAAGAATTTTGAAACAACTACAATAGCTTTCAAAATTCTTATGATAAAGATTTTGATTGTCGTTTCAAGGATAGTTTCCAAAATTTTCATTATCAAGAATCCGCTCCTCCACCTATGACTTTGCATGAGGAATTGTGCATTCTTGAAAATGGAAAATGTGAAAACCATTATCGGGAAGAAAATCGTTGTTGGGGGCAAGAGTTGGATGCATTATTCGAATCCAACAACGATTTCTCTTCTGATACTTTTGAAGTTGATGAGTGTTTTGAACCAATTAAGGATTTTGTGCCTACTTTGGAACACACCATTCTTGACTTGGCCCATGGAGAATAAAAATGAGGAAGAAATGAATGTAGTATCCATTTGCAATGAAATTATTTCTTCTTTGTTCCCCAAAGAAGAATATTTCATTGAAAATGAGCTTATTTTCTTCGAAAGTCAATCTTCGAGTGATGATGACTCATCTCTTGAGTTTGAATTTATTTACTCCCCATCTTTATTCTAATTTGTCGAACCGATACAAGTACCCGGTGAATCAGTTCCAAACTTTAAAACTTTTAACCCTTTGACTGACGAGGGTTACTTGCTTAAGTTGCTTTCCATGAAGGAAATTTTGCCTCCATGTGTGCCACCTTCCATTCCAATTGCAAAATATTTGGGAGGAATTTTTTTTGACCCCCATGTTTTTTCGTCACCCGTTCAATCCAAACCCTCCACCCCCCAATTTTTTTTTAATTCATGATGGTTCATTTCTTTCGCCTTACACATACCTTCCGTTGTTTGAACGGAATTCCTATTTTTCGGAAGGTATGTATGAAAGGGAGGGTCCCCCATTGATCCTTCAAAGTCAAATCGTATTTTGGGTGGACCCTCAAAAATTTCAAATTTTAGTGTATAGTTAGTTAGAAGTTCAAATTGTAGGTTGTAAATAGTTAGTTTTTTTTAATTTTCCATGACTTTCTTTATTCTTACATTTTGTCTAGCGTAATTGGTTAAATTTTTGTTATTTAGTTTTGTTATACGTGGTACTAACATGTTTTGTAGAATCTTTGGACTTGCACTTTCATGAGATCGCTCCATTTTGGGTAATATCACTATTTTTCTTTATTTAGCCTTGTTCTTAATTCATATTGAGTACAATGTCAGGTTTTAGTTAGGGGTGTGGGTTATTCTATCAATTCATTGGTAGTTTCCATAATTTGATTATATGTTTTTCCCAAGCATGCTTTTCTTATAAAAATTAAAATTTTCAAAAAGATTTTCTTTCTTTTTCCTCCTTTGTTGGGCATTTTGCCTTTGTTTTCAATGATAAATTTTAATAAATGACTGATCCAATTGACAATTCAATGATGCATGTTCTCAATTTTAGAAACTATTAGACTTTATTTCTCAATTATTGATATTATGAATAACTTCACGAATTAAACTTTAATCCCATGAACACATGCACTTTTCTTGTTTAATTGATTTGGTTTAAGATTTTTATAACTCAGAAATCTTTTATTGCATCGTATATACTTACATCTAGTGAGCTTTGTACTTTTCTTTGTTTGTGAGAGTTATACACTTCTCTTTCCTCCTTTAAAACGTTACAGTCGTTGGTAATCTCACTATTCTTTAATTGATCATTCATTAATTGGGTTTATATCTTGAAATATGTTACTTGATCATTATTTTCAAAGTTGTTTTGACTCAAGAATTGTGCAATCTTTAGGAAGGGATCATAGTCCCTCTTTGTTATATCACCCATAATAGCTTTGACCTCACATTAAATGTTTTCCCTTGTCAACCCCTTTGCGCCTTAATATAGCCTTTCGTTTCACAACCCCAAATCTCATAACCGACTCCTAATTGGAGTTATAAATCATATATTTCAACTTCCATACCTTTGTTTAGAATGATACTTGGGGTTTATTGATGTCCGTGTTATGTGGTTGTAATTAAGCATGTGAGAGTGTAAAACAAAAGAAAAAGTGAAGAAAAAGAATAAAGAAAATAAAAGAAAAAGTGAGAAAATGAGGAAAATAAAAGAAAGAGAAACTTTCATTTATGTACATATTGTTCAATAATTCTCGTCACTCTCTGATTTCATATCTAATGCTTGTTATGGAATCATTGTCCAATTTTGTAATTACCCACAAGTTTCCATTATCATGAGTATTCATCCCCAAACACTTTTGAATCCGTGCATATTCCCTTCCTTTCCAACCCTTAATCCCAAGCCTACATTACAACCCTATTAAAGTCTTATAGGATCCTAGGGTGAATTCAATTCAAAATTTTAATTAGTTTTGTTAGTCTGTGAAAGTACATTTCGCCTCCTTTAATAGTGGTATCTTTCATCGAGATTACATATTTTTCATTTTATATATAGCGTTTTTCTTTAGTGACATGTGAGCGGCCTAGTTTCCATTTACCTTTACTCTTTATTCCCGCATCTCCCGTGTATTGCCTCCCATTTTATGGTGTTTTATTTTTTTAGTCTAATATGCGGTGAGGATTGACTTATGCATGCTTTAATGATTATTCAGTTTATATAAGTTTCTGATAAATCTATGAAGTTCAATTCTATGAAGTTCATTCTATAATGTTAATAATACGAACTTTGGTGTGAATTCATTCACTTTGCTAATAATGTGTTTGAAATCTTTTTCGCTATTGTTGAGTGTGTCGCATGTTTGTTGGGCATATTTTTGGAGGAAACATTGATGTTTGTGAGTTTCATCCATGAAAACCCTTACGAGACAACAGTCATCCACTAGGGTAACCTAGAGGTTTAACGGCTTATTGCCTATGCTAAATGAAATCGTGTTCCCTATGAAAGTGGCATTTATAGTTTTATGAATATATACTTTCTGTATCGCCTTCTGTGGATTGGTTTTGTTTGTTTCATCACTAGGGGCTAGCAATGTCCAAGTTAGGGGGTGTGATTAGTCACGAATATTGCATATCCGTGCCCATTATCTCTATGCATTCAAGAACTTTTTATGTTCCTTATGCCTATATTTATGCTCGTTAATAAGACAACCTTGGTTTTGGATTTATATATTCTTTGCAGGGTTTAACTGAGCTTTTGTAGGTATTGGAACGCTTAAAGTGAGGATTGGTTGCATTTCGGAGAAATTTTATCGTCAGACTTAACTTCAAGGGAGTTTTAAACATTTCACTTTTCATCTTCGACTCAGTGGAATTCCATGAAAGCATAGTTCATTGATCTAGATTCTCATGGCTGCAAACGACACGTTATTTGGTGTCCGAATGATCAAGTTAGAGACATTTTTGGGAAGCACCTTTTCTCTCTTTTGAAGACCAAATGACACCAGGAAACAAGGGTCCGGTCGGTCGGCCCTGAGCCTCGGTCAACCGATGTTTCAGATTTTAGCCTACGGTTGAAATAGGTGGCTTTTAACCTTGACCCCGGTCGATCGGCCCCTTGGTCGCGGTCGACCGGTCCTGCCAGACCTTGTGCGTTTTTTCTTATTTTAGTTCTTTTTCTATTTTTTTTCTTTTATACTTTTCTCACTTACTATAAATAGGAACCCTTGTTTATTTTGTAAAGATAGACCATTTTAGTTAGTTTTTAGGTTAGGTTTTGAGAGATTCTCTCTCCTAGATTTTCTTTCCCATTTTTGGGTTTTTAAGTTACTATTCCCTTTCTTTTTCCTTTAATTCGAGCTTTATTTTGTCATTTCCTTGATTTATAGCTTAGGTTTATTGCTTTATCTATTGCTTTCATTTTATTTCTTGCATTTAGTTTATGTCTTTCATTATGTTGTGTAGCTAATTTAGTTTAGGTTGAGATTGATTAAACTCACCTTAGGTTGATTTGGTTGCTTTGTTGTGGTGATGGAGTTTATGAGTTTAATTTGATTAGGTAGTTCTTATTATTATGCCTAGGATATTTAACGGGGTGTATCATGTATACTACGTATTTATGACTTTATGTGTGCAATTTCCGGAATTTTGTGTTGGCGCCAAAATCATTGTAAGCTTTTATGACGATTTAGAGGGTGACAACTCTAGATTTAATTAACTGTTAAAATGAGATTCAGTTTTGATAAACTTGTAGTCACATGTAACCATTTATACTAATTAACTCAAGGTGAGGGATATTAGTCTCAATATAATTTTTTTATTTCCATTGTTAGTCTTAGTTTAACTTCCATGCCTAGTTACCTTTTCTTTGTGTTAACAAGTTATCTTTTACACTCTTATTTCTGAAGTATTAAATCAATATAATTCTAGCAACTAGTCTCTGTGGATTTTCGATACCTGGAGTAGACGTTGTACTCCCTTAAAAGAGTGTAGTCAATAGTCTAGGTTTTTTCATATTGGTGGGATCCGAGTATAACGACCGACGTATATCTTTATACACTCGCGTCACGATTTTCCCCAGCTGCTAGTGGGATAAATCCTTGGCATATCGTATGTCTCTTATGCAAATACATCTAGGTTATACTTATAGAAAACTGATTAACTCCCTTATTTTATGGTCGGTTAGTGTTATACCAATCAAAAACTTCATATATGGTCATCCTTCATAAAAAATAACCTCCTCCAGTTTTTCTACGAACCTATAAACGGGATGGATCCTGGTCTCCTCTACCTTTGGTCAATCGTGCCTTAGTTACTATGTCGAAGGAGTATCCCCATCCGAGGTCGTATTTTGAAGAACCTCTTTATCTTTCTTTTTCTCTTGCTCATTTTCAAGCAATGGCTTGGTCGCCTCTTATCTCCATTATACCCCGATCTGTGATGCATTTGAGTTTTTGGTGATAAGTTGAAGGTACATATCTCATGGCATGAAGACACCCCCTATCGAGAATGGCGTGATAGGTTGAATCAATATCTACCACTAGATGTTCAATAAGCTTTGAAATATTCCCTGCCCATACTAGGAAGATCACCTTTCCTAATGGCATGGTCATTTTTTCGACGAAGCTGATTAAAAGGACGGTCGCTTCCTTTAGACCCGACTTCTTGATTTTGAGTTTGTGGAGGAGTTACAGGTACATTACATCAGAGTAACTCCCCTAGTCCACCAGTAACTTGTCCACATCCCAGTTTAAGATCCTGGGAGTGATTACTAGTGCATCGTGGTGTGGCGTTCTTACCCCGACCAAGTCTTCCTCCGTAAACACAATGTGCTTATTGTATTCCATATCCTATGCTTGATTACGTTTATCGGCTTGCATCTTGGCCTGGTCAATTTTGAAGGCCTCCATCACGGTTGTGACCTTCTTAAGTTCCATTCCAACTGCATTTCCCTAGATTTTCTTGAGGTCGAACGCCCCATATATCACTACAAACTTATGTCCTACCTCATCGTCCAGGACGTTATCTGGTATTTGGTCACCGTCGGTGACGACCTGATCTGAATTTTTCTTTATTTACTCATTCAAGTGCCTACCTTGGCCAACTCCTTTAGGTGATATTTCAGTGCCTTTTAGTTCTTCGTCTTGTATTTATTTTCCTTATGGAATGAACATCGGAGCTTGTTATTCCTCTTGGACGGATCCCCTCCCATCTTCTTTAGCCATTTGAGAAATTATTAATCCTTTATCTTCCCCAAGATTTTATATATTAATTCCATGAAATATGTTAATGACTTGAAAAAGCTTTGGAAGAGTTTGCCTTGCCCCCATTCTTGGCATCGTTTTCCTTCTTATTCCCCTTTTTGGGGTTAATCTCTTTATCGTTTCCTTTGTTCGCCTTACCACGACCAGTTTTTGCCTGGATGGTATGGACCACATCCTTCTCTTTGGTACACATATCTATACGTGACATGAGTTTGTCGATGGTTTCCTCCTCCTTCTTAGTGAGGGACTTGTACATTATGGAAGTAGGGGGCAAGCCGATCTTGAAAGATGAAATGGAGACCTTCTCCGAGCAATCTTCCACCTCGTTAAAAGTTTCCCAATAACGCTTGGCATATTCGCTCAGGTTCTCCTCTGGCTTTTTCCTCATAATGAGCAGAGAGTCCATCGCTTTTAAGTGCGGGCATCTGGTTATGAAGCGAGCAGTGAAGGCCTCAAAGAGGGCTTTAAAGCTTTTAATCGACATGTGAGGTAGTCTCTCAAACCACTTTTGGGAGACATCACCCAAGATTGAAGAAAAAAACGACACATAAGAGCATCATTGTAACTCCATAAGGTTATGGCCTGCTTGTATTGCCGAACATGATCTATGGGGTCCATTTTTCCACCATAGATTTTGAACCTAGGAATTACAAACTTCTTTAGGGGTTTATCTTCCTTAATGTCCCTTGAGAAAGAAGACTTACTCTAAGTGATTAAATCTCTCCTCGCTAGATCCTTTGTTGATCTGGATCCACGGTTCATAGGGAGTTGATCCATTTCTCTCCGGGCCAAGCTTCATACGTCATCCTTATGACACTCATTATCTCAGTGGCATCTCCCTAGGTGACTTACATATTCTTAACACTCTTGGTCATGATGGTTCTCTTTCCTCGGCTGTGAGTTTTGCTCACTTGAGGTCTAGTAGTCCGAGCATGGCATTTTTTATTCTCCTTGCGAAGTTATCTCTCCATTTTTTCTTGTCATCATTGAAGGCATGAATTTTTCTCAATCTGGAGGAGAGTTGCCTCCTCCTATTATTGAAGTCTTGCTTCATATCCGTTGACTATCTGTGAGATCGAGGTTGATTTAGGATGACCGTGGCTTTCCTCCCGACAGAACCTTGGGTTCTTCATATCTAACCCTGAGTGGAACCAGGTCAGCTCGCAAGTCACCAGGTTGGGATGCACTTTTTGGACGATGAGACATTTGTGACTATTCTTTTGGTAGTGATTACTTTCATTGAAAAGGAAATCGATTTCCATAGACGACGCCAATTCTGAGTGCTATTAATCATAACAAAATAATTCTAGAAAGGAAGTAATGAAATAATATGAAATGCCACAAAACACACAAATATACGCGATTCGACAAATTTCCTACATCTACAGAGAGGTCATAGAGTTTTTATAAATGTCTCTTAAGGTTCAAAAACTACATCACCTTGGCCCTGAGGTGGGGTTAAGGAACTCTCTTGGCTTGTATAGCCTCATAAAGCTAAAGAAGTTAAGTTGTTTAAGGAACTCTCTTGGCTTGTCATTGGATCGTATGGTGACTCATGATTATCTCATCTGAGATTATAGGTAACTGATATGAGATTATCAATAATTAAATCATAACTATCTCGTATTTATCCACGTGACAAATGCTCATGCTAATCTTTTTGTTGGCAGACTAGGTTGAGTCAGGATGATGGCTTATTGGACATGTTTGGACTGGCCGAAATTGGGCTTAATTTTGGTTTAGACCCTACAAGTTTAATTAAGCTTGTATTTGCATAGCAATGGGAAAAATAAAATTCAATAAACAATTGTATTTATGGACACATTTATAATTTTTATAGCAAAAAATTCAATATGATCATGAGTTTATCATTAAGAACAACTCCATCTACTCAAAACTCCCTCGCTAAAATATTGTAATAATTTTGAATGTCAATTTAAAATAGTTCATTCATTTGAAGTGAATCTATAGCCATATCTTGTTTTGAATGTTGATTAAGCATCTAGCTTGTAACTCTTTTCAAAATATAGGCTATTATCATTTACAGAATTTTCATACACACATTATATGGAACCTACTCAAATTCAAACAGGGTGTTATAACTTTAGTGGCAACCCTTATCAACGCATAAAAATTGTTCTTTTTTAAGTCCATCAATAATAACTTTGTCAATTCCTTATATCTACAACATGGATATCTTTAATAAACTCATAAAAGATGGATTTATTCCTTAAAACCACAAATCCTTATAGTAATACCAATAATCATTAAAAAAAAATTGGATTCATGCGATGTTGTGCAAAACAAGCTTTCAAATCATCAACCAAAAAGACATGTTACCAATTTAATATGAATGTTTTTGAAATATTCTTTTGTCAAATACATTCAAAATTCTTTTCAATAACAATATTGTGAGAAATTAAACAACTTTTCAAGAAATCATATAGATTATGTGACAAATTTAACATGAATTTTGTTATATATATATATATATATATATATATATATATATATATATATATATACCTTAAAGATTGTCATTATATATATATATATAAGATGTACCTTCCACTCCAAGGAATGATAATCACTCGATTTTAACTAAGCCTAGGCAAACTTTAAGGTAAATAAACCTAGAAATGTCTAAAGGCTTTGTGAAGGATCGACCTAATCACTTCTCGATAGGAACGTAGTTCATACTAATGGCATTTTGTTCAACCAAATTCCTATTGAAGTGATGTCACAATTCGATATGTTTGTTCATCGAATGTTTCACCGATTTTTTGACATGTCAATTGCGTCATGTTATCTCAATATAGATCCATCCTTCCTTGCTCAAACTTATAGTCGTCCATCATTTCCTTCATCCAAAGGAATTGAGTACAAAATCTACTCGCGGTTATGATTCTTTAGATTTCGCTTGATACCTAGCATACGCTCCTTCACTGAAAACGTACTAGTACCCTAGGGTTTTATGGATTATCAAATACACTTTATTTTTTTAATTTTGCCAATTTTACCTTTGCACCAATTTAACCCCGGTGTTATATAAGCAGTTTGTTAATTTTAGTCTTAACTTAATGCATCTAGGTAAAATAAGCCAAAATAAAATAGTAAACCACAACATGACTATGTATGAGGAAAACCCATAACGGGAAAAACCTCGGACGTTGTATCCACACAAGTTCACTGTGAAATAAGTACTTTTATAAGAACAACTTAGACTTACTTGTGGACTCGATACCTTCAATCCTTGATGCGCTTCCTTATTCATTGTAACCTTCTTCGCATCCGAAGTTCGATGCCTTTTAACAGCCACAAAACGCATGTGCTTTCCCATGTCTCGATATCCCACCGATCTTACTTGTCTTGTGACTAATCCATCGCACAACACAAACACAGTATCCACCGCTTTGAAACAGTCGCTATATGAAGATCAAACAACTATGTTGCAGTCCAAAGTATATCTTAAACAGACATATGTATGTAGTACTATTGGATATCAAACTTAGATGTCAACTAGGGTTTGATAGGCTTTATATTTGAATCTAAAATTTGTTTTCGCAAAAATACCTTGATGAAAGCTAATCACACACCCATTTATAGAAAATACGAATTTTGAGGTGGCACATTTTTTGAGGAATGTCTTTCAAACAAAATATATCGGGTCGTTTGAATGAAGTCTAAGTTCTCATTTGAACGAAATTGAATCTCATTTGAACGAACTTATATAACTCGTTTAAACGCCCTTCGAACGAGCTTTGGGCGAATTTTTTTTGACAAATAAAAAATTATTATTTGAACCTCGTTTGAATGATAAACCATTTCTCATTTGAAACAAAGGAAACTTGATTCCAATGAACAGTGAAATACCATTTGAATGACTAAGAAAATCTCATTTGAATAACCCAATTAAAAAATATTTCATTAAAATCCATTATACGAAAAATGCCTCAAAATAATTTATAAAACAAAACACCCAAATGTATTCAGGGATCAAACATAAATATGTATCCATACCTCATCGACATCTCTCGAATGTTGAAGACGAAACTCAACATATACTCGATATCTCTTTAACTTAGCCGCTACGGCCTTCAATCATACATCATGGGCTTGAAGGACAAACAACTTAAATCCTAACCTATGACTCAAATAAGTTTTATCCAACGAAATTAATCCAATTACATATAAATTGACTCAATTAGAAATTTATCCTTATAAATCTCATCCTTTGGCTATTCCGGGACAAAACTCAAAAATAAATACCTACTAGTCCATTAAGCTAACTAAGACTTAATCCCAACACCAAAAGGAAAAAATTATAGACACTTGACACGCAAAAACTTTGAGTAACCTCGCCCTTGTGAAACTTTGAGTTATTACAAACCTGCACACTTAACACACCTTTCAAATGCAAAGAAAATACAATAATACATAAATCTTCATTTGAAAAACCCTCCCCTTTATCTAGCATTATCTCCACCAAAGATAGGACCTCTCCCCCTAAGGTAAAAATTTATCCCCTTGAGATAAAAATATAGTAACCATGTCTCCCCCTTTTTGTCCTGGAATAGACGAAAAATAAGGTGCATGATTATAAATATCCCCCTAATTATATGTAACACATGTAAACATAAAGGAAAATAAGTAATAACGTGCAATGATATGAAGTGAAACACAACAACATATACACTCAGCAACACAAGCACAAATAATCCAAACAATGAATATATGATACCAATATTGATATAGAATTTGAAGCATAAATACCAATGTGATCATAAAACATGCCAATTTGAATTGAAGATGAAGCATAAGGCAACATGAATTAAATTTAAACGCAAATACTCAAAATAACAAACATACCATATATATATATATATATATATAAATATGCAAAGATACCAATGACTCAAAGGTATATATAGGTATAAATATGACAATAGACAAAAATCACATAAGATTTCCACATTCGTATGGCATAAGGGTGTCTAAATAAATGTGATACAAAGTGAAGGGGTGTGAACTACAAAATAAAAGAAATATAATTCAATCACTCAAAATTTGTCAAATGAGTTCTAATTTACCACATTAATTTATCAAACTTCAGTTTAGCATCAAGTGATATATAACGAACTCATAATGGACAAACATACATAATGCATGCATCAAAATAATTAAGCTTATATAGGACTCATTATGCAAACACATTGATCTTCAACTTACAACACCCTCAAAATAAGCATATATTATTCTTTTTCTTTTTTCTTTTGAAGATATCAGTACTGAAGCATCAATGCAAAACATGACCTTGGAAATATTGTCTTTTATTTTGCCTCTATTTTCCGTTAGGCTCTTGTTAATGGTGGCCTTTGACGCAAATGATATTTACTCCTTTCGAATCCCTTTTCCATTTCACCCTCATATTTTTCAAACAAAATAAACTCTCGTGCAATGGTTCTTACATGAACAAATTCCCCATAGTCAAATAGATATGTATATGATAATATTGATAGGAGAACATGTCATGCCCTGACTTAGTTAAGTTAAAATCATCATTTTAATGCATATAGATTCCCTTTATTTCATAATTTAATTGTAATCTCTCTAAAAATAATGCGCATTGTTTTTCAAAGGCATGTTTATATGAAATTATAACTACCGTTACATATAAGTTACGAAATACAAAACAAGAACATTATTACATTTACATATAACTTACGAAGTACCACACGACTTTATATAGACAAGTTTCTTTGTTTCACATTTACAAAAAGGTTGTTGATATTCAACCCATATTACATTTCCTTTACTCTCCCATTTTAAAGTTCTAACTCAGCAACGAACTCCAAACGATAGGCATAGCTGAAACAAAATATTATAGGAATGTAAGATAAAAAAGCTTAGTGAATGACCTTAACACACACACCATACATATAACAAGTTTGATTAAACATTATAAATTATATAACCCAGTAGGAATTATGGACTCTCACCAACCAGTACCCATCACAGTCCAATTAACCCACCACGTTTTGTAGGGACCACCGCATCCTTTTATTTTAGCACGAGTACACAAAACCTTAAGTTGGATTCTTTAATCATAACGAGACCATCACTTATCATAGGACCTACTACAGTACATAGAATTTGATAACTTCACTTACATTATTAATCATAAGCATGTGTATCATGAACATCACATCATTACGCGATTATCCCTACACAAGTATTTAAGATATATAATTCCATATAAAAATATAAGTGTGGGTACCCGAATTTACTATTATGGGCCCGGACGAGTGGCTAAGTAAATACGCCCCAAAATTCTGATCACTCACCTTAACTAAATAGAATTATGACTTAGTCTCCTCCCATGTTCTCGTATAGAGATGTTCCAGGAGAAGATGCTAAACGTGGGGGAGTCCAACACCCCCACTCCCCGAGGACATACATGTATATAATAAACCCTAAGTCTGGGGCAAAAGACACGCACTGTATTCTCTGTAAATGCTCCCCGGAGTATATAGAAATAATACTGGCTGCACCACTATGACGTAGGCATTCTTGCTGAACCACGTACATATTGTGTTGTGTGATTGGCATTTTATCTTCTTTATTTTCCTTGGTGGTTGCGCTTCTCTCATTTATTTGTGTTAAATATAATTGTCACCACAATTGGCACCGTCTGTGGGAACGTTTGTCTTCCCTGAGAAAGCCCACACCAATAAACAAGTTCGAAATGTCTGATCACATCATTAACGCTCCTCAAGAAGGAGATATCCAAGAACAACCTTCTCCTCGCAGGATCAGATTTGAAGTTCGGCGTTCAGATTAGAGGGCTCGCCCAGAGAGGCCAGCCTCAGAAAAGAGCCAAGGACCAGCGAGGTCCATGCAAATCTCCAGGCTGATTGATGCCTATGAGGTAAGGATCCAAGAGCAAAGGGAGTCCTCTCGCAAACAGGAGGCTGAGAATGCTTGCTTAAAAAGGAAATTAGAAAGAATAGAGAGAGAGCTCCATCGCAGCACTAGGCGACGTCCATACCGCACTCCTAGCCCTCAGGCGAGCAAGTCTCGCAGCCGAGGAAGGATCCCTAGGCATGGATCCTAAAAGAGTGAAAGGCACGAGTCAGGCAGTGACTCACTCAAGAACCAGTGACCGGATCACCGTTATAGGAGCCCAACTCGCAGTAATGAGAACATATAAGATTTGGTCAGAAGGGAGATGGACCAACACCCATCACATCGCGACGCAAGATCAACTAGGGAGCTTGCTAGACGAGCTCTCAAGACCCAGATGAAATCCCCTTTCTCGAGGGAAATAGAAGAAGAGGAAGCCCCCAAGAAGTTCGTTATTCCAAGATTCAAGATTTATGATGGAAAAACTAATCCCATTGATCACGTTAGACAGTACCGACAAGTCATGGCCCTCTGGAACCACCGAGATGCACTGATGTGCCGGATTTTTCCTTTAAGCCTACATGACGTGGAGCAGAAATGGTTCAAAAGGCTCCCACACAAGTCAATCAGGAGCTTTGAATCCCTGGCTGAGCTCTTTACAGCCCGCTTCATTACTAGCAGCTCCCATCCCAAAAGGATGGATGCTTTGCTAATAATAAAAAAAGTACCTCAAGAGACCCTGCGAGATTACGCAAAGAGGTAATGGGAGTTATTCAACGAGGTCGAGGACTTCTCAGAGCAGGTGGCAGTGGCCTCCTTCAAAATTGGGCTACCCAGCTCTTCCCTTCTGTACCAGTCCTTGACAAAGAAAGAGGCCACGACCATCGATGACTTGATGGCTCGCATCGAGAAATATGCCAAAGTAGAGGACGTAACTCGCCTAAGCACAAGGGATAATGGTCGAACCAAACTCGCAGCCAAAGGTAATGATAAAGCTGAGAACCAGAAGAAAGGAGGAAATAATGGGGGCAAGAATGTCTCCAGGAACGGAGGCAAGAACGATATGTCAAAAGCATTTCAAGCAGTCAATACTGTCTTCAGAGAACTGATTTATAAGATTCTTGCAAAGATCAAAGACGAGCCATTTGTTAATTGGCTCAAAAAGATGGGAGGAGATCCCTCAAAGAGAAACAACGCGCTGAGATTTGCTTTTCATAAAGAGGGAGGACATAAGACTGAGCACTACAAAGCTCTTAAGTCCCACCTCGAAGAACTGGCCCAATCTGGGCATCTGAACGAATTTGTAGAGAAGAAGGATGAGAAAGTCGCTGCCAATGGAGAAGCAAGACCTGAAAGCGTCCTCGAGGACGATGCTGGCCATGAATTCGCAGTAATTCACGGGGCATCTGATGTGAAGTAGATTCAGGGGAATTCATCTTAGATGGAGGTAAAAAAGCTTACAGCAGTGATGCCAGCTTTCCAGATCGACCTAGCAAAGACCCAATCAGGAAAACGTCGGTGAGTAGATGACGTCGACTATAGTAAATATATCGTGTTCATAGATGAAGATCTGGTGGGAGTGAGAACCCCACACCATGATGCCATGATCATTACGCTCAGGGTTGCCAACTATAACGTCGACAAGTTACTCATCGACCAAGGAAGTATATCTGAGGTAATGTATCTCGATCTGTTCAAGAAGTTGAAGTTGAGCATCGCCGACCTGAAGGAGGCCACTGTCCCTCTAGTTGGCTTCGCTGGAAAAGTGACTATCCCGCTGGGAAAGATTGTGCTACCGGTAAGGGCAGGGAGTATCTCCAAGATGATTGAGTTTTTGGTAGTCGACATAGACTCACCGTTCCAAGCCATCCTCGGTAGAGGATGGCTACATGCGATGAAGGAAGTCCCCTCGACCTACCATTAGAAACTCAAGTATGTGACCGAGCGAGAAGTAATGGAGATTCACGGTGACCAAGCTATGGCAAGAAGGTGCTTCATAGTTTCCATTCGACCTAGACCAGAGAAGAAGGTCGAGAAGCCCAATGAGAAGGGCGAGGAATAAGAAGGTCTAATACCTTCAAAATAGCAGTTAAGGTACGGAAGATCCGGAGTGGAGGAGACCAATCTCCTTCCTTCTGAGCGAGTCGTGGAAAATCTGGAGGAAGTTACATCTGGTGGTATCAAGAAGGACAGGGTATTCTTGATTGGAGCTTCTCTCACAGATTAAGAAAAAAAGGAATTGACGATTTTGTTGAGAAGTAACGTAGATGTTTTCGCATGGGAACCATACGAGCTTCCTGGAATTGATCCCACTGTGGTTTGTTATCGGTTGCATGTCGACCCCACTTTCAAACCTATCACCCAGAAGGCATGGCGAACTGCGCCCGAGAAGGAAAAAGCCATAGAAAAAGAGGTTGAGAAATTATTAGATGCAGGATCCATACGGGAGGTTCAATTCCCCAAATGGTTATCCAACGCAATAGTAGTTCCAAAGAATAACGGGAAATGGAGAGTCTGCATCGACTTCATTGACCTTAACAGGGCTTGCCCGAAGGACAGTTTTCCCCTCCCAAAAATTAACCAATTGGTGGATGCCACAGCAGCTCATGAAAGAATGAGTTTTCTGGATGCATTTTCGGGATATCATCAGATCCCTCTATATGCACCAGACCAGGACAAGACATCATTCATCACCACCGTCGGATTATACTTTTACAAAGTCATGCCCTTCGGACTAAAAAATGCAGGGGTAACCTACCAGTGGCTGGTCACCAAGATGTTCAAAGACCAATGGGAGACACCATGGAGGTCTACATCGACGATATGCTCGTCAAGAGAAAAAACAAATAAGACCACCTCTCAGACCTATCAAGAACCTTCGAGATCCTCAGGAAATACTGAATCAAGCTCAACGCGAGCAAGAGTTCTTTCAGTGTCCAGTCAGGAAAATTTCTGGGGTACTTGGTCAGTAAGAGAGGCATCGAGGCTAACCCAGACCAGATCGATGCAATAAACAAGGTACAACCCCCTCGAACAATATGAGACGTACAGAAGCTCACCGGCATGTTCACTTCCTTGAACCGTTTCATCTCGAAATCCTCCGAAAAATGCAAACCATTCTTTCAGCTCTTGAAGGGGAACAAGACAGTAGAATGGAATCAAGATTGCTTGCAAGCATTGAACGAGCTCAAGGACTACCTTAGCTCACCACCCCTGCTCGTCATACCTCTAGAAGGATATTCCTTGTACTTGTACCTCGCTGTTTCGAACCACGCCATGAGTTCTGCGCTGGTATGCGAGAAGGTAAGAATACATCATCCCGTTTATTACACGAGAAAGACTCTATTACAAGTGGAACAATGGTACCTACCACTGGAAAAGCTCGCATTTTCACTTGTAGTGGCTTCAAGGAAGTTGAAGCACTATTTTGAAGCTCACACCATTATTGTTCTTACATCGCACCCCCTTAGAGAAATCCTGAGGAAAACGAATCTGGCAGACAGGCTAACTAAATGGTCAATCGAGCTCGGACGATTTGATATCCAATTTCAACCAAGGAATGCAATCAAGGGATAAGTCCTTGCTGATTTCATAGCTGAATTCACAGTCGAGCATCCTCTAGACCAACTTCAACCCATGAAGCAATGAGAAAACTACGCAGCAGAGGGAGTTTGGAAATTATTTATTGATGGATCCTCCAACTCAAAGGGGGAAGGAGTGGGCATCGTGCTTATTTCTCTAAAAGATACAACCCTCGAACAGGGAATCAGGCTTGGATTTGAAGCCTCCAATAATGAGGCAGAATATGAAGCTTTGATAGACGGCCTCCAGAAAACACACACTTTAGGAGCGAAGCAGTTATAGGTGTTCGGCGACTCATAATTAGTATCTAACCAGATAAGTGGGGACTACAATGCAAGAGATGAAAGAATGGCAGCCTATCTCGCCTTAGCCAATAAGCTAATGGCCAGCTTCAAGGAAGTCAATGTCCAGCGATTTCCCAGAGGACAGAACAGCCATGCTGATGGCCTGGCAACCCTGAGTTCGATAATCAATTCTGACTTGAAAAGAACAATCCCCATCGACTTCCTCGCTCACTCGAGCATCAACCAGAGCGATGAGCTGCCAGGTGCGGAATATGTGCTCCAGATTGAGTTAGCACCCAGTTGGATGGACCCTTTAAGGAACTATTTGAAGGATGGTGCACTTTCATGTGGTAGGAATACCGCTTATCAGATAGGGGTCAAAGCTGCTCGCTTTGACTTATCTCCTGAGGGCAAGCTGTATAAGAGATCGTTCTCCGGTCCTTACCTACAATGTGTGCACCCAAGGGATGTCGAGAAGATTCTACACGAGCTCTACGAAGGAATCTGTGGGAGCCATATTGGAGGAAGATCACTAGCTTTTCGAGCTATGAAGGAAGGCTACTGGTGGCCATATATGCAAAAAAATTCAGCAGTATATGCTCACAAGTGCAAGAAATGTCAACTACACGCCCCTATGGTTCGCCAACCTGCCAGCGACCTAAGATCACTCACCAGCCCCTAGCCCTTCGACCAATGGGGAATGGACATCATAGGACCACTTCATACCACCACCGGTAACCGTAAGTATTTGTTGGTTGCAACGGATTACTTCACCAAGTGGATCGAGGAAGAGCCACTAGAAAACATCCAAGATACAGATATGATGAGATTCATATAGAAGAACATAATCACCCGTTTTGGAATCCCCAGAACCATCATCACTGACAATGGAACACAGTTCGAGAGTGGCCCTTTCTAGAGCTTCTACAGTGAGCACGAGATCAGGCACTACTTCAGCTCGGTGGCGTATCCTCTAAGCAACGGTCAAGCTGATGCTTCCAATAAAATAGTGATTGATGGGATAAAGAGATGATTAGAGCGATCCAAAGGCACATGGGTAAACGAGCTACCACATATTCTATGGGCTTACCACACTACCCCATGTCGAGAAATGGGGGAAACCTCATTTTCGCTAACATATGGAATGGAGGCGGTCATCCCAATAGAAGCAGGCCTACCAACTATGAGATCCACCTTTGTCGACTAGGGACAGAATGATGCAGCATTTCTCGCTGAACTCGACCAAGCCGACAAATGCAGAGAACTTGCCTTAGTGAAATTAGCGAGCTATCAGTAATAGCTCGCAAAACACTACAACAAGAGGGTCAATCCAAAGGCATTCCAAGTTAGTGACTATGTCCTAAGAAAAGTCCTTGGCAGCGCAGTAAAACCATCTGATGGCAAGTCGGGGCCAAACTGGGAAGGACCATTCAAGATAACAAGAGATGATCTGCAAGGAGCCTATCACTTGGAAACTCTGGAAGGCAGAGAGATACCCCGAGCATGGAATGCGACAAATCTTAAGAAATTCTATTTCTAGTTTTTTTTCTTTCACTTTTTTATCAGTTTATAAAAATGGCAACTCATTTACTTGTGATCAATGAAAGTGGTTTGGCAATTGCATTCTATGAGGTGTTAGTTAACTAATATGTGAACTTTATAACTTACACACCCTTTCCAACTGACAATCACACTACTTATTACACAACAGCAGGGAAAACACCCTCTTCAGGTTTTCATTGTGAAGCACGAACAACTTCTTAGCATTTCCCCTGGCAATATATGAAGCCGTACATGATATCCTTAGGCAATTCGGCTAAGTTAAATTGATCGCCAAATAATGTTTGGTCAATAAAACCCTGATCGTATGGAGCATCCAACACCAGGTGTGTCCCCGCTAATTGCCACACTTAGGCTTAAGGGAGTGTGACGACAAAACCTAAAAGGTAAAGTAAGGCAGAATGGTATCACATTAGCATACTGGACTGGAGGGACACTTACTCGACAGTTCAAACTTACTAATATAGTCGGCCAAGAGAGGCCCAAGATTATTAAGCAAAGAATAAATGATGCGCCCAAAAGATAAATTTTATAAATTACTTAGTCACAACAGAAATAAATAACCCAAAGCATCAATACTACGTTGCTTCATTACATATGCGTACAAAGTTACAACTGGAAAAATCTTAATGAGGCCGAGGCCTCTATATAAGATAAGCATAACTTATGCTCTTTCACCGTCATCCGGATGAGGAGCTAGTCCCTCCTTGACCTTATTCGTATATGACTCCAATAACTTCCGAGGGATGGCATCGATGGGGATCCACTGGTCATCCCTCCTGAAGGGGTTAGGCCTTAAAGTGGAATGGGAGATCTCATGACGGTACCAGAGTATTGAGTTCCTTGGAACTTATAGCTCCTTTAGGGCACTCAACCATCCCCTGATAAAGACAAGCTCTTCAAACTCTCTTAGCCTCGTCGGAGCATCCGCCCAACCCTAGTCGTAACCATTAGCCCATACTCACCGAGGTCCTCTCTTAAACAGATGCCTCAGTCGTGTGACATCCCTTTGAAGCCCAGCAGCAATAACATAAGCTCGGCGAATATCTTCACAAAGCTCATCCATTTCCCTAGCTGGGCTTCTTGCATTCGTACCAGCTCTCGGAACGATCGATGGAGTAGAGCCTCGTATTACCGGAGGAACGTCACTCAGTCTTGCGCCAGCTTGCGATGAGGAGGAACCCCTTAAAATGCGAGGCGTAGTGCTCGGTGCGTGCTCCCTGAGGAGCAACACTTCCCTCCTTAAAGACTCATGTTCCTGTTACAGAACTTCCCTATCTTGGTTAATCTCGGTAGCATCAAGGAGCCTTGACCTCAGAGTATTCACCTCCTCTTGAACAGAAGCTCCAACTTCTTTCATCTCCTAGAGCCTGTCTTTCAGTTTAACAACGAGCTCAGTCTTCTTTATAAAATGCTTGTTCCTCAACCGCAGTGATTTGCAAATCCTCACGAAGGTATGACGAATTTCAGGACTTACATCAGGACCAAGCATTTTTCCCAATTGAGAAGTGGCTGGTATATAGTCATCTACATTAACTAACTATAGGCCATAAAAGAGTAGTAAAGGAAAAAATAAATCAGTACACTGGGGGAAGAAACCTTCTCATTTCATTAATATATAAAATGATCAGAGTACATCGAGGAACAGAAAGGAATATTATAAACAAAAATACAAAAGGAACCCTAAGGGTAAATTATCTTGCGACCTCGGGTTACCTAGAAGAAACTGGCTGCTTCCCCTTATCAGTAGTAGTAGGAGCACCTCCCTCAGCAGGGACAACCTCTATCGCCTGAACAGGAAGGGCATCAGCAGGAACTGGCTGGGAGGTAGGGTTAACACCTTCGATGGCTGGGGCAAGGGCTTCATCCATAATTAGATTTGGGCCTGAATTGTGCTCATCAAACAGAAGAGAGGCAACGTCCACCCCGGCAGCCAAGAGGGCTTTGTTCTAGACTTTCTTAAAGTTCAGATGGTTGATGTAGTCTATTTGAACCTCAGCATCTTCATATGCGGTAGCCCACTCAGAGTTACATGAATCTTCCTTAACGGTGGCTGCCTCAGACTCCTTCTCCTTCAGCTTCTCGTTCAGCACCTTGTTCTCTTCCACGATCGCCAGCTTGCTCGAGCAGACCAAATCATAGGCCTTTCACAGCTCACTCAGTTCTTTGTCCATTGCCTCCCTTTCTCGATTGGCTTTGACAAGGGCCAGGTTAGAGGACGTCCGGGCTGCATCAGCAACCTTCAAGATAGCATCGAGCTCAGCACTCTTCACTCTCAAAGAAGTATTCTTCTTATCTAACTTGCCATTCTTATTGATCAGTTCGTCGCGAGAGCGATAGAGCACAACAAAATCAGTCACAAACTGCAAGTAAAAGAAGATGTTAGAAGAAAGAAACAGACAGAATTTGGAGAGCATTAGAGAAGAGAAATAGACTTACCAAGACTAGCCTCTGACTCGCTTGCAGAGCTAACTGGTCAGTCCCCATCGCCCTTTGGCGATCAACAAGAAGGACTGCTCTCTCGAGCAGTGCAGGGACCAACTGGGGAGAAGTGGAAACCGAGGCCCCCTCCGGCAACGCGGACACAGGCAATAAGGCCTGCCCATCCTTCGTCCTCGCCTCTATTTTTCACCTCTCCTCCTCCCTTTCCTTCTCCATCTCTACCCTCCTCTTCTCCTCAACCTTCTTCCTCTCCCCAGTCTTATTCTTCTCCTATTACCTCTTCCTTTATCTCTCCTTCACCTGATCTTCTTCCTTTCTCTTCCTCTCCTACTCCTGAGAAGCAGACCGAGAACCAGTGGCAATAGCCCTACTACTGGACTTCTGCTTCTTCCTCTGAGCGAGAAGCACATCATCATCATCATCATCACGAATCAAGTTTTTCCTTGGAGGAATCATTTCCTCGCTAGAGCTGCTTGATGTACTTGAAGGATATTGGGCTTCAGAAACCTCTTCTGAGCTGGAAGAGCTATCACTGTTGGAGTTTTCCCCTCCAGAAACACCTTCCCCACCTCCTCAGATATCCCTCTCAGAACTGCTCTCTTCCTCATCCAATTGAATGGGATCAGCAACAGCTTCTTCAGAAGTATCAAATTCAGGTATGTTGTCCATAGGCCTCGCGATAAAACAGGACCCAATGTTCTTGTACTCGAGCAGGAAGGCAGCAGACCAGGGATGTTCATCGTCAGCCAAAGGCTCCCTGATATGCCAAACTTTGATCAGCTCGGAAGTTCGAACCTCGCTGAGGGCAGGTTCCAAGTTCTTTGCCCTCGTTGAAAAGAAAACAGGAAAGTGTCACAAAAATCACACATTAACAAAGAGATCAAAAGAGAAAAGCAAAGGCTACCAATGTACTCTTCCCCATAAAAGGGAACAGTGAACCTATCAGACCTCGATCCCTCATCCTGGGGGAGAACTGCCAATTCCTGGCAAGAAAGTCATCTTGCCAGTAGTCCTCATGGGAATCAGGTAAGTTTACTTCCAATACCCTGTCAGGACTCCTGACCTTGAGGTAAAGAAGACCAGAGCTAGTTCGAGAGAAGGAATAGAAAAAACAAACTTCAGCGGGCCCTAATTTAGTGCCATAAAGTTGATTTATCCTATGGACACCATTGATTATCTTCCATACGTTGGGCGAACACTATGCAGGAACAATGTTGAAATAACCAAAGAAATGAAGGAACAAATTATTTGGAGGAAAATTAAGCCCCCCTTGAGACAACAACAAGACATAAATCCAATGAGCACCCTCTATCTCTCTAACATTCTTAGGAAGAGAGATGCACTCAATTTCTACCCATTATGGGATATTATAGAACTTCCTGAACTCAGACAATGACCTATTACCTATCTTCGACATTTGTAAATCCTAAAAATAGCAAATTCAGAGAAAACTCAACAAAAGAAACACAAAGAGAGAGCGAAGGGGACTTTCGAGATGGAAGTTTGACTTGGACGATGCAAGATCACAAGCCCAGGGAGATTTAAAATAAAGAAAATAAAGACCTGATGAAGAGGGCACAACAACTAAAGTTCGCAGATGGTGAGAGAACACTACGAAGTTTGAAATGACAACTATGGAACGCTGCTACAGATAACTTTTAAACACTTCCAATCATCGCGCACAGGACACGAAGCAACTGTCGCCTAAATCAACTCTCGACTTTGGGAAGAGATACACGATTCACAAAAGTGCCATTATGGCAAATCATTTAAAATTATTTAGCCCAAAATATGGCCCAACAACTTTAGGGGAAATTGTGGGTACCCGAATTTACTATTATGGGCCTGGACGAGTAGCCTAGTAAATACGATCCAAAATTTGGATCCCTCACCTTAACTAAATAGAATTACGACTTAGTCTCCTCCCATGTTCTCGTATAGAGATGTTCCAGGAGAAGATGGTAAACGTGGGGGAGTCCAACACACCCAATCCCCGAGGACAGACATGTATATAATAAACCCTAAGTTTGGGGTAAAAGACACGCACTGTATTCTATGTAAACGCTCCCCGGAGTATATAGAAATAATACTGGTTGCACCACCGTGGACGTAGGCATTCTTGCTGAACCACGTGCATATTGTGTTGTGTGATTGGTATTTTATCTTCTTTATTTTCCTTAGTAGTAGCGCTTCTCTCATTTATTTGTGTTGAATATAATTGTCACCACAATAAGCATATACATTTAATATGACATATCACTCACCTTAAAATAAGTAATAAGAGTAGTACCAAATCTGCTTCTTTTGTATGATAGTATTAACCGCTTCCCCACCTATCAATTCAACATCATTATTATTTGAATACACAAAATAACATTAAATCTAGTCACACATCACATTAGTTGGTCAATCTGAAATAACTGGAAAAGAATTAGATATTCTACTACTTATAGTTATGTAAAACCCTATGCATTAAGTTTTTAATTCAATTTACAGAAATTAAATTACAAATTTTTCAGAGAGTGTTATGCCCGTTTTACTATAACATGTTTCAAGTTGTTTCTGCATAAAAATGGCAACGAAATTTAATCTTCAAAATAGCACTCAAGCCAAATTAGAAGGTATTTTATGCTCATCTTAGAATATGTTATACTAATATCTGTTATTTAACATCTCTAGTTTGAATCACTTGATTTCAGTAAGTATCTAATGAGTTATGCCACTTTGAACGTAACTAGGTTTGAAATAGGGCATTAAAGCATAAACTAACATAATTAAACATGCATAATCTCTACTTTGGGTTTTAATTCTTGGAAACAAATTCCTAACATATGTGAACATATATACACACACACACACACACACACACACACACACACACACACACACACAAACCTCATAAATAAAACTTTCCTAAAATAATGATTTAAATCTAGGATTTTAAAGTTTCACTTTTTACCATTCTAGCATAATTTCTCATCTATGGTGTCAAATATTTCTTCTCTCTCTCTCTCTTTAGGCATAATGTTCCTCATTTAAATACTTGTCAAATAAAAAAGATACATATACAAATTGTATAACTCATTCATGTGACCAACTTTAAAAACTGTAATTACTTTTAATAACTCCTTGATTTGCGATAATTTTTTCCAACCAGTCCTTTCTTAAAACCCCCTGTTCTCTCTCCTCAAGCTTACTTCTTCCAAATATTATACTATGAAATGAAGAAGGTGATAAAGATTTGATTTCTAACCAGCAACCCGTGCTTAAGTGGTTATGCGTTCATTTTTAATGTGGTTGTGTGTGATTGGATGAAAGAAAGGTCCAATTAAAACATTTCAACCTATGGCAGATTCATCCCCTGTTCCTAAATCCACTCTAACTTACTATTGCGGCATCCAATTGAACTCTCATTAGTGGATACTCATTGATAAATTAAATAATTACTATTTTTATATTTAATATTTTTTCAAAATCATAACTTTACTATTTTAATCTGGGCCCAAATAGGAATATAACAATCTACCCAAAATTTAAAAACTCGAACATGTGGCAACCGAAGCTCACCAAATTCGCACTAACATCCTGGTTTAATTTTACAAACGCAACAATGCATCCAAAAAATACTTTATAATGCATTTAACCACATAACTAATCTTACAGTCTAAACAGGTTATCACCAATCGTAAACTCAATTAGAATCTAATGCAACCAACATATATATCACGTGAATATGCACTCTCTAAACATGATAATTAATATGTTTAATACTCATCATTAACCTTATTAATAATAACTTAAACTTAATAATGCAACTAGCATGCCTAATCATATTTTAGGGCATTACAATTATATCCCTCTTAAAAAAAACGTCCTCGAAATTTAACACAAAAAACTTACCAAACAGATGAGGATAATATTTCTTCATATTATCTTCTATTTCCCAAGTGACATACTCCACATTGTGACTCCTCCACATTATCTTGACTAATGGAATGGTTTTATTACGTAGAACTTTCTCCTTTCGATCTAAAATAATAATTAGTTCTTCCACGTAAGTCAAGGTATCTTGAAGATCTATCGGTTGTGAAAAGAAACATGTGAAGGATCTGGTACATACTTATGCAACATCAATATATGAAAAACATGATGTATCTGTAACTCCCCGGGAGGTGCTACTGAAAAATATTGATAAATTACAAAACTATTTTTTATAAGAATACCATTTAGGTTGGGAATAAGTTTGTAGAAGCATAGATAATAAATCGACTAAATAAAATATCACAATTTTATTAAATCTAAATTGTGCAAAATAATTTACAGTAAAAAATGTATTACATTTAAAATTTGAAAATAAATATCCAAAGGTCTAGTGACGATCCTAATCCCAACGGGGCCATAAATATCATCTCACATCAAACCTGAAATACAACAAACTGTGGGGGGTGAGCGAAAAACTCAGTAGCTCGTATAAATGCTCCAAATGTGACTACGCATAGTTGTATGTGCATGCATCATATACAAAAGTGTGTAAAATATGAATACACAAACTAAAATCCAAATAATATAATCACAACCTAGGATCTCACCTCGATAACTACACAGCCCAAGACCCCATATCAAAATTCTCGTCATACTTCTAACCATACAGTATGGACTACCGTCCACTATCCTACTAATTATCCTCAGAACAATCCAATGGCCCCAAGAAATAAATAACTTAACTCGGGTACACGACCCATCATAACCTGGAATCATTACCATAAAATATTGGCATCACAACCATAAAATCTTGGCATGCTCGTCAACCGGGTTCCATGGCCTAGTCTTCGATTAAAAACATAAAAGTGTAACCGACATCACACCCCGTCCAACAGGTAGTTTGGCTAAGGAATGCATATGCATTCTCCAATAATAATCTTTATAATATCATTCTGTAAATTCAAATACATTTCAAACTCAATTCCCATAAATCAAATGTACATGTTTTCTATCCAATTTATGTAACCAACATGCTCGTAAATCAACTAGTTTCGTTACCCTAAACTACACGACATGAAAATAATACATACAAAATGGGTGAAATAACGAATATAGTTTACGAGCATATAATACATATAAATATAACACATAGCATGGATATAACTATACAATCAAGGTTAAATAGGTGTGACACGCTAAATTAACAACGGGAGGATGAAACTACCTCAAGAGAGTTAAAATCTACAATTGTAGGCCTGTTTTAGAAACTCAGAAAAAATAGATCCAAATATTATCCAAATCGCCGATTTGACTTCAGATTTGGATTTTACACGAAAAATTGGTCCATGCAGGTGTCTTGAATTTTTTCAAATCTCATCCAAAAACACTCAAAAATAATATCTAAAACATTCCAAACTAACTCTTCTCATTCATCTCATTTTTGTCTCTTTAGGTTTCGTTTTTGGCATTTATTTTTCGTCTTCCTTTACTTATAATTATCTATAAAATTCCTTATATAACCCCTCTCTCAAACCCTAGCTTGGAGACTATGCTGATGCACATTACCATATTGCCCTTTAATTCAAAATTGTCGACTTTACATGTTTAAACCATTACAAAATGTTCAAATACAATTTAAATTTAAAATTAAATGTTTGATTCGATTTCAAACAAAACTAAATTGTTTTTAAATATAATATCAACATGAATATTTTCATTTAAAGTAAAATATCCTGATTAATAAAACAATAATATTAAAGTATCAAAATAATGGGGTATTACAGTATCCGAGATAATTCTGGTGGTAATCCAAATTTATAAGCAACGGCTCCAACTCGTTTCACTATCTTATAAGAGACGATGTACCTAAGACTTAATTTCCCCTTCTTCCCAAATATCATAACCCCTTTCTAAGGTGCAATACGTAGGAATACTCGATCACCTTCCTCAAATTTCAATTCTTTCCTTCGGTTGTGTGCATAGATTTTCTATGTACTTTGTGCCACCTTCAAGTGATTATGAATAATATTTATCTTCTCAGTAGTCTGCTACATAATTTCTGGCCCTAGTAATTTTTGTTCTGTCAGTCCAACATACTAGACTTATGCACTTCCTCCTATATAAAGCTTCATAAGGATCCATCTCGATACTAGAATGATAATTGCTATTATAGGAAAACTCTATTAGTGAAAAGTGATCATACCAACTGCCTTTGAACTCGGAACACACAAATTCGTAACATGTCTTAGAGTGTCTAGATCATTCTTTCTTACCACCGATCGGTTTAAGGATGAAAAGTTGTACTAAATTTAAATTTAGTCCCCAAAGCTTGTTGCAAACTGAAAAACTGCTTACTAAGTTAATAACAAAATGTTATAGATTAAGTAAACTCTGATAACAAACTCTTTGAACACAACTCTTTTCAAAATAAAACACAAGATGTGTTAAACGTTTCTGAATACGTCCTCTAGATTTGTTAGTTTGATTACCTTAGGTTTTTAAAACTAAAACCTACAATTAAGTCTTAAATGAGATATTATTCACAAAATCAATTAAGAACATTCAAGTAAATTTAACACACGATTTTTAATGTGGTAAAACCCTAAAATAAGGAAAACATCCACGGCCCGCTCTAGGGAGAAAAACAAAAATCCATTAAAATCACAAGGCACAAGTTACAACACTAAGCATGCAATACAAGATCCTAAATCTAAGTTCAAAAAATTTACCTACTTGAGTTACTACACTCTCAAAGACTTATGACTTGATATAATCTTCTTCCAACAACTTCCTTGCTTTTTCGCTCAACAAATAATATACTTCTCCAAGAACCACAATTATCTAAGTGTTCGTGTGAGAGTGAATGAGTATGCGAAGTGATCTAAATGCAGAAATGCATCTCACATCTCTCAATTAATTATATAATAAATTCCTACGAATTACAAATCAATCTATATGATATGCAAGTAATTTCAACTCTGTTTTGAATAATAGACGTCAAGAAATTTCAGATCTGACATAAAAAAATTATATCAAATTTTGTTTCAAAAATTTATTTTAGGTTCAAACTGATTTCACTAAATGTGAAATTATTGTTTGAAACAAAAAGGTATTTATAGATCTGAATATATACTCAACTAAAAGTCTTATTTCTCAAAATATACTTGGGATCACAAAATTGGATCAAAACAAACATATATAAAGAACCTAAAAATATATGTGAAAAATATGGTTCTAGAGATAAATATTATTGAAGAGGTCTTCAAAAATGTAAGAACACAAAAATTCAACTTCTATGAAACCCTTAGATCCATTCTTTGTTTCGGGTTTTATGGATTGTAAAAGAATGTAGGCTTTTGCGGTTTGGTGTGGTTGAGAAAAACAAGTGTATTTTGTTTTAATCAAACCAAGTTTTTCTCGTCTCTCTTCTCTCTCTGAGAAGACAATTTTCTCTCACTCCTCTTGCTTTGTTTTATCTCTTGAGGAGCCGACCTCTTAAAAAAATGAAGTGCAAACCCTAAAATCATGTTTTATACTCAGTAACGAAGGTTCGAGAGTGTGGGATTCAAACCAATGGTTAAGATCGATTTGGCCAAACTGACTGCTAATCTTAGGGCTGATACAAGGCGGTGACAAAACGAATGTTGGTTGGTTGTAAATGGTAGCCACGGATTGAGATGAGCATGTTCTTGGCCGTACATAGGAATTTCAAGATCAAGGGTTTTCTCATCTATAACTCTATATAATAGTTCATAAGTTTCTCTCAAGGGGTGACATGTCAGCTTTGAAAAGTCTTAATATTGCTTGAAAGCTTTTTGTGAAGAGAGAGAAAATTCACCTAATCACACCCACGTACTCCCTCAAATCTCTCACAACATATCTCAATGCTTCTACCCCCTCTCTCTCTCTCTCTCTCTCTCTCTTCATCCATAAAGATCCGTTTCCAAAGGACAAAACCTACTAAATTTTTTACTTCAAATTTTTTTACTTCAATTCCATTTATCTCTTCACATTGGGCATACCGTACATACTGATACAAACTAAACTCTTAAATGTTATAAAAATGCTATTTTTTTTAGTTGTCATAAAAATGTTACAAAAAAATGTTATAAAACTATAAAAATATTATTTTTTAAAATGTTATAGAAATGTTACAAAAAAATGTTATAAACTATAAAAATGTTGTTTTTTTTATGTTATAAAAATATTACAAAAAAAACATTTTTTTAGTTGTCCTAAAAATGTTACAAAAAAATGTTATAAAACTATAAAAATGTTATTTTTTTAAATGTTATAGAAATGTTACAAAAAAATGTTATAAACTATAAAAATGTTTTTTTTTTATGTTATAAAAATGTTACAAAAAAAGCATAAAGTTATTTTTGTAGATTGGGGAAAACTTTCTTCTAAGAATTTTCCTACCGAGAATTCATTTGCAAACTAAATAAATACATCAAGACAATCTCCTTTGAGGGTTTCACTTTCCACATTCAAATATATGTGCAATGTTCTCTATACTAATGTATACACATATATTTATACTCATGGGTTACCATATTAAATATATACACATGTGTGTGCAATGTTCTTCTATCTTTATTCCCCCTTTAGTTTTATTTTTCTGGACAATGAAAATGGTAACAAGAGGTACACGGAATCGACGTTCTACGAATACTATTGTAAATAATATCAAATATGGAATAACATATTCTTTGTTTAGGGTATATTAGATATTATATGAAGTTTTAATTACATCTTGCCATTTTATTTTCTATGTTTTGCAATTTTTTAATTTTAATTTTTTTTAATTTTATATTTCATCCGTCTCAAATTAAGAGTCATCTATTTTTTTTTTGTCGTTCCAAATTAAGAGTTCACTTTCATTTTTTTGACATAATCAATAAACCCAATCCCGTGATGGTGAACAATCGTTGATCTTAGTCATTGATTGATTGTATCATTAATTTATACAAAAAAGAGATATGAACTCTTAATTTAGGACAAATGATATAATTATTTTGTCCAAATGTGAATGAAAGGAGAATTATAATACACTTTAAATCGAATAAAATCTTCTTCAATTGATTTTGCGAAGTAAGTTTGTTGTAATGTTCAAATATCTAAGTATATATGTGATGCCGTGCATCGCACGGGTTGCATACTAGTACTTGAAGAAACACAAATGGCTTGTGTTAAAATAGAACACGTGTTCGGCCAAGAATAAGGCATTAGCCATGAGTTTTAAAATTTTTAAATAATTCAAAATATAACCCCAAATATTTTTAAACCATATTTTAATTAACAGAAAAATCGTTTAAAAATGATTTAAAAAAATGTTTTAATGAATTTAAAAAAAATGTTAAATAAGGCTAAACCACCATATGAATTTGTGCACACATAATAACACATATATATACAGTGTGTCTCCTAATGTGGTTCATGTGTTTAATACTTCCCTTTTTGTAGATCATTGAGGCATTGGAATTCTTAGAATGAGATTCCTTTGATGAAGCTTGGATTCCTTTTTTAGAGAGAGTAACTCATAAAAAATATAATCTTATTTTGTCTTGATATCCAAACTAGTTGGAACACCTATATGGCACAGACTCAAGTAAGTCATCCATATAGTGTGTTCTCAATCTCCCCCTTTGGATATTAGAGACAAAATTCCCTTGAGAATCCTATACTCTTGGGCAAAAATGAAACATCCTAGATTTCCTATACAAAAATCTCTAACTACCCATTCCCATCCTAGAATCGAAAATAAGAGAAGAAAATACATTACTCAACTACAATACAGACCAATACCCTAACAAATAGAACTAGCTATATAATCGGGTCTGAAAAATGCCTGAAACAAATAAACACTCAATGGCATATTAGTTGAGTTAGTACTGAATAAGATATGAAATTATAGGCCAGGTACTTAAATTCTACTCCCCCAATTTTGCTCAAATATACAATGGGATAAAAAAATATAAATCAAGAGAATATGATATAATATGTATACACAAGCAATAACATATACAAGGGCAGATACAAGGGTCTCCTACATTAAACAGATATTAGGAGGCGTCTGTTATCATTTGAGAAACGTTCATGCCCTAAATCCTCATAAACCAATTATTAGCATGCAAATACCGAGGATATGAATGATGTGTGAATTAAGTAACAACTATCATACCAATGGCATTACGAAGATACTCAAATGTAATATTGTTAAGAGGTTTTGTAAACAAATCAGCTAACTATTTATCAGTATTGAGATACTCAATATCTAATTCTTTAGACTCTACAAGGTCACAAATGAAATGATGTCTAATTTTTATGTGCTTAGTTCTATAGTACTGGACTGGATTTTTAGATATATTTATGGCACTCTGGTTATCGCAGTACATAGTCAATTTTTCTTCAACTATATTGTAGTCATTAAGCATTTGCTTGATCCATAATAGCTAGGAACAATAACTACCGACTGCAATATACTCAGATTCATCCGTAGAGAGAGATATAATTTTGTTTTTTACTACTTGACGCGACTAAGAATGTGTCTCTAAAGTGCATTCTCTCTAGGCTCAAGTGATAGCCTATCATGTTAGTAATAAACCCTGAAAGTCGGGATCGTCTCCACAGGGAAATAGGACAAGAAAATCGTGACGATGGAAGGATAGATGGTTAACCTAAATTCAACTCTAAGAATAAGGAAAAGGTGATTTGAATGATGAAACAACTACAACTAAATGCAATTACTCTAAATTACTTAAAAGACTGAAGATGATTAAACTAAAACTTGAATTATATGATGAGAAAAATAGGTCGGGAATACAATCCCTCAACCCTAGAGTATTGCTGGTATAAAACTAATCGTAAATTTAAGTGATAAATCAGACCCAGACTTTAGTACTCCCAAGCATTATGTATATGAGGTTCAAGCCCGCACCAAACGAAATCAGAGGAAGAGTAAAGCGGTAACACGATAACGACGCTCGTATTGCATTATAAAGCACCCCGGTTACCCTGGAGCAAACGAGATCCAAAGATTTACAACGTTTGTGTTCGCTATGCAATACGGTCATAATAAATCCTTAAATTTAGAGGATTAATTTTATACACATGCAACTATCACATCGGGTTGAGTTCATGCACCCCGACCATCAAGAATCTAGCCGGACATATTGAACCTAACTATGCATGAATTAACTACGTTGCATGCGAAAGAAATCATAGTGAAACTATATTGAAACATGCAAGAATTTGTTATAAACCTAGAAATTGTTTGAATCATGCAAGAAGAATAAACATGCAAGAAAAATAATAAAAAGAATGAATCTTGAGTTAAAAATTGAAATCAAACTTGGAATCAATCAATCTTGACGCAACAATTCAAAGATATGTTCCTAGGTAGTTCTCCTACTCTTCTCTCTACCAAAAACTGATCAAAACTATCTTTTCTAAGTCTATACAATAATACAAATACGTTTTAGAGGAGTTTGCACATAATATAACTCCTTTGGACCAATCAGAATTAAAGGGAAGATTCGTGCATCAGGACCCCCGAACCAGTTCGTACGTACCTCGAACCGATTCACCATTGGATTCGGGAAATCGTGCTGGTTTTGGGCTTCTTTTCTTCAATTCCAACACTTAGAATTTTTTTCTTGTTTTCTTCTATTCTTCTTGGATTTCTTCTCAACTTCAAATGATCATATCTCTTTTACCGTAGCTCGGATTTGGGTGCCGTTTCTTCCAGTATTATCATTGTTCCGAGCTCTTCAATTTCTAGTTGGCCCCACCTCCGTGATCAGGCTGAAGAATTATGAAAATGCCCTTGAACTTGCCTTCCCAGCTTTTCTTTCCTTGTTTCGATTTCTCTTCGGCACTACTTGTATAATTAACCTGTAAAACACATAAGAGAAACACAAAACATGGAATACTTTCCAACGAAGGTTAGTAGCATAAATATGAGTTAAATCCATATCAATTGCACTACTCGGGTTCACAAAGGTACCGAAATTAAAGGGATAAATATACAATATTTATGCTCAATCAAATCCCCCTAACTTAGAACTTTGCTCGTCCCGAGCAATGTAAAAGACAAAGAATATCGTCACAACTCCTCTAAACATTTTATTGGGATATAATACCTTTTTCGCGGGCAAGCGATTGCATTTAGCGTATGCAACAAGACGTTAAACCCCTAGATTACCCTAGTAGGACGAGTGTTGTCTCGTGAGGGTTTCCAGTGAATATACGCACAAAATTCGACTCAAAGAAAATTTTAAATACGCAAAAATTATATAATTCAAACTTTTTTGGAAAATAGTCACCATAAATTCATATTCAAAAGAGTCTCAAGTTGGCGTGTGTGTGTGCAAAGCCAAAAATCGAACCGCTAATTTCCACCGATTGATCATTATGTTACTTTCCAAAAATTCGCTTTGATTTCAAAATCTCACTGAATGCACTAATAAACGAATCACTCAAAGTTGTGGCTATTCTCTCGGTATGCATGATTTATAAGAGTAAATGTAATGGAACGCAAGTTCACGCACACAATTATGAAAGACGGAATTATTTAGTGAAATGATCTCTTCATCGGATTAAGGTAATTGGAAAATGGGAAACATCGCCTCAAATTCACACTATTTAATCTCTCATATTATCTTTTGTGCCTTAGCTCTCCATGCGGTAGACAATTTCGCAATTCGAACTCGGTAGGACTTTTTTGGGTTAAAGGTGTACTGGGTAATATGGGAATGGTTGGGAATTTCGGAATTGGAAAATTTTCTTATGATGTTCGTTAGTGCTTTTTCGGGCATTTGCTCACTTTCTCTTCCTTTTATCTACTTGCTATTTTTGTTGAGCATTTTTCTACTTTTTTTTCCTTGCCCCCTTTTTATGCACTTATTGGACTTTATTTGATGACATTAGCATTTTTCACAATTTCGAGTTACTTGGGTTTTTCGAGTTATCAAATGAAAGGAAAAACTTATTCGACTCAAATTGGGTTGCAAAAAGGGTAGGTTTTCACATCTTTTTATGGCTATTATTTTGGGGTAACAAACGATGGCCTATTTCTTTGTCCAAATTATTTATTAATTTACCATATGCGTCTCGAGATTAATTTAATTTAGGGATTTGTAGCTCGCATTTCTTTCAAGACAATATTTCATTTCCCATAACCGATCAAAACAAAGAATTGAGATCATCAACGACTTATTTAAAACACCGAATTAGAACCATGAGTTAAACATTAACTCGGATTGATTTAAAAACTCAAAAATATCGATAGGCTCGAAATCTCACCATATTTTGTTAATCTCCACACTTATTCGTTAAGTCGTCAATTTTTGCACAATTTCCATCTTTGGTCAATTTCGGCTTAGTGCAATAGAGACTTGGAAATTTGAGACTTCAAATAGAATAAAGGTGATATTTTTGAAAAATTTAAATTCCAATTTTTATTTATTTTGAAGAAAAATATTTTTGTATTTTTCAAAATTTTATTATTTTTTTGAGATTTTTGGGCATTTTTGAAAATTTGTGAAGTTTTAGAATGACGCACTTGTGACCACCCCTAACTTAGACTTTTGCATTGTCCTTAATCAAAAGGACTAAAATCTAAAGAAAAAAAAGAATAAGTGCGACAAATAAAATAAGCAAATTATCAAAATGCACCAAGACACTATATGACACTCATACATGACTCAAAAATACAACAAAAATCAACCCATACGCGTCGGGGGTGCGACGACCTCTCGTTTCTCTCCACAAATCACCTAACCCCTTGCACGGGATCCGTTGCTCTCCTAGTCTCTCCCATCTGCCTGTCATACACCAATAACTGAAATAAGTTAGGCCCTTGCCCATAAATAAAGGAAAACTGGGAGACTCATCCTGATTAATCGAAAAAGGATCCTCGTGATGCGTACTACGTGGGTCGAGCTCTAAGTCAGACGATACTTGAGTCTTATCTTCAATTACCTCCGAGGACTCAAGTTGCATGGGTATATGGTAATTGCGTAGAAACTCATCAATTTTATCTTTCCACTCGCTCTCTCCTAAATGACTCCATGAGTCCAATAGAGATTGGACTTCGTCGTTAAGGCTCTCATCCACTTGCTCGAATTCTCTCTCAAATTCCGCTAGGCTCAACTCCTCTAGCTCTCTTTCTTGCTTTGTTTCCACATCCTTCCTTCCTCGCTCCATCTCAAAATTATTAAGTAGTGTGGGTGGGTAGAAATCAAGGAGAAAAGTATCTATCGTATCTCGCCATTCGCTCTCCTCTAAGCACTCATACAAACCTCTCCTGATGCCCTCTAAATTATCGCTCTCTCTCACACTCAAGGGCTCACTCTTCATTTCAGTTACTATGCATACCTCCCCTACCCTTCGCTCCATGTTGCAACCGTCGCTCTCACTTGATGTAACAAGGCATACCCCTATCGGCTCTCGCGTGTGGGTCCTCCCATGCTAACGTGCTGCCTCTAAACGATCCGTCTCTCACGGTTCTCTTTCGTCACCCTCGTTCTAGATATTATTAAAAATATTTGTCTCGAGGGTCATATTCCCAAATGTTAATTGCATTTGCCCACTCCGAATATTGATAAGTTCATTAGCCATAGCTAAGAATGGGCGACCAAGGATAACGGGAACATGATTGCTAGGGATAATGGAGGGATTCTCATCCCAAATGACAAAATCCACCGGGAAGTAGAAAGTGTCTATTTGGACAATCACATCCTCAACGAGTCCCCGAGGCTTCTTCACATAACAATCCGCGATCTGGAGAGTCATATTTGTGGGATTAAGGGCTCCTAAATCTAGTAACTTATAGATGGAATAGGGTATAATGTTAACACTTGCCCCTAAATCTATTAGCGCCCTTTCGATTCGGTTCTTCCCTATGATGGATGAGATGGTGGGTGCACTCGGATATTTATACTTTAACGGAAGGTCACTCGATAAAACTGAACTGACATTCTGGGCCAAAAAGACATTCTTATTTACCTTTAGCTTGCGTTTCACCGTGAGTAAGTCCTTATGAACTTAGTTATCACTCTCAATTAAAGGGGCATCTTCGGCCTCTTTCGTGCCGGGCGAAACCTCCTTATTTTTAGATACATATTGTGGGGGAGGTGACAAGTCAACTACTCTCCCACTACGTAGAGTGGTAATTGCGCTACATTACTCAGGATGGTCATGGGTGTGTAGCTAACACTAGTTTGACCTTGGAGAGGTCTTTGGCCCTGGGCAGGAAACTTGCCCTTCTCCTAGATACTCAACGATGATTGCATCTTTGAAATAGTCGCATTTATGTCGTTGATTATGCGCTCATGTCTAAAAGTGGTTGCATTCTGGGCAGTGATGAATTGGTTTATCGTATCCTCAAGATTTCTCCGCGGTGGAGTGATATATGGCCCTGGAGGTGGTGGTGATTATTGAAAGTGTGATGGTGGGGGAGGGGTAACATGTGAATTAGGATTCATCGTAGCATTTTATTGCCCATAACTAAAACCAGGATGATTTTTCCATGAAGGGTTGTAAGAATTTGCGTGCGGTGCACCGAAATTACCCTTAAATTCGCCTACACCACTCACTTGCTCTTGAAGAATAACTTTTTAGGCGGGTATCGACTTGCATTCCTTTGTTTAATGTCCCACCTCACAAATAGTACACACCTTCTCAATGGGGTTAGGGATGGAGCCAGGTTGTCTTCTTGCATATATCTCAAGTACTTCTCGCATTCCTTTCTCAAGTAGATCGAGTCAACTGTCCGTTATAGTATCCTTTTCCACATCTCGAAAGCCGATAGAGTGGTGGTCATTTGGTGAGTTCGATTATGAGCACTAGGGTCAGATGTATCCCATGCTTGGGTAGTCTCAGCGACATACCTAAGGTGAAGCTCAGAATCGTTGGTGTCTAAGTCGACAAAGGGACCATCATACATGGTTTCAACGAGTTGTTTAGAATTTATATTCATCCCATTATGGAAGAAGAAAATGATTTGCAATTTATCAAATCCATGATGAGGGAACGAAGTGATTAACTCATTAAAACACTCGTAACATTGATCAAACGACTCATTTTTTGATTGTCGGAAGGTTTGAATTTGAGCCTTGATGGAGTTCGTTCGATGTGAAGGAAATAATTTCTTAAGGAATTTGGATTGCAAGTCGTTCCATGATGCAATCGAGTTTGGAGGTAAAGACCATAGCCAGGTCTTAGCCTTTTCCTTTAGCGAGAATGGGAAGAGTTTGAGGTGGATCACATATTTTGTGCTAGTTTGGTCACTAAGGGTCTCGCACGCCTCCTCAAATTTTCGAATGTGGAGATATGGATTTTTTGATTCCATTCCATTGTAATTGGGAAGTATATGGATCATCCCATTCCTAAAGCAAAATTACCCTGCATTATACGGGAGTAAAATGCATCCCGGAGTGACAGTTCGCTCGGGATATACAATTTCTCTCAAAGGGGGATACGGGACCTCTTCCTCACCTGCGGCTACACTAATGTGTTGTGACATGGCTCTCTCACTTGATGACTCTGTATCCTCACTTGGTATACTCAGAGTGTGCTCTGTGGTGTGTCATAAGAGGGATGTCGGAGTGTTGCTAACGATTGAGTGTGGAGGTGTGGGAGATGGAACCCAAAATTGTTTAACGTTTGGAGTGTGAGGGATATCGGGGTCGTACTTAACTATCGGGTTTTCGTGAATGCTGATTGGAGTATTTTGTGGAGTTAGAGTGAGTTCAAAATTTTGCATTAAGAGGCTTTTGAGAGATGAAGTATCTTTTCGTGCGTTCTAAATTTTTTTTTTTGTCGAAGTTTTAGATTAACGGAATCTAACCTATGTCTACCTAACTCCCCGGTAACGGCGCAAAAAACTTAACGCGACTAAGAATGTGTCTCTAAAGTACGTTCTCTCTAGGCTCAAGTGTAAGCCTGTCTCGTTAGTAATAAATCCGATAAGTCGGGATCGTCTCCACAGGGAAATAGGACGCGAAAATCGTGACGCCGGAAGGACAGATGGTTAACCTAAATTAAACTCTAGGAATAAGGAAAAGGTGATTTGAATGATGAAATAACTACAATTAAATGCAACTACTCTAAATTACTTAAAAGACTGAAGATGATGAAACTAAAACTTGAATTATATGATGAGAAAAACAGGTCGGGAATACAATTCCTCAACCCTAGAGTATTGCTGGTATAATACTAATCGTAAATTTAAGTGATAAATAAGACCCAGACTTTAGTACTCTTAAGCATTACATATATGAGGTTCAAGTCCGCACCATACGAAATCAGAGGACGAGTAAAGCAGTAACACGATAGCGACACTCGCATTGCATTCTAAAGCATCTCAGTTACCCTGGAGCAAATGAGATCCAAAGATCTACAACGTTTATGTTCGCTACGCAATACGGTCATAATAAATCCTTTAATTTAAAGGATTAATTTTATACACATGTAGCTATCACATCGGGTTGAGTTCATGCACCCCTACCATCAAGAATCTAGCCAGGCATATTGAACCTAACTATGCATGAATTAACTACGTTGCATGCGAAAGAAATTATAGTGAAACTACATTGAAACATGCAAGAATTTGTTATCAACCTAGAAATTGTTTGAATCATGCAAGAAGAATAAACATGCAAGAACAATAATAGAAAGAATGAATATTGAATTAAAACTTGAAATCAAACCCGAAATCAATCAATCTTGAAGCAACAATTCAACTCTATGTTCCTAGGTAGTTCTCCTACTCTTCTCTCTACCAAAAACTGATCAAAACTATCTTTTCTAAGTCTATACAATAATACAAATACGTTTTAGAGGAGTTTGCACATAATAGAACTCTTTTGGAGCAATCAGAATTAAAGGGAAAATTCGCACATCAGGACCCCTGAACCGGTTCGCAGGTACCCGAACCGGTTCACCATGGGGTTCGAGAAATCTTGCTAGTTGTGGGCTTCTTTTCTTCAATTCTAACAATTATAATTTTTTTCTTGTTTTCTTCTATTCTTCTTGGATTTCTTATCAACTTCAAATGATCATAACTCTTTCACCGTAGCTCGAATTTGGGGGCCGTTTCTTCCAGTATTCTCGTTGTTCCGAGCTTTACAACTTTCCAATTGGCCCCACCTCTGTGATCAGGATCTAGAGTTACTAAAATTCCCTCGAACTTGCCTTCGTAGATTTTCTTTCCTTGTTTCAATTTCTCTTCTGCACTGCTTGTATAATTAACCTGTAAAACACATAAGGGAAACACAAAACGTGGAATACTTGCCAACGAAGATTAGTATCATAAATATGAGTTAAATCCATATCAATTGCACTACTCGGGTTCACAAAGGTACCAAAATTAAGGGGATAAATATAAAATATTTATGCCCAATCACTACTCTAACCCACTAAGTTATTTCCTACGTAATAGCAAGCGTCGGGACTCTTACTATCATTGAACACCCTGCCCAATCGGCATCAGTGTATCCTACAATAGCACTAGTGGTGTGTTTAGTGTACCAAATACCATAATTTTGTGTACCCCGAACATATTTAATGATACGTTTTACAGATAGCAAGTGGGATTCTTTTGGTGCACAATGGGATCTAGCACAAAGACAAATGATGAAAGAAATATTTGGTCGGGAAGCAGTAAAGTATAACAAACTCCCTATCATATTTCTGTACAAGGTCAGGTCAAGATCTTTATCATTTTCTTCTTCAGGTCTAAAATTTAAATGTGATACTATTCCACAAGAATCATTAAAAGTTAATTCCACCCCCATTAAAGCTAACTCGCTCAGCAGGTCAACTCGAATACAATAAATATAAGATACTCTACATTGAGACTTTCTATTCAAAGCATCCTCAACAACATCAGCCTTACCCGGATGGTGATGTATTGTGCAGCTATAATATTTTATAAGTTCCATCCACCTCTTTTGCCTTAAGTTCAAGTCTTTCTGACTAAACAAGTATTTTAAACTTTAACAGACACGAAAAATTTCACAACTAACACAATAAAAGTAATGTCTCCAAATCTTTAGTGCAAAAACTACTACGGCTAACTCAAGATCATGTGTAGGGTAGTTGCGTTAATGTATCTTTAATTATCGAGAAGAAAAAAGGCAATTATCTTTCCATATTGCATTAATACACAACCAAGTCCTTGATTTGGGGCATCACTATAAATAACTAAATCTTCTGTAACTGTTGGAATAGTCAATACTGGAGATGATGTCACTTGCTCTTTAAATTTTCAAATCGTTTCTCATAATTCTTATTCCACACAAAATTGTTCTCCTTTCGAGTAAGCTTAGTCAATGGCAATGCAATAAAATAAAACCCCAGGTTTTTGTCCTTCCTGACTACTAGGAACATGGGATGCCTCACCCTCTACTCTATCATGGTGCTCTGTGGATCCATCACTTACTACAATATAAATAAATTAAATGAAAATAAAATAGCACAAGTTTTAACATTAATATTGCTAGTCAAAATCCTGACTAATAACAAAATCACTTTCTATTGTCCACTACCAATCTAGGCCCTGACACCATGTTCAGAACCGAATAATCATGCTCTGATACAAAGTTGTCAAGCCCTGATATAGTTAAGTTAAAATCATCAGTTATATACATATGGATTCTCTTTATTTCATAATTTATTTGTAATCTCTCTGAAAATAACGCACGATTTTTATTTCAAAGGCATATTTATCTGAAAATATAACTACCGTTACATATAACTTTCGAAATAAAAAATAAGAACATCATTACATTTACATATAACTTACGAAGTACCACACAACTTTACATAGACAAGCATTTGCAAAAAGTTTGTTGATATTCAACCCATATTACATATCCTCGACTCTCCCATTTTCAAGTCCTAACTCTAAATGATAGGAATACCTAAAACAAAACATTATAGGAGTGTAAGCTACAAAAGATTAGTGAATGACCTTATACACACACACACACCAAACATACAGTAAGTATGAATACATAATTTAAATCATATAAACCAAGTAGGAATTGTGGAGTCTTGCAAGTCAGGACCCACTATAGTCCAATTAACCCACCATGGTTTATAGGGACCACCACACCCCTTTATTTTGTCCCTAGAAAACAAAAACTTAAGTTAGAATATTTAATTAACACAGAACCACCACATCTCATAGGACCAACCACAGTCCATAGAATTAGATAACTTCACTTAACATTTTTAATCATATGCATATATATCATAAACATCATATCATTACACGAGTATCCCAACACTAGTATCTAAGTTATACTTTTCCATATGAAAGTATATGAATCTACATTTCATAGGGCAAGTTACTCACCTCAAAGTAAGTAATAAGAGTAGTACAAAATCTATGAGTAGTACCAAATCTACTTTTTTATATGGTAGTATTAGTCGCTCCCCCACTTATCAATTCAGCATCATTAGTATTTGAATACATATGATAACATTAAATCTCGTCACACATCACATTAGTTCGCCAAAATAAAAGAACTGGAAAAGAATTAGATGTTCTACTTTACACATCTGTAAAACCCTATGTATTAAGATTCTAGCACAATTCATGAAATGAAATTACGAATCTTCTAAATAAAGTTACGTTCGTTATACTAAAACATATTTCAAGTTCTTTCTGCAGAAAAACAACAACGAAATTTCAACTTCAAAATAGCACCCAAGACAAACAAGAAGGGATTTTATGCTAATCGTAGAATATATTATACTCATATATGTTATTTAACATGTCCAACTAGAATAACTTGATTTTAGTAAGTGTGCAAGGAGTTATTCCACTTTGAACACAACTAGGTCTGAAATAGGACATTAAAGCATAACTTGACATAATTAAGCATACATAATATCTACTTTGAGTTTTAATTCAAGGAAACAACTATATAATATATATATATATATATCTCATAAAATAAAACTTTCACAAAATAATGATTCAAGTCTAGGATTTTCGAGTTTTACTTTTTACCATTCTAGCACAATTTCTCATCTATGGTGTTAAACGTTTCCTCTCTCTCCCTCTCTCTCTCTCTATATATATATATAAATTTAGGCCCATTATATATATATATTTAGGCATAATGGGCCTCATTTAAATATTTTTCAAATTAGAAATAAAAATATACAAATTATATAACTCATTCATGTAACCAACTCTAACAAAACTATAATTGCCTTATAATTACTCCTTGATTTATGATAATTTTTACTAAGCAATCCTTCCTTAAACCCTCTTTTCTCTCTCCTCAAGCTTATTTCTTCCAAATATTATACTATGGAATGAAGAAGATGATAAAGATCTAATTTCTAACTAGCAAAACGTGGTAAAGTGGTCATGTAATCATTTTTATGGTTGTGTATAATTGGACGAAAGAAGGTTCAATTAAAACATCAACTTATGGTATATTCGTCCCCTATTCGTAAATCCACTCTAACTTACTATTTCGACATCAGATTGAACTCTCGTTTTTGTCCATTCGTTGATAACTTAAATATGTATAACTTTTATATTCAATATTTTTCCAAAATCATAACTTTACTATGCTTAAACTGGGCTCAAATGGGAATATAACAATCTGTCCAAAATTTAAAAACTTAAATATCTGGCAACCTAAGCTCACCAAATCCGCACTAACACCTGGTTTACTTACATAAAAACATCAACGCATCCAAAACTTACTTTATTACTTAAGATGGGCTTCGACATCACTCGCATCTAATTCCCAAAACGGTCTTTCACACATTATTTGAACAAGTTGTTTAGATATTATTGTAAGCCCATGATGGAAGAACGAGATAAGGTGATGTCTCTCAAATCCATGATGGGGGTTAGCGTTAACCAACTCTTGGAATCGTTCCCAATATTTGTCAAACGACTCATTATCTCGTTGTAGAAAGGATTGAATTTGAGCCTTGACTGAGTTAGTTTTATGTGGCGGAAAGAACTTTGAAAGAAATTTGGATTTCATATCCTTCCATAATATGATCGAGTTCGAGGGTAAAGACCAAAGCCAGGTCTTAGTCTTATCCTTTAAGTAAAAATGAAAAAGCTTTACGCGAACAACATCTTGCGTCCAAGCTTGATCAGTAAAGGTTTAGCACTCCTCTTCGAACTCTCGGATATGGAGATATGGTTTCTTCAAATCCATGTCGTGAAAAGTTGGAAGAATTTGTATCATCCCATTACGGAAGTGGAACTGACCAGAATTATATGGGAGTAAAATGCAACCAGGGGTGACAGTTCGCTTAGGAAATAGGAGTTCGTTTATGGAACGATACGATAGGTTTCCCTCACCCATACCTAAACTAGCGATATCTGACACATCTCTCTCCAATGAACTCAGAATCCTCACTCAGTGTTATAAACGTGTGACTCAGCGTGTGTCTAGTGATGAAGTTTGGAGGGGTAGGATGGAGAGCCCAGAATTGTGGAACGCGAGGGGTATGGGGGCTTTCGGAATTATACTCGACGATGGAATTTTCGTGAATTCTTATTGGAGTATTATGAGGAGTTTGTTCTTAATTTTGCATGAAAGGGATTTTAAGAGATGATTTCTTTTTGGATTTTTAATTTTTTTTTTTTTTGGAATCAAATTTGGGATTGATTCAACTAACCTAAAGTCCACCTAATTCCTTGGCAACGGCACCAAAAACTTGACGCGGCCACAAATGTGTATCTAGTATGCGTGCTGATATAGGCTCAAGTGCAAGTCTGTCGCGTTAGTAATAAACCCAGTAAGTAGGGATCGTCTCTACAGGGAACTAGGATGATGAATAGTAACGACGCAGAATAGGTGACTAACCCGAAAATTGACTCTCGAAAAGAAATAGAAAAGGAGATTAAGGAGAGTAGACAAGCTATTAAATATAAGTGAATTCAAATTAACTACTAACTTAACTAAGTGCAAAGAAATAAATCTACTGAATGAATTTACTATGGATATGGAAAGATAGGTCGGATTACAATCCCCCAAACCCTAGTATAGTTACCGTATAGAATGATAGATTTTGAATTAGAAATTTAATTAAACCCGGAAATTATTAACCCTAAGCATTATGTATATGAGGATACGAGTCCGCGCCATACATAATTAAAGGTAAAAACAAAGCGGTGTTGAATAGCTACACGTTCATCACAGTCTTAAACACCCCGGTTACCTCGGGCAAACGAGGGTAAAAGATTTACGATGATTGTGTGTACTACACAATACGATTCTCTTAAAATTCAATTCAAACCCTATTTTCTACATGGGTAAATTACATTGGGTTGGGTTTATGCACCCCAACCCTTAAAAACTTAGCCAGACGTGATTAAATTAAACAAAAACAAAATTTTTAAAGTGCAAGAATTCATAACTTGTGTGGAAAATTTCAGAAGAAATTTTTTAAATTAAGAATCTAAGAACCACAAATTAATCAAACTAGTTACTAAAGAAATTAAAAGATAAAATTAAATGTTACTTGCAATGAAGAAATCTGGAAAACAAAATCTGAATCTTAAATTAATTGCAAAACTTCCAAACTAGGGTTCTTCTCTACAAGAGCCCTCTAAAAAACTAATGAAATTTGAACCTCCTCAAGTCTGACAATAAACTAAAATAAATAAACTTCGAACTTTTACAAGAGTTTGAACCAAGTAAAAATCTGAATAAGGAACGAAAAATCTGGGAAAATATCAACCGGACCAATTTGGTAGGTTTCTTTGGTTTGATCTGGTTGTAACCAGATCGATTCAGTTTCTTCTCTAAACGGATCGATCCGGTGCTCAAAATGGTCCAATGTATTTCTTGCTTCCCGGACCGGTTCATTTTGGCAATACCCGGATCAGTTCGGTTCCCAAATTGAGATAGATTATTTTTGCTTCTCGAACTGGTTCATTTTTTCCTAACCCCGGTCCAGTGCTGAAATTGCTCCAGTCTTCTTTTCTTGATTTTCTCATCTTCGAGGCTTCATATCTTCCGACTCGATGCTCGGATTAGGATGTTGTTTCTTCCTACGCGCTTGTGAAAGCGAAGTTTTCATTTTTCATGTTGCTTTGTCTGAAATCTCGATGTAAATTGACCATTTTGTCCTCTGACTTTCCTTCCTTTGTTGGTTTCTCGGTTTTGGATTTCTCTTTTCTTCACTTAACATTAAATACCTGTAAAAAGCATGAAAAAAATACGAAATTCGAGGCACTATTTGGGAATGGTCAGTATCTTATAAATGAGATAAATCAATACGTTTTACATTATTCAAGGTGCTAAAAGATACTAAATTAAGGGGATAAATTCGAAAGAATTTATGCCTAATCAAATGCATTTAACCACATAACTAATCTTATAGTCTAAACATGTTATCACCGATCATAAGCTCAATTAGAATCTAATGTATCCAACATATATATCATGTGTCTATGTACTCTCCAAACATATTAATTAAAATGTATAATACACATCATCAATCTTATTAATCATAACTTATACTTAATTATTCAGCTGACTTGCCTAATCATGTTTTAGGGCATTACAAAACACCTCACTTACCTCGTGTAACATAAGTAGTAATAATCCAAAAGAACTCGTGAACGTGATTGCAGGGGAATATGCAAAATTAATCTATTATGCAAATCAAAGTCGAACAACTCCATGCAAGCTTGGTTAAGAACAATTCAAGCATTGAAAATCATAATCAAATGTCCTATCTAGATGGAAACATGGCACGCATGGGATTCAAACATATTAATATGCCACACAAAATGTGTAAAACTAAAATACGTAAACAAAACAAAAATCTTTTGAACTTTTAAACATTTTTCATAAATGACACCAATTTCAAAAATAACTCAAAAGACAAATATTTTTTTTTGTATTTTTCTCAATAAAACCCAATAAAAGGAAAAATCAAAATACAAATTATGCACATCATACAACTAGCAATAACATATAACATAAGGCATAAAAGATAGTATACAAAAAACATGCAAGCATAATCAACCATAACATGTGATGAATCTTGTGAATGCATGCGAGAATCAACAAGACTAACATTAAGTGCCTCCAAATCGGGTCTCCTAACCTATATAGGTGTAACTTGACGATTCAGGGTTTTGGGAACCTTGGTCACACAAGACTTAGACTTCCTAAGACTTTTGTTGAGATCCTAATAAAAATGCCTAAGTTGACCTTTCCTACCGCAATGTGTGTAAGTGTATACACGAGTTCGAACGTCCCTAAAAATGGTTGACTCTCTCAAAATATTGGTATTGGCTTTAGTAGCGTAAGCGACCGGTTGATCAAAGCTAATTCAAAAGTTGTCATTTTTTAGTTGGACGATTTCGAACATCTTATCTATTTGTGTAAGTGTAGACACGATTTCGGACATCCCTAAAAATGGTTGACTCTATCAAAATATTGGTATTGGCTGTAGTAGCGTAGCAACGGGATCATCAAAGCTAATTCAAAAATTATTATTTTTGATTTGGATGATTCCTAACATCTTGTCTAACTTTTCTAACCTAGATTCTTAATCAAATTTGACATGACTTGAGTCTATCAATATCTCTTTTAACTCTTCAATCTGAGACTCAAGTAAACTTTTAGACTCTTCCAACTTAAGGGACTCCTTCAAAACTTCCATCAAACCATGAAGGTTATCTCTCTCACCCTTAACATACTCGTCCTTATCCCTAAGAGTCTTCTCACATGGCCTCAAATCATCAATTAATTTCGAACCATCATTACCTATGGCACGTTCTTTCAACTTAGCTTCTAAATGCAAGTTGGTCATTTTCAACTTCAAAGACTCAGTGTACAATTCCCAAAAGGAAACTTGAATCTCACTCTCATCTTCATCTTCCTTACTCTCCTCATCACTAGATTGAGAATCAAAAGCTCGAACCTCGAAATCGTCATACATATGATCATATTCATCGGGGAAGGCTTTTTATTAAAGCCTATATAACTAGCCATAAAAGTGGTGTCGTTACATTTAATGGGGGAGTCACTTCCTCTTTCGACTCACTATCACTAAGGGTGTCATTGTATACCTTCGATTTCTTGGCCTCCTTTATTAGTTTAGTGTGACATTCACGATAATAATGCCAAAAACCTTGGCATTCAAAGTACTTGCCCCGGTCATCTACCTTTTTAGGGCCATCCCTCTTCTTCCTATCACAATCATTAAATTTCTTAGGTTTATTACCAAAAATCTTATCTTTTATAAGTTTAAGAAACTTCTTGAACTTCCAAACAAACCTAGATATCTTATCAGCATTAAGATCACCATCACTATCGCAATCTAACACATCCTCCTTTTGAGATTTAAAAAAAATGACATTTTCTTTCTTTTCATCCTTTTTCTTCAGAGGACACATGTTCATCGCATAGGTTTGAAGGCCACCCACAAATTCTTGGACTCTTATAGTGTCGACACCACCTACAGAATCTACAACAGTGACTTTGGCATTAAATATTTTAGGTAATGACCTTAAAATTTTATGTTCCACTCAAGGCTCGGGGATAGGCTCACCTAAGTTAAATAAAGAATTGACAATATCCGATTACTTGGCATATAATTCATCAAAAGACACATTCTCTAATGCCTTAATCGTCTCAAACTTAGTCGTCAGATTTGTAACTTGGAAACCCTAATAGTATTTGTACCCTCATGTTTGGATCATAAAATATCCCAAGCATCATCGCGCTCTCACAAGTCATAATTCTTTTAAACTCTTTGGCAGTCACAATATAAAAGATAGCATATACACCCTTGAAATTAAAAGTCATGGAATTATTTCCAGTCATTGTCCAAGAGTTGTACACTTTAGGAGCACCACCTTCGGTGGGAGGAGTCCACCCTTTCCCTTTAGAGTTCTAAAACTAGTGTAACCTGCTTTGATACCAATTTAAAAACGCACTAGTGCCCTAGGGTTCTGCGGATGATCAAACACATACTAATTTTTTTCAATTTTGTCTTTGCACCAATTAAGTCACAGTGTCATATAAAGCGTTTACCAACTTTAGTCTTGACCTAAACATGCATCTAGGTGATATAAGAAATAATAAAATAGTAAACCACAACACGATGATGTATGAGAAAAACCTACAACGAAAAAACCCTCGGATGGACTATCCACACAAGTCCACTATAATATAGGAACTTTTACAGGAACAACATAGATTTACTTACAGACTCGACGCCTTCATGACTTGACTCATTTCTTTGTTCCTTTTTAACTTCTTCACAACCACTACTGAATGCCTTCCAACAACTACATAATGCAGTTTCTTTCCCACGTCTCGATATCCCACCGATCTTACTTGTCTCGTGACCAGTCCAGTCATAGTACAACACAAACACGGTATCTACTGCTTTGAAACACTCACTATATGAAGAGAAAACAACTATGGTGATTTTCAAAGGATATCTCAAATAGACATATGTATAGGATTCTTGGATCTCAAACTTGTGGGAAAACTAGGGTCTTGAAGGCTTTAGATTTAAGTCTAAAATTCATTTTTATAAAAATCCCTAATGAAAACTAATGTCAGACCTAAGTATTTATTATAAACATGAAATTTAAGGTGACACGTTATTCGAGGCAGATCTTTCGAATGAAATAAATAGGGTTGTTCGAACGAAATCTACATTCTCATTTAAACGAATTGAATATCGTTCGAACGAACTTGTATAACTCGTTTGAACTCCCTTCAAATAAGCTTTGAATGAAAATTTTCTGACAAATAGAAAATTCTCGTTTAAACCTCGTTTAAATGATAAACCACTTCTCATTTGAACCAAGGGAAACCTCATTCGAATGAACAGAGAAATATCATTTGAACGACTAAGGAAATCTCGTTCGAACGAACCAGTTAGAAAATATTTCTTTATAATCAATTTTAAGACAAATGCCTCAAAACAATTTACAAAACAGCACATCCAAATGTATCCATGGATCACACGTAAATATGCATTCATACTTTATTTAGATCCCTCGAATGTTGAAGACAAAACTCGGCACAAAACTCGGCATGTACTCGATGTCACTTTAACTTTGCCGCTAAGGTCTTAAATCACATATCATATGTTTAATGGGCAAACAAGTCAAATCCTAACCAATGACTCGAACAAGTTTTGTCCAAACAGAGTTAAGCGAATTACACATAAAGTGACTCGATTGAAAATTTCTCCTTACATACCCTATATGATATATCGGGATGGCTACCGGTAAGATAGAGCAAAGTCTTAATCATGCTCCTATAAAAATTCTCTTCCACATCTTTTCCACTCTCACCTTTGGTCAATCTGGAGTCAATTCCCATATGTGGCTTTGCCGACTACATACCAAACAATTTAACCAATTCCTTAGCATACTTAGCATAGGTTAGAAAATCCCATTTTTCATTTATTTCACTTGTTTCACTTGTAATCCAAGGAAACATTTTAACTCACTCACCATGCTCATTTTAAACTATTCTTCGTCTCCTCCAAAAAATCATGAGAATATTTCCCAATTGTTGACCCGAACACTATATCATCCACAAAAATTTGATATACAAGTATATAATCCCTGGATTTTCTCATAAATAATAACTTATGCATTCATCATATCCTAAAACCACTTTTTAGGAGATATGTGCTCAACCTCTCGTACCAATATCTAGGATATTCTTTGAGACCATACAAGGCTTTATGAAGCCTCAATACATGATTAGGAAATTTAGGATCTTTAAAACCCTTAGGTTGTTCAAGGTACACCTCTTCATTTAAAACCCCATTGAAACTCACTCTTGACATCCATTGGATATGAATTGAACTTCATATAACAAGTGATTGTCAATAATAGACAAACACTCTTTAACATTGAAATGAGGGTAAAGATTTCATCAAAATTAATTCCCTCTATTTGAGAATAGCCTTGAGCTTAAAGCATAGACTTATTTAACATAATCACATTATGTTCATTCAATTTATTTTTGAAAACCCATTTAGTACCTATAATATTTTGATCACAAGGTCAATGTACTAATTGCCAAACTTTTAACCTCTTAAATTGATTAAATTCCTCTTGAATGGCACCAATCCAATTCTCAAATTTTAGAGCCTTTTTGACATTTTTAGGTTCAATTTGAGATGTGAAGCATTGAAAATTGAGTTCATTAAGAAGTTCATTTCTTGTCCTAACACCACTCCCAAGATTTCAAATGATTCTAGATGGTGCATGCTCTCTTTAAACATAAGTATTTATCTCTTTTTGAGTCTCAATTCGGTAAGAAGGTCCATCACAATTTCTCTTAGGAATATTAAACTCTCTTATCTAAACACTCTTATCTTTAACAATATCTAAATCATCACCTTGAACGTTATCATCAAAAGTGATGGCACATGAGACATCATCATCAACAACAACATTATATATATCCATCACATTCTTACTTTCCAAGTTATAAACATGATATGCCTAGTTATCTTGTAAATAACTAAGAAGTATCCCTCTTCACTTTTAGAATCAAACTTGGTTAAATATTCCGTATCTCTAAGGATGTGGCATTTACTTCCAAATAGTTTAAAGTTCTTAATAATCGTCTTCTTCCATTTCCATAGTTCATATGGACTCTTCTTGGTGAAGGGTCTACTAAATAACCTATTGGATGTATGATATGTTGTTTATATAGCTTCGGCCCAAAATATTTTAGGTAAGTTTTCACCCTCAAGAATGCGCCTTACCATTTCTTGCAAAGTTCAGTTATTTCTTTTAATAACTCCATTTTATTGCGAAGTTAGAACACATGAAAACTCATCTTTGATCCCGATTTCAGCATAATATATCTCAACTTTAGAATCCATGATCATTTCTAAGTCTCACGATCGGGATAACTCATTTTGGATTTTCTTACAAATCGACATGATAATCTCAAAACAATCATTCTTCACTCTTATAAAGCCAACAAATGAGAATTATAATCATCAACCTTTATATAGAAATATTTCTTACCTCCTACAATCTCAGTCTTTAAGAGACACATCAAATCGATGTGTAGTAACTCTAATGTTATAGAAGTAGTAATCTCATTCATTTTCTTATAAGGAATTTTGGGTTGTTTCCCTTTTTAACATGTCCCACACACTTTCCTCACCATTTTTCCTAGCTTAGGAGGACCTCTCACCCTCTATTTCCTAAACAAGTTGTCCAAATCTCTAAAGTTAAAATGTCCTAGAATTTAATGCCACATGTCAATTGAATCCATATTAGCCTTTTGATACACAACTTTAGGCTCACTCATAAAAATATAACAATTCTCACTCGACCTAACCCCTCCTATTAATTCACTATTTCTTTGTTTTTTTCATAAGGAACTCACCTTTTGAGGAACTCAAAATATGACCATTATCACAAAGTTAACTTATGCCAATGAGATTAGCGGTAAGTCCTTCAACATAAGGAACGTTTTGAAGTGTAGTGCTCTTTAAAACATTCATTGTACCCTTACAACTCATGATAGTCTTTTTTCCATTTCCAAACGTGGCTAGACCAGCATTGTAACCATCTAATGCAGTTAAAAATGACCTATCTCCCACTATATAATGCGAAAACCACTATCAAAATACCAATTGATGGAGTTTGAGGCTTTAAGAGTCACAATGAAAACACAAAATTTATGGCTCTCCCTCCTCATCCACATAGGTTTAACTTGGTAACCCTTCCTCATGTAACTCACTTCCATTTTGAGTTTCTTAAGTTTATTTTCAAGTCTTTTTTGAACCCCTTGAAGCTCCTTTTATCTTAAGAACTAGTGTATGAATATTGCTCATCTTTTTAAAGTTAATAGCAAAAGTGCCTTAAATGTCCTCTCATAAAGAAATAGGAACAATTGTTGGTTTGAAAAGGGTTTTGATAAACATTCACTTTTTTTAATAAAGGTTTTCTCCTCTTTGATTTTAAAATACTTTTTCTCTCATAAAGTGATTTGTATGATGCCTATGAAGAGTATTCAGTTTGTTGAAAAACTTCTTTTGATTCTCATGCATTTGAGGCCTTTGAGGTAATTTAGGTTTCTAAACTCAAGAATCATTTTCCACTTTAACATCATGTACCTTTGCATTCTTATTAGACAATATATTATTCTCAAGTCCTTTTACTTTTTTATTGTTAGAAGAAATAACTTTTTCATTGATTGAGTAGAACACACTTATTCATTCACATTTGATTTTTCATGAACAAAGGTAGTAGATGTATTTGGAGAAGCATTAAACGAGACTTAATCCTTTCTTTACATTTTGAATCATAGACTTCGCAAATACCATCTTATTCATTTTCTTGGACCTATATTATAATGCAAGTTTTACTTTTATGGCATTAGCTAAATCACTTTTTAGAGTGGTAGTTTCCTTTTGAAATTCTTTTTCTTTATTTTCAAACAACTTATACTCTTTCTTAAGATGTTTATTCATTTGAAGTATATTGGATTTCTCAATTACTAAAGAAGAGTTAAAGATCATTATACGTTTCAGTTTGAGTTGAAAAATCATTTCATCAATATATTTTGACAAAACTCTTTCTTCTTTAAACTCTTTGATTTTATTCCTCATTTTGATGTTAACTTTATTTAATTTTAGCGACTCAAAAAACAACTTGTTATATGCATTATTTATCTCACTCATCTCCTAATTATCACTCGATCCATCGTTAGGTTCAATTTCACAGCTACATACTAATGGGATAAGATGTATTCTCAGCTAAGTGAATGAAATGATGAATGCATATTTTCCAAACTCACTCTTAATGCATATAAATCATAAATATCCATGGTAAACACACAACTAAACAAGTACACGCAGACACAAATAAGGATTAATTCAGGATGTTAAGCCTTAAATATGAGCAACCTTGATCTAATACCAATTGAAAAAGTATGTGTGTAATCTAGATCCAAACATAGAGGGGTGAATAAGTTTCTATGAAAATTCATCCCAATTATAAATTGATTACCAACTATCTACCGAGATTCATGTAATTTTCAATTTTCAAAGCTATATCTAGGTTAGCAGTACAATAAGTAAGTAAAATCAATGTGCAAAAATCAATAAACAATCACATAACACAAATTTATTAGGAAAAACCCCACCTAAGGGTGAAAAAACCTCGATTCTTCCTAATCTCTCATTCGATTTGAAAATCAATTTTACACAACGTAAGAAGGAATCTCTCTCTTGTTACCTAACAAGAAGTTACTTATGGATGCTAAACTCTCCTCGTTCGAATGAGTGATCCATTCAAAGCTCCATCAAGTATATATAGAAGTCGTATTCTCCATCCTTGGATTGCACCATACTTGAACTCTTAAATAGCTCAAACAACTCCTTTTAGATATTTAAGTGTAGATCTTGTAAAAATGAGGTGATTCAAATGTAGATCATGGCTACGTGAATTTCAAAGACAATAAATAGTTCATCACAATCCTAAATCTAGAAGTAGATCCATAATTCTCTCAATTTTAAATAGAACAGATGAGATTTGAAAATGGTGGCAAAATGAATGTTCTCAACCTCAAAAATATCCTCTGAGTATGTCAATTTGAAGTGAGTAAAAGTGTTCTTTTTGTTTAATAGGAAAACAAGGCCTATATATAGGTTTTTCAAAAATGCCTGCCTCATTGTGTGCACGTGTGCAAATTAACTCGATTTTTTACCGAGGACTGACCATGTTAAAAATGTACAATCATGCGCACGATAAAGAATTCCATTCATGTGTACGGAAATTGTTAACGAGCTTTTATCAAGGATAAAATTAGATAGAGGTACACATGGAAAAAAATACAGGCATGCACACAATTTTAGGCAACACACTCCCTAGCCTAAAACCATGCACTCATGTGCACAGGAGTCCAATACCACTGTACAAATAGTTAGAGGCAGATAGGTTTTTCTAGAAAAAATTATCTTAAGGTAAACTAAGACTTTTTTCCTTTGTTAGAACACACATCACTATTTCTCAAAATTATCACAAGTTCCATTTTGAAAATATTTAACGCTATAAAAAGATATGTGAGTGTGTGCTTATCCAAATATGAACACAAGATTCAATCTGCAAAAAATGATACACTTTGGATGAGCCGCATTAAAATACTTTAATATTGATGAGCCGTATGATGTTTAAGTTTAATTGTCCATAAATTCTAATGAACAAGACTCTCTATTCACATTTACAAATATGCATAAAGCTTTTTGGCTCGATTTGTGCAAAGACTGAAAATGCTTTTACACGTAATTAAGGTAAATAAACTATATATAAATGTTTACATCTTCATAACCAATCCACCAGAGAACGATGTGGTAGCCCATATAAGGCCTTAAAAGGTGTCCTGCCAATCGTTTATTGATGTCTATTATTTTAGGAAAACTCAACTAATGGAAAGTAGAACTTTAAACTTCCTTTAAAGTCCAAAAAATTACCCTCAACAGATCCTTAATAATTTGGTTCACCCTCTCGGTCTGCTAGTAGGAGTGTGGTATGTTGTGATAAAGTGTAGATTCATCCCCAATGCCTCCTGAAAACTATCCCAAAACCTCAAGACAAAATTAGGATATCTATTGGACACAATGCATCAGGGAATACCATGTAGCCTTACTATCTCAGCTATATATAACCTCATGCACTAATAGGGTGAGAAATCCAAATGCACTGGTAAGAAGTGAGACACCTTTGTCAATCGGTCGACTATCACCCAAATTTCAATATGATGTCGAGATATCATCAGCAATTCCGTGATGAAATCCATAGATATAGTATCCCACTTGCACTTAGGGATAACAAGTTATTATAAAGTAATTGGCAAACTTTGTTGATCCATTGTCACCATTTTACCCCAGTAAATAAAATAGTGCACTGGTAATAAGAAGTTACTTAACTCTCTCCCCATATGAAGCATACAACACTTGAATCTTAATGATGTGCAACATAATGTACTGGGTAACTATAAGCACTACCATGAAAGAGTGGGTGAGATCATCCTATGTATATACCAATTCCCACTTGGTCCATATCAATGCTTACATGTTTTTGTAAGGTCTGTGACTCAAAGCATCAGCCACCAAATTGTCCTTCTCGAGATGATACTGAATGGTGAATCTATAATCCTTTAAAAACTCAAGAAATCTTCTTTACCTCATATTCAGATACCTCTATATAAATAAGCCTTGGAGAATTTCATGATCACAAAAAATCTAGCACCTCTCCCCCAGTAGGTAGAATCTTTGGATAAAGAGTGTGTAAACTATTAAAGTTAACTCAAAGTCCTGGGTCAAGTAGTTAACCCCGTGCAGTTTCAACTTTCTATAGGCATAAGAGACCATTATATCTTCCTATATTAACATTTTTCCCACTCATTGAAGAGAGGCATTAGTGTAGACCAATTATTTTAACCCACTTTTAGGCAAAATAATGGTGGTGATGAGGTAAGCTTAATCTTTCATTCCTTAAAATCATGCAAACATTTGTCATCCCATATGAATGGAACCCCTTTCTTTATCAAATATTAATGTTCCTTCTGTCTTGGAGAAACCTCAAATGAATCTCTAATAAAATCTTGCTAGACCCATGAAATAATGAATCTTTGTCGATGGGGGTAAGAACCCCCTCCTCCAAAATCACTTAGACCTTACTCAAATCACTAATAGTCCCTTTTCAAAGATGAAGTGACCTAATCTTCACCTCATTCTTCTAAAATTCACACTTTTGAACATGACATACAACTAGTGTTCTTATGGTGTCCGAAGGGAAGTCTCTAAGTGCCATATGTATTATTCCTCTTTCTGAGCATAAATCAATATGTCATTTATGAACACAATCAATAATTAATCCAAATATGGGGAAACCCTGTTCATCGGGTCCATAAATAATAGTAGGGCATTAGTCAAACCAAATGGCATAACTTTGAACCAATATGAGACATATTAAGAGAGAAATGTTGTATTGGGTATGTCCACCTCACAGACACTCAATTGATGATACCTAGACCTTATATCAATCTTACAGAACTACGAAACCCCTCGAACAAGTCATCAATCATGGGCAATGGATACTTTTTTGGTATTGTCATCTTTTCAAGATCCTAATAATCGATACATAATCGTAGTGACCCATATTTCTTCTTAACAAACAACATCGGTGCTCCCTATAGCAAAGTTCTCTGTCGAATGAACCCTTGACATAGTAGCTGCTGAATTTGATCTTTTAACTCCCTCATCTCAAAAGGAGCCCTACTTTAAGAGGATCTGAAAATGGATTGATTATGATTAAGATAATGTGGGGAGATTATTAGCGTGTGTTAAGAGTGAAAGTTAGGAAAAATCATACAACACTCTAGATATGGAGCAATGTGGTGATTATAACAATTGTGAATTGGGTTGATGAGCGACTAATATTAAAACAAAAGGTGAATTCTCCAGTTTGACCCCTTACATCATTATATCCATATCTGGAAAACTTTGGTGGGAGTAACAAGGGCATCCTCGATTGAATTCACAAAGAAAGATGAACGACTTTGAACGTCATGCAGTGCTAATTGTTAGGGTAAATTACACTAAAACCCTTAATTATTTCAGGTCTATAGGTTACTCCCTCATTTATTTAAAAAATTACAGGTTCCTATTATTTAGCATAAAAGGACACAAATACCCTTGATAAATTCATTATACTTATTTCTTTAATCACCTTCAAAAGAAGTTTTAAACCCTTATCTAAAAACTTCGAAACAATATTCATTAACTTGTTTAAATCATGAAGACATTTTCAAATCAGAATCATGTTTTATTTCCGACCCCCATATTTTCTTGTAAGAAAATATATTATGCCTTTTCCCCCCTTTTTTTTAAGTTTCCAGTAACTCAAAAATTATAGTAAAAACTTTGGCAACCATTATAACCGAAAAAAACAAAATCCAAAAACAAGGCTTTCACTGGTAATACCAAACGACTAGTAAGCCCCAAACATCCATGTACCATTATTTTTTATGCTTTCAAATGTCAACTGGAGAAGGTGAGAGACTAAGGCCCTGTTTAGTTGTCCAAAACAAGCTTGTTTTCAAGAAATAATTTCCAAAATTTTTTCACGAAAATAAAAAATTAGAAAATGCGTTCAAATATGATATTCTTCCAAAATAGAAATGGAAAAGAGTTTTCCAAATTTTTCAGGAAATTGGAAAACCACTTTTTAAGTTTTTCACCGATTTTCCAAAGTCTTAAAATTAAATTTTCACCTTGAACTTTTTATAACTAATATCTAGACCCTTGACCTTTTGGCAAAATATATTTTAATCACTCAACTTTTTATAAATTATATTTTGAATTTGATTTTTTTTCAAATTATATATTTTTTCCCCTGAAATTTTTATAAATTGTATTTTGGTCACTTGACTTTCTGCAGATTACTTTTGGACCCTAAAATTATGTAATTACATTATAATCCAAAACTTTGTATAAATTATATTGACATCCAAATTTTTTATAGATTACATTTTTAAAAGAATAATTTATTTCTACCAACTAAATGCCTTTTCTAGTTTTCTAAAAAAAATTGTGGAAAATTAAAATTAGAAATGGAGATGAAAATTGGAAATAGAAAGCGGAAAATAATTTTCCATAACAAACATGCCCTAAAGATTCTAACAAATCGACTTCCAAATTCAATAAATTAACTTAGAAACTTATGTCCGTGGCAATAAATCGACCTTGAATCGATTTATTTCTACAAATCGGCTAAGAAATTATAAAAATGGATAATTAATTTCATAAAATCACTAATGGCAAAAGATGGTTACCCAATTGGGTTTTATTTTCAAATGGAATCATTGTCTCTCACTGATTCATTTAGCAGAGAGAGAGAGAGATAGTTTGCGAACTAGCTAACTTCAATTAACAAGTACATGAGAAAAAATAAAAAGAAATGTTCGGTTAATAAAAAAAATATAACTATCTTTAACAAATGTTGTGCAAGTGTATATGGGATGCTTTCGTGTAGATATTGGATAGTTTGGAATACAATACATTAATAATGGATTTATCTAAGAATGTTTGAGATTTGGGGATGTGTGTCTTTATTTTGAATTGAGTAAATTACTCATTCAATCCCTAAACTATCATGATTATTTCAAAATGGCCCTTGAACTACCGAAAGTGTTAATTATTCCCTTAAACTATCAAGGCATATTTAAAGTGGTTCTTATATTCACTATCAAAACAGTCACGGGACACTTTAAATATGTTTTGATAGTTTAAGAGATTAATTGACCCTATTAATAGTTCAATGGCTATTTTGAAATAAGGGTAGTTTATGAGCCAAATGAGTAATTTAGTCTATTGAATTTGAGTGGGTTTTGATTTGTAGTTATTTTAATATTTGGTCAATGGGTAGTTTTTTTCTTTCACAAGTACTAAAATTTAGATGAGGGTATTTTAGACATTATGGCCTTTAAAATAATGAAAACCCAAAATCTTGGGTTTGTTGTAAATGATCGTAAGTTTGGGGGGGGGGGGGGGGGTGACTTTATTAGGGTTTTTAAATGAAGGGGGTAACCTATAAACTCAAAATCATTCAGGGTGCAGTGTAATTTACCCAATTTTTTCTGATGAAAAATGGTGTAATAACTTAGCAATCAATCTCAAGGCTCAATCAACAAAATAATAATAATTGATTAAATAGCAAACCATATACATACAAAATAATATATGTAGTTTGACCTATAACATGACTACATCCACGGGATGATTTATTTTTCACTATTAAATGAGCATTTTTGCCATTGCAAGAGCTTCACTTAAACCTCTCTCAAAGGGACAATATAATATCTCATGTTCATATCAAGTGAATACATTACTACACACACACACACACACACACACACACACACACACATATATATATATATATATATATATATATATATATATATATATATATATATATATATAGAGAGAGAGAGAGAGAGAGAGAGAGAGAGAGAGAGAGAGAGGATCAAGTGCGGACCAAGTCCATGCAGACTTGGTATGAACCATTTTGTTTTAAATAGTAGAAGAAAATAACTTTTAGGGGTTTAAATATTTCAGGATACCCCTAAAAAAATCAGCTGAAAATGAATTTTTTGACTATTTTAAACAAATCAATCAAAATATGTCAGTTTTTAAGCAGTTTAAAACTATTATATTTGACTGATTTATTAAAATTAGCAAAATAATTCCTTTTGAACTGATTATTTTAGATGTACCCTGAAATGTTTAAATAGCCCCAAAAAAATAACCTCAAAATTATTTCTTTTTAGTATTTTAAAAAAATTGGTCTACATGGTGTGGTCCATAAGTTAGTTTGCATTAGATCCACCACGTGTGTGTGTGTGTGTATGTGTGTGTGTGTGTGTGTGTGTGTGTGTGTGTGTGTGTATTTATTGTTTAAGAACAAATTTCTAAATGAGTCAATTTGTAGTAATGACGTAATTTCGGACAAAGGGAAGGATTTAGTTATACAATTTAATTTGTTATATTCCCTATGCATTTTATGGTGTGTAGTGTGCAGGTTTTCATCCATGCGAAAAGTTTTTAATACAAAGCTTCTCAGAATATGTATCGGCCAAACATCTATATTTTTTCTTTTGGGTTGGGATTGAGTCTTTTTTATGACCTTGACGGCCCATAGGATTTTATTTTTTGTTTTGTCCCGAAATAGCCAAATGGGGAGGTTTAAAAGAACAAATTTTCAATTGAGCCATTTTGTAGTGTTGGCTTAATTCTGGACAAAACTATTTAAGTCACAGGATAGAATTTGTGTTTGTGACATTTCAAGATTATGATACTTTTGTTGAAGATGTAGCGGCCAAGTCGAAGCGAACACATCTTATGTCATGTTTCGTGCCATGTTTCGTCATCAACATTCCAAGAATCTCTCAGGTATGAATGCCTATATTATGTTGGGCTTTGAAAATCTGTCATTGGGTGTTAATATTTTTGTTAAGTTATATTAAAATGTCTTTATATTTTTTTATTTTTCCCAGGTCATTATAACGAGTTCCTCAGGTCGTTCGAATGAGATTTCTTGGTTGTTCGTATGAGATATCTAATGAGGTATATTTTGTGTTGTGCTGCTTTCTTTTTTCAAATGTCGTTCGAACGAGATTGGTTGTTGTTCGAATGATCAGAGCATTTTTTGAAAAAATAGCAGTTTTTCTTGCCAGTTTTTCTCTTAACCTCCCATTACTTTTTCATTCACTTTTATAGTGCGGGAGTTCAAGTTTTCCTTAGAACTTTTCAAGCCTTTAGAGGAAAAATTCTCTCTAAGAAGTTCATCCATGTTTAAGACTTTTCCATTTTCCTAAAGAGAGAAACATTTAAGAAAAATCAAGAGTGCTTTTGTTTAACCCAAATAGTTTCATGATCCAAACCTCTACATAATATATGTTTTGAGATTAGAGTTTGGCACCGTGATTGTTCATACATTCCTACGAATTGTTTCTTACAAAGAATTTTGTGTTCGTTCGTGTACATACGGTGGAATCCGTATATTTGATGGTAGCATTGCCCCATCGATGGACTCCTATACGTAGGTGGATTCCTGCATTGTCACTAGACATAGGTGGAAGTAACGAAGAGCGTCAAGGCTGACGAGGGCATCAAGTCATTGAATAAGCCTTATGTCGTGTCCTTGTATTAAACCGTCCTTAGTGAACTTGCGGATGGGACGTCCGAGGTTTTTCCTATTGTGGATTTTCCTCGTATAACTGTGTGTGTGTATTTTTTATCTTGCAAATTCTCACTTAGGTGTATGCTTAGGTTTAACAAGATAAAATTCATTTAATCACAAAAAATGGTGTAATTGGTGCTTAATTCATTTGGATAATTTAGTCTACTTTAATTCAAGTTGGAAGTATTAATTTGAAAAATTTGATATTAATCTTGAATTAAGTTTGTTTAGTTTGATTTGAGTTAATTTGAACGTGAATTGAAGTTTAGTTTAAGAAGTGATGATTTAATTTTTAAAGATATTTTTAAATTTTGAAATATTCGGTGAACCATCGCTTTAGAAATTAAAATTTTGAATTTTTTGGGAACCTACATCCCAACAAGTGGTATCAGAGCATATTCATAAAAATTTGGTGCCTTAAATTGGTATCAGACTAGGAACACTAAATTATCGTGTTAGATCCTTTTAGGTTAGAATATGCAAAATTTGTCAATTTGGAGGTTTCGTGTTTTTTATGGTTCTAACTTCGCGTACTGAAAGGCGCGTATGAGATCAGCACTTAAGTAGTTAGATGAGCGGGTTTAGCAATCAGTCGTTATAGGGTGGTCTCCACCAACGTATCTAAAAGGAGAACTCGGAGTTCCTAAATGCATTGAAAGATGGAGTGAGGATGAGCTTAAGCTAGCAAATTTTAATTCTCGAGGTTTAATTGCTCTTTTTAGTGCAGTTATAGCGGAGGAATTCCGTCGAATTATGACGTATGAAACATCTAAGGAGGCATTGGACATACTTAAACTCACCCATAAAGGTACAAGTGTTGTTAAGGCTTCTAAACTCCAAAACCTCACCACTCAATTTGAAACCATTAAAATGATTGAGAGTGAATCTTTTGATTAGTTCTACGCTTGATTGTCCAATATCGTGAATTCATTTTTTAACTTGGGAGAGAAGATACACGACAACCATGTCATAAAGAAAATTTTGAGGGAATTACCCGATAGGTTTAATCCAAAAGTGACTGTTTTGAATTCTTTAGGCACTTTAAACTCTACAAAACTTGAAGATATTGTAGGTTACTTACAAATAAATGAACTTGACAAGTTTACCTCCAAGGATGTGAAGAAGGAGGATAAGGGCATAACTTTGAAAGCCCATAAGGAGGAAACACATGTTTCGAATGATGAGTTTGACATCGACTCCGATGATATGGCTATGTTTGCTAAGAAGTTTAGAATATTTCTTAAGTTTAATAAAGAGAAATTTAAAAATGATTCTAAAAAATTTGATAAGTCTACGTATAAAAAAGCCAAGAAGCCCCTTAAAAATCATAATTATGATCTTAAGAGAGACGAGTCGAATAGATATTTTGATTGTGAGGGTTATGGCCAAAGGACAACCTGATGTCCCACTAAACTAAGGAAGGAGGGAAAGAAACCAATTTTATATAGTGTCACCCTTAGGGACAGTGAACCGAAAGAGGTACCTGATTTTCCCATTGAGTCCAACTTCACCGCGTTCATGGCTAGTCATGCTAGTGTGATAATGAATCTTTTCATGAATATAGTTCCTTGTATGACACTTTCGAGGCCATTATTTGTGAATCCTAAGTGTTTGATGGTAGAGAGAGTGGAGAAGAGAGTGAGAATGAAGAAGAGGAAGTGAACTCCAAGTTTCTTTTCGTGAGTTGTATACGAAATCTTTGAAATTGAAAAAGGCAAACTTGAAGTTAGAAGCTACGATGAGAAAATGTGTCGTAAAAAATAATGAGAGTGTTTTAATTGAAGATCTTAGGTCGCATGAGAGTACTCTTTGAGAAAAGCTAGGGTATGTTAAAGGTGAGAGAGATAATCTTTGAGGTTTAATGGAGGTTATGAAGAGAGAGCTTCTTGAGTTTGTAGAGACTAGGAGTTTACTTGAGTCTAGGATAGTGGAGTTTGAGGACAAGTTGGGATTCTCGAGTCATGTGGAGTTTGATTTGGAGTCTAGGTTCAAAAAATTGGATAAAATTTAGGCACCATCCAAATAAAAAATGATAAGTGTGGTATTGGCTTTGGCACTCAAAATACTTCCGCTAATAAAGCCCAAACCATGATTTTAAAAGTCTACTAGGAACGCTAGAAAAGGTCAACCTTTAGGTACTGCTTCTCGTCGTGATTTCACTTTCACATATTGTGGTAGGAAGGGTTACCTTAGTAGGTTTTGTTTCGATCTTAGAAACGGTCCTAGAAAGTCCAAGGGTAGAGTCGCCAAGGTCACCAAAATTCGAGGGCGTCACGTTACACCTATGTGGGTTAGGAGATCCAATTTGGAGGCATTATATGATAAACTTTATTACTCTCATTTTCTTGCACATGATACTTTCCATGCTAGATCTAAAGGTTGATTGTGTTAGCTTTGCTTACATACACTTGTTGTGCTTCATGATGTATTATTGCTACTTGTATGTTTGTTAGTCATATTCTAGTCTATGCTTCATCATATATGTTTTGCTAGAATCATGACAAATGTATCTTTTGTATTTTATTTTTACATTTATTGAGTCGTATTGAAAAATACTAAAAGATTTTTTTTATCCTTTGAGTTATATTTGTTTTAAAAAAAATTAAAAATTGAAAACTAAAAAAAAGGGGTATTTTAGCTTTACACATTTTAAGTGGCATATCCTTGTGTTCGAATCCTATATCACTTTTCGCTTCCATGTGGCTAGAACTTTTGGTTATGAATATCAATTCTTAAATTGTTCTTTATCATGCTTGCATGGAGTAGTTTGACTTTTAATTGCTTAATGGGTTCTCTTTGTATATGCCTCTTCACACACATGCACGAGTTCTTTTGAACTTTAACTTCACATGTGTATTTAAGCTAAGTGATATATTCTCCCATCAAGTTTGTCATCTACATATTTTGTGACTATGGGGGTTTTGTGCATGTGAGAACCGTTGCTCGTGTGACTTATTTCAATAGTATAGAAAGGAAAAGAGGGTGCACGGGAAAGGGATATGAAAGGAGGAAATCTCCTTTGTGTGAAAGCCATCGTTGATAAGAGCCTAATGAAAAATCAAAGGGCAATAAAAATAAAAAAATTGCCAAAGGCCAACATAATTAATCTAGCAATATAAAATTTAGATTTATTTAATATTTATCTATTTATCAAAATTATTTATTACAGTCTTAGATATTAGATATATTATTAGTATAGTAATAGTAAATGTATAGTAAATATTTTTCTATGCACTATTTTTTTTATTTTGAATTCAAATGACGTTTAAAATTCTTTTTCTGAAACTTTTTTTTAGTTTGTTCATTCAAGAGAAATAACTTCAAAAGAATTGAGAAAGGAATTGAAAAAAAATATGTAATATGTTTATATTTTGAGGGTGTTTAGTTGAAGATCAACGATTTTGCATAATGAATCCTAGTTACGCTTATTATGTCATGACTATATTGATTTGTAGAATCATCAAAATTCCAGGCTTGTATAAATTGCGCTTGTTTGTTCTTTGAGTTCATGTTATCGTGTCACATGAGGTTAAATCTTAGTTGATAAAGTTTTGAAATCAAATAGAACTCTTTGAATATATTTACGAAATTGGGTCATATCTCTTTTGTCTCTACTTCACACCCATTCATTCCACTTACCACATTTGTTTCGACACATTTGTGGCATATGAGTGTGGAAATCTTATCATGTATAGTGTCTTGTGTGGTCTTTATACTTATATATGTGTGTGTGCTTATGCTTCATTGATATATATATATATATATATATATATATATATATATATATATGGTATAATTCTCTTTGAGTCTTTGCTTTTACATCTAGTCCTTATATGCTATTGTTTCATATCGATATCTATCTTATGGCATTTTTAATTGATATCCCATTCTTATCTTAATTCATTCTAGTTGATATCATTTTGCTATCGCATCATAGTTGTTATCTAGTGTGCTTTATGTGGATTAGTTTTTCTTGTGTTGCCACGTTGCTTTGTTGTTCTTATATCATTATACATCATTGCATGATATAGTTGTTGTTTTTATATGCTTATCCCATGTTTTATTTAGGGGGAGAATTTGTTTAAATTGGGGAGAAATTAATTACTTTATGCAAATAATCTTTGTCTATTCCTGAATAAAAGGGGATAGAAGTGGTATCTAACTCTTTTCATTTGGGGAAATCTAACTTGGGGTGAGATATCCTTTCTTAGGTAGGCATTGTTAGACAAAGGGAAGGATTTAGTTATACAATTTAATTTATTATATTCCCTATGCATTTTATGGTGTGTAGTGTGCAGGTTTTCGTCCATGCGAAAAGAGCTTCTCATAATATGTATCGGTCAAGCGTTTATATTTTTTCTTTTGGGTAGGGATTGAGTCTTTTTGATAACCTTGACGGCCCATAGGATTTTATTTTTAGTTTTATCCCGAAATAGCCAAAGGGGGATATTTGAAAGGACAAATTTTCAATTGAGCCAATTTGTAGTGTTGGCTTAATTCTGGACAAAACTATTTAAGTCATAGGATAGAAGTTGTGTTTGTGACATTTCAAGATTATGATACTTTTGTTGAAGACGTAGCGGCCAAGTCGAAGCGAACACATCCTATGTCGTGTTTCATGCCATGTTTCGTCATCAACATTCCAAGAATCTCTCAGGTATGAATGCCTATATTATGTTGGGCTTTGAAAATTTGTCATTGGGTGTTAATATTTTTGTTAAGTTATATTAAAATGTCTTTATATTTTTCTATTTTTTCCAAGTCGTTAAAACGAGTTTCTCAGGTCGTTCGAATGAGATTTCTTGGTTGTTCGAACGAGATATCTAATGAGATATATTTTGTGTTGTGCTACTTTCTTGTTTCAAATGTCGTTCGAACGAGATTGGTTGTTGTTCGAACAATCGGAGCAATTTTTGAAAAAAATAGCAGTTTTTCTTGTCAGTTTTTCTCTTAACCTCCCACTATTTTTTCATTCACTTTTATAGTGCGGGAGTTCAGTTTTGCCTTAGAAATTTTCAAGCCTTTAGAGGAAAAATTCTCGCTAAGAAGTTCATCCATGTTTAAGACTTTTTCATTTTCCTAAAGAGAGAAACATTTAAGAAAAGTCAAAAGTGTTTTTGTTTAACCCAAATAGTTTCATGGTCCAAACCTCTACATAATATATGTTTTGAGATTAGAGTTTGGCACCGTGGTTGTTCGCACATTCCTACGGATTGTTTCTTACAAAGAATTTTGTGTTCGTCGGTGTACATACGGTAGACTCCGTATATTTGACGGTAGCATTACCCCATCGATGGACTTCGAGACGTAGGTGGATTCCTGCATTGTCACTAGACAGAGGTGGAAGGAATGAAGATCATCAAGGTTGACAAGGGCATCGAGTCATTGAATAAGTCTTATGTCGTGTCCTTGTATTAAACTGTCCTTAGTGAACTTGCGGATGGGACGCCCGAGGTTTTTCCTGTTGTGGATTTTTCTCGCACATCCGTGCATTGTGATTGTATATTTTTTATCTTGCAAATTCTCACTTAGATGCATTCTTAGGTTTAACAAGATAAAATTCATTTAATCACAAAAATGGTGTAATTGGTGCTTAATTCATTTGGATAATTTAGTCTACTTTAATTCAAGTTAGAAGTATTAATTTGAATTTAGTTTGTTTAGTTTGATTTTTGTTAATTTTAACGTGAATTTAAGTTTAGTTTAAAAAGTGATGATTTAATTTTGAAAGATATTTTTAAAATTCGAAATATTCGGTGAACCATCACTTTAGAAATTAAAATTTTGAATTTTTTGGGAAACTACATCCCAACGAGTGGTATGAGCATATTAAAAAAAAATTGGTGTCTCATATATATATATATATATATATATATATATATAGTGAAGAGGTGGTACAATGCACACCCTTAGAGGTCACACACCCACGTTGTGTGTCCGTTACCACTCGCGAAGCACAATCCAGTGAGAGGATAGATCATGATGACGAGGATATTACCCACATGAGGGGGTGGTCCACAAGCTCATTATACCAATTTTCCTTCCATGTGCATGTCGTGTTCTTGTTGTTGGTCCATTTAATAGAGTCGATTTTGTCCTCAAGCCGAAGTTATAATGATTGATAGGTCACTTGGCAGGAAAGGTGGATTGATGTTCTTGGTCTTGCTATAAAGATGGTTCAGCTAGGTCGAGGTTCTTAGACTTAAGTCGAGGTTCCCTCTACCCTTGGGATAAGCCGATTAGTAGGAGGTAGATAGTATGATAAGTAAAATGATCCAGTTCGTGTGATGTGTCATACAATGTTATCTTCGTCCAAATATCGCTATTTTCTCCACTTTAGGCGAGTTGCATCTTGCCAAAAATTCAATAAGTTGGTATATTGGTTGGCATGTGACTATGCATAAAACTTCGTATTCCACGAAAGGCGAAACATCATAGGCATATTGATATGCCGTATGTCGTGTCCAATCCTCTCGACACATGATGCTCCCATGACATTTATAAGGCTTACTGAGCTTGGCTATAGTGGCACTTCAAGTGATACAGGAAAGTGTATACATGATCCCTAGAACACCAATCATACTTCATGCTTCCATAAATGTTTTTTCCTTGAGATGGTCTAAGTTATAGAATGGTTAGTCTGCCCTTCTTTTACATAGTGGTATGTCCTAATTTTGAGAAATTATGGGTCAAATTTATAACTTTTGAGGGATATAATCTCATGAAAATTAAAAACAAAAGTGATAAGTTTAAAATAAATATTTTTATTATTTTTTTGAATTTGATTTAGATATTGAGTATTATCCCTCGCCCCACTGGGAACATCGGCTACAACGTAATTTGTAACCATCACACGAAAACCCAACAAACACGAGAGACTTTCGCGTGGTAGTTAGACAGTCACGCTAACAATGGTTACATTTTCACCCAGACATTTATTTAAGACCTTTTCATATAACACCAAATAGTTTCACTTATTTATTCTTTCTCCTATCTTTTTTCTCCTCTAAAATATTTTCACCCTAGTAATGGTTGATTATGCATTTAATGTTGTTTTTAAGGGCAATCATCTCAAAAATTTCAATCGAGACACAATTTGGCTCATGAATGGGTTAGCTGAAGCAATCATCCAAAAATTTAACGTTTATGTGAAATTGTCCTCAACATAAGTGATGTTTATTGACCAATGAAAGCATTACATTGTAGAATATAATATCCCGTAAATTAAAAGAAATTAATTAATTAAAATAATTAGTTAAATTGGATTTGGGGATTTGGAGGAGAATTTCAAATAATTATTTTAAGTAAACACTGAATTTTTATTAAAAAAAATTAAATGAAAAATAAAGGTTAATAAGAAAATTTGACATTAATTTAAAGTTAATGGGAATTTGGATATTAGTTGATAAAATAATGAAATTTAAAGTGTTTAATTACGATTCAATTTAAATAAGGATTTTTAAATTATTATTTGGAAAGCAAAGTGAAGTAGTTAGTTAGATAGATGAGATTAATAAGGTAATTGAATCATACTTGGAGAGAAGGCTAGGTTACTTGGAGAGAAAGCTAAGTTTAAGGAATTAGTATAAGAACTTTACACAAAATACATACTTCCAATCCACATATTATTCCCTTTTATTCTAACTAAAAATCTTACAATTCTAAACTTGGTTTTGGAAAACATTCACCCAATTAAAAAAAAGGCTTTGGGGGACATTTTGGAAGAACAACTCAAATATTTCTTAAGGGGGGTTCTTTTTTACATTGTTGGAATCTTCTTTGCATCAATTAAAGATTTTTAAGGAGCAATTACAAGTGTTTTGGAATTATTTCTTTTATCTCTCTTTTGGAGAATCGTATTCATCATTCAAAGCAAGAGAATTCTACTCTCTCCTCTCATGATGTAAATAATAATTTCTACGTAAATAACATTTTTATAAATTATTAATATTAAGTAATAATGATTGTGGTCTTGGCATGATATTATCATACTCTAATAATATGTTTATGAATATCAAAGAATTCACCCATGCATTGGTTACCCTTAGGCAACTCATGTCTACACCAACTATATAATATTATCATAAATTTCATTCAATTCAGCTTATTATATATTTTTTAAAAACATCCTTACAAATATGTGACTAATCAATTATAAATAATGAGATTAGTTATTGTTTAATATCCCTTGACATTCAATGTTTAATGTAATGCTTAATTAGTATTTCCATCTTTACTAAAGATGCCAATCAAGAGAGCTGCCGCAAGATGAACGTCATGGATAAATAAATTGAAAGTTACAAAATCATCACGTTATACCACTTTATTAAAAAAGCGACATCATTTTTTTTAATCAATTCATAAAATCAATTTTTTTTTCTAAATCGATTAAGAAATTAAGACTCCTACAAGTGGTTCTCGTTAGAGGCACTTGGATAAGAATATGAGACGTCCAAATGATCCATTTGGTACATTCTTATGGGGTGAATCTTTTGGTAAAAATATATTGTGCAATTATGATTTAGACATTAACCCCTCAAAAAACATACCAAGTTATTTTTTGCACATACCTAATTTTTTAATAATATATGCAACATAAATGATTGAATTGTATATAAAACATAATCCATGTGTCGAACATGACAAAGGAAACATGCTTGAAACCTAATCCCACATTTTTTTTATCTCCCAGATGGGACAATTTATTAAGGCCCCATTTGGTTATCTCAAAATTGTAAATTGACTTATTTATAAATTGATCAATTTACAAATTGGTCCATTAATTGTATTTGATTTCATCAATGAAATGATTCTTAAGGCTCGTTTGGTTGTCCAAAAATTATAAATTGTCCCATTTATAAGTTATTTCTTTTACAAATTGGTCTATTAATTGTGTTTGATTTTATTAATGAAATGATTCATTAATTGCTTCAATTTAACGCATGTGTAAAATATGAAATCGGAGCATTTCACAAAAAAAAAATGCGAAATACATACATTTGAAATATAAGCATCTTTGATGCTCATTCCTACCCATAAGCTCTCTCACTCTCACTCTCACTCTCACTCTCAATTTTCATTTGTTTTTAACTTTTTTTCGATTGAACCTTAACATTAATTTTCGATTATCTTACATCATGTAAAATTGAGTTTAAACTCATTTAAAATTCACTCATTTGCGATTCACTAATTCATAATGAACCAATTTAGATAATTAAATAATTTGCGCAACCAAACAAGAGCCAATTGCCCCATTTTAGCTTAGGTTTTGGAGCATTTCATAAAAAAATTGAAATATATCCATTTAAAATACGAACAAATTCACATAAAGTTTTTCATGATAGATCATCCCTATTCGTAAGCGTTCTCTCTCTCCCTCCCTCTCTCTCTCTCCCTTTTTTTAAATTTTTTTTTCTAATTGAATCTTAACATAAATTTAGAATTATCAAATATCGCGTAAAATTAGATTTAAATTAATTTCAAATTCACTTATTTATAAAATTCCAAATTCACTCTTTTATAATTTTTTTAATTCACAATAAATCAATTTATATAATCAAATCATTTGAGCAACAAAAAAAAAATGTCAACTCCTACATAAAATTAGAAAGACTAATTCAGTCTTTAGTTTCATCCAAGATCTTTTAGCTACAGAGTATTTCTATTGTAACATAATTTTTGACACAATTTTTGATTGAAATTACATGTGGTAGCGTATTATTCGTTCATTCTTTGATTCCACTGACGTGAACCCCACAAAAGAACCAATAGAAACCCTCCACCTCATTCGATAATTTCATTTTCAATTAAAAATTCAGTTCCAATATTATTTTTGTTAGCTACATTATGAGAGATAGAAGTCTAACTTGGTCATCACAATAGGGACAGGCCGAGAGGCTAAATTGCCGAGTTCAAAGTCCACTTTTGCCCACTACTCGCTTTTGCGTTTGATTTGTTCAATATTAAGATCTGGAGCACACAAACCACAAAAAAATATATTTATATTTTATAACCAACTGGATGAGTTTATTATAAAAAAATTATTTAAATGATGAACAATTGATAAAACTTCCCCAAACACTCTTTTCCTATTATTATAATTATTATTAGACATTTAATGAGGGAAAAGTACTAGACGAAGAAAGCTTAAAACATAAAGAAAAGAAAAATAAAACAAGACCCATGTAACTTCTTGCTATTTCTTGCTAGTTTCCATCCTGTAGACTTTTCTTGACAAACATTTATATACAGAATTCCCCACAACACAATCCAACTTTGTAATCATCCATACTCTCTCTCTCTCTCTCTCTCTCTCTCGGGCTGCATTCTCCACATCAAGATTATCATCACCCTTTTCAGGAATAATCTCAGGTTTTTCTATTGTCTATGTCTCTATTTTTGTTTTTAAACATCTAAGTTTAAAGAATTCTTTAACTTTCTATGATTCATATGTAATAAATTTATGTACATGTTCAAAATTTTGAACTTTTGCATATCTTGGGGCAAGTTTCTTTCTTAAATTTTCTTTGCAAATTCATTTTATCAAATATTTGCTTTCTTTTATTTATTGATCGGATTGGTTTGTGAAGTTGATAATATGACGGGGGTTTTACGTTTTAGGCTCTCTTTTTTTTTTCATTTCTTCATGGGGTTGTTTTGACTTTTAGGTGTGTTTAGTTTCTGTTCCAAATTAGAATTGGCAATTTTATTTTCTTGGTTATTGGTTTGACTTTTTAATATCTAATCTGGAAGGCTTGCTTTTTTTGATTTCTTGTCCCAGGCTATGAAAAGTCTAGAGCCCAAACTTATTGTTTTCTATCATTTTCTCAGCAAGCAAACAGTTGACATGGTTCATACATAGTTTTAATTTTTGTTCTTGAATATGATTAATTGTAAAGCTTTGTGATTGCTTTTTTACTTTTTTGAATTCTTTTGAACACTTTTTTGAATTAACTTCCAAATGTTGTTCTTTTTCAACATGGGGGAAAACAGAAGGGACAGGGTGTTACAAACTTTTTCATAGCTGGTTTGATAATTTGTTCCCTTTTATTTTGGGTTGAAAATTCCAACATTTAATTAATTCTATTCTTTATACTTTGGTGTTTTGTTTTTGATCACTTTGTTGTTTCATCTTAATCTCTTTAAGCTTTCCATCAGTTGGTGTGTAATGAATTTCAATTTGAAATTCTCAAATGAAAAAAGAAGAAAAATTCATTATACTTTCTCCTCTTTACAAATTTCCCTTCCCTTGTTTTCTCCAAACCTGGTCCCCAGACATAGTTTTGGCTATGCTCGAGGACTTTGTGAATAATTTATTTTGACTAGCTTAATCTAACATTTTGATCTTGTCTGTTTTTACCAGACTCTTTGTGTTTTCGTTCAGCTTCTTCAAACTATTCAGATATGTTTGGTCACAAGAAATCCCCTTTAAACAAGATTGGTAAACAAAACTCAGTTGACCCTGGATTCCCCGGTCATCGGACCCCCAATCCTTTTGATTCTGACAGTGATTCAGATAAGAAGCAAACTGCAAGGAGAACTTCTTCAGATCCTAGCCTAGTTACCCCAAACCTTACTTCCAACCCTTTTGATGACGATGAGGTTAAAGGTACCTCTTCGTCTTCGTACTCCGTTTCTGCTGCAAGAAACAAATACAAGAACGATTTCCGTGAGTCGGGAGGATTCGATAACCAGAGTGTGCAAGAGCTGGAGGGTTATGCTGTATACAAGGCCGAAGAGACTACAAAGACGGTCAACACTTGCTTAAAGATAGCGGAGGACATTAGAGAGGATGCTACTAAAACTATGGTCACCTTGCATCATCAGGGTGAACAAATTAAGAGGACCCACATGGTTGCTGCTGACATTGACCATGATCTTAGCAGGGTATGCCTCATATACTTGCTTGATATATTAATTCTAATTTTAATGTATTCGTCTCCAATTATTTATAGTTTTATTGTTAGAATTTAAAGATCTGGAGCTTCTCATTCATATATATATACAACAGGGCCTGATTTGGTTTTCTAACAGTCTGTTGTTCGCCAGTGGTTTACACTATTCTGGATTGGAAATCTATATTTTCTCAGAAGGAATTACCTTATTGTTTAAGATAACATTGACTTTTCTGTACCACAATGTAGAACTTGCAGGACATGTTCCCTGAAATCTCATTCATGTATATGTTGGATGTATATTTTGCTCAACCTAAGGATATTAACATTATCTGTGTGAGGGTTTGATCGGATCTATTCTTAGTTTACAAATAAAAAAGGAGTAGCACTTGTAACTATATATTATTTTGTGAGTTGTGGTCTAAGTTTAAAACTTCAACATTCTTATGTTTATGTATAGATTTCCTACTTTTCAAAAGTGTAACAGTGTAAAACCATTATCACTAATACTTGGAGCTTTTTTTGGTACAGTATCCAGGTTGCATGCATTAAGCACGCACATCGTGTATCTATTATTATTAATGTTGTTGTGGACATGTGTTGGTGAGGAAATAATAACTTATGATAAAGACACTGTAAGACTACCATTTAGGCATAAAATTACATGACCAGTGAGTTCAAAAGATTCTTCATCATTCAACACTAGTTGATAGAGTAGGTTTTTATTATTTTAATAAGAATGGAGTAGTAATTTTTTCAGAATTTGTTATATGGATTTTTTTCCTACAACAGATGATGGAGTAGCTTCCCTTCTCAGCTTATTCGTTCACCACTTTTTTGGTCTTCCTTCAAATTGACTCATATACCCTTTCACTATTAAACAATTCCCCAGGATTCAAATTTTGTTTAAACCTAAAGAAGTTTTATCTAAACTTTTTGATACACATTAATGTTTTCAATAAATTTTAAAATCACTAATTCTGAATAAATATTTCACATATTGTTGAAATTAAATAATTCTGACGTTTATACTCACTTTTAATATATATTGCACATGCATCGCGCGTGTGCGGCAGTATCTAGTATGTTTTTACTTGTTAGGAATTGGTCAGTGTCATTATCTCCTGGATCCTTGGCTTCCTGGAAGAGCTCTACTGTGCCTATTGCTACAATTTGTCAGGATAAGGCTCATATGAAGTTGATCAGGAACCATCAGTTAATGAATTGGTCACTGATATACATTTTCCTATTTAAGCTAAATATTCATGCAGTCTCATTGTGTCCATTACTTCTTGTCTGCTTTCATGATAGTTACCAGAGAACTTTTATGTGGGAAGAACATTGTTTCTAGAAATGACAAGTTTCTCTTAACAATTTATCATGAAAATATAGTATCAGATTAAATACTACTTCTACCAATCTTCGATGTAAAACACTATATTTTTATATGAAAACCTTTCTGGTCCATCATCCTTCCCTTTTAGAATTGAAATGGAACATGTTCAAGCAGGGACCCACTTTTTGACATATTCTTACCCTGCAAATGGTGATGTATTCTTGATTCCAAAGAATTGGATTAATTAGTTAGATGTGTGCTTTGACCAGGAAGATATTGGTTCCTTGGGCTTTTGGATTGGAATAACTGTTATTCCTCCTTGCTGTTTTATGAGTTTGATTGCAATTTCTGGTACTCGTCATTTGAAAGGCGCCTAAATCATTGGATGTTTGATTTCAGGGGGAGAAGCTTTTAGGTAGTCTTGGTGGCATGTTTTCCAAGACTTGGAAGCCTAAGAAAAATCATACAATAAAGGGGCCTGTTTACACCAGAGGTCATATTCTCAATTGACTAGACTCATTTTTTGGTTCTGTCTACCCTCGAAAATTATTTATAGACTATTTTGGAAATTAGGGAATGGTAAATTTTGCGTGTGCAATGGAGAAGATATTGACCATGTGGTTGACTTATGCTACTAATTGTGCAGATGATCCAGCTCATAGAAGGGGTAACCACTTGGAACAGAGGGAGAAACTGGGATTGATTCCTGCATCTAAGGGACGCTCAAATTCACGAACACCACCTCCTGAACCTACAAATGCACTGCAGAAAGTTGAGGTATTTGATCATCATTTCACAAGAACGCTTAGGGTGTGTTCGGGAACCCCATATCCATGCCTTGAATTGAAATTAGAATTTTTTAGTTATGTGAACTTTTTGATGTGAAAATGTAGAGATTTAGTCCTAGGTTTTGGACACTATTTCGTCTTAGTAGCCCTTGTTTCTAAAAGTTTAATGTGCGGTCCCTACTTTTGTGAAAACTTTAGTGTGCTGTCTCTATTAAAATATTCTTGCGGCGAAATATCTATGCAAAACTATAAAAGAACAACTTGGATGCTAAAATATCTTTGCGGGCTGTAAAATATCGTTGTCTGGAATAGCACACTAAAATGCAAAAAATAGAGTTTTCATTTAAATATATTCCAATTGGGAACCGGGCCATATAGACTCCTTGAAAATATTCCGATTGTAAATTTTGAGACGTGGAATTGGGGTGAAAGCAAGCTGCATGCAATGCAAAATTAAAAGACAACTCCAGGCTGAGGAGTTACTTAGAATGCTGCCATGATATCAGTATCTTTGGTTTCATAGTCAGAGTTCCCAAACACTCGCAGCTTATTCAAAATCAAATATAGGGTTATCTGCATATTTGGTGTGGCATATGAACAATGTTTGCTTTTTTCCCCTTTCTACATAAATGCTATGGATATTGCTTGAAGTTACTGGCTAGTTTACTCATAATGCTAACACACAATGCTTTCTCCAGATCCCTTTTTTTTTCCAATCCTTTTGGTCATGCCTTTAGATGCATTTTGATGCTGTAATGGAATTGAAATCGAAGTTGAAGTATTCTATTTTCTTCTTGTCTCATGAATATATCTATTGTTTAATTAATTCATTGTGATTATTTATTTGGGGACTGTAACAGGTAGAAAAAGCAAAACAAGATGATGGTCTCTCCGATTTAAGTAATATTTTGGGTGAACTCAAGAATATGGCTAAAGACATGGGAGATGAAATTGGAAGGTTAGTTTTGTTTACTCTCTCTCTCTCTAATAATCTCCTTGTACGTTATATTCTATAAAATATGTATTTTTTTCTAAAAAATACTTGATGTGAATATCGCAGCCAAACCGAAGCTATGGATCCTATTGAGCAAGATGTGGACGAACTAAATTTCCGAGTGAAAGGTGCCAATCAACGTGTACGTCGTTTGCTTGGGAAGTAGGAGGATTGTTGTGCTTTTAGGCCTGGTTGCACTTCTACATTGGCTTGATTCCTCCTTAGCTTCTCTTTATAAATTTTTGTTTTACGTGTTGTTCAATTTACATAATATGGACTATTTTTTTTCATTATCATATATCTGGTTTTTGTAGCCACCTTTGTACACAGTCAAGATTATGTGAAATAATCGATTAACAAAATTTGCTACCATCTTTGGTGTTTATAAAGTCATTGACATTATAGGTGCTGTGCGTCTATACCATTATTTGTTGGGCAAACCATCACCAACCATAATTCTGGATAAAAGATATAAGGGTAATAATAAAGAACATCAAGGATTAAAACAAGAGAGAATAACACAAGCACACCAAGATGTATTCATCAATTTGACTATATTCACTGAAAGGATCGATTATATTATCTATAAACAAGTTACAAAGTACAATGGATAATGATATCAATGTAAATCACTTACCCTTTATTTTCCTATCCAAATCCTTGACAATCATTATACATCAACTTTCCACCCAAAATGAATCAAAGTTCAAAATTTAAAGCCCTCTCAATCTCCTGCTTACAAGTGTTTTTTCCTAGGTATTTCCCTTGTACTTAATCCGATGTATACCACTAACCATAGAATCCAGTGAGAAACCTTCACAATGCATATTAAGCACACCCATAATACATGAAACACTTGCACTCCTTCATCTTTCACCTTTGCGCAATATCTATGGGTGCGAGGGAAATACTTCACCTCTCACCCAAAATCCAAACCCATGGAAGAGACTCCCATTTGCCTTGGAGGCTTTCAATCTAATCGTCAAAATGAGCAGCTAAATTTGACAAAAATTTAGGTCAAAATAACCCAAAATGAACTTATATAGGTGGAGAAACTTGTTCCCCAAAAGCCCCAAAATGACCCTCATGAGCGTTCGGTACAACAAACAATAGCTTTTCGAGTGAAAGGTGCCAATCAATTTTCCCTCACACATTCATCCCTTCCCTATAAATATGCCATTCACCAGCCTAAAATATAAGTTCATATCCATGTTTGTTGAGGTGAATACAAGAGACCAAATTTTTACGAACTTCGGTAACATGGTACAAATTGGTAAGAGTGATAGTCTTGTCATAAGTGAACGACTCACTTAAACAATATTGTCTTCCACTTGTTCATAAGAATAAAACATTTCTCGATCTTTGCAAACATGCCTTGTTGCACCAGAATCGACCCACCATTATTCATCATTTTTTAGTTAATCTCGAATATAACAACAACTAAATTTAACTTTTCTTTGGTATCTTTATCCTCATTTTCATGCTTCCTTTTAAGTAAGCGATAATCCTTCTTGAAATGTTTAGTTTTTTTATAATAAAAACGTGCAATCTTTTTTTCTTCTCGTTTTTATCATTATTTGTAGTATTTTTCTTGTTATGACTTGAGGACTGAGCTTGTTTAGACTCATTTCCTTCTTCCACCCCATGCTTTTTGACCAACCTTTTCTTTGTCTTCTAGTTTGTCTCGAATCCTTAACTCCTCTTCTAAACGAAGATGAATGACCAATTATTAAAAAGACATGTCCTATTTTTTTTTACGTTTAAGACTTTTCTTAATGTCTTTCCATTATGGAGGGAGTTTTTCATTTATTGTAGAAATAATGACATGTTATTCATCCATATGCATATTTCTTGATTAAACTCATTGGTAATACATTGAATATCATGAAATTGCTCATTCACCGACTAATTATAAAGCATTTTATAATCTAGGAAGGAACTGACAAGAAATTTCATACTTGTTATGTCCTCAACAAGGTATTTCGCTCCCAATATGTCCCATAGTTGTTTGACACATTCCATTCCTTGATAAATATCGAACATTGAATCAGACATAGAATTAAGGATGTGACCCTTGCAAAGAAAATCATCTTGCTCCCACTTTAAACACTCCCTTGTTTTTGCCACAATTTCATCGACCACTTCTTTTGGTTTTGGAGTCTTAAAAACATATGCAAATTTCAACGTTGTAAGAATGAAATGTAATTTCCGTTGCCAATGCAAAATATTCCCTCCATCAAAATGATCGAGTTTGACCAAACATTCAGTTATGTGACGCCAAGATTTTGCAAACGAAGAGGCTTCCTTTTTGGAGATATTGTGTCTACATTATAAATGTAAATTGTTGTATATAATGAAAAAGAGTCAGCAAAATCAAAATAATTGTTCCAAAGCGTACATAAAGCATTGTTTTAAAATAAGATCTGCCTCGTCATATTGGTTTGCAAATGGATTTCCATAGACGTATAGTTAAGATACAAAGGAACCTTCTCTCACTGTGTATTGCAATTTCGAAGACAAGCAGATGATACTGTTAAGAAACTTTGTAATGGCAACCTGTATCAAATTGCAGAATTTCAATGAAGGAAACAATCGAACAAAAAATTCTATTTGGAAGAGAATTTCGGGGAGGAAATGAAAAAATTTAGATAATAAATATGGTGGAGATTTGTCCTTTTTATATACAGAACCATGATTGTTTAGAATAGTCATGGTTTTTGAAGAAAAGGCTTGCATCCAATAGACATGTTGGGTTAACAGTGACGTTTTATTATTATCGCAAATTTTCTTCGCTTAAAAATAAGGCATTAATCAATCCAAATCGCAATATAATACCGCATCGGACTACACAAAGACGCACCTTGCACCGAGCCCTCCCACCATCAGATATGAATCGGGTGCCAAGAGCACCCTTAAAGCACAAAATTGCTCCTAGCGAACACGTTCATACACGCGATCATGTTCAGGCATGTCCACACATCTAACAAATGGTGGTGCTATTGTGATTTTTTGCGCTCATACCATGGATGACCCAAATGGTGGTTCTATTGACCACCCAAGGGTGGTGGTCCATGGTATGAGCGCAAGAAATCACAATTTATAATTCTAAAGAGTAAAGGAAATAAAGGAGTGAGAAATAATAACGACACACAATATTTACGTGGTTCGGCAACTGCCTACATCTATGGAGGTTTTCTCAGTTTTTATTAATTCTTCATACGTTAAAAATTACATGCCCCTTGTCCTGGGGTGAGGGTTGTATTTATAGTAATAATGAGTAGTTAATTTATACACGAACTCCCCTAGCTTCTTATTGGCTCGCTGGTAATTCCTGTTTATCTCCTACGAGAATGTAGGTAACCATATGGGTTTTCAGTATCCACATGATATACTCTTGTGTTTATCTATGTAACGTTGAACTTGACTGGGGCAGTATGCTGGGCCTATTTGAGTTGCCAAAAATTGGGCCTCCATAGTTTTGCACCCATAATTACCCTTAAACTTTTTTGCCAAGGATGGGCCAAAGAGTTTTACATTCATTAATGGCCCAATGATGAACCCAAAGCCTGAGATGCGTTCCCAGACATGCTCGTAATTATTTGAAATTGGCAGGGGTACGCTTTGTCACACCCCGCGTAATTCTGGCATCGGCCGCCACCATAACTATGCCGGCTGCGAGTAAATAAATAGCATTCTTAGCATGTGACAGGTATGAGACATTATAAAATCAATTCACAAGATAAAATCAATCCCAAGTGATAATAGCCAACTATGCAATAAAAGATCCATTACCATGCTAAACTCCAATGATAACCCAATCTCCAATAATTTAAAACTGAATAAAATTCAACTAAGAATATCTGAATAAAACCGTACAACTGTGGAACCGAATGACCCAGCAAAACCATAAACTGAGTCTCAATACAAATGCGAAGGAATGAAAAACTAATCTAACTACTAAGCATAACCAAAATAACTCCAACTGCGCCTCCAAGATAATTTTCAAAAATCATGTGCAACTACTCCAGCGCTAATACCTGAAAAAGTTAGTCAACGCACGAGGTCAGAGCCCCAAGCATGAATACACACTACTCCCCTCAAATAGGGTCCGTGAACCCAGACAATAACATTATACGCAATAAATATCACAATAGAGTATTTTAATTATGAATATAATTAAACGCAGGAAAGATAAATTACTAAACACCCCCAAAGATTATGATAAAAACACACCAATATTATTTTAATTATCCCTCATCCCCAAAGCGTAAATTTAATTAAATTAACCCAAATTTAATATTGTTCTCACTTTTTATTACGGTGATTCTCTTGCCCCGGGTGGTAATCCATCAAACTGTCACATTATATGATTAATAGGACACGCTCACACTTATAAAAATTAGATGACTTATAAAAAAGAATGATTATGACGTATTGAATATTGTTGCATGTTAATAAAATTTGACAATTTTTGAGTTATTCATTGAATTAAATTGAATTGGGACTTTTATGATTACGTGTTATGTTATTCTTATGAATTGTGTATTGTGTGATTTATTATCATTCATTTTTGCTATCGCGGGGACGAGGAGCTTTTGGGTAGTATTTTTGCTCACCTCTATTATAGGATGCTTACTCGGTATGGGACTAGTGGGTATGCCTTGGATATAATTTATGCTTGCTAGGTATGGGACTAGTTAGTATAAATTCGTGAGGATTTTATGTTCCGGGGGTGGGGTGATTTTTATATTTTATCGTCGTCACACTAGCCTAGGCATAAGACTAGGACGAGTAAATATTGTAAATTTATCTCATACGTAGGATAGGACGTATATGTACTTTGGAGACCCTTATGTATAGGACTAAGGAGTATTTTGAGGATCTCACATCGATTAAAAGGGTGGGATAATTTGTTAATTATGAAATTGAGAAAATGAGAATTAATGCCTAAGATAAAAACAGGTATTAAAATTGGTGGCGACATAATGTGTCAGGGACCGACAGTTTAAACGGGCCAGCTTGGGCGATTTATGTCGTGTCGTGTGTGGAACCTTATCATATTACGGGGGATCGACAGTTTAAACGGATTCGGCTGGCTATTTACAAGGGAATCTACATGAGAACCTACACCAAAAACCATAAAAATCCAAAAATCTAACCTACGCACCCAAGGTTTTCAAATATTAATTCATATTAAAAAATTTCACAAAAACAGTCCCAAAATTTAGTGTCCACCTCCTCTAATTAAGTTGCTAATTGATTTTAATAAAAAATACGTGATTAAGGATTTAGGCGACACTTAAAACGCATAATACAAAAGAAAATAAATAGAGTATTCATGCTCGTGATGAAGATGAAGAAAATATGATTCGATGGTTGGATTCCTCTCGAAAAATGAGCAAATAATCATTCTTGAACAATCTTGATAAAACCTAGTTTAAAGCTTCAAAACTTGGATTGAAAATAGCTCTCCAATGGAGTTAAGGTTTTGAGCGAGGAAGAAGATGTAAAAGAGGAGATTGTTGCTCTTAGGGTTTAGAATAATGTCTAAAAGTCCTAAACTCGTTACTTTGCTTATATACCAAAAAGAGTTTGAGTCCTAATCAAATACAAACACTTAAAAAATTATTACGGATGATCGGACCGTTAGAATGGCTTGAAATTTTAGTGTATTTTAGCGTTATCCTCCTTAGCTCGGATCCTCCCCCGATTTTTATACAAAAAATTATAATTTTCAAATTTTAATCCCGATTTAAATTCCACATAAAACCTTATTTTTTTAAGATAAAAACCAACATTTTTATATACCTAAATTAATTAGATTCCAATTTTTTTTTTGAATTTCGAATTAATTAATTAATTAACTAATAAAAACACAGAGTGTTACATACTTCCCCACTAGTAAAGAATTTCGTCCTCGAAATTAGACGAATCATACACGTCATACGTAAATCGCGCAAAATAAAATAAGGCTCACATATGGCTACCCGTAGAATGTCATAATTGGGCGCCCATACACCCAATCCTACACGCACTTACCCCACAAACAACAAAATAATATATACCGCCTATATATATATATATATATATATACACATAACTATGAAAGTAACGGCGTCTCACGCGCTCTTACAAATTACTACTCGATTCTATCTCCGATAATCTTCGCAACACCTAAATCATCAAATCTAATCACCTCGTTGCATCGATACAAGACATACCCAAAATTTATACTAATGAACTTCCAAATAAATATCGTCTCCAAAATCAATTCTAAGGATCCTCACATCAATCTTACTAATACTAAACTCAATGCCTACAACGTCCTTAACACAAAATTATATATCTCCAAGAAACACATCTAACACGTATGCTAGACCCTCTACCTTAAGGAGTACGAATCAATAAAGGTAATCAAAGATCGATAACGCGGAAGCTAAACGGACTCACAACCTACGAGACCTAAGACTATGCTCTGATACCATCTGTCACACCCCGCGTAATTCTGGCATCGGTCGCCACCAAACTATACCGGTTGCGAGTAAATAAATACAATTCTCAACCTGTGACAGATATGAGACATTATAAAATCAATTCACAAGATAAAATCAATCCCAAAAGATAATAGCCAACTATGCGATAAAAGATCCATTACCATGCTAAACTCTAATGATAACTCAATCTCCAATAATTCAAAATTGAATAAAATTTAACTAAGAATATCTGAATAAAATCGTACAACTGTGGAACCGAATGGCCCAGCAAAACCATAAACTGAGTCTCAATACAAATGCGAAGGAATGAAAAACTAATCTAACTACTAAGCATAACCAAAATAACTCCAACTGCGCCTCCAAGTTAATTTTCAAAAATCATGTGCAACTACTCCAGCGCTAATACCTGAAAAAGTTAGTCAACGCACGAGGTCAGAGCCCCAAGCATGAATACACACTACTCCCCTCAAATAGGGTCCGTGAACCCAGACAATAACATTATACGCAATAAATATCACAATAGAGTATTTTAATTGTGAATATAATTAAACGCAGGAAAGATAAATTACTAACTACCCCTAAAGATTCTGATAAAAATACACCAAGATCATTTTAATTCTCCCTCAGCCCCAAAGCATCAATTTAATTAAATCCACCCAAACTTATTATTGTTCTCACTTTTTATTATGGCGGTCCTCCCATGATAATCCACCAAAGTGTCACAGTTCCCCTTGTTAATAGCCAGTCGAATCCGTTTAAACTGTCGATCCCCCGTAATATGACAAGGTTCCACACATGACACGATATAAATCACCCAAGCTAACCCGTTTAAACTGTCGGTCCCTGACACATTATGTCGCCATCAATTTTAATACCCGTTTTTATCTTAGGCATTAATACTCATTTTCTCAATTTCATAATTAACAAATTACCCCACCCTTTTAATCGACGTGAGATCCTCAAAATACTCCTTAGTGCCATACCTAAGGGTCCCCAAAGTACATATACGTCATATCCTACGTTTAAGATAAATTTCCAATATTTACTCGTCCTAGTCTCATGCCTAGGCTAGCATGACGACGATAAAACATAAAAATCAGCCAACGAATTTACACTAACTAGTCCCATACCTAGCAAGCATAAATTATATCCAAGGCCTACCCACTAGTCCCATACCTAGTAAGCATCCTATAATAGAGGTGAGCAAAAATACTACCCAAAAGCCACTCGTCCCCGCGATAGCAAAAGTGAATAATAATAAATCACACAATACACAATTCATAAGAATAACATAGCACGTAATCATAAAAGTCCCAATTCAATTTAATTCAATGAATAACATCGTCGTCGTTTTCAACATAATTAATGTCGTTCAAAAATTGTCAAATTTTATTAACATGCAACAATATTCAATACGTCATAATCATTATCTTTTATATGTCATCTAATTTTTATAAGTATGAGCGCGTCCCATTAACCATATAAATAATCCCATAAAAAGTCTACATGAGAACCTACATCAAAAACCATAAAAACCCAAAAATTTAACCTACGCACCCAAGGGTTTCAAAGATTAATTCATATTAAAATTTTTCACAAAAACAGTCCCAAAATTTAGTGTCCACTTCCTCTAATTAAGTTGTTAATTGATTTTAATAAAAAATACGTGATTAAGTATTTAGGCGACACTTAAAACGCATAATACTAAAGAAAATGAATAGATTATTAATGCATGTGATTAAGATGAAGAAAATCTGAGTCGACGGTTGGATTCCTCTCGAAAAATTAGCAAATAGTCGTTCTTGAACAATCTTGATAAAATCTGGTTTAATGCTTCAAAACTTGGATTGAAAATAGCTCTCCAATGGAGTTAAGGTTTTGAGGGAGGAAGAAGATGTAAAAGAGGAGATTGTTTCTCTTAGGGTTTAGAAGAATGTGTTTTTAAAAGTCCTAAACTCGTCACTTTGCTTATATACTAAAAAGAGTTTGAGTTCTAATTAAATACAAACACTCGAAAAATTATTATGGATGATCGGCATGTCAGAATGGCTTGAAATTTTACTATGATTTAGCGAACGGCGAGACGGAGGTGCTGTGAAAAATTCAGCTCGATCGAAAGGACGAATTTCTAAAAATATTATTTTTATCCTCTTTAGCTCGGATCCTCCCCCGATTTTTATACAAAAAATTATAATTTTCAAATTTTAATCCCGATTTAAATTCCACTTAAAACCTTGTTTTTTTTTTATATAAAAACCAACATTTTTACATGCTAAAATTATATAGATTCCAATAATTTTTTTGAATTTCGAATTAATTAATTAATTAACTAATAAAAACACGGGGTGTTCCATGCTGGTCCCCCCAAAAAAATGAACTGCCAAAACCAATCTTGAGTGTTGTTCCTTATGATTGAGCTCTTGGAAGTCGATCCTTACCCATATCACACTCTGTACCGTTATTTTGCTCCTTTCTCTTGATAAAAAAGACTCTCTAACGCTCTTGTTTTCTCTGTTCATTCTGTAATTCCTCTTTCTCCTCTCTAGCTATTTTGTCATATCCATTTTTCTTCTTTTTGTTTGCATTCATTGCATATTCTTTTTTATTTTATCCATCTTTTTGAAAATGGTTTTCACTGTTAGTAAGAAGAACTTGGACGGGTTTAGGAAAACTTATTCAATTCCTTGTTGGGTTACGATCAAATGTTCCCTCATGCCCAGAAATTGCTTTGCTATTGATGGTAGCAGTTATATCTACACCCTTTCGGTAGTCCGGAGGGAATAACATTTCTCCCAAAGCAACTTTTTCTGGAGTTTTATGAATTTTTTGATGTCGTTCCCACCCAATGTGCCCCAAATACTTGGTGGATTGTAAATGGGGTTCACAAAATAAATGAATTGTATGGGACCAACATATGGATCCATGCAGTTAGATTTTATTATTCCTGGTCCCACACAACGGATGGTGTTTTATATGTGAAGGCGAGGAAGGCTGATAGGGTTTTAGTAGTTAACCTTCCTGATTCCAACAAAGGATATTGGGATCAGGAATTTATTGCCCAGAACTGGCAACATCCCCATCTCCCAGAGGGCAAACAATATCAAGGGTTCTTGTGCCCATAATGGGGAAGTGACATAGGTTGATGCTTTACTTTTATGCTTTTTTGAATTTTTGCTTAATTGCCCGATTGTGATTATATTTCCTCATTTTTTCTGATTAGCTCGATCGAAGAAGAAGGAACCTTATCTCCCTCTCACATTAACAAGGAGGAACTGCTCAAGGTCTGGAAGTTGAGGAGGCCCTGAAGGTTCAGGGTGGTGATCATCCTCGTTCGACCTCTTTTCTTCTTGAGTATAAAAATTCCACTGGTAATTTTACAGCTAGTCCAGTATACACCATTCACGATCTTCCACTTTCTTCAACAAGTGAGGAATATTCTACATCATCTTCCTTTGAACCTTTGAACGTTGAGTCCATTACTGCCGAGGAAGAAGATTCAATGTCCCTTAGGAAAAGAATTTTTCTGATTGATGATGATGATATCGGTGCCTCCTCCTCCAAGTCCAAGTCTTCGAAGAGGACTGAGCAAGAAGGCCCTTCGATCACTGACTCAGACTTAATAGTTCGAGAGAAGAACAAGGACAAAGCCCTTATACCCCTACAACATTCCAAGAAAGGTGATTCCCCCACATATGTGAGGACCTCATAGGTGACGTCAGTGGATAAGAATCCTTCATTGGCCTATGGTTTGTTGAAGGGAGTTATGCTTCCATTAATCGTAGGTCAAACCACTATTTTATAAGCAACTTTCATCCCATGCTGCTCAAGAATTATCCCTGGTAATCCAAAGATTCCTTTTTTTATGCTCTGAAGTTATTAGATACCCTTTTGTGTTCTTAATAGGTTTTTTGCTTGCTGGTTTATAGTTTGTGGAAGATTTTGTCTCCATCTTGGAAAGTCGCTTTAATTAGTAAAAAATAAATGACGATTTAATGGTGGCTTTGCAAAAATCCTAGGAGGCCCTTGCTTTTGCCAAGAGGGCTTATGATAAATAAAGAAAATCCACCAATGATGCCTTGCGCACACTGAAGGGCAATCCCGATCAGTTGAAGGTCGACAACGACCAGTTGAAGGTTGAGCGTTATCCCTTGAAGAAAGAATATGGAGACCTTTCCTCGGTTAAGGAGGTCAGTTATGACAAGGGCTACACTAAGGCCTTTGAGGATGCTAAGTGCTAGTTGGTATTCATCAGAAAATCCATTTTCAAGAAGGGATGAGATGCTGCTTTGGTAAGGACAAATGTCCTAGCTAATTCCGAATTCTTTGGCGAGCATCACCCTTGTTCTCTACCAAAGGTTGATAAAGAGGCCACCAAAGATGCCCCAACCGACTAGACCACTGATGCAGCTACCAAGGGAAAGGCCCCAGAGACCCAGGAGCAGATGAAGAGCAAGGAAACTTAGTTAGAAATGATTAATTTATATGCTCTTGTACTTTACCCCTTGGTTTCTGTTTGTAAGGGCTTTTCCCATTTTGAGTTTTATTGATGAAAGGCGTTTGTGAATTTCAATTTCTTCTTAATTTTTTTTTAAATGTTCCCCCTTTGTTCTTACTTTCTGTGATATACAAATGTTGTTGAGGACATTCCTTATTTTGCTGGAAACCTTAACGTCTTCCTTGTTTGGGATGTAAGTGCCCAAGCTTGTGTCGAGCTGTCGTCTCTGTTCGCAAGGGCCTGAAAAAGGTGACTGGTGCCTAAAAATATCAATCTGACTTAGTGGCCAAGTTAAAAGATGACATGAAAGACTTAAGGGATGTAAGCACCCTCGTGGAGGAGGAGGTGAATTCCTTGAAGGCCCGATTAGCTGGAGCAAAGGATATTGGAGACATTGGGGCCTTTTTCCAAGATTTTTTTAAGAAAGAGGGACGGAACCCCCACAAATTTTATTGATGAATAAAGAAATAGCCTCTCCAGGTGTCATAGTTTGTACAACATGCCTCTACTAAATGGCTTATTCTAAAAAGCTAAACTGACTTAAGCATAAATTAGGATCTTTATAATGAAGATCCTTTACAAGAATAAAAGAACAAATTGAACAAATTAAAGATAATTTAAATCCTGAAGTGAAAAAAATTAAACCCCATATACACTTAGACATGCTTGAAATTAGGAAGACCCCATGAATCCACTTTTATCAATCCCTTTAATTATTTTGGAAAGTCCCTTATGTTATGGGAGAAAACATATTCTGAATACTTGCTACCTCTTTTAGCTAAGAAATCAGCCACTTGATTTGCTTCCCTATGAGTATGGATTAGAGTGTACTTGAGATTCTTTAAGAGATTATTGATGAGATTAATTGTCCAAGATATTTTCCAAGGAATTCTAGCCTTTCCTTGAAGAATATCTATAAGAACTTTAGAATCACTCTCTAGTATAATTTCATACTACTTCAAATCCTTGAAAAACTCCACTCCACTCCACTCTTCAATGCTAATGCCTATGCTTCCATGTTAGAAACTTTCCCAATAGGAGCACTAAAAGCCCACACTATATCACCATTTTGGTTTTTAAGAATGCCTCCTACTCCACCATGTCCCGGATTCCCAAGAGCACTACCATCTGTATTCAGTTTTAAGATACCTGTAGGGGGTCAGTCATTTAATCTGCAGTCTTGAATGAGAATGTTGAGAAGCTTTCTTTGGGCTATCAAGCTTCTTTAGATGAATAACCTGATACAAAATAGAGTTAGATTTTGGAGAACCATTGTCATACCCGCCTTTATTCCAATACAGCCATAAGCACCAACAGGTGAGAACTGGGATTAGATTATTAATCATTGGATCAGACTTAATACCATGAGACCACCATTGAAAAAGTAAACTTCTAAATCATCCTACAGAAATCTTGACTCCATATTCTTGAGATAATTATCCCCATACTCTAGTATCTACCTCTCCATGCACACAGATATGATCTAAATTTTCTTCTGATGAACTAATACAACAGTTACACTTTGACGGACCCCTAACTCCAATAGATCTAATCTTATCATTTGTAGAGAGAAGGTTATTTAATAGTTTCCAAAAAATACTGAGACTTTTAATTGGATAATGGTATGCCAAATAAACTTAGAACTGAGTTGGGAAGTGAATTTAGGCCTACAAATCTCCCAAGATGATTGAAATTGAAAAGCACCTGTTGGATTTGGTTTCTAGACCAGTCTATCAGGTTGATCATACCAGATCTTATTGAACCTACTTATATTAACAGCTACATCAGTTGGAAATTTAATATCCAGCAAGGACCCATCCCAAGCCTGATTTGGACCCCTGAAACTGTTTATAGGCAGATCTGCTACTGATTCAAGGTTTTTGCATTCTTCTAACCCCCAGTCATCCTTGAATATGCATATGTCTCCTTTTCTAAGAAGCCATAACATGTTTTCTTCTGCAACCTCTCTCACTGAACACAATCTATTCCATATATGAGCTCCATTTCTCCTTGGAGCTATTGATGGATGAAGAGTCCTACACTAGGCTGCATGCATATACTTAGACCAAATTAACTCTTTGGATCTAAATATCCGCCATAATTTCATACTCAATGAGTTGATAATGTTCTGAAGGTCTCTGATCTCAAACCTCCTTGTTTAACTGGTTTAAAAATTATTTCCCACTTGCATGAATGATGCCTATCCTCTCCAAAGCAAATCCCCATAAGAAATTTTCTATAGCCCTGTTCGGTCTATTTATTATTGCCTTAGGAGGAGATAATGCTGAGAGGAGGTATAGATTTATTGATACAATCACTGATTTTATAAGCACTAATTTGCCCCCTGTAGAGAAACACTTGGCCTTCCATCCGACTAATTCATTTCTCACCTTATACACCATATTTTCAAAGTAGCATATCCTCTTTCTCCCACTATACAATAGGCAACCTAGGTAAGTCAAAGGGCCTTTTTTTTATTTGCATTTGAGTAATCAACTTCAAATTTGAAACTGCTTGAGGCTTGATATAACTATAGAGCTTTTTTACTTTTGACCAATTGTCCAAAGCCCTGCTCATAAAGAATCATGACATCCATAATCTTCTTAATTTCTCTCTTCATACCTGAACTAAAAATGATCAGGTCATCTGCAAATGACTAATGATTAAATTTGGGACATGAAATTGGAATTATAAAACCAACATACCCACTACTTTGAATAAGATTATGCAAGTTTCTTAAAAGCACATAAGCCATAATAACAAGAAGAGATGGGGATAAGGGGTCCCCTTGTCTTATACCCCTTGCGGCATGAAAGAATCCCACATTTTTCCCATTAACCATAATGGTTACCCAACTGCATGATATTAACCTCCAAACTAAATCTAACCATTGTTTATAAAGCCCATCTTCCTCATTACTTTGATCAGGAACACCCAATTAACTCTGTCATAGGCCTTTGACATGTTCAATTTCATAATGATGTTACCCCCCACATTCTTTGTATTAATTCTTAACATACATTCTTGGGCTAATAAAACGTTTTTAGTTATGGATCTCCCATTTAAAAAAAGCCTGATTGCAATGGAGAAATTACTTATGGAAGAAAATTGGAGACTCATTTAGAATCCTTGAGAATATCTTATTAAGGAAGTTTTGCATACTGATAGGCCTAAAATCATTAAATAATTGAGGGTTATCCTTTTTGGAACCAAAGCAATTCTAGTTGTTGTACATATCTTTGGGACACAATTACCTGCAAAGAAAGAATGAATTGCCTTGAATAAGTCTTCTTATACTTTTCCCCAAAAGAATGTGAAGAATTTTCCATCAAAACCATCAACTCATGGATAACTATTATAATTCATTCCCTTAACTGCATTTTCTAGTTCTTCCATTGCCACTGAACTAGAAAAGAGTTCATATCCTCTGTGATTTGATGCTGAATTGCTTCAAATAATTGCTCATGTCCATCGATATTTAAGTCTCATTCTTGGGAAAATTGCTTTGTAAAAAAATTAATAGCTTCTTCTTTAATTTCGGTTGTGGAATCAACCCTATTGCCATAATTATTTCTAATTCTTTGAATATTTAATCTCTTCTTCTTGCCTCTCACAATACTGTGGAAGTATGCTGAATTTTTGTCACCCTCTTCTACCCATTTTTTATTTGCTTTTTGACTTCAGAAATCTGTCTCAACTTTAAGCCTTTGGTTATACAAAGTTGTTTCTCTATGTAAATCCTCTCTATTATCCTCTGATGGCAACTGTTCATATGATACCTCAACAATGAGTAAGTCATCTTTAGCATTTCTAGCTTTTTGAAAGATATCTCTAAATGTTAATTTACTCCAAACACTAAGTTTCTTTTTAATGGCCTTAAGCTTAAGAGAAATTACTGTAATAGGATTTGAACATATCTCATGGTTCCACGTATTCTTAACTATTTCACCACATTCTTCTTTGCTAGTCCAAAAGTGGAGGAATTTAAAACTTCTTATAGTAACATTGGACTGAGATTATCCTCTAAGAAGTAAAGGAGAATGATCAGACATACTTTTGTTTAAATGAGAAACCATCCACTTGTAATTCAGATCCATGCAGGCTTGATTCATCGTTACTCTATCCAATCTCCACCATATACTATGCTCCACATCCCTTTTATTGTGGCAAGTATACTTTGACCCCTGATAACCCACATCAATAAGCCAATTCAATTCGATACACTTAACAAACTCATACATGGCTCCTATATTAACTTCATTACCACCTTCTTTTTCATTCATGGAAGCCATTATATTGAAGTCATCACCGACCATCCATGGGGAATTTGTGTTGCAAACATTGAGATAATCCCATAATTACCTTCTATCAATTCCATTACAGCTTGCATAAACCATACTACACTGAACTGATCTGTCATCTAGAGAGATTTTAATAGTGATACATTGATTCATGTCAGAAACAAGATCCCATTTAACCTCCTCCTTAAAGAAACACCATATTTTGCTATTGAGGTTTGATACATAGGAACCAAAACCTAATTCTAGCAGAAAGACTCAATTTTACTAGCCTCTTGCTTTGGCTCAAGCACTACTATCATTTGGGGACTGTGAATCTTCTTTAATCTTTAAAGTCTCCTTATAGCGCCTTTCTTTGATATACCTCTTATATTCCAAATCAAAGCACCGGTCATTTAGACTTGCTAAAAGATAAAGGATTATAGTTGGACCTTAATATTCTAATAGAGCCATATGAGATGTCTTTGCTTCTACCTCCTCTGGCAGCCTTTTTCTTCCTTGAGACAAGTGTGAAACCATCTTCAGGATCAACATCCTTTGAAATAATTGGAACTATAATTTCTAGGCTCTGAGTGCAGTAGTCTGGCTCATGTATTTTTCCATATTTAACCTCCTGTAATGGACCTTCAATTTGACATCCCATTGGAGGGATAGTTACAACTTGATCCGTATTAATGATACCCTCATTTAATCGATGATTAATTTCTATATCTTTAACCATAGATATAATCTCCATTTGAGGTTGGGGTTCCCTACTATTATCCATATGCTGCTCATGGTCCTGCCTTTCCTGCACTTGTGCTATCATTTTTGTGGTCTCCTCCACTTATTTTTCCTTTTCTATAATGTATTGAGTCTTTGTTGCTTCTTCCTGTTGAAATATTAATCTTTTTTCCATGAATGTGGTTATTAACATTTTCTTTTCCACTTTTTTGTGCTTCTCACTTCTGATTTCTCTTTCTTCCAGGTCTGAAGTTTTCTTATCCACCTCTATAGTGTAATTTTTTTTTGAACCCATGTTTTTGTCGCCTCTTTTGCCTGCTTCACTCCTGTAGCTTGTATATTTGGATTTGTTTCTTCTGTCTTCTTTAAATAACAATTACCTTGTAAATGGCCTTTCTTCTCCCAATGAAGACAAAATGGGGGGAGGCCTTTATACACAATTAGTTGCCAGAAACCTGTTCTTTTATCTTTATTACCAATCCATACTGTTGATGGTAATATGTTCTTTAAATCAACTCCTTGCTTGACTTGGTCTTGCTAATGAGTCTGTTAAATTATTAATTTTGAGAGGAGAGCCTACCACCTAGGCTATTGAGAACAAAGCATTTTTGTTGTATAAGTGGATAGGCAGAAGGGGTAAAAGAATCCAAGATGGGACTCTCGATAATTCTTTGTTAGGGTGAAAGTCAATATCCCATTTAAAGGTTCTCATGGGATAACTGTGAATATACCATATATCTTTCAACCTGATTCTATGGTAATATTCTTCATGATATAATCTAATCAGTACATGCTTTTGTTCTATTAGACCAATATGAGAGGAGGCTTTTAAATGGAGTGAGGAGAAGAACTTACGAATATCATCAATTGTTGGTCTTCAATGAGAGAGTTTCCCTACAATAGTATGTTTAAATTGTGTTTCCATTTCTTGCCACTTGACATCTTTATATATGATTGATGGTTCCCCTTTATAAGAGGTGACTTCCTATAGATCAAAACTTATTTCCGCTTTTAAGCCAAGAACTTGAGCAAATGATCGTGGGTTGTGTTGTAATGAGTCTTTGGATGTAGGATTCAGGTTGTGTTTAGGTATTTCCTTATTGGCTAGGAGGGTTGGTGATGAAGAAGATAATCCTACCCCCATAAGGGAGGGAGGGCGACCATGCAAACCCTAGATATGGCTTACGTGGAGAGAGAGAGAGAGAGGTATTTCTTATACACAAAAAAATAAGTTCTCTCCAAGTTGAGAATGATGATCTTAAGAAGAAGCTCGCCGGAGCAGAGGATAGTAGTTAAAGAGATCATGCCATAACAATGGGCCTTAGCTGTGGCATTGTTAAGCTGCGCTATCTTTTCAGAATGGGTCACCGAGTAGCGTGGTCTACTGGTTATGAGGAAGGTTGGGTGGATGCCCTATTAGGTTACATAAGGCGAAGAGTGTATCTTATAGACATGGTTGGATGAATGCTTTAGGGGTGTTGAAGGTTCCTAATGATTCTCAACTTGGGTATATGTACCAAGTTGATTGCTCGACTTACCCACATCCTCCCTTTGGCAGCGAGGAAAGCTAGGCTCCTTTAGATGTTATCCCTATTCAAAAAGCCAAGACCTATTTGTCCTTCAATGAGAACGATGATGAGTTCCAACCAAATCTTAATGACATCCGACGAAGAGCCATTGCCACTGTTCTTGCCAGGCGATCATAATATTATGTCGTCTAGACCTCTGCTTCACTTTTGCTATTCTAAATGACGTCTTTGTAACCTATGACTTTTTATAACAAGTTATTTATCTCACATTATCCTTTCTCATTTTCCCATTACATTATGCCGAGCATGTGTTTTATTGTCTTATCTTACCTTTAAGGTTATGTCTTCACACTACCTTAGGACTAGAATAGACTATCATAAAAATGCACCTGTTTTGAGGGTTATCCACCAGTTCAGTAAGTTATCCGACCAAATTAGGGTTCGTTCAATGCCTAGGGATCCCCCGTAGGCCTTTTAGTTGCCTGGAGAATTTATGAGGTCTTTGTATTTTTCATGACAAAGTCCTGGAGACCTTAGATTTAATTGTTGTTAACCACTTTGCAATTGTAATTATGCTAAGGTAATTTTGATCGACACTTCGATCGTTAATTTAAAATGTAATCCTTCCATTAAACTCTAGGTACCTACCTGCCCTCTATTGTTTCTAAAAGATAGGGACCTACAGATCTTATCTGATCATCTTGAATGGTCCCTTCCAGTTAGGCCCCAACTTACAGTCTAAAGATTTTTTAGCGTTGCCAAGGACTTTCGGAGGACATAATCGTCGATATGGAATTTCCTCAGATTTGTGCTTTTGTTGTATTGCTTGGCTATTTATTATTAATAGGAGGCAAGTTTTATCATAGCCTGTTCTCTTTTCTCTTTTGCTAGGTTAAGTTCAGTGCTCTTAGTTTCGTTGTTCAAACCTTGCTTGACCATGGTGGACCTCATGGTCGGCAAACCAGATTCCAGGGGGATTACGGCTTTCACTCCATAAGTTAGAGTGAAGGGCGCTTCCCTAATGGGCCTTTTAGGTGTAGTACAATATGCCCAGAGAACATAGGGAAGCTCATCCATCCAATATCCTTTTGCTCTTTCCAACGTCTTCTTTAAGCTTTCAAGTATTATTTTATTGGAAGCCTCTGCTTGGCCATTGCTTTTGAAGTAGGTCACATAATTAAAATGGTGTTTGATTTCACGGTTATCACAGAAACCTTGGAAAGGTACGCTTTCAAGCTGTGTGCCATTATCTGTGATGATTGTCCTGGGTATCTCAAAGCGTGTTATGATATTCCTCCAAATGAATCTAATCATATGAGTGTCTCTGACATTTTCCAGTGACTCTGCTTCAATTCACTTTATGAAATAATCTATGCCAACCAGTAGGTACTTGTAATTCCCTGGAGCAGTTGGAGTGGCCTTACAATATCTAATCTATGCCAACCAGTAGGTACTTGTAATTCCCTGGAGCAGTTGGAGTGGCCTTACAATATCTAGCCCCCATTGGGCAAACAACCACGGACTAGTTAGTGACTTTAAGTCGCTAGCTAATTTGTGAAGCATGGGGGAAAACTTTTGGAATTTTTTGCACTTTTAGACATAAGTGCTTGCGTCTTTCTTCATATATAGCCACCAATTGCCTTCTTTAATTTCTCTAAAATCAAGAGATCTTCCTCCCATATGGCTCCGATAAATCTCATCATATAGTTCATAGAGAATTTGGTCATTATCTTTTGGATGCATGCATTGGAGGTAAGGGCTCGTAAATGATCTTCTGTAAATTTTTCCTCCAGGTCCGAGGTAACAGCGTGCAACTTTTACTCTGACTTGATGAGGTTGCTTTTTATCACTCGACACGGTATCATTCTGCATATAAGTAATTATCGGATTTATCCAGTTCAGACCCTTTTTCATGGCGAGAACGTGCTCGAAGACCACCGTCTTCATAATGTTGGATTTTCTAAGGAATTTCCCTTCAATTGTTCTCCTTAGATTTGAGTCCACTGCTAAACTTGGGACTGCTAAGGCATCAACGTGGCTGTTATGCCCCCGGAGAACTACTGAATGTGGACTTCCTCAAATTTTGATATCAAATCGCTAGCCACCTATAGGTATGTTGCCATCCTGTCATTTTTAGCGTCAAAGTTTCCAAAAACTTGGTTAGACACCAGTATTGAGTCGCAACACACTCAAGGTGATTTCCCCCTAGCAAGTGACCCTTACGTATTCCAGCTATAAGGGATTCATACTCAACTTCATTGTTGGATGCTTCAATGCCCAGCCTGATTCCTTGCTCGATCACGACATTCTCCTATGTGATGAGAATAATTTCTACTCCATCCCCTTTAGAGGCGCCATCCATGTACAATATCCATTTCCTGAACTGATTAAGCTCTCGATCTTTCAATTGTACGACAACTTGTTATTCTCTAAGTGCTTCTTCTCCCATAAATTATGGTACAAAATCAACCAAAACTTATCGCTTAATCGTTGTTCTTTGTTAATCGTGTATATCGAACCTCCCGAGTTCGACTAACCACTTGGACACGCGTTTCGATAGGTCAGCCTTGTGAATAACAACTTTAAGAGGGAAGGATGTGATGACTATGATAGAATGGGCCTCAAAGTAGTGTTTTAGCTTTCGGGATGTGATGACCAAAGAGTAGGACAGCTTTTCCAGTGGGAGGTAGCGCTGCTCGGCGTCCAGAAGCATCTTACCACTAAACCAAAATTTACGGATAGTCACGGCAGCCTAGTCATGATATTGGTTTGTGACTAGCTGGTCACGACCCAAAGCTGTGACTAAAGAAAAAAAATACGTGACCAATTCCATGTCCATATAATGCCGTGACACTAACTAGAGCTGGTCACGACCATTAGTCGTGACCATGGTGGGTCACGACCATAATCCTTGACCAAGGTTTGACCATCACAGTGACAAAATTATGCCAAATTCCGCTCAAACTATAGTCATAGATTATGGTCGTGACCATATCCATGACCAATGCCAAAATTCCCTAGAAAGGGGTCACGACTTTGGGTTGCGACCATTTTGAATTGGTTATGCCTCTTGACTAAACGCTTGGGACCGTCACCAGTCCTATTATAATAGGATGTTCATAGATGATGATGTGGAAAAAAAGGGTCATGGCTAGTTGTTACAACCCAAAACCATAGCTTAAGATTGCTAGGCAGAGGTAGAGAGGGTCCTCTGGACCTGGAATGGCCAATAGAGATGGGTTGCTTAGGTAAGACTTAATTTCTTCAAGGGCTTTTGAACATCCGTTATTTTAGGTGAGGCCTTTCTCCTTCTTCAGTAGTTGAAAGAATGGCCTGTAATGCTCAGATGACTTAGAGATGAAACGGTTCAAAGCTTCCAGCATCTCAGTTTGCTTTTGAATGTCTCATAATGTGACGACTGGACGTTATTGATCGCAACTATCTTTTCAGGGTTGGCTTTAATCCCCCTTTTGTTGACCAGGTAGCTGAGGAACTTTTCGGACTAGATCCCAAAGGAGCATTTGCTCGCATTGAGCTTCATTTGGTAATGCATGAGGATTCTAAAAGTTTTTGCTAAGTCCTCAAGACGATCGTCTTTGCGCCTACTTTAGACGAGCATATCGCCAATGTACACTTCCATTGTCTCTCTTATTTGTTCCTTAAACATCTTAGTAACCAATCTCTGGTATGTGTCTCCTGAATTCTTGAGGCTAAAAGCCATGCCATTATAACAATACAAGCCCAAATAAGTGATAAATGAGGTCTTATATTGGTCGGGGCCGAATAGTGGGATCTGGTGGTATCCTGAAAAAGCATCCAAGAAGATCATTCCCTTCTGGGCTTTTGTGGTGTCGACCAATTGATCTATTTTTGGCAGATGGAAATTTTCTTTGGAATGAGCTTTATTGAGGTCAGTGAAGTCCACACATACTCTTCAGTCGTCGTTGCTCTTTCGGACCACCACCGGGTTTGAGAGACATTTTAGGAGTTGAACTTCCTTGATGCACCTTGCCTCTAGAATTTTTTGAACATTGGTTACAGTGGATGGTCAATTTTTAACTTGTATTGAAGTTTTTTTTTTAATTTTTGGTGGAGGTTTTCAATTTTAATTTTTGGAGATTTTTTTTACATTAAAGGTTTTTAAACTCCAAATTTTTACAGTGGGGTTTTTAAAATTTTAATTTTTGGGTTTACAGTTGAAATGGGTTTGCAATGTTTTTAATTCTAAATTCCAATTTTTTATGGAATGTTTTCTAAACTTTTTATTATTTTTCATTTTTTTCCTATAATTTTTGGAATTTATAATTTTCCTGTCAATATAGATAAATATTTATTTGTCATTTCCAAGTTTATTTTTGCATTTTCCTATATATATATATATATATATATATTATGTTTCAATGTTTTCTTATAATTTTTAGTATTTATAATATTTTTTTTATCAAAACTTATAAATATTTTTTGTTAGGTTTAGATTTTTTAAAAGTTTTTTGTATTTTCCTTTTCATAATATTTTTTTTTATTTTTCGATGTTTACCTATAAATTTTAAAATTAATATATTTTTTTCATCATAAATTATATTAGTTTTTATCATTTTGAGATTTTGAGATTTTTTATTTTCATATTTCTAATATATATTTTTATTATTTTCCATATTTTTTAAAATTTTATTCTTAAATTTTTGTATTTTTTTAAATATGTATTCGTAATTTCCAAAGGCTTTAATTCTTTTTTAAAAGTTTTTCCAGATTTTAAAAATAGTTTTTTAGTATTTTCGTAATTTTTTTATATGTTTTTGCTGTAATGCTTGTAATGTTTTTTTTTTAAATCTGTTAGAACAAAGATACCCTCAAGTGCCCTCATGTGCACGACACATGACCACTTTTCCATCCGGAAAGTTAACGATGTCAACGGTAAGGGGTTATTTAAAGTCGTTTCAAAAGTTAAGTGGTTAAGTATAGAAAATAATAGTTCGGGTAGTGAAGTGAAAGGGGAATACAGTTCAGGGGATAGGTGTAATTAACCCATTTAATAAATATGAGACTACTCGCTATGATATTGCACGTTATATTTTTTTATCAAGAATAATATGAGTTCTATATATGAACCCCCATTTAATTCCCTAAATGATGTTGTGGCCATCCCGGGGTTTCAGATTCCCACCGGCGTGCGCACAAAGTTCGCCCTTTTCGGGGCGCTCGGTTGTCATCATTGTAGGAAAAAATGTAAAGAGATGAAGTCGTCATCCCATTTTGCTCAAAATAGGCAAAATAATGTCGCCGGCTCGAGAGAACGATATCAAGGCCAATACTGATGGTTGCGAAACCAAGTAGTTCGACGGTTTGGAGACTAAGCTACGGAATGGGAAGGTGTTAGGCACCCATCCTGCCGTTTCAGTTTCTTATGGGCAAATGTTAATCTTTTTCTTTTAGACTCCGTGAAGCGATGTGTATAATATAGGTGGAGAATGGAATCATTCAACTCACGTCTAGGAAAAGGACGGGGTGAATTCATCCTTGGGAATGTTCCCGAAAATAATAATTCAAAATATAATATGAATGTTTGCCAAATCACAAGTTGCTATGAAGAGAGAATGTGTGTATTGGACGAAACACAAGCATGTAACAATATGAGATTCATACAGAATATATATATATATATATATATAGGGAGAGGTTCAGAAATGAACATAAAAGATGAACATTTTAATGAACCTTAACAAAAAAACTTAACACCCAATCAATTTTAATTCCTATGTTGTAATTGGTCCGCACCAGCGGCAATGAACATGCGTGTGACACGCGTCAGCGGCAATGGACACGCGTGTATGAAAAAAGATGTGTGTCACACGCGTATCCGTTGCTGCTGGCGCGGACCAATTATAACATAAGAATTAAAATTGTTAGGTGTTTTTTGTTAAGGTTCATTAAAATATTCATCTTTTATGTTCGCTTTTAAACCTCTCCATATGTATATATATATACACACACACACACACACACACACATAAGATATGAAAGAAATATATAAACAAGAATTGGGGAGGACTCGAATCTCGGGCTTGGCCCAAGATGCCTACGTAGTCCAAGGGGAATCAAAGTCTACGTTGTTCAAAGATAGCATCGGGTGGGGTTCAATCCATAAATACAAACGAGTGATTTCTCTTATGTGTGTGTGTAGAGAAAATGTGCTTTGAAGAGTGAGAGTGTGAAATGAAAATCCTTCTTTTGGAATTTATGGATAAACCTTCATTTTCTTCTTTTTGAATTTTTTAGGAAAATAGATTATGTGTAATTACTACTAATAAAAAGTAGAGATTTAGTGGATGTGATGTAATGAAACAAAAATACTAAAGTAGAAATAAAGTAAATAACACGAAAATGGAAGAGTTAGAAAAAGGGATGGAGAATTTGACCTCCTTATGATGTTGACCTTGAGATGTAGATATGCTGATCTTGAAATAGTATGAAAGAGGTATGGAGAGGGGGGGGGGAGGTGAATCATAAAGTGAGGTAAGAAAGTGACGGAAGGGAATGTGGGGAAATCGTTTTTTTAGTAAAAGGGAATAACTTTGAATTCGAGAGAATGTTCTGTGACTTGTTGAGGGGGGTGTTCAGTGTCTGCCCTTAAGGTGAGGTCATAGCCTCTATTTATAGGGCCAAGGGGGGTGCTGATTTGAAGGGGTCTTGGCCTACCTATCGGCATAGCATCTCAGGAACACTGTCGATAGGTAGTGTCCTTGAGTGCCTATTGGCAGTCTGGAACAGGTTTTTCGGAAAGACATGCATAAAATGCAAATCAAAAGTCCGAATTGTGCATGTGATGAACCATTAGAAAGGGAATTCAGAGACCCGTAAAAATCTATTGAACCACTCCCAGGTCCTTGAGTTGACCGAATTCAAACGGGGATTGGAAGCGCCTGATGGTCTTCAGAGGGGAGGTTTTTAGAGGAAAATTGATCGTTCATCCGAACCGTTAAGACGATTCGTGCATAAGATGGACTGTCAAAAAAGGAATTCAATTCCTTTCACATTTTCATTCAGCTTCGTTCGGTTCGGAGAGTTGACCAAGGTCAAATGGGGCCCAAAAGCATTCGATGACCCTTTGAAGTAAAACGGGTCATTCGTTCGAACCATAAGGTAGATTCGCGCATGAGATGGATCATTGGAAAGGGGATTCAGAGCCCTTAAGAGATTAATTGAGTTTTTCTCAAGTTGGAGAGTTTACCGGAGTCAAACGGGGTCTAGGAGAACACGGTGGCATCTAAATCATTTTTTAGGGTAAAACGGACCATTCATGTGGACCGTGAGTTCGATTCGGGCATGGGACGGACCTTTGGAAAGGTAATTCAAAGCCATTAGAAGATTCACTGAGATTTCAATTGAGTGGGAGAGTTAACCAAAGTTAAATGGGGACTGGGAGCACCCGATGGCCTCGAGATCAGTACTCGGTGTATGAATTATGATTTGTGATGAATGAGTGAGTGTTAGGGACCTAAGGACATTGGGGAGGAGGATTTTAGGTCAATTATATGGACCTAGAGGATAAGGATGACCGATTTAGCGGGTCGAGATCAATTCTATAGACCTAGAGGATGGGAATGACCGATTTAGCGGGTCGAGGTTAGTTTTATAGACTTAAAGTTGGGCGACCAATTATGCTTGTCGAGGTCAATTCTAAGGAATTAAAGTTGAAACAACCAATTCTGTGGGCCGATGTTAATTCTTAGGACCTTGAGTTTGAAAAACCAATTCAACTGGCTGAGGTCAATTTTGAGGTGTTTGAGCTGTGACGATCAGTTCTACGAGCCAAGGTCAATTCTGAGGACCTAAAGTTATGACGACTGATTCTGTGGGCCGAGGTCAATTTCGAGGACTTGAGTTATGGCGATCGATTATGCGGGACAAGATTAATTTTGAGGACTAAAGTTAAGCTGACCGATTCTGCGGGCTGAGGTTGATTTTGAGGATTTAAAGTTGTAACGACCGATTCTGTGGGCCGAGGTAAATTCCGAGGACCTAAAGTTATGATGATTGATTATGTGAGCCAAGGTCAATTCTAAGGACCTAAAGTTATGATGACCGATTCTGCGAGCCGAGGTCAATTCTAAGGACCTTGAGTTCTAACGATCGATTCTACGGGCCGAGGTCAATTCTAACCTCAGAACCTTGAGTTATGATGACCAATTCGGCGGGTTGACGTCAATTCTGAGGACCTTGAGTTGTGACGATCGATTTTGCAGATCGAGGTCAATTCTAAGGACCTTGAGTTATGATGACCAGTTTCACGATCCGAGGTCAATTCTGAGGACCTAAAGTTATGGTATTGGGGGATAGCTCCACTAGGGAAAGAGTAAATGGTTTTGTGTGCCGGTGTACTTTGGGTTCCGCTAGTGAATGTGTAGGTTTGTGGTTCCTTATGGGGAATTTCATCATTCATTTCGTTAGGGAATATGTTAATAATAAGAGTGAAAGGGTAATCATGTTGGGGATTTTAAGAGTTGTAAAGGGGTTTGGTGCTCCAAAAATGATATTTTTGGGAGAAAATAAGGTTATATATTATTCAAGAATTTCTAGGAGTTTTTTGCTTCTGGGTGGATACTGACTCTTTGTTGGGGATGTAGGTGACCTTATACCCTTGGAGTCTTCCTTCGAGGGCTGCTTAAGTAACAAGCATGTAGGTGTAGATAAGTTGGTTGCTGACGCATGAATTTGGGTACGTCTTGTACTTGGAGGAGAGGGTTGTGCGAAAGATGATGCGATATCCATTTTTGGTTCTTTCCTTCGAGATTTTCTTGCAAATTCATTGCTTTGACTTGAGGAGATTGGCGTTGACCATGTTATATGCTTAATTTAGGGGTTTTGTATCTGGAGAGATACTCAAAAAGGGAAAAAAAAGATGTATTTTTTTTGTTTGGTTATCTTCGTTTAGTGACTTTTTCTACATGCACTTTAATTTTGCTGATGAGGTTTTATTTTGTGAAAAAGTAGGAATTTTTTTTTTGAAATTTTTGTGTAGAGGAAGGCCTTAGAGTCTTAGTCACTAGAAGCTTCCATTTGAAGGGACTTATATTAGGAAAAATGTATTTTTAGAAATTGATCTTGGACAAAAGATGAAAAAGGAATATTTCTACAAAAGGGGGGGTTACTGATCAATATACCCATTGTCTTGCCTATTGACATGATGTCCAAGTCAAATCACTCCTTGACTTTGATTACATTTCTGCATACTTATGGTACTCTGTAAGGCAGAGAGTTAAGTGGAATTTTGGATGGTTTATTTTTTTTACAAGGGTTTTTGGGTATAAAAGGAGAGTTAGGGGATGTGTTCTTTTCACCACCAACCTTATTTCTTTTTGTGTATTCCTTCTCTTAAAAATGGCTCTTCCAATGTATGAAAAATCTCTTCTTACCTCGAAGGTTTAGAGGCCATGTGTCTCTATAACATTGACTGCGACACTTTTAGCTCGCGTCAGGTTTCTTTATGGCATAGTCGGGCTACAGACTAGAATTTGCTGGTAGCAGTGGTACAATTCTGGTACCCCGAGGATCATGTCTTTTGATTTATCCTGGATGAGGCCTATCTTACCTATAAGGAATTTCAGTAATGTTGGAGGTTAGGCCTAGTGTTGTGGCGACTACTCCTGATTTGTCCCGTTATCCTCAGCTTTCTTTGGTTAAGTTATTCCATATTTCCCCTTCTGTGGCTCGATCGTTAGTTCATAGACGGACTATTTATCTTCTGGTGTCTATGCACTCAGTGCGTCAGAGGGACTTTCCTCATGCTAGATTTATCAAAACTATTTCTTTAGGCGTGAGTGCGAGGCAGTTATTGGTGACAGGAGACTTGACGGTTGATCCCCAAGTGGCCATGATAGTGGCATGGATGTCTTATGATTGTAGTCATACGGAGGTGGTGCTAGTGGAGACCTTGAATGGTCTCGATGCTTGAAAAGAGGGTCGTTCCAATTTTTTGAGGGGGAGCCCAATAATGTTGTTCATGTGGTTTGCAGAGAGGTTTTGCTTGGCAGCCCCTCCTGAGTATCTCCTATCGGGTGTGCCCAAATTCTTCGTCCGACCTTTCTTCAGTCTCGTCCCTTCGATGGATAGCTGGGTTAACTGGTTTATTGAGCACGGGTCTTGGTGCCTTTGTTGGTTGGTGCCATGATGGAAAGACTTGCAACTCATTTTTTATCTAGGAGAGTATCGATATGTGCGGTTGGTTGGCCTCCGAAAGACTTACTTTTATTTTCCTTAGAGGCTTCTATGCCAAGGTGACTGGGAATAGATAGTTCCTCCTTATATAACAAACTTCTCCCCGATGGTGGACCTGATTGAATCTTTGCGGATGATATTGGGACGCTTGTGGTAGCGCCGCCGACCGTCTACCTGCCCGTCACAATCTGTAGGAGGGGCTTGGCATATGTTTGGGGATTATCTGAAGTGGTTATGTAAGCGAGTAGTTGGGAAGATCTTGGAAGTAAAGACTAGTCAAAAGTGGCTTCTGGCTTTCAACACCATGGAGGTGGGTGTTGTGGTTTCAACCAAGCTTATCAAGGCATATCACTACATAGAACGTATATGGAGCATTAATTAGTAGTGGAAGACTTCAGGAACTCTGGGGGCTAGAAATGATGATGAGGTAGGGCCATTTAACAATTGAGGACAACATATGTATAGCTGGGGGTAACATCTGTAAAGCTGGGGAAAACTTATGTTTTGGATAATTTGTGTTGATATCTAGCATATTTATTGGGTTTTTCAGTAGAGCTGGTTATTTGGACTGGGTAGGTTATTTTGCAAGTTGGTTTTATTATTGGAAGGGGGTGGTCTGTTTGACTCCCCCGACTTATATTTAATGTAACAACTGTATTCCTTAATTTGAAATAAAAATAATTTTAACATATTTTGTGCATTTTTTTGATGAGTTTTGCTTTGAATTATCTATAACAATCGCTAAGGCATACATAATTGTTCACATAAATGATAATATGGAACGCCATTATTGGGGGTTAGAGAATATAGCATTTTGTAAAAAAGAAAGTACTGCATCCATGTGTGTTATATAAGCTGCCTACGTACCTCTGGAGGTTTTTAAAATTTGTGAGCTTCATTTAAAAAAAATATTTTAAGAGGATCAGGTCTCACATAGTTCTAGGTAGGGGGAAATGAAGTTATTTTAGAATAAAAGGGGGATGAAAAGAATCATTGCATGCCAGGAATTTGGATTAAGGGTAAAATTTCTTGAGACAGTCCAGATTGACTAGATGCGTCATCTCTTGTCCATCGAGGTTTGTGAGCATAACGGAACCGCGTGATAAAATTTTCTTCATGATACAAGGGCCGCTCTAATTAGGTTTGAACTTCCCTCTGGGGTCCTAGACAGGTTTTATAATCTCTTTGAGATACAGGTCTCCTTCTTAGACACTACGGTCCTTGACTTTCCAATTGAATGATTGTGTTATCCGACGATAGTACCCCTGTATGTGATATAGTGTCTTAAGTTTCTTTTCATCCAAAATTGAGAGTTAGTCATAGAGGATATGATCCAATCTTCCTCACTAATTTTTCTCTCGAGCATGACACGTAAGGAAGGTACTTCTAGCTCAACGGGGAGAACAACTTCCATGCTGTATATTAGAGAATATGGGGTAGACCTCGTAGGTATTCTGATAGAGGTGCGGTCGCCCTAGAAAGCATACGGGATCCGATCCTCGTAATATTTGTAACTTTTAGTCATCTTGCTAATGATGGTCTTAAGGCTTTTGATGGAAGCTTCGACGACACCATTGGTTTGGGGTCGGTAAGAAGTGGACTTGTGTCTCGTAATCCCATACTCGTTCACCAGTTCTCTGACCTCAGTTTTGAAGTATAGTCAATTATATGATACTAACTCATTGGGAACCCCATATCGGCAAATGAGGTTCTTTCTGATGAACTTGACCACTTTCTTGGCATTCAGCACTGCATATGACTGGGCTTCAACCCATTTAGTGAAGTAATCAATGGCGACTAGGATGAACTCATGACCATTTAAAGCTTTGGGAGTGACCTCCCCTATAACGTCAATGACCTAGGTGGAGAAGGTCCAGGAAGAGGTCAGGTTATATGATTCCTGAGGAGGTAAGTGTTTGAGATTACCAAATTGTTGGCATTTGATGCATCTTTGAACGTAGGCAGTGATGTCTTGAACCATAGTAGTCTAATAGTAGCCTTAATGAATGATCCTCTTGGCAAGCACGTGACCATTCATGTGAGCCCTCATTCCTCACTTTGGATCTTCTATATCATTCCTTCAATATCAAGTCCCTGTTATGGAATGAAAATGGGTTCCATCGAAGTTTCTTTTAAAAAGTGCTTTGTCCCAGATGATTTATTGGACAACTAGTTTACGAAGGGTTGCACGGTCTTTCTTATCTGTATCTCGGGGATATCTACCATGTTTGAGGAGACGCTAAATGTTAAGTAGGTTTTTTTTTGTTACAATTTTAATGTCTTAGTAGTGGGTGGGCATATCATATTTCTGAACAAGGAAATGGGACATTGTTATTCCCTCAGGCATGTCGACTATTGAAGCCAGGGTTGCAAGGGCATCGGCTAGGAAGTTCTTCAAGAGAGGAAGGTAATGGAAGGTGACATCTTCGAACTGGGACGCAAGCTCTTCTAGATGGGCATAGAAGGTTAGGATTTTCTCATCTTTGACTTTCCATTTTTAAAAGATTTACCCAACAATGAGGGAAGAGTCCCCATAAATGTTTAGGTGCTTGATACTTTTCTTACGGGAGATCTTGAGGCCTACAATGCATGCCTCATATTCGGTCATGTTGTTGGTCCAAGGGAAGTTTAGCTTGATGTATATAGGAGTGTGATAGTCATCGGGGGCAATCAGGAGTATCCCAATTCCATACCCTTTCTTGTTGGCAGCTTTGTCGAAGAACATCTACCATTTGAGATCCTCCAGAGAGGTTTAAAGAATGTCTTCATCTGGGAACTCAGAGGCCCAAACATCGATTACTTCCACGGGATAATCAATAAGGTATTTAAACATCCCCTCCCTTTCATGGCTTTATGTATGATGTACACAATGTCGAACTTAGCAAGCAGCATCAATCAGTCGCCCATTTGTCTTGACAGAGTGGGTTTCTCTAGCAAGTACTTGATTGGATCCATTCAGGATACTAGTCTGATGGGAAAGACAAGCATGTAGTGTCGTAATATTTTTGAAAGAAAGTTTAAAATGAGAAATTATATAAAGATAGAAGGGGATTTTGAAATTCTATATGAGAATATCAATTGAGTTTTTTATTATTGTTTTTTTATTTGGCAAAAGAGGAAAAAGGTAAGTTTCCAAAAATAGGGAGGTGCCGATCGACAAGCCCCTTGTCCTGCCTATCAGTAGGTCAATCCAGTCTAATCAATCAAGGCTTTGATTAGTACTCTCTTAAGCTTTTGGTAATCTGTGGAGCAGGATTCCCTCTGATTTCTACAAGTGTTGTGTCTTTTGTGAGGGTTTTCAAGTATAAAAAGGGGTAAGGGTGGAGTGTTTTCATCACACCTTCACATTCTAACTTTCTTATTCTGTGAGATGGCTCTCCCTGGTAGTGTTGAGTTTGCCAACTAACTCGAGACTTTGGAGGCGATGTGCTCCTACAACGTTGACTACGATGCTTTCAACACGTGTCGAGTCTCTTTATGGCATAATCGGCCCATAGAGTGGAACATGCTGATGGCGGCAGTACAGTTTTGGTACCCCGAAGACCATGTATTCCGCTTTGGCTTGGAAGAAGTCTGTCCGACTTATGAGGAATTTTCTTCCATGTTAGGAGTAAATCCTAGTGTGGCGATTGCTATGCCCTGTCTCCCCGAGAGTTGTTGGCTGGACTTCTCTTCATTTCGCCCTCGGCGGGTAGATCTTTGGTTACTGGAGGAATGATTTCCCTTTCGGAGGTGCTGTGATTTGTGCATTTGCAGTAGGTTGGTGATGTTGGATATGCTAGAGACATCGTTCTAGGCTTTGTTTCGAAATTGCTGCTGGATGTCATACCATCGCAATCCTGCGACGATGATACTGGCGGAGACTTTGAATGGCCTGGTTGCCTATGAGAAGGTTGTTCTGACTTTCTGAAGGGTAGCACTGTGATGCTGTTCACGTGGTTGTCTAAAAGATTCTGCCTGGTGACTCCTCCGAAATATCCTTTATCGGCTGTACCCAACTTCTTTTCGCGTTATTTTATCAGTGTTGGCCTGGATATCGAGAGTTGGGAGAACTAGTTTGTGGAGCATGGAGCTCTAAGTCTGCGCTGGTCAGTGCCTTGGTGGGGACAGTTGCTGCCTATTCTTGAGCTGGGGGAATACCCGTACGTTCGGTTGGTTGGTTTTAGATAGACCTCTTTCTATTTCCCTTAGCGGCTTCTACACCAATTTCGTTGGGAGCAGATCGTTCCACCTTAGACACTAGATTTCTTTCCGATAGAAGATCTGACAGAGCGTCTGCGCATGCAGCTTGGCTCTTTGTGGGAGAGTTGGCATCCGTCGACCCATCCTTTTCAGTCCGTTGGGAGAGTTTGGCACATCTACGGGGATTATATGAAGTGGTTATAGAAAAGAGTAGTCAGTAAGATGTTAGCAGTGGAGACTAGACGAAGGTGGATTGTCTTATCTGATACCATGGAGGGAGGTGCTGTGGTTTTCCAAGGCTGGTTCGAGCTTATCGATCTATGGAGCGTCTGCGGCACTCTATTCAGGAAGGAGAAGCTTGGGGACCCCAGGATGTAGATGATGATGGAGCGGGCTCCTCTGGTAGCTATTGGTAGGACTCTTGGAGAGTTTATTTTGTAATGGGGAATAAATTTGGGAATTTATTTGGCTTTTTAGGAATGTAGGGGGAAGGGAGTTATCCGTTCTTTTCTTATGTAATTGCACTGTAATTTCTTATTAGTGAAATAAACAAGTTTTTGATCATCCAGCTGTGCATTTTGATGAATTTTGTATTTTTGAATTATCTATACCGATCGCTAAGGCATGCATAATCCTTTTGTTCAAGTATATGTTAGAATGAACTATCGTTCTCGGAGATAATAAAATAATAGTTTTTTGTGAAAAAGAAAGGGATGTGCTCATGTAAGATATATGAGCTACCTACGTACCTCTAGGGGTTTATGAAAAGTTTTAATTTTTCTGAAAATGGTTTTTCTGTAGAGGATCAGGCCCACATAGTTCTGGGTAGAGGGAAATGAAAAGATTTTTTTTAGAATAGAAGGGAGATGAGGAGAGTCGTAGCGCGCCGAGATTTTGGACTAGGGGTAGAACTTCTTTAGACGGTTCAGGTTGACTGGACGCACCATATCTTCCCCGTCGAGGTCGGTGAGCATGGTGGCACCACCGGATAAGATCTTCTTAACAATGTATGGGCCGCTCCAATTGGGCTTGAACTTTCCTCTGGGGTCCCAGATGGGCTCTACTATTTCTTTGAAGGTTAAATTCCCCTCTCGAACACCGCAGTCCTTGACTCTCTTATTGAATGATCGCGCTAAACGGTGATGGTACCCTTGTATGTGATATAAATCTTTCAATCTCCTTTCATCTAGGAGGGTTATATCGTCAAGACGACATTGGTACCGGTCTTCTTCCCTGACCTTGCTTTCAAGCATGATGCGTAATGAGGGTATTTCCAGCTCCACGGGTAGGACTGTTTCCATACCGTATACTAAAGAGTAAGGGGTAGCCACAGTAGAGGTTCGAATTGAGGTTCGGTAGCCCCAGAGGGTGTAAGGGATTTGGTCGGCCCAATATCAACAGCTTTCGGTCATCTTACTGATGATGGCTTTGAGGTTCTTATTGGCTGCTTCGATCTCACCATTGGTCTGAGGTCGGTAGGGAGAGGATTTGTGTCTCCGAATCCCATACTCGTTGACCACTTCTGTGACTTCTGCCTCGAAGTGCAACCCTTTGTCTGACACTAGCTCATGCGGGACCCCATATTGGCAGATGATGTTCTTCCTGATGAATTTGTCCACTTTCTTGGTGTTCAGAACTGCGTATGACTCTACTTCAACCCATTTGGTGAAGTAATCAATGGAAACTAAGATAAATTCATGCTTGTTGGAAACCTTGGGTGTAACCTTCCATATGATGTCGATGCCCCAGGTGGAGAACGACCAGGGGGAAGTCATGTTATATAATTCTCGCAGAGTCAGGTGGTGAAGGTTGGAAAACTGTTAGCATTTGAGGCATCTCCGGACATAGGCGGTGCAATCCTGGACCATGGTGGTTTAGTAGTTGCCTTGTCGGATGATCTTCTTGGCAAGCATGTGACCATTTATGTGGGATTCGCATTCCCCGCTATGGATCTTTTGCATTATTTCTTCAATGTTAGCCCCTGCGATGCAGTGGAGATGGGTTCCATCGAAGTTTCTTTTGAACAGTGCTTTGTGACAGATGATGTACTGGGCGGCCAGTCTTCGGAGGGTTGCTCGATCTTTCTTATTGGAACCTTCGAGATACCTACCTTGCTTGAGGAGGTGCCAAATATCATAGTACCAGCAATTGGCTAGCTTAGGATCTTCTTTGGTGATGAGCTCAATGTGGTAGTAGTGGGTTGGTTAATCTTACTTTTGAACTAGAAAGGGGGCCATTATTATTCCATCGGGCATGTCAACCATGGAGGCCAAGGTAGCAAGGGCATTGGCTAGATTATTCTTTTCTCGAGGTAACTAGTGGAAGGTGATATCTTGGAATTGGGAAGCTAATTCTTCTAAGTGGGCATGGAAGGGTTGGAGTTTCTCGTCCTTGACTTTCCATTTTTTGAGAACTTGACCGATGATGAGGGAAGAATCCCCGTAGACATCGAGGCATTGAATACCTTTCTTGAGAGCAACTTTGAGGCCTACCATACACGCCTCGTATTCAGTCATGTTGTTGGTGCAGGTAAAATCCAATTTGATAGAGATGGGAGTGTGAGAGTCACCTGAGGCGATCAGAAGTATCCCAATGCCATATCCCTTTTTGTTGGAAGTGCTGTTAAAGAACATTTGCCATCGAAGGTTGTCTTGAGCAACGCAGAGGATGTTTTCATATGGGAATTCGGAGATCCAAACATCAGCTTCTTCTATGGGGTATTCAGCAAGTTAGTCAGAGATGGATCTTCCTTTCATAGCTTTCTGCGTGACGTACACGATATCAAATTCGTCTAGGAGCATCAACCATAGAGCCATTTGGCTAGATAAGGTGGGTTTCTCAAGTAGGTACTTGATGGGGTCAATTTGAGATACAAGTTTGATGGGGAAGGCGAGTATGTAGTGTCGTAACTTTTGGGTGACCCAGACAAGCGCGACACATGCCTTTTCCAATGTAGCGTAGTTGACTTCGTATCCGGTTAATTTATGACTGGCATAATAGATGACTCTTTCTTTGTGGGATTATTCGAGGTATTGGACTAGCAAAGCCCCAATTGCAGTATCGGTTATGGTTAGGTATAGGAGAAAGGGGAGACCAGGTTGTGGGGCATGAGTACTGAAGGTTGGGTCATATATTGTTTGATTCGGTCAAAATCTTCTTGGCAGGCGTTGTTCCAAACTTCGGTTGAATCTTTTCGGAGGAGTTTAAAAATAGGTTCGCAAATGAAAGTTAGCTGGCTAATGAACCGGCTGATGTATTGCAAATCCAAAGGAAACCACAGACATCTTTCTCTGTTAGAGTAGGTGGCATCTCAAGTATGGCTTTCATCTTGGTAGGATCTGCTTCTATCCCCTTCTCACTGACCATGAATCCCAATTTTTTTCCCTTTGTAATGCTGAAGATGCATTTTTGTGGATTGAGTCTCATCTGATAACGTCACAATCGTTCGAAGAACTTTCGGAGAGTGGGAACATGACCTTCTCTAGTCTTGGATTTGAAAATCATATCATCTACATAGACCTCGACTTCTTTATGAATCAGATCGTGCAGGATGGTTGTGGCATCCCTCTGGTAGGTAGCCACAGCATTTTTAAGACCAAATGGCATAAAAGTGTAGCAAAAGGTTCCCCACGGTATGATGAACATGGTTTTTTCTTGGTGATTTGGGTGCATTTTGATTTGGTTGTATCCGAAAAACCCATCGACGAATGACTTCAAAGCATGACTGGTTGTGTTTTCCACGATCATGTCGATATTGGGTAATGGATAATCATCCTATGGAGAGGCTTTGTTCAAGTCCCGGTAGTCTACACACATCCGAACTTTCCCTCCTGATTTCGACACAAGCACTATGTTAGCTAGCCATGTGGGATATTCTATCACACGAATGAAGACTACGTTCAACTGTTTGACCACTTCTTCTTTGACTTTGAGCGACCATTCAGTGTGGAGCTTTCTCAACTTTTATATAATCGTCTCGTAATATGGGAGAGTGGGAATCTCATGTTGAGCTATTTCAGGATCAATGCCGGGCATATCGTCATAGAATGATGCAAAGACATTCATGAATTCCTTTAATAATTCTTCGAGTTGTGCGCACTCATGCTCATTGAGGGTAGCCCCTATCCTAATCTTACGCAATTGGCTACTAGAACCGAGGTTAACAACAACAGTTTCTTCTTCATTAACTTGAAAGCGGTTGTGTTGTTTGTTAGTAACCTTATTTAGATCAGTCAAGAATTATTCATTTGAAAAATCATCATCATCAAAAGTTTGATTAGAATCTAAACGATTAATGTAAGGCACAGCAAGATACTTAAAATATTCATTTATTTCATTGGTAGGAAAAATAACATTAAGATCCTCATCAAAGGAGGTCTTAATTACATTAGAGCTAGGATAGACAACAGAAGAAGAGATGGGGTAAACATTGAGGAGAGGTGTATCAACAACTTTAATTAGGTGGGATGGATCTAGTGATGTAATGCTTGAATGAACCATGCAGAGTGTCAACCTCAGTGTCTGTAAGTTAAACGAATCCTCGGAGTCACTTTCCTTAGTCTCTTCGATATCTTTGATGAGCGGTTGTACATGGTGTTGGGAACTTTCGGCCCATGGGTAGCTGTCTTGGAAAAATAACTCCATTCCAGGCTTCACCTTCTTGTCTGTATGGTCATACCATGGTTCTAGAAGGCCACAAAAGGGGAAGTCTTCGCCCTCTTTAATGAATCGTCCATTCAAGGAATCCTTTGGGATAGTCTAGATGCAGTCTAATCTTCTCTTTGGTCGATACTGGCGGATCGTTATGAGCTTTTGTTCTGATGGTTGATACCCCAAACCACAAGGAGGGAAAGCTTCTTTCAGTACAATGGGCTCAATTATCCCTTGATGTCTTTGTTCTAGCCATAGTCCAGGCATGAAGTGTATGTTTCTGAACATCTGAATCACATTGACGTTGCCATGAGGGTCGTATTCTGGATAAACCCTTTCTCTGAAATCGTCCCCTGCCGGGAGTAGAAGTGGATCGACTCGTAATCCTTATAGGAGCATATCATTTGACCCGTGTTGTATCTCAAGGATTGGATTGTTGGTACTTGCACCCTTATCATTGTCGTCGTCGCCCAAAATGGTGATGACTCGTCCGTCGGAGAAGAACTTCAATTTCTGATGGAGTGAGGAAGACACACCTTTGATACTATGGGGCCAAGGTCGCCGGAGTGGTTGAAACAAGTTGGGATGTCAATAACTTGGAATTTAATGACATTTTTTATAGGGCCAGACCCTATTACATGTTTTATGGATCCCATCACCTCCCGACGGGTATTATCGTAGGCATGTACAATAATAAAGGTTGGAGCGAGGTCACTTTCCTTCAGTCCTAAGAATTTGAAGGTTCTTAATGGGTAGACATTCAAGGCAAATCCATTATCGACAAGAGAGAATGGTACGATCTTCCCCATAACTTCGATGGAGATGTTGAGTGAATGATTGTGGTTTGGCCCAATTTTGGGGATTTCTTCTTCGAAAAAGGATAGCATTCGGGTAGAGGTCAGGGATCCAACTAAATTTATCGCTACTTTTGGTATGGTAGAAGGAAGAACCGTGGGTCCAGTGAGAAACTTGATCAAAGCATTTCTGTGCAGCTAGAAAGACATGAAAAGCCCCCATAGAGTGATGTTAGCCTGAGTTTTCTTCAGTTGGTCGAGGATCTTGCTTTCCTTGAGGTTCATCTCTGGCATAGGAAGGTTTTCAACACCCTTCCCTTTGTCATTGGCTGGTGGTAAGCTTGGGATCTGGTAATGCCTCCCTGAGGTCATGTGATTTATTAAAGAAGGGAATAACATGAACCCTATTTCTTCGTCAATCTCGGGTTGTTTTGCTATCTTGTTTATTTCTCCTAGGAGTTCTTCAAATGACATCATCCCACACATGTCGACCACCGAGCCAATCTTCTTTAAAGCTTGCTCTCCATTTGAATCTTCGAATTCTTCCCCCATCCGATGGCAATAATTATGTCTTTCCATGTAAAGTCAATGTATTCCACGACTTCAATGGCTTCTTCATACAGGTCCTCCCATTCTGCGTGGAGGTGTAAGGGTGAAGGGACCAGGTGCCCTTTTAACTTCAGAGTATCGAGTAACTCAGTCGTACTACAAATATTATTGGTTTTCCTGAATAATTCTTCCATGATCTGGACGTCATCTAGGCTGACTTCAACGGTTGGTACCAACCAACTGTCTAACTCTCAGGCCCATTTTTGTGCCTCCAAGAATAGCGTACTAAACCTCTGGCAATCAATGATCATCTGTGAGGGCAGTTTTAGCCCGAACTCTAGGATTTAGTTTAATACTTATGATAATTCCATACTTCCATTTTTAGAACGGGTATGGACAGCGATGCATGATCTGGTAAGGAGTGACAGTGCCTGATCAGAGAGGCTAGCAGGGTGTAGGAGGAAATATGGGAAAATTTGGAGAGGTTTAGGAGAGTATATAGGTGTGATTTGAGTTAAGGGGTCAAATTTTGGGTTCTCTTCTAAGAAGATGGCATTGGCATGTTTTGGGAGTGGGTTGTGAGTAGTGTTTGGCTTAGGATTGGCTAGTGGGACAATGTTACCCCGGTCAATTAGACATTGGATTATGTTTCGAAGGTGAAAGCATTGGTCGGTGGTATGGCTAGCAGTTTGGTGAAAGGCACAATGGGCATCTGCCTTGAAGTTTCTTGGAAGTGGATTTGCCAATGGACGGGGTCCAAGGGTTTGATAAGGTTTCGGCTTAACAGGGCTTGAAAAACTTTGAAGAGAGGAGCATGGAGCTCAGTGTGTTCCTTTTGGACTGGAACATGGCGGCATTCTGGTGCCCACGAGGTGGTTCATTGAGAGATGTTGTTGATGGTTGAGACTGTAGCATTGACAGGTTTGTCATATTTTCTGGGACTGAACTGCCCGGTCACTTTCTTTAGTTCAACTTCTATTTTAGCAATACCTTCCTTGATTTTTACTCTTGCTTCTCTGAGAGCTCGGAAGTGGGGATAGTATTGTCCTCCCATTATTGCTCGGACATGGGGTAAGAAATTCTTCTTCACTATGTTGATTTGTTCTTCCTCGGATGGCCGATTGGTCATGGTGGCTGCTTTTTCCCTCCATCGGGCTATGAAGTTACTGACTGATTACCAAGAGTTATGTTTGAGCAGTTCTAAATCACGATGGGTAACCTCAAGCTCTTCGTTGTATTTGTACTACGACATGAATTCTCGAGCTACATCCTCCTAGCTACGGATTCTTGATTCTTTGAGAGATAAAAACCATCGGAGGGCGTTATCCTTCAAAGTTTGTTGAAATAATTGGGCCATCACTTCTTTGGAAGCCCCTAGGAGGGTCATAGAACGGTGATAACTGCGAAGATGAACAATCGGGGGTTCACTTCCTTCGAATTTGTCGATATTTGGCATTTTGAACTTCTCGGGTAACCTCGTTTTAGGATAAGGATACATGTGGGTGTAGTCCATGTAATTTCCAGAGATTCTGACTTGGTCGAACTTCTTGGTTAGCATCTTGAGATCTTCTTTGACCTTGTTCAATTCTTCTTCTTTTGGATCCATGATCATAGGCAAGTTATCCCCAGGCTGGGCAATGTTAGGCATAGGTAGCTGGGCAAGAGGTGGCCCATTAGCGGAGGGAAACATGGAGCATGATGATAATCTTCGGGAACCCAGATAGGCTCGGGTGGACCCATAGCACGAGGTAATAGGGCCTCGAACTCTTGAGAAACATGAAACTAGTTTCGTTGCATCTCCGGGACCTCAGTCTGGAGGTTGTCAGTCTTGGACACGAGCTGAGCTAAGACTTTCGTCAAATCTGGCTGCACAACTTGTACTTGATCTGTGTTCTCCATGGAAAGCAGATGGATTCCGGACTCGAAAGAAGTAGCATGGGAATAAATGGAATTCCGGGGTGATTTGACTGAAGGCCGAAGCCAATAAGGATCTAGGCCAAGGGTGTGTAATCGACCTGAGAAGGCGTAAAATGGGATTTTTTTTATTTTTTTTTTACATTTTCTTTTTCTTTTTGAGGTTGAAAGATAAATTTTTTTTGGATTTTTGATAAAGAAAGGAGAAATATTTTTGGATTTTTTATAAATAAAGGAGAAATTTTTTTGGATTTTTTCTTTGGATAAAGAAAGGAGAAATGTTTTGGGGAGACGGGTCTCAACATGATTATTATAATTATTATGTTTTCACTTGTATTATATTCTCCTAAATGAAAAATGAAATGTCGGACGGGACCCGAGCCTGGAAAAGTTGGGCTTGTAACATATGCAAAGCTATGGTTGGACTTATAACTAGGCTCACGGGCAGGGTTCCGTTTTAAAAATGCGCAAAAATTTGGGAGATAGGCCGACCCGGAATTTCGATAAAGTTTTGAGTCGAAACTGGCAATCTAACATGTGTGTCTTAGGCTTGACACCTATATGTGGGTATGCAGTTGGTTGGGTGAATTGGAAAGGGTTCCCCCCTTTGGCGTGACTTCTACCATATACGTCTTGCTTTTGAGGGCAATCGGTACGTGTGGACAATCCATTTGATATACCTGAGTGTACATGAATTGCCTCACGATATACCTCGTGGGGATGGTACGTGTGAGAGCGAATTCGATATACTTGGTGTAAGTGAACGAGTTCCCTATGATATACCTCCCGTCATGACTTCGGTCAAGTGGTACAATGCGGGGGAACCGTTTGATATACGTCGAAGGTACTTGGTCAATGGAAGGTGAGAGTTATATTTCTTAGGATAACTGTGCCCTGCCGGACTAGCGCCCATCATGAAGCGACCCTCTAGTTACTGGATAAAATTTAGTAAATCACAATGCTCTTTGGTGATGTTGAAAGAGGTAGCGCGTGCGTTCAAATTAAGAAATTATATAATTAAATACAGTTTAACCCACATAAACCCTAAACATGCAACTAGGTGTGATTGAATAAGATGTAAATCATGCAAGAGAATTCAAACACACACATGTGAGGAAAAATCCCCCAAAGGGGCAAAACCATTTATTTTCATTATAATATTGTAACATACAATTTTAGATTACAATGAAAAATACAGTGACACAGAATTACCCGTAGGCGTCGGATCTGTAGTCGGCGACTGGAAGTTTCCCTTTCCAGGAGGGCAGCAATGAAGAAGAAGAATGGTCTTCTCCACAAGGGTATGAACAAAACAGTGCTTGTGTTCTAGGGTTTCAAAACGATTCACAAATGATTTGGAAATTTGTGTGAATCAAAACATGAGTTTTGGTAACTCACAAAGGTGAAGACTTAGGGTTTTGGAGATCTGAAAATCGTGTATCGAAGTCTTGCTAAACAAATCCCCGAAGTGGGTTTAAATATAAATCTTTCAGCCTAAAAAATCTGAACACGATCTGATTGAAGTTATCCCAGACGGACTGGTCCGGGTCTGAGGCGAATCAGTTCTTTTTAATTTTGGCTTTATCGGTTCGCTACCGGTCCGGGGTCTACTGGATCTTCAGCAAGCGGATCGATCCGGTTGAGGGGCGGACCGATCCGGGGTCGAATCGATTCTTTTAATCTGGGTGGACCAGTCCGACTGAGCAGGGAAAGAAAATCCTTTCTTCTTTTGAAATTCGGATCCGTTGATGACGATACTATCTTGACGTTCTTCAACGATGTAACAACTTTTGACATACAAATTGATAATGGACAAAAATGTCCTTACAAATCTCCGCCTATGTCTATGCCGGTACATACATAAAAATAAACATCCGAAATATCAAATAACAAAAATGCCTATACAAATCTACCCTTCCATGAACCCAAAACTGGAAAGATACATATGAATAAGACTTCATCATTTGGTCTTCAACTCTCAACGCTTTTCTCATTAGGGTGTGCAATCCAATGATAATCCATGTAGTACCTACACACATGAGACAAAGCAAATACCACGTGACATATCGAGTTTGAAATGAGATAAACATATATAGCAATTTTATGTGAAAACTCAAAATTTCAAAACTCCCCCATAGTAAGATAATAGTAAGATAATTCTGTCTTCCCCTTTTTATGATGTCCCAAAATAGATAAATGAGAGAAATAAATCAAAAAGCAAGATCGGGGTGTCACAATAACTAAATCACACCATGAAGGAACATAAAACAACCAAGTCCATGATAGCGTAAATTAATGGGTGTGATCAAATTCGATAGGAAAATCAATGCATACAAACATGACATATGTGCACGATGAATATCGGATACTCCTAACGAATGAACTCAAAGGCTTCCTTTGGTGTAAAAAGGTGGAAATATGAGACATTGAATCAGTCAAATCAACAAATCAAAGCTCAAAGTGATTTCCACACCAATAACGTCCAAAACTATTTCATGCTTTTTCAGGACTTTCAAGGAAGTGCAAACCCGTTTATATTCTCCAACCAAACTCCCTCAGATTTTTATTTTGAATAGAGGCTTTCTAAATTCTCAAACTTTGGAGAATTGAAGGTGAAACCTAATGGCCCATATTTTGCCATGAATTGCTTTTTATTGCCTTTACAATTTTCGGGGCTCTTTTAACCTCTTTGGACCTCGGATAATAAAATGCCTCCATTTTTTAGGTCCTTTTGAACGGTGGCTTTTGCGTAAAGAATAGATAATTACCTTTCGCAGCCCCTCCCCATTCTTAAACAAACACTCAGTCTCACAAAAATGGTTTTTACATGCAGTCCAATCTTGTCAAGTTTTATCGCATATTAAACATTGCATAGACAGAATTGAGATGCAAACACTCAAGCCAGTATGAGATAGACAAGTACAATAATTAAGTAAAGGAGTGCATGTGTGCAATAAAGGATATAGGAGTCAAACGTGTAGGAAAATATCACTAATTACATCTCAAAGACTCCAAATAGTGTAAAGCACATGGATGAAATGATGTAGCGTCTCAAATCTCTATCAAACAGTCACATGGATATATGAAGTGAAGTTGTGACTAGGCTATCTTAAATACTTATCCATAAAAGGTGCAAAATAGAGATATTTTTGGATTTTTCAAAAATTTTATCAAAATAAAATCTTTTTGTGCTTTTCTCAAAAATTTTCTAAAAGAAAATCTTTTTGTATTTTTTTAAAAGAAATATAAAAAGTAAAAAGAATAAATACACTAGTGATACAATCTAACAATAGGAATCAAAGGATATGATAATGACAATGCATCCTATGCTAGACATGGACCAACCCCTCAGTCGACTGTGCAAATACCCAAAGACTTCCTAAGACTCTCAAATCGAAGGGCATCTAAAGGTTTCGTGAAAATATCGGCTAACTGACGGTCGATAGGAACGAAACTCAGGGATACGACCTTCTCCTCAACTAACTGATGTAGGAAGTGCTTGCGTAACCTGATGTGCTTTGTGCGCGAATGTTGGACGGGATTGCGGGATATGTTAATCGCGCTTGTGTTATCACAGGAAATGATCATGGTGTCCTGTGAAATCCCGTAATCCTCCAACATTTGCTTCATCCACAAGAGTTGCGTGCAACAACTCTCGACGGCGATGTACTCAGCCTCTGCAGTGGACAAAGAGATGGAGGTTTTCTTCTTGCTCAACCAAGAGACAAGAGCAGAACCAAAATAGAAACACCCACCATAAGTGCTCCTACATCCATCTACATCCCCGGCCCAATCGGCATCCGAATAAGCGGACAAACGATCATCGGTATCAATGGAATACCAAATACCGTATGAGAGAGTCCCACACACGTATTTGATAATACGTTTTAGAGCGAGTAAGTGTGACTCTTTCAGAGATGCCTGATATCGCGCACAGACTCCAACACTAAAGGCTATGTCGGGACGACTGGTAGTCAAGTAGAGAAGACTACCTATCATACTCCGATACAAGGTTTGCTCTACGTCCTTGCCTGAAGTGTCCTTACTAAGCTTGATAGAAGTACTCATAGGTGTACGTGGATTCTTAGCGGAGTCTAAACCAAATTTCTTCACTAGGTCTCTAGCATACTTAGATTGGGAGATGAACATCCCATCCTCTAGCTGACGAACCTAGAGACTGAGGAAGAAAGTAAGCTCACCTACCATGCTCATCTCAAACTCACTTTTCATCTCTTCCTCAAAGTGGTGAGCATGCTGGGAGCATGCGGATCCGACTATGTCGTTCACATAGACCTAGGCAACCAAAATAGTACCGTCATCTCTCCTGACGAACAACGTCATATCAACTCCCCCTCTCTTGAAGCCACGGTCTAAGAGATAGGAAGTAAGCCTTTCGTACCAAGCACGAGGTGCTTGCTTCAAACCATATAAGGCTTTTCTCAGATAGTAGACGTGCTCAGGGTGCTTAGGGTCTTCAAACCCTTTTGATTGTTCCACATAAACCTCCTCCTGTAGAATTCCATTCAGGAAGGCACTCTTGACATCCATCTGATATAACTTAAAGCGCAGATGGCATGCGATGGGGAGTAGTAAGCGGACGGACTCAAGTCTTGCAACAGGATCAAATATCTCTCCAAAGTCTACACCCTCTATCCGTGTGTAGCCTTGGGCGACCAACCTAGCCTTGTTTCTGATTATGGTACCATTTTCATCCATTTTATTCTTAAAAATCCATCGGGTACCGATCACATTAGTATCACTAGGTCGGGGGACAAGATCCCAGTCATTGTTCTTTTTAAACTGAAGCAACTCATCCTGCATGACAAATATCCAGTGTTCATCCTTTAGTGCTTCTTTGTGATTCTTGGGCTCGACTTTGGACGTGTAGCAAAGATGGATAACAACGTTCTCTAGCTGAGCACGAGTCTTGACCCCTAGAGTGGGATCGCCAACAATGGCAGAATGGTCATAACTCTTGTGAACCCAAGTAGGTGTGTCCCCTGGCACAGGAGTGGGGTCCACAAAGTGTGAGTGAGGGACAAGAAGGTCACACCCAGAAAAGTCCTCATCCTCACACTGAAGGTTAGAATCAATAGCCGTCGGAGGTTCGTCATCTTGCACGGTGACGTTTATTGATTCCATAACCTTAGAGCTCTTCAGGTTAAAAACCTGGTACGCTCTAGTATTCGATGAATATCCTAGAAATATTCCCTCGCCGCTCCGGGAGTCAAACTTTTCTAATTGCTCTCTATCCCATAGGATGTAGCATTTACTCCAAAAAACACGAAAATATGCCAGGTTGGGTTTCTTGCCAGTCCACAATTCATAAGGCGTCTTAAGTGTGTGTGGACGTAAGTAAACCCTCTTCACCGTGTGGCATGCAGTAGAAATTGCCTCTGCCCAAAATCTCCTAGAAACTTTGTGACCTAGAAGCATAGATCTATTCATCTCTTGGATCGTTCTATTCTTTCTCTCAACAATTCCATTTTGCTGAGGAGTCTTCACAGCAGAAAAGTCATGTTTGATCCCAAGGCTTTCACAATAAAAGTCTACCTTTGCTTCCTTAAATTCGGTGCCATTGTCACTACGGATCCTGTTAATAGTGACTCCGTGTTGATTTTGCAGGACACGGCACTTGGTCGTTAAAAACTCTACAGCATCGGATTTCTCTCTCAGAAAACCTACAATGGAGTATCTGAAGAAATCGTTTACCATCACGAGGATATACCTCTTACCACCCAAACTCTCAGTACGAGTAGGACCCATAAGATCCATGTGAATCAGCTCAAGTACTCGGGAGGTGGTAATGGAATGCAACTTCCTATGAGGGCTCCGAATTTTCTTTCCCAACTAACATGGTCCACAAACCGTGGAAGTTGGCTTTCCAAGAGATGGTAAGCCACGTACTAGGTTCTTTTTGACTAAACGAGTCAAATCTCTAACGTTCACATGACCTAGACGTTGGTGCCACAAATCCATTGGAGTGATCGTGGCGTTGTCGCAGACAAGTGAGGATTTGGGCTCAGTCCCATAGAAATTATCCTTTGTCCTCACCCCTTGCACTAAAAGTTTACCGGCTTGATTATAGACCTTACAAGCGTCCCGATCAAACTTTACGACAAAGTCAGCGTCGCACAGCTAGCTAATGCTGAGAAGGTTTGATTTCAACCCTTTGACGTACAAAATATTTTCTAACTTAGGAAATCCAGGTAACTCGACAGTACCACGTCCTATAATGCTAAACTTGCTCCCATCTCCAAAGGTGACTCTGCCATCCTGATAATCCTCAAGAGATGTAAAAAATGAGGCATCACCTGTCATATGTCTAGAGCACCCACTGTGAGGTATTATGTGCTTTGAGAGCGACATGAACAACAAAGGCCTTTTATCTTTCTTAGGTACCCAAGAAGTGGTGACCATTTGTTTGCCTTTGTTGTTGTTGGTTTTAGATGGAATGTGAGAAGCATTCACTGACGACAAAGACATCCGTCGGAATTCCTTCATCAAACACTGAGATGTGGCAGCTAAAAACTCAACACGCTCTCTCAGACTGGCAAAATCATCAGAATGATGTGGTGGAGCAGTAGTACGTCGAGTCCGACCCAAACTATAGCAAAACTCCCTGAGGTGGCCTTTTCTTTTGCAATAAGTACAAAAGAACACAGTCAAAGGCGGACCTTGGTTTGCTTTTCTTGATCGAACTCTCCTTCGAGGTTTTTGACGATGGCCATAAGGAGTCGTAGTAAACTCAGGAACAGGTCTGGGTGCAATTTAGGATGTGGAGGCACCATCATAACCTATTCCCTGCCGATCACCAAAACCTAAAGCGGGGTCGAGGAGCATCTTTCCCATTTTTCCAGATCTGGCCTCGATTTGTACCTTGAATTCCCCTGCTCTCTCAGGGTCATGAGTAAGCTGGGCAACAAGGGCTTCAAGTTTCTTTCGAGTCTCCAGGGAGGTATGGAGCTCACTCGTAAGACCAGCCACTTGTTTAGTCAAGTCCCCTTTCTCTTTCTCAAAACAACTCTCTCTCTCTCTCTAAACAAACTTTCTTTCTCTAAACAGGTAGACTCTCTCTCTCTCTCTCTCTCTCTCTCTCTCTCTCATGGCGGTGCAGGTGAAGGACTCTCTCTCTCTCGTTTCTTCTAACTCTTCTTCTAACGCGGTGATTCTTAGAACTAACGCTTTATTACGTTTTTTAGTTTTAAATGACTCATTTTATAACTTGGCGTAGGCGCATTGAAGATTACTTTCGCTCTCACTTGCATCATCATCCCCCTCACTCACATTGCTCTCACTATCGAGGTGTCCCTGTGAAGTAGCATCCTCATGGTCGTGGGGTGCTCTAGGAGTACTCACATGACTAGCCATGAATGCGGTGAAGTTACACTCATATGGTGACTCATCTCCCGAGTCCACCGACTCGACCTCACTATCGTCACTAAGGGTAGCATTAAGGACAACTTTGCCCTTTTCTCTATTCAGACGTGTAGCACACTCAAAAGCTCTATGTCCCCTACCGTCGCACTCATATCATCTCTCACTGTCTTTCTTAGGAGGGTTTTTAACATCTTTTTCATTTTTCTTTTCAAACTTATTTTTCTCAAATTTCTTTTTATCTTTAAAATTGCCATTTTTCTTAAATTTGAGAATTTTCTTAAAGTTTTTAGCAAATAGAGCCAGATCATTTAAGTCAAAATCACATTCAGAATCATAAGTTTCACTATCTTTCTTTCTAGACGACTCTACTCTCTTTCTTGTCGTCCCCTCACTTTTTCTCTCTTGGGCATTAAGTGCAATTCCCTTATCTTTAGGCTTCATAGAATTAGGTTACATGTCTATTTCATATGTTTGCAAGTCTCCTACAAGTTCTTCCAATTTTAGCGTATTTAAATTATCCATAGAATTTAGCACAGCGACTTTAGGGATAAAACGCTTAGGCAAAGATCGAAGAATCTTTTTCACAACTCTTGCATTAGGAATATGTTCACCAAGATTAAAGCTAGTATTAACAATATCAGATAGCCTAGCATAAAAATCATCAAAACATTCAGTTTCAAGCATGGTGGTGGTCTCAAATTGAGTTGTTAAATTTTGCAATTTAGATTCTTTCACAGCATTCGTTCCTTCATGGGTAATGTGGGTACCCTGAATTTAGCATTATAGGCCTGGACGAGTAGCCTCGCCTTAGCGGCCCAAAGCCCAGGCCCATCACCTTTTGTATTGATCCGATTACTCCACGATCCCATGAAGAGAAGTTGTGGGGGAGCGCGATCCCATGTAAGAAAGTTATAGGGGATATGGCTAATAAGGAGGAACCCATCACCCCCACTAACCAACATATACATGTATAAATTAAACCCTAAGTCCGGGGCAAAGGACAAGTTGTATTCTCTATACTTATTCTTCAGAATATAGAGAAATAACACTAACTGGACCATCGTGGACGTAGGCACATCTTTGCCGAACCACGTACACTTGTTGTTGTGTGATTGGATTTTTATTTATCCTTTCTTGGTTATTACGTCTTTCATATTTATCTGTGTTGCATAATAATTGTCACCACAATTGGCGCCCTCTGTGGGAAGCGTTCATCTTTCCCTGAGAAGAGCCCACACCAAGTAAAAATCTAAGATGTCTGGTCACAGCAGCAACGCTCCTCAAGCAGGAGATATTCAGGAGCCACCTGCTCCTCGCAGGATTAGGTCTGAAGTCCGACGTTTAGATCAAGGGGCTCGCTTAGAAAGGCCAGCCTCAGAAGAAAGTCAAGGACCAGCAAGGGCCATGCAGATATCCAGATTGATCGATGCATACGAGGCAAGGCTCCACGAGCAGAGGGAGTCTTCTCGCAGATATGAGGCTGAGAATGCTCGCCTGAAAAGAAGACTGGAAAAACTAGAGAAGGAATTACGTCCTGATACCAGGAGACGCCCCAATCGCACTCCTAGCCCTCAGGCGAGCAAATCTCGCAGCCGAGGAAGGAGCCCTAGGCGGCAATATCAAGGGGACGAAGGTGGCGACTCAGACGACGACCTCCGCGAACAACTAAGAAAAGCTCGCCGCTACCAGAGCCCTGCTCACAGCGACGACAACATACGGAACCTGGTCCGCAGAGAGATGGACCAACATCCAGCTCACCGCGGCACCAGGTCGACCAGAGAACTCGCCAGGAGAGCCCTCAAGACCCAGATGAAATCACCCTTCACGAGGGAATTTAAGAAGAAGAGGCTCCCAAAAAGTTTGCCATTCCAAGGTTCAAGATTTACGACGGGTGACGCGACTTAATATTTGTCTCAAAAGTGCGTATTTATCTAGGCTCAAGTGCAAGCCTTGTCGCTCAAGTAATAACCCGGTAAGTTGGGATCGTCTCCACAGGGATCAAAATTGCCAAACAATAACAAGAAAAATTACCAAACCTTGAAATGATTTCTTGAAAGAAATAAAAAGATGATTGATTTTTGAGAAAATTTCTAAAACTTTACTTATGAAAAAACAATTGAAAATTAACAGCAAAATTTGGGTTTAACAATTTAGAGAAAATTAGGGTAGGGTACAATCCCTCAATCCTTAACAAATTATCCTTTAGAATACTAGAATTATAAATCAAAATTCTTGATTAAATTCAGTCCTTATCATCACTAAGCATTACATATATGAGGTTCAAGACCGCATCATATGAAATTAAAGATCAATATAAGGCGGTGGACGACAAATTATACATACAAAGCATTCTTAAACATCCCAAGTACCTAGGGCAAGAGAGATTAAAAGATATGACAATGCATATATGATTTTCATTCACGATTCAACCAACATTTTCATTTATTTTCTAATTTTCCATACGAATAATTTGTATTAGGATTGAGTTCATGTAACCCAACCCTTGAGAGATTAGCTACTCATGATTTGATTGAAAAACAAATTCACATATGAAACTATGAAATTGCAGAACATTGTAAGAAATTTGCAGAAATTAAAGCAAAAGAGAATAGAATGATATTACTTGAATTCAGCACAAAAACGAAATTGAGATTCAGAATATAAACTAGGGTTCATGCAAATCTTGAAGGAAATGGAAATTTGACCTAAAAATCTGATCTAAACACTCTCTCTAAAATTCCTAACCCTAGCCTCTCTCTCTAGCTTCTCCCCTTTGGAATGACATAGGGATTGGTCTTTTATAGATCTCAAAAAGGACTTTTCCCATGCCTCTCCACGTTTTGACCTTTTAATATACCTAAATGAGACTCTTCCCATGCCTCTCCACGTTTTACAACTAATAAAAACAAATTAAACAAGAAATTTCAAGAGTTGTCTCTTCAGTTCTGAAAATGACTCTTCATTTCTGAAAATGACTTTTCATTATCTCGCAACTTCAAAACCTCGTAACTTCTTCACTGTAACTCGGATTGAGGTACCGTTTTTTCCAGTGTTCTTGTAATTTAGAGCTCTTCAACTTTCTAGTTGGCCCCACCTCCGGACTAAGGCTGAAAAATTACGAAAATTCCCTTCAACTCTCCATTTCTAGGTTTCTTTCAATGTTTTGCGTTCTCCTTAGCACTAACTTGCATGAAATACCTGTAAAACACATGAGAAATACACAAAACAAGAAATACTTGCCAAAAAAGGTTAGTAGCATAAATAAGAGACAAATTCAAGATATTTACACTGCACAGGATCATAAAAATACCAAAATTAAGGGGATAAATGTGAAGAATATGTGCCTAATCACACCCCCTAACTTAGAACTTTGCGCGTCCTGAGCAATGTAAATGAATCTAACCAAAAATTCCATTCTTAAAAATTCCTTTATTAAAATAAAATTCCACTTTCCCAGGCAAGCGATTGCATTTAGCGTATGCAACAAGCCTTTAAAGCTCTAGGTTACCCTAGTAGGACGAGTTTTGTCTCGTGAGGGTTACAGTGAATTTACCCACAAAATTCTTTATTGACTCAAATAAATATCAAAATACTTAAAAATTGTACAATTTAAACTTTTTGAAAAATAATCACCATAAATTCATATTCAACTGTCTCAAACCATAGTGTGTGTGTGTAAAGCCAAAAATTAAACCTCAAATTTCCACCGATTGAGCATTACGTTACTTTCCGAAAATTCGTTTTGATTCAAATTCTTACGGATGCACTCACAAACGAATCACTCGGATTGTGGCTATTTTCTCTCGGTATGCATGATATAAAGAGTAAATATAATGGACACAAATTCATGCATACAAAATTGAAAAGAAGGAAATATATGGTGAAAAAATCTCATCATCGGAATACAGTTATTAGGAAATGGGAACATCACCTCTAATTCACACCATTTTAATCTCTTATTTTATCTTTTCATGTCTTAGCTCTCCATGCAGTAATTAATTTTGCCATTTGGACTCAGTTAGGACTTTTTGGGTTAAAAGGTGTAAAGGATAAAAATGAAAATGGATGGAATGTTCGGAATTGGAAAATATCTTTATGACGTCCATTTGTGCTTTTTTTTTTTTTTCGGGCATTTGCTCATTTTTCTTTTTTTTTTCTTCTCTTCTTGTTGAGCATATCTATTTTTTTTTCTTGCCCCTTTTTGTTGCACACTTTGGACTTTATTTGATAATTTTTCTCAATTTTCACAATTCCGGGCTAATTGGGTTTTTCGGGTTATCAAACGAAAGGATAAATTTTATTTGGCTCAAAGTGGGTTGCAAATGGATAATTTTGTTTTTCACAACTTTTTATGGCTAATATTTTTGGGTTAAACAAAAGAGGGCCTACTTCATTGTCCAAAATGCTAATCACATTACCATATGCATCTCGAGATTCATTAAGTTTAGAGATATATTTAGCACGAATTTCGAGACAACATTTCACACATTTCCATAACCGATCAAAACAAAGGATTGAGATCATCAACGACTTATTAAAACGCTGAAAAGAACTTTGAGTTAATCATAAACTCGGATTGATTTAAAAACTCAAAAAGATCGATAGGCTCGAAATCTCACCGGGTTGGACTAATCTCCACACTTATTCGTAAAGTCGTCAATTTTCTTTCAATTTCCATCTTTGGTCAATTTTGGCTCAGTGCAATTGAGATTTAACAATTTGAGACTTTAAATAGAATAAAGGTGACATGTTTGAAAAATTTAAATTCCAATTTTTATTTATTTTGAAGAAAAATATTTTTGGCTTCTTTCAAAATTTTTCAAATTTTTTTTTTTTGGAAATTTTCTAAAAAAAACACACTTGAAAAGAACATGTGATCGAATCAATGAATCTAAACAATAAATGGGAAGAATATCCCACACCCCCTAACTTAAATGTTGCATTGTCCTCAATGCGAATCAAGAACACAACATAAAGAGAGGAAAAGAAAGATATTACCCAAATGGAGCGATCCCCGATGAGTGCGAGTCCATTGAATCTACAAAACATGTTAGAACCAAGCATACAAAAAAATAACAATACTTGAACTAATTACTCTAACTGCAACAAGACATTATATAACACTTATACATGACTTAAAAATACAACAAAACTCACCCCATACGCGTCGGGGGTGCGACGACCTCTCATATCGCTCTACAAATCACCCGACCCCTTGCACGGGGTACGATGCTCGCCTTGTCTCTCCCATCTTACCATCATAAGTGAATAGCCGAAATAAATTGGGCTCGTTCCCATAGATAAAGGAAAGATCGGGAGATGTATTAGGATCACGTGGAAAAGGATCATCTTGTTGCGTAGCACGTGGGTTGGGTTCTAAGTCGGACAAGATTGGAGTCGGATCTGCAAGTATCTCCGAAGACTCAAATGGTATGGGTGGAGGTTTGGGAAGGAGAAATGCATCAATTCGATTATCCCACTCGCTTTCGTCTAACTGATGAAATGAGGCCCAGAAATATTGGACTGCAGCATTTAGGCTTGCATCCACCTGTCCAAACTCCCTCTCAAACTCTGCTAAGCTCAACTCCTCTAGCTCACGCTCTTGCTTGATGTCCTCAACCTGCCTTTCGTGCTCACTCGCCGAATTATAGGGTGATGTGGGTGGGTTGATAGAGCCTCTCCCGACACACTCTAAATCTCCTCTTGCACTCTTGTTCATGGGCTCACTCGTGCTCTCGAATGCATTAACTAAACATACCTCCCCTACCTGGCTCTCGATGTTGCAACCACTCCATTCACTGGGCTCAACACAACCGTCCCCTAATGGCTCTCCCTTGTAAGTTCTTTCTTGCTTGTATGCTTCCCCCAAAAAATCCAACCCCCGCGGTTCTTCTTCATCATCCTCTCTCTTGGAATTATTAAAGATATTTGTGTCGAGGGTCATGTTCCCGAAAGTTAATTGCATACGCCCACTTCGGGTATTGATAAGAGCATTAGCAGTAGCTAAAAATGGGCGGCCAAGGATAACAGGAACATGATTACTTGGGAGAACGGAGGGGTCTTCGTCCCAAATGAAAAAATCCACCGGGAAGTAGAAAGTGTCGATTTGAACAATCACATCCTCAATTATTCCCCGAGGAAACTTCACAGAATGATCCGCGAGTTGGAGAGTCATTTTTATGGGCTTAAGGGCCCCCAGTTCCAGTTTCTTATAGATGGAATAGGGCATAATGTTAACACTCGCCCCTAGATCTATTAGAGCTCTCTCAATTCGATTCTTCCCCATGATACAAGAAATAGTGGGTGCACCCGGATCTTTATATTTTAATGGAAACTCACTCGACAAGACTGCGCTGACATTTTGGGCCAAAGAGACGTTCTGGTTTACCTTTAGCTTGCGTTTCACCGTGAGTAAGTCTTTAATAAACATAGCATATGCGGGAATTTTCTGTATAGTCTCGAGAAAAGGTAAATTGACTTTTACTTGCTTAAGGACTTCCAAAACTTCATCACGGGAGGTCGTTTTGGAGTGAGAGACCAATCGTTGAGGGTATGGGGCAGCGGTGGGGGTGATGGCCTTGGGTCCACTAGTGTTTTCCTCCTCCTCACTCTCAATTAAAGGGGCATCTTCGGCCTCTTTTGTGCCGAGCGAAACCTCTTTATCATTAGATGCATTGCGTGAGGGAAGTGACAAATCAACTACTCTCCCACTACGGAGAGTGGTAATAGCGCTACATTGTTCTCGATGGTCGTGGGATGTTGTGCCAATACTGGTTTGTCCTAGGGGAGGGGGTCTTTGGCCTTGATCTGGGAATTTACCTTTCTCCTGAGTATTCACTGCAGATTACAACCTAGAGATGCTAGTATGCATGTCAGCGAACATTCGATCTTACTTAGCAGAGCTCTCCTTTTGGGATTGAATGAGGTGATTTATGTTGTCTTCAAGAGATCGCCTCGGTGGAGTGACATACGGACCAGGAGGTGGTGTCTGCAAAGGAGGTTGCATTGGAGGAGCCATATGCTGAAATTGAGGAGGGGTTTGTGGCAAAGTCACATGTGAATGAGGCACCATCCCCCCTTGTGGTTGTCCATAGTTGAAACCAGGATGATTCCTCCAAGATTGATTATATGCATTCCCTTGAGGTGCATTAAAATTTTCACGAAACCCTCCTATCGCCTCTACTTGCTCAGTGTACATTGCCTTGTAAGCAGGGATGGTAGGACATCCTTCGGTAGAATGACCAGCAGCACAAATGGCACACACTTTCTCCTTTCCTGTTTGCACGGGTCCAGCTCCTTCTCTTAATTTCACTTCAAGCATGTCTCTGAAATTCATCTTCAATTGGTCAAATTTATGATCTAACCAAGTGTCATTGTCCAAGTGATAAATACCGGACGCAGCAGGCAAGTTGGACACTTGTCGATTTCGATTTTGACTATTGGGGTCAGAAACATCCCATGATTGGGTAATCTCCGCTACGTATCTCAGATGAGTTTCAACATCGCTAGAATCTAAATCCCAAAACGGTCTTTCACACATTGTCTGAACAAGTTGTTTAGATGCTACAGTAAGCCCTTGATGGAAAAATGAAATGAGATGATGCTTTTCAAATCCATGATGTGGGCAAGCACTAACTAACTCCTGATATCTCTCCCAACATTTATCAAAAGCCTCATTCTCATTTTGACGAAAAGCTTGAATTTGGGCTTTAACAGAATTGGTTTTGTGTTGTGGAAAATTTTTTGAGATAAACTTGTTTTGCATATCTCTCCAGGATAAAACAGAATTTGGGGGCAGGGACCATAACCAAGTTTTCGCTTTATCCTTTAAGGAAAAAGGAAAGATCTTTAACCGGATTACTTCTTGTGGACAAGTTTGGTCTCCAAATGTCTCACACGTATCTTCGAATTCTCGAATATGGAGATATGGTTTTTCCGAATCCATCCCATGAAATGTAGGAAGAATTTGGATCATTCCATTCCGAAAGTGGAACTGACCGGTATTATACGGGAATAAAATGCAACTAGGGGTAGCAGTTCTCTCCGGAAATAAAAGATCTTTCATGGGAAGATATGGTATCTCCTCCTCTCCAGCACCAACACCGACACTACCATGATCCGACATATCGCTACCGAAAGGTTCAGAATTCTCACGCAAGGTTTGACTCAACGAACGACTTGTGATGGAATTATTAGGCGAAGGAGGTGGAACCCAAAAAGGCAAAGACTCAGAATTTTCAGATCCGGCTTCGGCAATAGGATTTTCGTGAATTTGGGTGGGAGATGAATTCTGCATATAAACACAAAAGAGAAAGGATGAAATTTTTTATTTTATTTTATGAAATCACTTGTAGATAATAATAACTTTCTTGAAAATTTAACAATTTTAGATCCCCGGCAACGGCGCCAAAAACTTGACGCGACTTAATATTTGTCTCAAAAGTGCGTATTTATCTAGGCTCAAGTGCAAGCCTTGTTGCTCAAGTAATAACCCGGTAAGTCGGGATCGTCTCCACAGGGATCAAAATTGCCAAACAATAACAAGAAAAATTACCAAACCTTGAAATGATTTCTAGAAAGAAATAAAAAGATGATTGATTTTTGAGAAAATTTCTAAAACTTTACTTATGAAAAAACAATTGAAAATTAACAGCAAAATTTGGGTTTAACAATTTAGAGAAAATTAGGGTATGGTACAATCCCTCAATCCTTAACAAATTATCCTTTAGAATACTAGAATTATAAATCAAAATTCTTGATTAAATCCAGTCCTTATCATCACTAAGCATTACATATATGAGGTTCAAGACCGCATCATATCAAATCAAAGATCAATATAAGGCGGTGGACGACAAATTATACATACAAAGCATTCTTAAACATTCCAAGTACCTAGGGCAAGAGAGATTAAAAGATATGACAATGCATATATGATTTTCATTCACGATTCAACCAACATTTTCATTTATTTTCTAATTTTCCATATGAATAATTTGTATTAGGATTGAGTTCATGTACCCCAACCCTTGAGAGATTAGCTACTCATGATTTGATTGAAAAACAAATTCACATATGAAACTATGAAATTGCAGAACATTGTAAGAAATTTGCAGAAATTAAAGCAAAAGAGAATAGAATGATATTACTTGAATTCAGCACAAAAACGGAATTGAGATTCAGAATATAAACTAGGGTTCATGCAAATCTTGAAGGAAATGTAAATTTGACCTAAAAATCTGATCTAAACACTCTCTCTAAAATTCCTAACCCTAGCCTCTCTCTCTAGCTTCTCCCCTTTGGAATGACATAGGGATTGATCTTTTATAGATCTCAAAAAGGACTTTTCCCATGCCTCTCCACGTTTTGACCTTTTAATATACCTAAATGAGACTCTTCCCATGCCTCTCCACGTTTTACAACTAATAAAAATAAATTAAACAAGAAATTTCAAGAGTTGTCTCTTTAGTTCTGAAAATGACTTTTCATTTCTGAAAATGACTTTTCATTATCTCGCAACTTCAAAACCTCGTAACTTCTTCACTGTAGCTCGGATTGAGGTACCGTTTTTTCCAGTGTTCTTGTAATTTAGAGCTCTTCAACTTTCTAGTTGGCCCCACCTCCGGACTAAGGCTGAAAAATTACGAAAATGCCCTTCAACTCTCCATTTCTAGGTTTCTTTCACTGTTTTGCGTTCTCCTTAGCACTAACTTGCATGAAATACCTGTAAAACACATGAGAAATACACAAAACAAGAAATACTTGCCAAAAAAGGTTAGTAACATAAGTAAGAGACAAATCCAAGATATTTACACTGCACAGGATCATAAAAATACCAAAATTAAGGGGATAAATGTGAAGAATATGTGCCTAATCACACCCCCTAACTTAGAACTTTGCGCGTCCCGAGAAATGTAAATGAATCTAACCAAAAATTCCATTCTTAAAAATTCCTTTATTAAAATAAAATTTCACTTTCGCAGGCAAGCGATTGCATTTAGCGTATGCAACAAGCCTTTAAACCTCTAGGTTACCCTAGTAGGACGAGTTTTGTCTCGTGAGGGTTACAGTGAATTTACCCACAAAATTCTTTATTGCCTCAAATAAATATCAAAATACTTAAAAATTGTACAATTTAAACTTTTTGAAAAATAATCACCATAAATTCATATTCAACTGTCTCAAACCATAGTGTGTGTGTGTAAAGCCAAAAATTAAACCTCAAATTTCCACCGATTGAGCATTACGTTACTTTCCGAAAATTCGTTTTGATTCAAATTCTTACGGATGCACTCACAAACGAATCACTCGGATTGTGGCTATTTTCTCTCGGTATGCATGATATAAAGAGTAAATATAATGGACACAAATTCATGCATACAAAATTGAAAAGAAGGAAATATATGTTGAAAAAATCTCATCATCGGAATACAGTTATTAGGAAATGGGAACATCACCTCTAATTCACACCATTTTAATCTCTTATTTTATCTTTTCATGTCTTAGCTCTCCATGCAGTATTTAATTTTGCCATTTGGACTCAGTTAGGACTTTTTGGGTTAAAAGGTGTAAAGGGTAAAAATGAAAATGGATGGAATGTTCGGAATTGGAAAATATCTTTATGACGTCCATTTGTGCTTTTTTTTTTTTCGGGCATTTGCTCATTTTTCTTTTTTTTCTTTTTTTTTTCTTCTCTTCTTGTTGAGCATATCTATTTTTTTTTCTTGCCCCTTTTTGTTGCACACTTTGGACTTTATTTGATAATTTTTCTCAATTTTCAAAATTCCGGGCTAATTGGGTTTTTCAGGTTATCAAACGAAAGGATAAATTTTATTTGGCTCAAAGTGGGTTGCAAATGGATAATTTTGTTTTTCACAACTTTTTATGGCTAATATTTTTGGGTTAAACAAAAGAGGGCCTACTTCATTGTCCAAAATGCTAATCACATTACCATATGCATCTCGAGATTCATTAAGTTTAGAGATATATTTAGCACGAATTTCGAGACAACATTTCACACATTTCCATAACCGATCAAAACAAAGGATTGAGATCATCAACGACTTATTAAAACGCTGAAAAGAACTTTGAGTTAATCATAAACTCGGATTGATTTAAAAACTCAAAAAGATCGATAGGCTCGAAATCTCACCGGGTTGGACTAATCTCCACACTTATTCGTAAAGTCGTCAATTTTCTTTCAATTTCCATCTTTGGTCAATTTTGGCTCAGTGCAATTGAGATTTAACAATTTGAGACTTTAAATAGAATAAAGGTGACATGTTTGAAAAATTTAAATTCCAATTTTTATTTATTTTGAAGAAAAATATTTTTGGCTTCTTTCAAAATTTTTCAAATTTTTTTTTTTTGGAAATTTTCTAAAAAAAACACACTTGAAAAGAACATGTGATCGAATCAATGAATCTAAACAATAAATGGGAAGAATATCCCACACCCCCTAACTTAAATGTTGCATTGTCCTCAATGCGAATCAAGAACACAACATAAAGAGAGGAAAAGAAAGATATTACCCAAATGGAGCGATCCCCGATGAGTGCGAGTCCATTGAATCTACAAAACATGTTAGAACCAAGCATACAAAAAAATAACAATACTTGAACTAATTACTCTAACTGCAACAAGACATTATATAACACTTATACATGACTTAAAAATACAACAAAACTCACCCCATACGCGTCGGGGGTGCGACGACCTCTCATATCGCTCTACAAATCACCCGACCCCTTGCACGGGGTACGATGCTCGCCTTGTCTCTCCCATCTTACCATCATAAGTGAATAGCCGAAATAAATTGGGCTCGTTCCCATAGATAAAGGAAAGATCGGGAGATGTATTAGGATCACGTGGAAAAGGATCATCTTGTTGCGTAGCACGTGGGTTGGGTTCTAAGTCGGACAAGATTGGAGTCGGATCTGCAAGTATCTCCGAAGACTCAAATGGTATGGGTGGAGGTTTGGGAAGGAGAAATGCATCAATTCGATTATCCCACTCGCTTTCGTCTAACTGATGAAATGAGGCCCAGAAATATTGGACTGCAGCATTTAGGCTTGCATCCACCTGTCCAAACTCCCTCTCAAACTCTGCTAAGCTCAACTCCTCTAGCTCACGCTCTTGCTTGATGTCCTCAACCTGCCTTTCGTGCTCACTCGCCGAATTATAGGGTGATGTGGGTGGGTTGATAGAGCCTCTCCCGACACACTCTAAATCTCCTCTTGCACTCTTGTTCATGGGCTCACTCGTGCTCTCGAATGCATTAACTAAACATACCTCCCCTACCTGGCTCTCGATGTTGCAACCACTCCATTCACTGGGCTCAACACAACCGTCCCCTAATGGCTCTCCCTTGTAAGTTCTTTCTTGCTCGTATGCTTCCCCCAAAAAATCCAACCCCCGCGGTTCTTCTTCATCATCCTCTCTCTTGGAATTATTAAAGATATTTGTGTCGAGGGTCATGTTCCCAAAAGTTAATTGCATACGCCCACTTCGGGTATTGATAAGAGCATTAGCAGTAGCTAAAAATGGGCGGCCAAGGATAACGGGAACATGTTTACTTGGGAGAACGGAGGGGTCTTCGTCCCAAATGACAAAATCCACCGAGAAGTAGAAAGTGTCGATTTGAACAATCACATCCTCAATAATTCCCCGAGGAAACTTCACAGAATGATCCGCGAGCTGGAGAGTCATTTTTGTGGGCTTAAGGGCCCCCAGTTCCAGTTTCTTATAGATGGAATAGGGCATAATGTTAACACTCGCCCCTAGATCTATTAGAGCTCTCTCAATTCGGTTCTTCCCCATGATACAAGAAATAGTGGGTGCACTCGGATCTTTATATTTTAATGGAAACTCACTCGACAAGACTGCGCTGACATTTTGGGCCAAAGAGACGTTCTGGTTTACCTTTAGCTTGCGTTTCACCGTGAGTAAGTCTTTAATAAACTTAGCATATGCGGGAATTTTCTGTATAGTCTCGAGAAATGGTAAATTGACTTTTACTTGCTTAAGGACTTCCAGAACTTCATCACGGGAGGTCGTTTTGGAGTGAGAGACCAACCGTTGAGGGTATGGGGCAGCGGTGGGGGTGATGGCCTTGGGTCCACTAGTGTTTTCCTCCTCCTCACTCTCAATTAAAGGGGCATCTTCGGCCTCTTTTGTGCCGAGCGAAACCTCTTTATCATTAGATGCATTGCGTGAGGGAGGTGACAAATCAACTACTCTCCCACTACGGAGAGTGGTAATAGCGCTACATTGTTCTCGATGGTCGTGGGATGTAGTGCCAATACTGGTTTGTCCTAGGGGAGGGGGTCTTTGGCCTTGAGCTGGGAATTTACCTTTCTCCTGAGTATTCACTGCAGATTGCAACCTAGAGATGCTAGTATGCATGTCAGCGAACATTCGATCATACTTAGCAGAGCTCTCCTTTTGGGATTGAATGAGGTGATTTATGTTGTCTTCAAGATATCGCCTCGGTGGAGTGACATACGGACCAGGAGGTGGTGTTTGCAAAGGAGGTTGCATTGGAGGAGCCATATGCTGAAATTGAGGAGGGGTTTGTGGCAAAGTCACATGTGAATGAGGCACCATCCCCCCTTGTGGTTGTCCATAGTTGAAACCAGGATGATTCCTCCAAGATTGATTATATGCATTCCCTTGAGGTGCATTAAAATTTTCACGAAACCCTCCTATCGCCTCTACTTGCTCAGTGTACATTGCCTTGTAAACAGGGATGGTAGGACATCCTTCGGTAGAATGACCAGCAGCACAAATGGCACACACTTTCTCCTTTCCTGTTTGCACGGGTCCAGCTCCTTCTCTTAATTTCACTTCAAGCATGTCTCTGAAATTCATCTTCAATTGGTCAAATTTATGATCTAACCAAGTGTCATTGTCCAAGTGATAAATACCGGACGCAGCAGGCAAGTTGGACACTTGTCGATTTCGATTTTGACTATTGGGGTCAGAAACATCCCATGATTGGGTAGTCTCCGCTACGTATCTCAGATGAGTTTCAGCATCGCTAGAATCTAAATCCCAAAACGGTCTTTCACACATTGTCTGAACAAGTTGTTTAGATGCTACAGTAAGCCCTTGATGGAAAAATGAAATGAGATGATGCTTTTCAAATCCATGATGTGGGCAAGCACTAACTAACTCCTGATATCTCTCCCAACATTTATCAAAAGCCTCGTTCTCATTTTGACGAAAAGCTTGAATTTGGGCTTTAACAGAATTGGTTTTGTGTTGTGGAAATTTTTTTGAGATAAACTTGTTTTTCATATCTCTCCAGGATAAAACAGAATTTGGGGGCAGGGACCATAACCAAGTTTTCGCTTTATCCTTTAAGGAAAAAGGAAAGATCTTTAACCGGATTACTTCTTATGGACAAGTTTGGTCTCCAAATGTCTCACACGTATCTTTGAATTCTCGAATATGGAGATATGGTTTTTCCGAATCCATCCCATGAAATGTAGGAAGAATTTGGATCATTCCATTCCGAAAGTGGAACTGACCGGCATTATACGGGAATAAAATGCAACCAGGGGTAGCAGTTCTCTCCGGAAATAAAAGATCTTTCATGGGAAGATATGGTATCTCCTCCTCTCCAGCACCAACACCGACACTACCATGATCCGACATATCGCTACCGAAAGGTTCAGAATTCTCACGCAAGGTTTGACTCAACGAACGACTTGTGATGGAATTATTAGGCGAAGGAGGTGGAACCCAAAAAGGCAAAGACTCAGAATTTTCAGATCCGGCTTCGGCAATAGGATTTTCGTGAATTTGGGTGGGAGATGAATTCTGCATATAAACACACAAGAGAAAGGATGAATTTTTTATTTTATTTTATGAAATCACTTGTAGATAACAATAACTTTCTTGAAAATTTAACAATTTTAGATCCCCGGCAACGGCGCCAAAAACTTGACGCGACTTAATATTTGTCTCAAAAGTACGTATTTATCTAGGCTCAAGTGCAAGCCTTGTCGCTCAAGTAATAACCCGGTAAGTCGGGATCGTCTCCACAGGGATCAAAATTGCCAAACAATAACAAGAAAAATTACCAAACCTTGAAATGATTTCTTGAAAGAAATAAAAAGATGATTGATTTTTGAGAAAATTTCTAAAACTTTACTTATGAAAAACAATTGAAAATTAACAACAAAATTTGGGTTTAACAATTTAGAGAAAATTAGGGTAGGGTACAATCCATCAATCCTTAACAAATTATCCTTTAGAATACTAGAATTATAAATCAAAATTCTTGATTAAATCCAGTCCTTATCATCACTAAGCATTACATATATGAGGTTCAAGACCGCATCATATGAAATCAAAGATCAATATAAGGCGGTGGACGACAAATTATACATACAAAGCATTCTTAAACATCCCAAGTACCTAGGGCAAGAGAGATTAAAAGATATGACAATGCATATATGATTTTCATTCACGATTCAACCAACATTTTCATTTATTTTCTAATTTTCCATACGAATAATTGGTATTAGGATTGAGTTCATGTACCCCAACCCTTGAGAAATTAGCTACTCATGATTTGATTGAAAAACAAATTCACATATGAAACTATGATATTGCAGAACATTGTAAGAAATTTGCAGAAATTAAAGCAAAAGAGAATAGAATGATATTACTTGAATTCAGCACAAAAACGGAATTGAGATTCAGAATATAAACTAGGGTTCATGCAAATCTTGAAGGAAATGGAAATTTGACCTAAAAATCTTATATAAACACTCTCTCTAAAATTCCTAACCCTAGCCTCTCTCTCTAGCTTCTCCCCTTTGGAATGACATAGGGATTGGTCTTTTATAGATCTCAAAAAGGACTTTTCCCATGCCTCTCCACGTTTTGACCTTTTAATATACCTAAATGAGAATCTTCCCATGCCTCTCCACGTTTTACAACTAATAAAAACAAATTAAATAAGAAATTTCAAGAGTTGTCTCTTCAGTTCTGAAAATGACTCTTCATTTCTGAAAATGACTTTTCATTATCTCGCAACTTCAAAACCTCGTAACTTCTTCACTGTAGCTCGGATTGAGGTACCGTTTTTTCCAGTGTTCTTGTAATTTAGAGCTCTTCAACTTTCTAGTTGGCCCCACCTCCGGACTAAGGCTGAAAAATTACGAAAATGCCCTTCAACTCTCCATTTCTAGGTTTCTTTCACTGTTTTGCGTTCTCCTTAGCACTAACTTGCATGAAATACCTGTAAAACACATGAGAAATACACAAAACAAGAAATACTTGCCAAAAAAGGTTAGTAGCATAAATAAGAGACAAATCCAAGATATTTACGCTGCACGGGATCATAAAAATACCAAAATTAAGGGGATAAATGTGAAGAATATGTGCCTAATCAACGGGAAGACTGATCCCATTGATCATGTCAGGCAGTACCGGCAGGCTATGACCCTCTGGAATCACCGAGATGCAATGATGTGCCGTATATTCCCCTCGAGCCTTCATGATGTGGCCCTGAAATGGTTCGAGAAACGCCCTCACCGATCCATCAGGAATTTCAAATCCCTAGCCGAGCTCTTTACGGCCCGGTTCATCACCAGTAGCTCCCATCCCAAAAGGATGAATGCTCTATTAACAATGAAGAAAACGCCTCAGGAGACACTCCGAGACTACGCGAAGAGGTACTGGGAGTTATTCAACGAGGTCGAGGACTGCGCGGAAGAAGTGGCAGTGGCTTCATTCAAAATTGGGCTACCTAGCTCTTCCCTCCTTTACCAGTCCTTGACAAAGAAGGAAGCTACGACCATTGATGACCTGATGGCCCGGATTGAGAAATACGCAAAGGTGGAAGATGTCACCCTCCTTAACGTAGGAGAAAACGGTAGAGCCAAGCTCACTACCAAGGGAAGTGAGAAAGTTGAGAACCAGAAGAAAGGAGGAAAGAGTGGGGGCAAGAATGGCTCCAAAAACGGAGGGAACCCTGACGTTACAAAATCATTCCAGGCGGTCAACACCGTCTTCAAAGAACCAATTTACAAAATTCTCGCGAAGATCAAGGATGAGCCGTTCATCAAATGGCCCTGGAAAATGGGAGGAGACCCCTCGAAAAGAAGCAATGCATTAAGATGCACTTTCCACAGAGAGGGAGGGCATAAGACCGAGCACTGCAAGGCTCTTAAGTCCCACCTCGAGGAGTTGGCCCAATCCGGACATTTGAATGACTTTGTGAAAAAGAAGGTAGAGAGAGTGACTGCCCACAAAGAAGCAAAACCCGACAACGTATTGGAAGATGACGCCGGACACGAATTCGCCGTAATCCACGGATTATCCGATGTTAAGCAAATCCAAGGTAACTCAGCTCGAATGGAGGTAAAGAAACTGACAGCGGTAATGCAAGCTTTTCAGATTGATCCCGCAAAATCACAGTCAGGGAAACGTCGGCGAGCAGAAGACATCAACTACAACAAGCATATTGTTTTCACGGATGAAGATCTCGTAGGAGTAAGGAACCCACATCATGATGCCTTAGTCATTACACTCAGGATAGCCAACTTTGACATCGACAGGTTGCTCGTCGATCAAGGGAGCTCATCCGAAGTAATGTACATCGACCTATTCCGAAAATTGAAGTTGAACATCACCGACCTAAAGGGAACCACTATCCCTCTGGTCGGCTTCGCTGGGAAGATGACCATGCCTCTGGGCAAAATAGTACTGCCAGTGCGCGCTGGAAATATTTCCAAAATGATCGAATTCTTGGTGGTCGACATCGATTCACCGTATCAAGCCATCCTCGGCAGGGGATGGCTTCATGCAATGAAGGCAGTCTCCTCGACCTACCACCAGAAACTCAAATATGTCACCGAACGGGGAGTGATGGAGATACATGGCGACCAGGCGATGGCAAGAAAGTGCTTCATAGCGGCCATCCGACCAAAGCCAGAGAAAAGATCTGTTCAAACCAGCGAGAAGGTGGAGGAAGGTGCAATTCTTTCCAAATAGCAATTAAAATATGGAAGGCCTGGAGTGGAAGAGACCAGGCTCCTCCCCTCCGAGCGCGTCGTCGAGGACCTGGTAGAAGTGTCGGCTAAGGAAGGCGACAATAGCAGAGTCTTCCTGATCGGAACCTCACTCACTGACCAAGAGCAAAAGGATTTATCAACCTTACTCAGAAGCAACATAGACGTTTTCGCTTGGGAACCCTATGAACTGCCAGGAATCGATCCCAATATGGTCTGCCATCAGTTGCACGTCGATCCCACATTCAAGCCGATAACGCAGAAGGCACGACGAACTGCCCCCGAGAAGGCCAGAGCAATAGAAAAAGAAGTCGAAAAACTACTGGATGCAGGGTCCATACGGGAAGTGCAATTCCCCAAATGGTTATCCAACCCAGTGGTAGTTCCAAAAAGCAACGGGAAGTGGAGAATTTGCATAGACTTCACTGACCTCAACAAAGCCTACCCCAAGGATAGCTTCCCTCTTCCGAAAATAGACCAACTAGTAGACGCCACCGCAGCTCACGAACGAATGAGTTTCCTGTACGCATACTCAGGATATCACCAGATTCCCCTGTATGCCCCAGATCAGGATAAAACGGCGTTTATCACGACGGTTGGTTTATACTGTTACAAGGTCATGCCTTTTGGGCTAAAAAATGCAGGGGCAACCTATCAGCGGCTAGTTACTAAAATGTTCAAGAATAAAATGGGAGACACAATGGAGGTCTACATCGACGACATGCTCGTCAAGAGCAAGGAGAAGGAAAATCACCTCTCGGACCTATCAAGTACCTTCGAAATCCTCAGGAAGTACCGAATGAAACTCAACGCGAGCAAGTGTTCCTTCGGTGTCCAGTTAGGAAAGTTTCTTGGGTATTTGTTCAGCAAGCGAGGCATAGAGGCTAATCCGGACCAGATTGATGCAATCAAAAGAGTGCAACCTCCTCGCACAATCCGCGATGTACAGAAGCTCACTGGAATGCTCGCTGCTCTAAATCGTTTCATTTCTAAATCCTTCGAGAGATGCAAGCCCTTCTTCCAACTCTTAAAAGGCAGCAAAACAGTGGAATGGACCCCAGGTTGCTCACGAGCATTAGACGATCTCAAGTCCTACCTAAGCTCCCCACCACTGCTTGTCATACCACAACAAATGGACTCTTTGTACCTCTACCTCTCTGTATCCAGCCATACTGTCAGCTCAGCGCTAATGTGTGAAGTTACAGGGATTCAACATCCAGTCTATTACGCGAGCAAAACCTTATTAGATGCTGAGCAGTGCTACCTACCATTGGAAAAGCTCGCATTCGCCCTAGTAATGGCCTCGAGGAAACTGAAGCATTACTTCAAAGCTCATACGATCATCGTCCTTACATCACACCCCCTCAAGGCTGTCCTAAGGAAGGCGGATTTGTCGGGCAGACTGTCTAAATGGTCAGTCGAGCTCGGCCGATTTGACATCCAATTTCAACCAAGGACAGCTATCAAGGGTCAAATCCTTGCTGATTTCATAGCTGAATTCACAGGCGAAGAACCCTTCGACCCGCCTAAGCCAATAGAACAAAACAACCAGGCTGCAGGGGAAAGCTGGAAACTATTCGTTGATGGAGCCTCCAACTCAAAGGGGGCAGGAGTAGGAATTGTTCTCATCACTCTAGAAAATACAGTCCTCGAGCAAGGAATCAGGCTGGGATTTGCAGCCTCCAACAACGAAGCAGAATACGAAGCCTTAATTGCAGGTCTCCAAAAGGCGCAAACTCTGGGAGAAAAGAATTTGCAGGTATTCGGAGATTCACAACTAGTTTCCAATCAGATAAGTGGAAACTATAACGCGAAGGATGAGAGAATGACAACCTACCTCTCCTTGGTAAAAAACTTAATGACGAACTTTGAAGAGATCAACATCCAACAGTTTCCCAGGGGGCAAAACAGCCACGCTGACGCCTTAGCAGCCCTGAGCTCGGCAGTTGATTATAGCCTTAAAAGGATCATCCCTATCGATTTCCTCAGTTGCCCAAGCATTTACCCCAACTGCGAGTTGACAAAAGCAAAACCAATACTCCAATTGGAGTCAGCCCCCAGCTGGATGGATCCCTTGAGAGACTATTTAAAGAACGGAACGCTCCCAGAGGATAAGAGGACTGCCCACCAGATAAGAGTCAAAGCTGCTCGCTTTCACTTATCCATGGGAGGCGACTTGTATAAAAGATCTTTCTCCGGCCCCTACCTTAGATGCGTCCACCCAGGCGATGTCAAGGCAGTGCTTCACGAGCTTCACGAAGGAATCTGCAGAAGTCACGTCGGAGGAAGGTCTCTAGCCTTCCGAGCAATGAAGAAAGGTTATTGGTGGCCATATGTGCAAAAGGACTCCGCAGTATATGTCCGCAAATGCCTAAAATGCCAACTTCACGCTCCCATGGTCCACCAGCCCGCCAGCGAGTTAAAATCCCTGACCAGTCCCTGGCCCTTCGCCCAGTGGGGAATGGACATCGTGGGACCACTGCCCACCGCTGCCGGCAATCGCAAATACCTGTTGGTTGCAACTGATTACTTTACCAAGTGGATCGAGGCAGAACCACTGGCGAACATCCGAGATGCTGACATGATGAGGTTCATATGGAGAAATATAATCACTCGATTCGGGATCCCCAGAACCATCATCACTGACAATGGAACACAGTTCGAGAGTGGCCCTTTTCAGGACTTCTGCGACAAACACGGGATCAGGCACCACTTCAGCTCGGTGGCCTACCCTCAAAGCAACGGACAAGCTGAGGCTTCCAACAAGACAATGATCGCTGGATTGAAGAAGCGGTTAGAGCGAGCCAAAGGCGCGTGGACAACCGAGCTACCGCATATCCCATGGGCGTACAGAACGACTCCTAGGCGAGCCACAGGAGAAACGCCATTCTCACTAGCATATGGTATGGAGGCGGTAATCCCACTAGAAGCAGGATTGCCTACAATGAGATCCGACCTTGTCGAGCAGGGTCAGAACGATCAGGCTTTGCTCGCTGAACTCGACTTGGCTGACGAGCGCAGGGAACTTGCCCTAGTAAAACTAGCGAGCTATCAGCAACAGATCGCGAAGCACTACAGCAAAAGGGTCAATCCGAGGAAATTCAAAGTTGGGGACTATGTTCTAAGAAAGGTCCTGGGCAACACAGTGAAGCCATCAGACGGTAAACTAGGCCCGAACTGGGAAGGACCTTATAAGATAATTAGAGACGACCTGCAAGGTGCCTATCATTTGAAAACGATGGAGGACAGAGAGATACCACGAGCATGGAACGCAGCTAATCTCAAGAAATTCTATTTTTAGGAGTTCTATTGTTAGATCTTTTATTGTACTCATTATGTGAAAGGACAGTTTATTTCTCAATTCACCAATGAAAATCTCTCAGTTGATCACTCTCTAAAAAGTAACAATTATATCTTATTGCACATCCCTTTCAAATCACAGGCATAATGGTTGACATAGTAGGGGAACACCCCTCCTCAGGTCATCGTCATGAAGCACGACAGACCTCTTAGCATTGCCCATGGCAATATATGAAGCCCTACAGAGTATTCTTAGGCATCAAACCTACTTTGGTTAAACAAAATCCTAACCGGATGAAGACATCCAATACCAGGTGTGTCCTCGCCAATTGCCCTACTTAGGCCTAAGGGAGTGTGACGACACGACCTAAAAGGTAAAGGGAGGGCACAATGGTATTCTTATACTGGACTGGGCGGACACTCACATGACAAAATAAAAAGGATTGTGAAGCTGCAAAAATATAAAAGGATTGGATGAACACGTTTAGTCGGTAAAATTGCCCAAAACTCGAACTTCTCATTAATCTTTTATATTTACAAACAATGATAGTACATGTTTAGTCGGCGAAGCTCGCCCAAAGCATTTACAATAATTAAAAACAAAATCTCAAGAAGGTGGAAGCCTCCGAGCAAGATAATCAGCAACTTTAGCTCTCCTTCCATCATCAAGAGCAGGGGCGAGCTCCTCCACGACCTCATTTGCGTCCAATTCCAATAATCGCTGGGGAATAGCATCAATGGGTTTCCATCGATCATCCCGCCTGAATGGATTGGGCATCAGAGTAGAGGAGGACATCTCGTGTCGATACCACAGCGTCGAGTTCCTCGGGACCTGCAGCTCTTTGAGGGCACTCAACCACCCCCTGATGAAGGATAACTCTTCAAACTCTGATAGTCTCGTCGGAGCTTCCAGCCAGCCTTGATCGTAGCCATCGTACCACACTTGTCGAGGACCGTTCTTGAACAAATGCCGTATACGGGTGACGTCCCTCTGGAGCCCAGCAGCAGTCACATAAGCTCACTGAACATCACCGCGCAGCTCCTCCATTTCCCTCTCACGTTGTTCCTTGACTTCCCTATTCCTACCCCTGGCACTCCTACCAGCATGCGGGAGGGGAGGCCGAGCAGCTCGCGACGAAGAAGAGTCTTGTAGGACTGCCGAAACGATGCTCGGCGAATGCTCCTTAAGCTTCGAGACCTCCCGCCTCAGGTCTTCATTCTCCTGCTGCAGGAACTCCCCAACTTGGTTGATCTCGGTGGCCTCTAGTAACTTCGCTCTCAGCTCGTTAACTTCTTCTTGCACTGAGGCACCGATTTCTTCCATTTCCTGGAGCTTATCCTTCAGCTTATCCACCAGCTCGGATTGTTCCTTATATTTCTGATTCCTAGACCTAAGTGACTTGCAAACCTAACAAAGGCCTGGCGAACAGCAGGACTTGCATTAGGACCAAGAGTCCTACCCAGTTGGGAAGTAGCAGGAATATAATCATCAACATCAACCAACTACAAGTAAAAAAAAAGAGAAGAGAAGGAGATCAGCATAAACAAAAATGAAGTCTTTTCATTGATAATGAATGAGGTTACATCAGATCAAAAAAGAAAAAATTACAAAGAATCCCTATCAATTAGCAACCTCGGGTGGCCCAGAGGTGGATGGACCCTTGTCCTTATCAGCATCAGCAGGGGCATTACCCTCTGTAGGGGTGTCCACTGCCCTCTCGACCAAAGGAGCATCAGTAGAAGCCGCCTGAGAGACAGGATTGGTTCCTTCAGCAGTTGGGGCTGGGTCCTCATCTACGACTGGCTTTGGCCCTGGATGGTGCTCGTCAAAGAGGGGGGATGCAACGTCCACCCCAGCAGCCACGAGAGCCTTATTCCACCCTTTCTTGAAGTTCAGACGGCTGATATAGCCTATCTGAACCTCAGCGTCCTCATACGCAGCAGCCCAGCCAGAGTTGTACGAATCTTCCTTAAAAGTGGCTGCCTGGGCTTTCTCTGCCTCCAGTTGCTCGGCCAGAACCCTGTTCTTCTCTACAAGGTCTAGCTTGCTCGAGCATACCAGGTCATACGCCTTACTCAGCTCGCCAAGCTCCCTGACAGCATCATCTCTCTCGCGAGCAGAATTAATAAGAGCCAAGGCAGATGAAGCTCGAGCTGCGTCAGCAGCCTTCAGATCGGCCTCCAGCTGAGAATCCCTAGCTACCAGAGCATATTTTTGCTGCTCTAGCTCACCATTCCTTCTCACCAGCTCGTCGCGAGAGCGATAGAGCACATCGAAGTCGGTCACAAACTGCAAAGAACAAGGAAAGGATCAGGAAGAAGAAACCATCAAAACTGGTTAAAAGAAATTGAGAATTAGAAGAGAAACTTTACCAAGGCAAGCCTATGGCTAGCCTGCAAAGCCAACTGATCGGACCCCAACGCCCTCTCGCGATCTGCAGGAAGAACTGCTCTCTCGAGCAGCGCATGGGCAAGCTGAGGAGAGGCGGCCACCGAAGCCCCCTCGGGCAAAGCAGACACTAGGACCAGGGCTTGACCCATTTTGGTCCTTGATTCCACCTTCCTCCTCTCCTCCTCTTTTTCTCTCTCCCTTTTCTTTCTCTCCTCCATCTTCTTTCTCTCCTCCACTTTCTTCCTCTCCTCCTCCTTTTTCCTCTCTCTCTCCCTCGCCTGCTCCTCCTCTCTCTTCTTCTTCTCTTGCTCCTGAAAAGAAGGCCGAGAACCAGTAGCTATGGCCCCAGAGGCAGTCTTTGATTTTTTGGACCTCTGTGCAAGGAGCACGTCATCATCATCATCGTCATCCTGATCAGATTCTTCCTGGGAGGCATCTCTTCACCAGAACTGCTGGTAGTGCTCGACGAGTCTCGAGCCTTGGAATCCCCTTCAGAAGAACTGCTACTGTCAGCACTCCCTGCACCCAAATTACTCACAACGCTTGCAGGTTCACTCTCCGAGCTGCTCTCTTCTTCGTCCAACTGGATGGGCTCAGCCGAAGTCTCTACGGAAGAGTCAAAGTCTGGAACACTATCCACAGGTCGAGCTATGAAGCTGGAGCCTGTGTTCTTGTATTCAAGCAAAAAAGCAGCAGACCTAGGATGCTCACCGTCACCCAGAGGCTCCCTAATATTCCAAGCTTTCACCAGTTCCGAGATACGAACCTCGCTGAGAGCAGGCTCCAAATTCTTTGTCCTCGCTGTGAAAGAAAAAGCAAAGAGAGGTTAGAAAAATCACAAGTCAGCGAAGGTTGAAACAATAATATAACATCTACCTATATATTCTTCCCCATAAAAGGGAACAGTGAACCTCTTAGACCTCGACCCTTCAGATTGGGGGGAGAGTTGCCAATTCCTAACAAGAAAACCTTCTTGCCAGTAGTCCTTATGGGAATCAGGTAAATTTACTACCAATACCCTATCAGGACTCCTAGCCTTAAGGTACAGGACACCTGAACTCGTTCGAGAAAAGGAGTAACAAAAGCAAACCTCAGCAAGCTCTAACCTTGTGCCGTACAATTGATTTATCCTATGCACGCCGTTCACTATTTTCCATACGTTGGGCGAACATTGTGCAGGCACAATACTAAAATAGCTAAAAAAATGCAGAAACAGATCATTAGGGGGAAAGGTAAGTCCCCCCTGAGAGAGCAACAAAACGTGAATCCAATGCGCATCCTTAATATCCCTAACGTTCCTAGGAGGCGAGGCGCAACACTCAATCTCTACCCACTCCGGAATGTTGTAGAATTTTTTAAACTCAGTGACTGACCTATTTCCAATCTTCTCCATTGGAAAAATACAAGAAAAACTATAAACCAAAGAGAAAATGAAAAGAGCACGAGAGACTTACAAGACAGAAGATCAGGTCAAATGGAGAAGAAGCAACGAGAGTAGAGATCGAAACGGAAGGTACAAAGCGTAAGAGTTCTCAGAAGATAGAAGATTGCTGGAAAAGCTGAAGCGACGAAGAGAAATGTGCCTTATTCCAACAAGCCTTCAAGTTTAATCATAGCGCACGGATAGCGAAGCGAGTGCCGCCAAAGCAACTTCACAGTTTTCAAAGAAATCAACCATAATAGATGATCATTTAAATTCATTGGACCCATAAAAATGGCCCAACAAATTTAGGGGCAATTGTGGGTACCCTGAATTTAGCATTATAGGCCTGGACGAGTAGCCTCGTCTTAGCGGTCCAAAGCCCAGGCCCATCACCTTTTGTATTGATCCGATTACTCCACGATCCCATGAAGAGAAGTTGTGGGGGAGCGCGATCCCATGTAAGAAAGTTATAGGGGAGATGGCTAATAAGGAGGAACCCATCACCCCCACTAACCAACATATACATGTATAAATTAAACCCTAAGTCCAGGGCAAAGGACAAGTTGTATTCTCTGTACTTATTCTTCAGAATATAGAGAAATAACACTAACTGCACCATCGTGGACGTAAGCACATCTTTGTCGAACCACGTACACTTGTTGTTGTGTGATTGGCATTTTATTTATCCTTTCTTGGTCATTACCTCTTTCATATTTATTTGTGTTGCATAATAATTGTCACCACAGGTAAGTTGCAAAACATCCCATGCCTCTTTTGACGTGGTGCACGTCATGATACGTCGAAACTCATCAGGAGTGATGGATCCGGAAATAGCACTCAAACCCTTAGAATTAAAAGAAGACCATTTAAATTCATCTTCAGTCCACGTAGTGACAAGTTTTAAATTGGTCACGTTTTCAACAGTGACGGAGGGAGGTGTCCACCCTCTTTCAACTAAAATCCAAACCCGTTCATCTATGGCCTTTAAAGCCGACTTCATGCCGTCTTTCCAATATGCATAATTTGTCCTGTAAAAAACTGGCATTTTATTATATGATTTCTCCATTTGAACACGCTCTTTTTCAAAAAATCATTTTTTTCAGAAAATTGATATCTTAGAAAAATTTTGCGAAAAATAGGAATACGCGATAGATTAGCGTAACCTGCTTTGATACCAATTTGAAAGAGGTAGCACGTGCGTTCAAAATAAGAAATTATATAATTAAACACAATTTAACCCAAATAAACCCTAGACATGTAACTAGGTGTGATTGAACAAGATGTAAATCATGCAAGAGAATTCAAACACACACATGTGAGGAAAAGTCCCCCAAAGGGGCAAAACCATTTATTTTCATTATAATATTGTAACATACAATTTCGGATTACAATGAAAAATACAATGACACAGAATTACCCGCAGGCGTCGGATCTGTAGTCGGCGGCTGGAAGTTTCCCTTTCCAGGAGGGCAGCAATGAAGAAGAAGAACGATCTTCTCCACAAGGGTATGAACAAAACAATGTTTGTGTTCTAGGGTTTCAAAATGATTCACAAATGATTTGGAAATTTGTGTGAATCAAAACATGAGTTTTGGTAACTCACAAAGGTGAAGACTTAGGGTTTTGGAGCTCTGAAAATCGTGTATCAAAGTCTTTCTAAACAAATCCCCGAAGTGGGTTTAAATAGAAATCTTTCAGCCTAAAAAATCTGAACACGATCTGATTGATGTTATCCCAAGCGGACCGGTCCGGGTCTGAGGCGGATCGGTCCGAGGGGGGAGGATCGATTCTTTTTAATTTTGGCTTTATCGGTTCACTACCGGTCCTGGGTCTACTGGATCTTCAGCAAGAGGATCGGTCCGGTTGAGGGGCGGACCGGTCCGGGGTGGGATCGATTCTTTTAATCTGGGCGGACTGGTCCATCTGAGCAGGGAAAAAAATCCTTTCTTCTTTTGAAATTAGGATCCGTTGATGACGATACGATCTTGATGTTCTTCAACGATGTAACGACTTTTGACATACAAATTGATAATGGATAAAAATGTCCTTACAGATGTCGTGTGAATCATGCATGATTCTCTTATCAGTATCTTATGATGAGAGTATCTTTCTTGATCATGCCAAATAGGGAGCAAAGTCCAAGTGCCAATAGTATACCAAGCATGGATAGGTGATGCGTGCAATATGTGGACATATGTCATCCTAGGTGCACGTGGTGCAAAGTGTACATGGAGAATTTTCTACGAGTGTGTGAATAGAAGCATAAGCATGAGGTACACATGAAAAGGGGAACATGCAAACTAGGGGAGTATATAAGAAAATAAAACACCCATGTAAACAGAGTCTCGCCCTCTTAAACAAAAGTCCCCCGCGAAGTCACCACTGTGTCCATCCCCGATCCTCGCAGAGAGAGAGAGACCAGAAGAAGAGGGGGTCTTCTCCGTGGTGAGAGGATCTTGGTCCCGCGCGTCCCTCTCGGGAGAGCTTCGATCGTCGGCAATGTGTGAGGTGCAAAATGTAGAGAGATGGAGTCTCCGATCTATTTTACTCAAAACAGACAAAAGAAGGTAGAGCCATCCCGAAGGACAGCATCCAAAGACATACTGATACATACAAAACCAAAAATGATTCGAGTAGGGTTCGGACGCTAAGTTACGAAGTGGTAAGGTGTTAGGCACCCATTCCGCCCTTGCGTTCTCTCATGGATTGTTGTTATTTTCCTCTATTTCCCCGTGATATGTGTGTATGTGTATACGTAGTGGAGATAGGAATCATCGACTTGTATCATGGAAGAGATAAAGTGACTCCTCCATAGGAATGTTCCTAAAAGTAATATTAGAAAATAGGATTTGCGCGATTATCCTAGTGTTGATCGTTATAATGGAACGATAACGCATATGGAATAATACGCCACTAAGAACAAATATATGTATATGTAAATATATAGAATCTAAGAGAATTAAGCAAAAAAATTAGAAAAATAGAAAATAAAAAAATAAAATAATAAGACTCGAGACTCGGGTTTTACCCCGAGACGCCTATTTAGCCTATAGAGGCATCAAAGTCCACGTAGTTTGCATACAAAATGAGGGGTGGCATTTATGCCATAAATCCAATCGGGGACTTCTCTTATATGTGCGTGTGTGTGTGTAAAAAAGTGTTTTAGTTGTGGGAAAAGTGTGAGAATTCCCGTTTGAAATTTATGAGCAAACCCTCTTTTTCTTATTTTTTGGGTTTTATTTATATGAAAATAAGGGATGTGCAATAATACTAAATAAAAAGTATATTAGGATATGTGAGATAGAGAGAATAAAAGTGTTAAGTAATAAAATAAGTTAATGCGAATTTAGGAGAATTTGAAGAGAGAGTTGAGAAAGTTGGACCTTCTTGAAGATCTTGAGCTTGATCTTGAATGTTGGAGAGCAACCCTTGCACTTGTGCGATGATGAAGAGTGGTTAATTCACCAAGTTTGATGAAAAATATGATGAAAAGTGAAGGTTGGAAAAGGATTTGGATGTGGAAATCACGCTGACTTCGAAAGAGGTTTTCTGAGTTCGCTGAGAGTGATGGATTTCAGATTTTTGGGTCCTTTTGCAATGAGGTCAGACCCTCCCTTGTATAGGACAGGTCATTGCCGATCATCATAGTCCTGGTCCTGCCAATTGGCAAGTGTGTTTTGGCATAATGTCTATAAGCAAGATTTGGAACCTGTCGTTTGGCAGTCCATTTCAAGTTCTTTCGAAAAAACGATTGTAAAACGGAAAATGCTGATCCAAATCATGCACAGGATGAACCGCTGGAAAGTTACTTCAGATACCTTGCAAATTCCTTGGATTTCTCCCGGGTTCGGGAGTTGTCTTTGGGACAAATGTGGCTTGGAAACGTGCGTCGATCCTTTCAACGGGGGATCGTTGGACATAAACGGATCGTTTGTCCGCATGGTAAGTCAAAATCGTGCATGGGGTTGATCGTTGGAAAGGTTATAAGATGTACTTAGACATTCCAAAGAGTTTGACTCAGTTTGGGGAGATGACTTTGGTCAATCGGGGCCTAGAACCGTTCAGTGGCATTTCAGAGTAAAATGGATCGTTCGTCCGTACCGTAAGTCAGAATCGTGCATGGGGTGGATTGTTAGAAATAGGTTTCAGCGCCCTTTGAATATTCATTCAGTCTCGGTCGAGCTGAAGAGTTGACGTTGGTCAAACGGAGCCTGGGATCGTCTGATGGTCTCTAGGTCAGGTTTCTAGGGAAAATGGGTCGTTCGTCCGCACCGTAAGTCAGAATTACACACGGGATGGACCGTTGGAAAGGGTTTTCAGTGCCCTTTGAAAATTCTTTCAATCTCAGTCGAGCTGAAGAGTTTGACTTTTGATCAAACGGAGCCTGGGAGTGTCCGATGGCCTCTAGGTCAGTACCCGGGGTATGACTTAGGTTTGTAGTGATGAAGGGAGGTGCTAGGGACCTAAGGAGAGGTTAGGGGATGCTAGAATGGGGTGTCTACAATAGGGTGGTGGCATATCTAGCATGGCTTTCAATTTGGCAGGGTCTACTTTAATCCCTTTTTCGCTGATCATGAACCCCAAGAGTTTTCCTTTAGTAATGCCTAAAATGCATTTCTATGGATTCAGCCGCATCTGATAGTATCGCAATCGTTCAAAGAACTTTTAGAGGGAGGGAATATGACCTTCCCAAGTTTTGGACTTTATGATCATGTCATCCACATAAACCTCGACTTCTTTATAAATAAGCTCGTGTGGGATAGTTGTGGTATCCCTTTGGTAGGTAGCCCCGACATATTTGAGCCCAAATTGCATGATGGTGTAGCAGAAAGTTCCCCAGGGGGTGATGAAGGAAATTTTCTCATGGGGGTCAAGGTGCATCTTGATTTGGCGATAACCAAAAAATCCATTGATAAATGATTTTAGGGTGTGATTGGTTGTGTTGTCCATGATCATGTCGATATTTGGAAGTGGGAAATCATCTTTTGGGGATGCTTCAATCAAATCTTGATAGTCGATGCACATGCGGACTTTTCCTCTCGACTTCAGCACGGGGACGATGTTGTCAAGCCATGTAGGGTATTCGACTACACGAATAAAACCCACGTTCAGCTGTTTGACCAACTCTTCTTTGACTTTGAAGGATCATTTCAATTGGAGTTTTCTAAAATTCTTCTTAAGTACTTTATATTTTTAGAATGTTGGGATCTCATGTTGAGATATCTCTACGTCAATGCCAGGCATATCTTCGTAAGACCATGCAAAGACTTCTACAAACTCTTTCAGCAGTTCCTCAAATTGTGTACGCTCATGCTCGTTAAGGGTAGACCCTATCCTAATCTCATGCTGGTGGCTACTAGAACCGGGATTAATAACAATAGTCTTATGATCATTAATTTGAACGTGATTATGTTGTTTATTTTTTTCCTTATTGAGATTAATTAAGAATTTTTCATTTGAAATATCATCATCGTCATCGAGAGTTTGATTAGAATTAACATAATTAATGTAAGGAACATCAAGATACTCAAAATCCTCATTTATTTTATTTTAAGGGAAAATAGCGCTGAGAACCATTTCAAAAGAGGTCTCAATTACATTTATATCAAGAAAAAGAGAAACAGAATCAGGTGCAGAGATTTCTTGGATAAGATAGACAAGATGGTTTTGTTCGGCTTGAGAAGGCAAGACTGGGATAACATGCCAGTTTAGGAGGGGGATATAAGCAGTCGTCATCTTGACGGGCCGGTTTGATGGCGAAGCATCTTAGTAGATCATGCAGAGACTCAGTCCAACTATTTGTAGGTCAAAGGATTCTTCAGAGTCACTTTCCTCTGAATTCTTGATGATTGTCATGGTTTGCTCGGTCAGGGGATTCACTTCATGTTTCCAGTTTTCAACCCAAGTGGGGTTATCTTGAAAGAATATCTCTAGCCCTAGTTTTACCCTCTTATCAACAGGATCATACAACGATTTTGAAAATCCATAGAATGGGAAGACTTCCACCTCATTGATAAATATTCTGTTCAGAGAGTCTCCTAAAACGGTCTTTTCATTCTCCAGGCATTTTTTTGGTCGTGATCGACAGAGCACTTTAAGTTTAACTGATGATGGTTGGTATCCCAATCCACATAGAGAAAAGGCTTCTTTCAAAACTATGGGCTTAAGTACTCCCATTTGACTTCATCTTAGACCTATTCTAGACATGAAGTGCGTATTCTTGAACATTTGAATTACATTGACATTACCTTAAGGATTGTGTTCTTGGTTGACTTGGTCTTTGAAGTTATCCCCTAATGGGACAAGGAGTGGTTTAATTTTAAAATCGAAGAGGAGCATGTCATTAGTCTCATGTTAAATATCCAATACTAGATTGCTGGTACTGGCACTGCATGTACTGTCGTCATCCCCTAAAATGGTGATGACTTGACCTTTGGCAAAGAACTTTAGTTTCTGATGAAGAGAAGACGATATCCCTCAAATACTGTGGATCCATGGATGGACAAGGAGGAGATTGAAGCATGTAGGTATGTCTATGACTTGGAATTCTGTCAAAGAATTAATAAGTCTAGCCCCTAGTGTAAGCATTATAGAATCCAGTACTTCTCGGTGGGTGTTATCATAGGTACGCACGACGGTAGATGTAGGAGTGAGGCCAGTGACTTTTAATCCCAAGCAGTTTAAGGTTATGAGTGGACAAACAATGAGAGTAGATCCATTATCAATAAGTGATAATGGAACCTTATTCCCCCAAACTTCAACTGAGATATTAAGAGCATAGTTGTGATCAGGGCCAAATTATAGGATTTCTTCTTTGGAGAAAGAGAGGAGTCTGGTAGAGGTCAAGGACTCGACCACATTCACTACTTCTTTAGGAGTAGTAGAAGGAGAAACTGTGGGTCCAGTGAGGAGCTTTATCAGGGCATTCTGGTGCAGTTAGTAGGACATGAAGAGTCCCCATCAGGTTATGTTGGCTTGGGCTTTCTTGAGCTCATTTAGGACTTTGCTTTCTTTAAAGGTCATTTTTGGCATTGGCAGCTCTTCGGCAATTCCCTTTCCGTTGTCTACTTCGGTTGACTGAGGAATTGGATCTTTGTAGTATCGCCATGATCTGGTCATGTGGTTTACAAAGGCGGGGAAGAATGAGAACCCCGTAGCTCCATTTATCTCGGGCTGAATGGATACTTTGTTAATTTCTCTCAACAAATCTTCAAAATAGATAATTCCACACAAACTCACAACTGAATTATCTTCTTCATGATTCGATTGATCGTCTGAACTGTCAAAGTCATCTCCTCATCTGGTGGCGATGATGTCTTCTTAACAAGAATAATCAATGGAATCGAAAACTTTTATGGCTTTATCATATAAATCTTCCCACTCAATAGGGAAGTGTAAGAGTGAAAGGACTAGACGTCCTTGAAGTTTTAAAGTAGTGAGTAACTCAAAGATTTCATATATTTCTTCGATCTGGAAAAGCACATCGGCCATGATCTGTATAACTTTATCTAGACTGCTTCTTCAAAAATTACGACCCATTCATCTGATTCTCGATCCCACTTTCGGGCTTCCATAAACAGGCCGCTGAATTTTTGGTATTCGATGGACATCTTAGCGAGCAATTTCAGCCCAAACCCTTAGAGTTTTATGCCCCCCCTCAGATTGGGTGCGGGAAATAATGGTGTCCCTCATAAGGGCGACATAACTTAATCATCAAGGGATATAGGGTGTAAAAGAAAGGACGGGAAAACCTTGAAAGGTTTGGGTGAGACTGTGGGGATGGTGGGTTCTTTGACAGGAACAAAATGGGCAGAAGGGTCGAACTCGGGGTTACTTTTTAAGAAGATAGCATTCGTCCTAGTTCCATGTGTTGGAAGAGGGTTGTGAGTGTTTTTGGGATTGGGATTAACTGGCGGAACGATGATACCCCGGTCTATCATGCCTTGGATCATATTTCTGAGATGGAAACATTAGTCGGTGGTGTGGCCTGCGACTTAGTGAAAGTTGTAGTGGGAGTCGGGCTTGAAGTTTTTAGGGTGTGGATTTGGTAATTATTGAGGTTCTAATGGTTTGATGATATTTATAGTTAGAATATCTTTGTAGACTTTTGTATGGGACCTTAGAGTTCAATGTACTCATTCTTGACAGGGTTAGGGTGACTTTTGAGTGCCCAAGATGTTGTAGGTTGTGATATGTTGTTAATGGTTGAGACAAAGGCACTTTCAGGCTTCTCATACTTCTTCGGTGTAAATTGTATACTCACCTTCTTTTGTTCAGATTCCACTTTGATAATACCTTCTTCGATTTCCACACCAGCCTCTCAGAGGGCTCGAAAATATGGGTAGTATTTTCCTCCCATAGATGCTCGAATATGAGGCAAGAAATTCTTCTTCACAATGATCACTTGTTCTTCCTCTAAGGACCTATTAGTTATAGTGGTAGTTCTCTCTCCAGCTTCTAACAATGTTGCTACTGATTCCGTAGGGTTTTGCTTGAGTAGCTCTGGGTTTTAGTGCTTAACCTCTAAATATTTATTGTACTTGTACTCAGATAAGAATTATTGGGCTACATCTTCCCAACTACGGATTCTGGATTCTTCAAGTGATAAAAACCTTCGAAGGGAACTTTATTTCAAGGTATACTAAAATATTTGAGCCATTATCTCTTCAGAGGTGCCAAAAAGGGTCATGGCTCGTTGATAGCTTCGAAGGTGCATAATTAGGGGCCCGCTGCCCATATACTTCTCGATGTCTAGCATCTTGAACTTCTCTAGCAGTATGGATTTTGGATAAGGAGATATATGGGTGTAGTCCATGAACTTATTTGACAATAATCTGAGGTCTTCCTTGACCTTGTTTAGTTCCTCTTCTTTAGGATCCATGGGTATTGGTTGTTTAGCCCCTAATTGGGCAGGGTTCATAATTGGGACTTGAGCAGGTTGTGGTCTAATTATAAGCAGGGTGCACAGGACATGCAGGTATTCTTTCGAGACCAAACATGCTCGGGGGCAGATGGACCTATAGCACAAGAAACGAGGACTTAGGGTTCTTTGGGGATTTAGGATTTATGTCGCTTTATTTCTTAGACATCGGTTTGAAGGTTCTCAATCTTAGCGCTGAGTTGGGCTAGGATGGCCATCATATCTGGTTGAACATTTGGTGCTTGGTTGGTGTTCTCCATGTAGAGCTCATGGAGGTAGATCCTAAATTCGATTAAAGTAGCAGATGAAGCAGTGGAGCTTCGAAGTGGTTTGACAAAAGACCGAAGCCAATAGGGAGGCCAAAGTCGGGGATGCGATCGACCTGAGGGGGAAAACGGTCCGAAGAGGAAAGAATTTTTTTAATATTTTAGAAGGTGAAGAATACTTTTTTGGTATTTTTGGTTTTTAAAAAAGAGGGAAAAAGGAGAGGAATCTCAGCATAATAATTATTATTATTATTAGGTTTTCACTTGTATTAGGCTAGACTAAATGCAAGAAAGATGTCGGACAGGACCTGGGCCTGAGAAAATAGGGTATAAAAGTATAAGACATGATTTGAACTGTTTCCAGACTCACGAACTGGGTCTATTTAAAAAAAATACAAATAGCCCAAAAATTCTGGCAGTATGTTGACCCGAAATTTTAGCGGAGTTTCGCATGGTAATCGAGAAACTAATTATGAATGCCCTATGGTTGATGCCTATATGAGGTTTATGCACTTGTTGGGTTAATGTAAGGGTTCCCCCCTCTGGCATGACTTCCATGATATACCTCTTGCCTATAAGGGCAATCATTCATCGGTACATGTGGACAATCCATTTGATATACTTGTATGTACGTGCATTACCTTATGATATACCTCATGGTGATAGTACGTGTGAGAGAAAATTTGATATACTCGATGTATGTGTACGAGTTCCCTGTTATATATATCCCGTCGTGAGTTTGGTCAAGCTGTATGATGCGGGGGGACTGTTTGATATATATGGAAGGTACGAGGCCAATGGAAGGTGAGAGGCATATCGCTTAGGTTAACCACACGTCAGTGAGGCCGACACCCATCACAAAATTAACCCCTTGTACGGGACAAAAGTTTAGTCAATAATGCCATGCTTTAGTGATGTAGTGTGCAAAAATGCATGAGTCTTAATTAGTATATTAGGGAGAGAGATTTTTTTATTTGCATTCTAAGTAAAGGGAGTATTACACTAACGAGGGAGAATATACAACTATCATCAAAAGTAAATCTAGCATGGATCATGAAGACTATACTAAGCATGGAGATAGGAAAGCATGGAGATATGTGCATGTAAGTGAGTGACATGTGAATATATACACATGAATGTTTGTGCTAATGATACTATACATGGATTAACTAAAAGTGGTGTGTGAGATGTGTAAGTGATCATAGAGATATATACAAGTGTGAGAAGTGTGGGTGTGTGCTAATGAAGCTAAGCATGGATAATATAAATGTTGTGTGGAATATGTGAGTAGAAGTGAAACTATATTCAAGTATAATTGTATGAAGTGAATATGGAGAATATATACAAGTGTGTGAAGAGAGCATGTACAAGTGAGTGAAAATTTATATATACATGAGAAGCGAGCATGGTAGAGATAATCATATGGTATATGTACAAAAAGTAAACAGAGGAATAAAGGGAACATACAGGTGGGAGCATATTCACATATGTAGAAAAGAATAACACCCATATAGAAATAGAGTCTAGTCCTCTTAAAATAACATCCCCAACAGAGTCACTACTATGGTCATCCCAGGGTTTCGGATTCTCTCCAGTTCTCGCATGTGGGGTGAGCTCTTTTGGGGGCGCTCGAGAGAATGACATCAAAGAAAATACTAATGCTTAAAAAACCAAGTAGTTCGATGGTTCTGGGATTAAGTTACGCAATGGGAAGGTGTTAAGCACCTATCCGCCCTTTTGATCTCTCATGGGCAAATGTTAATCTTTTCCTTTTAGACTCTGTAAAGCGTGTGCACATGTGTATAATATATGTGGAGAATGGAATCATTTAACTCGTTTATGGAAAAGGACGGAGTGAATTCATCCATAGGAATGTTCCCAAAAATAATAATTCAAAATATAATATGAGTGTTTGCCAAATCACAAGTCTCTATGAAGAGAAAATGTGTGTTGGACGAAACACAAGCATGTAAGAATATGAGATTCATAATGAATATATATATATATATATATATATATATATATATATATATATATATATATATATATATATATATATATATATATATATATATAGAGGCTGGATCGTATACGGACTTAGTTTACGGATCGAGTTTACGGATCGCTACCGTCCAAGAATTGTCTAGGGACCGTTTTGTCTTTTTAGGACCACCTTTTGGGACCGCAATGTCTTTTAACTTCTTCTAAGTTTTAGGGAATATCAATTTTTACCCCAATGATTTCTAAGGTCTTTTAAGCTTATTTTAACGCTTAATTAATCTGGAAGCCTAAGTGTGGAAGTTTCAGGGCTACTGCTACTTCTCAAGCTTCTTCCGTCACTATCGTACTAGAATTCTGAATAGCGAGGATTATCTATATAAATTTTTTCTTCAGGAAGTCTAGAAACTGAAAGAGGTTTTGATGGAAAATATTCTAGTCTTAAATAACTTATACGGTATTGTGGATTTATCTGTCTAGTTTCTTTATATATTTGATTAATATTATCAATTATATCGTTGTCTATAAATTCGTCTAAATTATTATTACCATAAGATGACAAAAATCTACGGTATGTTCAAGGGGCAGCTGTCTCTACGTTTTTAAGGAGAGGGTGGATTCCTCCGGCTCTAATTAAAGTAGTCTTTGTTTCAGCTAACCTTTTACGTCTAACAAATTTTAATACGTCTATACTGTCTTCAAGTATCCTAGTGTATTCTTGATATTTTTCAGGGCTTGATAGTTCTTCTGCAAAATCTTCAGTTCTTAATTTTTGTCTAAAGAGATCTCAGATCTCTGTTCTAATTATTTCTATTCTAGGTACTTCTCTTCCTAACCACTCAATGATCTGGTCTATGTATTTAAAAGTACCACCTGCATATACTAAAGCAGATTCTATAAGTTTTTTATCTTTAGGGTCTGTAAGAGTCCAGTCTTGAATTTCTCTAGTTAAGTCTAAACTTGTTTGATTAACAAATTCTAAAAAGTCTTTAGTGATTTGTAAGCTCATATAAGATTCTTCTTAAAACAATAATATGTAAAATAGTTAAGGGTTTGGTTCGAGTTTATACATTCCTCCTGGTCTGTAATATCTTTATCTTCTTCCCTTTGTCTCTTCAGCTTTGTCACTATTCTTCTCCGGTCTCGACCTCCTACAACTCTCTCTTTATGTGTCGCACCTCAATCCACTACTTTGGCGGTTGACCTGTTTCCTGCCTGTATGCCTTCACGCCTAACGCCCACCTGGCTAACAGCTTACGGCTAATCGGCACCTGACGGCGGTTCACCAGTATAACACCTTGTGTGCTACACCAGAGGTTCCACACAATAGTCCTCTATGAACAGAAAGTTGGAGACAATTTGGAAAATAATAACAACTTAGCATAAGAGATTTCTGGAAAAGAAAACACTTTTATTGCATAGCATAAGTAAATACAACTCTCCCCTCTCCCCTAACTATGAGAGGTTTACTCACTCATATACATATTACTCTCTACAAGCATACTCTCTCTAAAAGTCTAACAATCTCTCACTCTCTAACTCCTTATATCTAGAACTCAGCTGGACGCTCCCTTTTATAGCACAAGGGCACTACAATCGACTGGAAACCGGCTATCAAAAGAGATCCGGTTTAAAGAGATACAATTTATTAAAGTCTTATACTATTTGCTTTACATAATGTAAATCTGTCGTCTAGCAATAATTCTAACCTAACGCCTTTGCAAGGGTCTTTTTCTTTTTTATGAAAATAAGCAATCCGGAGGCCAGTGTGGGGCATGTCTGAGCTGCAGGCTGCAGGGGAATCTAATTATAGTCTTGTCGTCTTGCATAAGTCTTAGCACAGGGCATCTTCTGTCTTCAATAATTCTTCAGCTAACGAGGGGCCCGTCTTTGTTCCATCTGTGTCTTCTTCTTCCTTGTCTTGGTTTGGTAGAGCATTGTTGAAAAATTCATCAATGAGGCCTATAGTTCTAAGGCTAGCTGGTAAAGCTATCTCTACCATTTCTTTGGATTTTTTCTTGAGCCTTCTGTTGAATGGCTCATCAGCTTGAATTATCAGGTCTTCTTTGTGGTAGGCAGTGTACCACATGTCTTCTCCTGTTAATAATTCCATGATTTCTATGGTCTCCATGGCCTGAGCAATCTGGAGTTTGGACTTATCAATAATTAATTCTTTAGTCTCGTCTTCTGATAAAATCTCAACGTTTTCGAATATATAATTGGAAAATCTAATAAGTCTAAATCCTTCAACTCTCATTCATCTATAGGAACTTGGAGCAATCTGGTAGATTCTGGCAAATAGAGGAAGGAAGTCTTCTGCTTTCTTAACATACTCATGGGCTATTTTTCCAAGAGCAACAGAATCTTCAATATCTATTATCTGGATGAGTCCAATGAATCCGTGGTCTGCAAGAGTTATATGAGCCATGTCTGATTTTCCTAAAAGATATATTTTTGGAACGTCTTTGAAGAATCCCTTAATTATTAAAGCATCTCCATTTATTTCTGATAATAAAATATTAAAATGATCAATAATGTTATTAGATTCTTTTTTAAAGTCTTCCGTTAATGGGAGATTACTATGACCAAATGGTATAACAATCTTAGTCTTAAAAGTCTTTTTCTGATAACAGAAATCAACAGGTATAATTTTGGAGGTTTCTCCAAGAGTCTGAGCATAAGTATGAGTCTAAGGTCTAGGCACATCAGTACCACTAATTTGGGTAACTGCAAGTCTTTGAGTCCTCATGAATCTGGCAATGGTTACCAAATTTTGTTTGAACTCGATCCATAGTCTATTCTTCACATTCCACCATATGGCGTCTATAAGAGTATTTTCGTCTTCTGAAAATTCTCGTCTAAATTTGATCAAGTCTGGGTATCTTTGATCGGGTCTATATTGGGGAAAATACATCTTCCCAATGATTCTATTTTGAGAAATAATCTCTTGTCTAGATTTTCCAAGAGGAACTAAGATATCATCAAAGTTCTCTAGGATTGGTCTTTCTTGAGAGTCTTGAATATGAGTCGGTCTTTGCGTTACACTAGCATTTGGTCTCACGCGTGTAAGATAGTCTGCAATGTCTTCCCTGTTCAGTCTATTTGTTCCAGAGGAACTCATGTCTTCTAGGTCTTCTGTTTGCAACATAAAACATGAAATCATATTAGTGCTAGCAAGCATTGGCTCTCTTGATATAATGTCTGGAATGGTATTTTTACTTCCCTTAATATGTATAACAGAGAAGTCATAACCATTAAGCAATTGTTGCCATCTAATTAGTCTATTAGTCCTTGATTTGGACAAGTTTAAATCTCTAAATTTTACTGCATAAGAAGAGTCAGTATAAGCAGTAAAATGTTTCGGTCTAAGAAGCAGCATATATTTTTCTATTGCCCTTACTATGGCTAAAACTTCTTTTTCATGGGCAGTGTATCTTGTTTCTTGGTCTGTAAAGGTTCTAGAACTATGTCTACAAAGTTTCTTCTTTTTTGTCTGATGATCAATGGCAAAGTATACTGCTCCCCATTATTTATCAGAGGCATCTGTTTCTACTATAAACTGGTCTTCTGCATTAGGCAGTTCAAGTAAAGGAATGTTCTTGACTGCATCTTTAATTTGTCTTATTACTTCAAAATCATCTTTAGTCCAATAAAAGGGATTGTTTTTGTCTGTTCCTTTTAATTTGGATGTTATGCTTTGTCTTTTTGAAGCAAGGTCTTTAATAAAGTCTGCAGCACAATTAAGCAATCCTAAAAATGATTGTAATTGTTTTTTATCTTTGAGTTGGTCTGGAAACTCAAGAATCTTCTTAGTTATGTGTTCTGCCAAGGATAATTTTCCTTTATTAATATGCATTCCCACAAAGTCTATTTCAGTCTGAAATAATTGCATTTTCCTTTCGGAGATAACAATACCATGTTTGTCTAATTCTAAAATAATCTTTTTAAGATGGTCTACATGCTCTGTCTCAGTCTTACTTGCTACAAGAATATCATCTATGTAAACAAGGCAAAATTCTGAATAAGGTCTAAATATATTATCCATTCTTCTTTGGAAAACTTGAGGAGCATTCAAGTATCCAAATGGCATTACTAGCCATTCGTATTTTCCTTGGGGAACACTAAAGGTTGTCCAAGTAATACTGTCTGGATGCATCTTAATTTTTCAGAAGCCTGATTTGCAATCAAACTTACTGAATATTATTCTATCTTCAATCAGATTGATTAAATTATTCTTGTCTGGTATCTTATAAGAATCAAATTCATAATTCTTATTTAATTGTCTATAATCTATAACCATGCGTCTTTTTCCTCTTTTACGTTCAGATTCATTTTGAACATAGAAGGCTAAACTATTATGTCTACTTTTACTTTCTCTAATAATGCCTAACTTAAGCATTTCATCTATGTCTTTCTTCAATTCTTCCCTATCTTCTTGTGAGTATCCTTTCTTATAGGTTCCACCATTTATAGTGGCGTCTGGGTTAATAGGGATGATTTCACAATAACTTTGGTCTTTATCCCATTTAGCAATGGGATTTTCTCCTAAAGTAGGCTCATCTAGTTGCCTAATCTTTTTGTTTTCTGCTTCTATATCCATTTTCTTCTGTTTGGATATGGCTTGAACCTGTAATAAGGTCTGCTGGGCTTGATCTAAAATGTCTTGCTGTATAAGCGCTATTTGCTTATAACACTTTTGGTCTGGACACTTACACTCTTTTTGTAAGGGTTTAGTAATTTCTAAGGCTTCTTGTTGGGTTGTAGGTCTAGGTCCACCATGCTCAGCTGAAGAACTCTGATGTTTAATGGGTCTATAATTTGGTTTGACCTGCGTAAGGTCAAAGGCAGTCTTATGATCTATTAGAGGAGCTTTAATATTAAATTCCTCTTGGTCACTAATTAATATCTTATCGTTATACTGAGTATAAGGATGATATTTACTAATAAAGTCTTATCCTAAAATAATGTTTCCTGTGAAACTAGGACGAGGATCCATTATCCAAAATCGATGATTAACGGTTTTGTTGGCCTGATTTCCTAATTTAAAATAAGTAGGAATAGTATGGAAATATAAGGTAAATGGATCTCCATTAGACACTTTACCATAGATTTCTTGAGTACTTTCTAAAAAGTAGTCTTCAGGGAAGTCATTAGCCTTACAAATACTCTGATAGCACCCTGTATCTATGAAGGCTGAAAGTCTTTTAGGATAGTCTTTATGTTGAATAAATAATTCTACAAAATAAGCATGTGGTTTAGTAGAAATTCCTAAATTGTTCTTTTCTAAAATAGATATTCCTTTCTGGGGTTTATCTACAAAATCTAAAGGTATTTGGCCTTCTGAACTACTATCAGAATGGCATTCTTCTAAATCATAGGAAATTCCTTTTCCTTTGAAGTCTTCATTTTCTTGCAATCTTTTGGCTATATTTCTATCAATGTCTTGATAATATGTTTTAATATCTAAGTCTATTTGAGCATCATACTGGCTAGTATAGATTGCTCTAAATCTAATTCTCCAACAGTCTTCATGGTAGTGTAATTGACAAACAATACAAACCATAAATAATTCTGTTTGTATAGTCTCAAAACACTCTACACATCTAAAGTCTTTCTTGCAACATTTCATCTCAAACGGGTAATAATATCTTTCATCAAAGTAACATCTAGGTATATAAGTTAGTAACTCTGGATTACTAACTGTCCATCTTTTCTTTAAAAAGGGGCTTAATATACACTTATACCAAGCGTCTTCAAAGTCTATATATTCATCATCTAGATTGCCTTGATCAGTCTGCATCATATATAAGTCTAGGGTATCCTGAGAGTCTTCATACTCATCGGTATCACTATAGTCTTCTGAATCACTATCTGTATATACACTATAGATACTAGTATTATCATCATCTTTTATGTCTGATATTTCTATAACGTATAGGATATCTAATTCTTCTTGATCTGCATAGTCTAATATTGTATTAATAATTTTAATACCTTCTTTATCTTTCTTATTAGGGCAGTCTTTAGCAAAGTGTCCTTCTTTGCCGCAAGTCCAACATTCTTTGGTGGCAGTTTTAGATTGAGCTATATCTTTTTTTTCCTATAATTAGGAACCTTCTTATGCTTACTATTATTCTTCTTAAAGTATCTTATTTGGTTAAATCTATTTTTCTTAGTCTTAGGATTCTTTTCCTTAAAGGTAGTAGATTGTCTAAATTTATACTTCTTTGGAAATCCTAAAGGTCTAGTCTTAAAGTTCCTATGTTTCCATTCTACTTTCTTTTTGAATTTCTTAGATTCACTTCCACATCCCCATTGGATTGGAGCTATGTCTCTTTCGTCTTTGATTGGAGGGATCTGCTTGAAAGTTTCTTCTATCAACTTTCCTTGGATTAAATCACGTCTTTTAGATATGATATAGTCTTTGGCGAAATTGATTCTTTCACCAAGGGAGTTATTCTTAACTCCAGCTACACCTGGCCAATTCCTATATTCATTAATTAGGATTTGTCCTATGGCAGGTATCTTTCTAAAGTATTCATCTTTTAAGGTCTCTCCAAATTCTTTAATTTGGTAATATAACTGCTCGTAATTATTGCTATATTCATTTATCTGATCTAATTTGCAAATGTTAAGGAGGGCTAACTTAGTTTTTGCTAGGTCTTGTTCATTGATTTGAGCTAGATGTCCAGCTCCAATGAATTCTGATGTGAACAATTGAATATATTCTTCAATTGATCTTTCTTCTAAGTTTTCTTTCATCTTCTCAACCTTAGCTAAGGAGTCTTCATCTGTAGCCTTTCTTAAACTATCTAAGTAATATTTTGCAATAACTCTAATGGATTGTTCAGCGTACTGCTTACATGAACTTGCATCCCATTGTTCATTAGATGCAAAACACATGTTCATCTGGTTACGCCATTCATCTAAGGCTTTCTTCCTATCTTCAACATTGTCTAGGTTAAGGTATATACCTACTGGATTTATGGCTTGGCTTGCCATAGTCTTAACAGGAGTGAAACTCTTGTCACTAGTTGGAAAGTCTTTTATATAATCAGGTTTAGTCTTAACTACGGTGCTTGAGTATATAGGAATATTTATTCCTATTGGTTTACTAAAAATTCTAGGAGCATCTTCTAGCCTACTACTACTTCCTATCTCTTGTTACTAGGTTCTACTTGTGTAGCTGGCATTAATCTTTGTTCTCCTTCTTCTATTAGTCTTAAGTTTCTAAGAAGTTCCTTCGTATTCTTAGATTCTTTTAATTTTAATATGCGGTTTTGGGCTATCATATTAAATATTTATCTTTCTTGAAATCTAGCAGAGTGACTTTTCTTAAGGTTATCTTTAAATGTCTTCATGTCCAATTCTGAGGGTTCATGTCCAAAGTTTTAAATTCTAGCTTTTTCTTTAATTAAGTCTTTTTGTTCAAATGATCTTCTAGGTCTAATTACCGGGGCTTGTCTTAATAAACTAGCACTAGTCTTACTACTCATTCTCCTTCTGAAGGATCATTGATTATGGCTTCTCCCATATTTCTAAATCTAATTTCTCCAGTCTGGATATTCTTATTAACAATCTTAGGAGGACCAAACTGGATGGTAACATTTCCAGTGACGTCGTCTTGATTAATAAACAAAGGTTTATTTTGTATAGTCTTAGTTTCTTGAAATTCTGGCAATTGCCAGAGGGTCTTAGCTTTTTCTCTCATAGGTCCAGTATTCCTAATACTGTAAGTATGATTATAGTCTGACACATTGGTTCTAACTAAGATTTCTTCATTAAGTCTACCACTAGGAATTCCCGATTGCATTCCTTCATAAGGAAATTGGGAGAACTTCACATAGCTTTGAAATTCTATATTTATATTAGCGTCTGGGATAATATAGTCTTCATAATCACTAGCATATAAGATTAGATTAAAATGCTTGGCTGTGTCTACGGTTACTGTAAATGCCAGAATGACATTAAAGTATCCTATGTTGTCTGACATTTCTAATTGGGCAATCCCAGTAAGGCTTTTCTCAAAGTCCTTCCATCTTTTGTCTACTAAACAACATACTATATTAATATTATTTTGAGGTCTATGTAATCCCTGGATTCTTGCTTGAAAGAGTCCAAAGGTTAAGAATTGGAAATTCCTATCAGTTCCTCTAGATCTAAGCCATTCTGAGTCAAAAACTTGGAGCTTAGTATAGGATTTGTCTAACACATGATTTCTACAATGGTAGGTCTTGTTATAATTGGGGGTCTTAGGAGTGGCACCTTCTTTAAACAAGTCTATGTATCTAACGGCTGGAAGTTGTCCATTATGAATGGATGCTTCAACAATCTTCCAGTCAACTTCACCCCACTCTTTCCATTGGAGGGGATTGTTGAAATTTCTTTCTTTCCACCATGTCCTAACATTAGAGGATGAATCCTTAAGTCTTTGGAGCCTATGATTACTCTGTCCAATATTTGGGATATAGCTGGCTATCTTATTAGTCTTATCTAATCCATCATTTATGATTCGTCTACCTATGGTATTTCTTTCTCTAGTTTCTATAGGAGGGGATTCTTTAAACTTACAGGTGGTTACCTGTTTTTGTTCAAGTCTTTCTTCAATTCTTTCTAAGAAGTCTGAATAATCTTTTTGTCTTTTTATCTGATTAAGGATTTCTTCTTTAAAATTCTTATTCTCTTTTTTAGTCTTTTCAGAAGTTTCTTCACTATGTCTAGCTAGGGAATTAACGATGGTTTTACCAACGTTAGTGATATAGTCTTTTACTTCATTATCTTTTTCTAGTTGTTGCATAGTTCTAACTTCTATGGATTCTATAGTCTTTTCAATTTTATCTAACCTAGTTAGAATAAAAGGAGAGTCTATTTCTGCTTGAGAAGGTTTATTATATACGGCCTTAATTCCGTTTATAATTTCTCCGTATTTTTCTTCTACTTGGGCCATGTCTAGTCTAAGTTCATTAATAATACTATCCATCTTAGATAGATTATGTCTTTCCATATTATTCAGGTAATTTGCTAAATTTTGTTGGAATTTAACAAAGTCTGTATAGAAGGTAGTTAATACTTCTGTCTTAGCCTTTAAGTCTAAATGCAAGTCTTTAACAAAGCTACTGTTATAGTCTTGGGTAGCTGCTATGGATGTAGAAATTAAATTTAATCTTTCTAATATAAGTCTAGTTGCTTTAGCCGCGTTGGCAATCTCATTTTCATTTATCTTGTAATAAAATCTATCATCATTTATCTTGTCTAAAATTCTTTGATAAAATTCTGATAAAGTCTGAATGGAGAGGTCTCTTGGTACCTTATTCCAGTTTGATCTAACTATCTCAATTAGGAAGATAACTATCTAGTCTAGGGATAAGCTTAGCCTGTTCTTTAGTAAGTTTAATTAACTCACTGTCTTGATTTTTAATTAAAGTTTTAATTTCTAAAATGTCTTTGTTAAGGACTTCTATATGATTAGTCTTAATATTTATTTCTTGTAAAACGTGTACTAAGTCTATTGAGATTTGATTATCTATGTCTAATAATCTTTTAGAGATATTTTTTATCTCTGTTTCTAAGGAATGAGTGTCTTTTATTAATTGTCTTAATATAAGCAGTATACACTTATTTTGGTCTATTATGCTATTAATAGCACTAGCAGTAACTTGTCTACTGTCTGCGTGTTTGGCTGGGATGTGTTCAATGTGTGAACAACCGTCTATGTCTGTGGTTAAACAACCTTCTGAGTCTAAATCAATTATGGCTATAGGTTGGTAGTCTGGGTTGGATCCAAAAATATCTTGGTAAATGCGAGGGATAAATCCCAAGGGCATTAAAGTCTTTTTACCGTATGTCTAAAAGGAACGTCTTATGGCTCTGATACCAGAATTAGGGTTTTGGTCGGAATTTGGTGAGGTTCTAAAATCTTTAAGGTCTTGATACCAATTTTGGGTCTAAATTATAAATCTTTTAAATGTGTAGTCTTAAACTAAGGTTTTAGTATAAGACAAGAGGGGGACCATCTAGAGTAAATAACAAAAGTCTTTGGGACCTCGAGGGGACCACTTTCGGGATAAGGACAAAGTCTGCACGAAAAGTCCGCACGGGAAGTCCGCACTTGAGCCTATCTATATATATATATATATATGAACCAAATATATAACCCGAATTGGGGAGGACTCGAATCTCGGGATTGGCCGAAGATACCTACGTAGCCCAAGGGGCATCAAAGTTCACATAGTTAGAAGATATCAGAGGGTGGGGTTCAATCCATAAATCCAAATGGGACACTTCTCTTATGTGTGTATGTAGAGAAAGTGTGTTTTTAAGAGTGAGAGTGTGAAATGAAAATCCTTCTTTTGGAATTTATGGATAAACCCTCCTTTTCTTCTTTTTGGGTTTTTATGAAAATAGATTATGTGCAAATACTACTGATAAAAAGTAGAGATTAGTGGATGTGATGTAGTGAAACAAAATTACTAAAGTAGAAATAAAGTAAATAACACTAAAATGGAAGAATTAGAGAAAGGGATGGAGCATTTGACGTCCTTATGAATGCTTGATGTTGACCTTGAGATGTAGATATTCTGATCTTTAATGGTATGAAAGTGATATGCAGAGGGGGAGGGAATTACCAAGTGAGGTAAGAAACTGGTGGAAGGGAATGTGGGAAAATGGGTCTTTTAGGAAACAGAACAACTCTGAATTCGAGAGAATGTTCTATAACTTTCTAAGAGGGGTGTTCAATGTATGTCCTCAAGGTGAGGATATCGCCTCTATTTATAAGGAAAAGGGGGTTCTGATCGACAGGGTTCTTAGCCTTCCTACCGGCATAGCATCTCAGACACAATGCCGATACGTAGGGTCCCTGGGGTGCCTATAGGCAGTCCGAAACAGGTTTTTTTAAAAACAAATAGGCATAAAATGAAATCGTAAGTTTGAATCGCGCACGGGGTAGACCATTGGAAAGGAAATTTAGAGACCTTTAAGAATCCATTGAGTCACTCCCGAGTCCAAAAGTTAACCGAAGTCAAATGGGGCTCGAAAGCGCCCGATGGTCTCTAGAGAGGATGTTTTCGAAGTAAAACGGATCGTTTGTCCGAACTTTTAGGCTGATTCAAGCACGAGGAAGAACGTTGGAAATGAAATTCAATGTATTTTGAGATTTCATTCAACTTCGATCGGTTTGGAGGATTAACTAAGGTCAAACGGGGCCCGGAAGCACCCGATGACCCGTCGAAGTAAAATGAGTCGTTCATCGAAACCGTATGGCCGATTCATACACGAGATGGATAGTTGGAAAGGTAATTCAAAGAATTTCAAAGATTCATTAAGATTATCTCAACCTGGAGAGCTTACCAGAGTCAAACGGGGCTCAGGAGCACCCGATGGCCTCTAGATCGATTTTCAGGGTAAAATGGACCATTTGTTCGGACCGTGAGTCTGATTCGCGCGCGAGATGGACCGTTAGAAAGGGAATTCAGAGACATTCTAAGATTCATTGATCTTTCTCTCGAGTGAGAGAGTTGATTTGGGTCAAACGGGACTCGAGAGCGCCCGGTGGCCTCCAGATCAGTACTCGAAGTATGACTTATGGTTTGTGGTGAAAGAGTGAGTGCTAGGGACTTAAAGAGGTGCTTGGGTAGGTCCTAGTATGGGGTTTCTATATATGTGTTATTTTAATAAATATTGTATATTGTACTATAATAATGATAGTGTATAATACTTTATTGTTATGCCACTTCATTTGGTGGATGATTTAGGAATGTATTTGGTATTCGTAGCATTACTCTTTTATAATACAATTGTAAACAAAATATAATGTAGGTGTTAAGTGAGAACTACTTACAATGTAAAGATGTTTATTTTTTATTGTTAAGGTTTTGATAAAAATGTATTGGCCATTTGTGTTTTGTGAAACACTAGACCTTCCTTTGAGTTATAATAGAAATTTCACAATGAGAAAGGCCAAATAAGTACTAATAGGGAATGGATTAACAAATTACCAAATTTGAATTTGAATTCAATTAACTGAATAAACAACTAACCAATTTTAATTCAAGCACCGATTAAACACACGTTACGTAAACTATATAAATTTTATCTTACGCTAAGCATGCATCTAAGTGATATTTACAAGCATTAAATCAACAAACCATAATGCAATGATGTACGAGGAAAACCCATAATTTGGGAAAACCTTGGATGACCTAGCCTACACAAATTCACTATGATATAGGATTTACACGATAGTGATAGACATACTTAGTCCACTTAACTCATCACCTTCGAGCCTTGGTGTAGTCTTCACTACTTAAACCTTCTTCATAGTAAAACCGCAGGATTCCACCCACGATCTTCATAATTCACGCGCCTCACGCATCTCAGTGTCCATTGATCTTTGGCTAGCAAATCATCACCATGATCCCACAAAACCACCGTGCCAAACAAATGCTCAATGAAGATAAACTAATATTTGTTGCTCACTATGTGAGATATAAAACAAACATATTATGTTGAAACATGGATCTCGAAACATGGGTGTAAACAGGGTTAAAAGTGGCTTAGGTTTTCTCTTTTTAAAGAAGTTTTCGAAACCCTTAAACTTTAAAAACTCTTTGTTGTGCCTTGTATTTATAAATTTTCATTAAAAAGTGATGGCATGCATTACGAAGCATCTCGTTCAAATGAAACTCAAAGTTGTTCGAACAAGAATGGCTACCTCGTTTGAACGGACCTCAAAGTCATTTGAATGAGACCATGCATCTAGTTTGAATGGACTTCAAACGAACTTTGTGCGAGATACGAAATAGTACAACTCATTTGAACAAAATAGATAACTCGTTCAAATGAAGTTAAAAAAAAAATTTTCTTTTTAATTTTTTTTGCGAAAATAGCCTCATTAAACTTTTAAAACCATAAAACACCAAACATAAAATCCATGGGTCAACCTAATATACCATTCATACATTTCTTAAGATCCCATGGATAAAGACAAATTGTGCATGATAAGCATGCATGACATTTTATGTGTTGCATGAATAGTGTTAAGAATGGTTTAAAACATTAAGAATGAACATTAAGAATGAACATTAAGCTATTCTCAAACCAATAGCTTAAAACATTAAGAATGAACTAGGACACATTGTGCAAACCCATTGGTCTTCAACTTATAACACCCTAAAAATTTAAACATATTCAATTTTTTTCTTTTTTTGAAGATATCACTTTTTAATGATCAATTTTTGTACTTTGGCTAACTTTTATTTTCTTTTCTTTTTCAAAGGCACTTTCCAATGGTGTCTTTTTATGCAAAGGAGATTTACTCACTTTATAACCCTTTCCATTACACATTCTTATTATTTTAATTCCTAAGAGAAAACTCACCAATGATTCTTACATGCACAAATCCCCCATATATATTGATATGTATATGTTAAGATTAATAGGAGAACACCTCGCTTAGCCCATGCAACATAAGTAGTTAATATCCAAAAGATCTCGTGAAAGTGTGTGTGAAAGCATATACTTAGATGAATCCATAAAGTAAATCAAGTTTGAAACAACTCCATGAAAATATGATTAAGAACAATCTAAGTATCTACAATCATAACCAATGTCCTAGCTACATGAAAAGTACGGAAAGAATTGGATTAAACACACCAATATGCCACATTAAATGTGTAAAACTAAAATACACAAAAACCAATTTTTTTTTTGTATTTTCAAAAATAAAATGTATAAAAAAAAATCTTTTTGTATATTTTCAATATGACTAAATAAAAGAAAAGTATAATACAAACGATACACATGTCTTAACACTAGGAAACATATATCATAAATCACAACTAGAGTATGACAAATAAAATCATGCAAGTAATCACCCGTACGATATAGCATGTGAAGAATCGTGCAAACATGCGAGAATTAAGCAGTCGAACATTTAGCGCCTCTAAAATAGACTTCCTAACCCAAATAGATGTATATGTATTCCGTCATGCTTTGGGAACCAAGGGGACTCTAGACTTCAACTTCCTAGGACCTCTTTTAAGATCATAACGAATCGCCACAATGTGACCTTTCCTACCACAATGCGAACATGTGTAAACACGATGAATGTTACCTATGGTTTGACCTTTTCAAATATCCTTGGATGTGGTTGACCCTCTAAAACAATGGTCTTGACTTTGATGACGAAAGTATTAGAATCATGGGATCCAATACCATTACTACCAAAACTACTCGAGACTTTTAAATCATATTTTAACTTCAAAATATTAGACTCAAGCAAATAATTAGACACTTCAAGTTTTAGGAACTCCTTCAATTTTTCAATCATTCTTAAAAGATTATCTCGATCTCCGTCAATGCAAGTGAATTTATCCCTGAGAGTCTTCTCATGTGCTCTCAAATCATTAATCAAATTATCATTTTCCCCATTGGAACGTAAACTAACCCTAGAAATTTTAGAGTCTTCTAATTCTTTCTCTAAAAATTAGAATCTATCACTACTCTCTTTCTTGGACAATTCTAAATTAAGGGTCTGATACATCTTGATAGAGTGGATGATCTAATACCACTTTATAAGTGCATATGAACACACCCGGCAAGGATGGTTACAAACAAAAATTCTATTTATTTTTATCAATTTGAGTCCCAATCACAAAAATTAAACTAACCATGCAATCAAACACGACAAATAAGGAAAAATTCCTTTTTAGGGCAAAATCTATATTTAAGAACTTTAGAGAGTTTTACAAGACTATCGACTTACAGACTACTAATACACCCACAAGTATAACACATAGTGTCTTCAAAACTTCTAAATAAAATGGCTCAGTCCAGAGTCGTCCATAGATGGCGGTCCACCCTCGGTATCCACTGATCACCCTTCATCCATCTTCTGCCTTCTTCAGCCTTCTTCAATCGTGATCACTCGGGTCATAAAATCAGTCGTGGAGATCTCTTTCCATAAGGTGTGTATCCATGATACAAAACTTCTAGGGTTTAAAAAAGATTCAAAAAAATATTTAGGTATGTAAAGTTGTGAATCAAAATTTATTTTATAACACAAAACTTGAATACTTTTGCAACAGATATGCAGGAAATATTTTGGAAAAAGTCTTAGGAAATTTGGAGTCAAAATAGGTATATATAGACCTGACACAACATTTGAGGTGGCGACTTGTTTGAACGAAAATTCAAGTCGTTTGAACAAGAATGTCATCTCGTTTGAAAGAAAACAAATGTTCGTTCGAACGAGACTCCATTCTCGTTAGAACTAGCTTCTAACGAACTTCAAATGAATTCAAGCAGAATTCCCTCGTTGGATGTTCGTTCAATATAAGATCTAACGAGAGATCTAATGAAAAGCGATTTTCATTCGCACGAGATTCTGATCTCGTTTGAACGAGGTTAAAAAAACTTATTTTTCAAACTAAAGAAAACACAGCCTCGATTTTTATAAAAAAATAACATCCCAAATAAAATAATGAATAAATTTAAAATCCTACAAGATTTATACCTTTTTGAGATGTAGGGAAGTCTTCAATCTTGTAGATGTTGGAGTTTGATTCATTGTGTCGATACGTGACAGTTTGCAATGAGATACGCTAAATATGACAAAGTGAAAATAAAATAAATAAAAGACTAAGCTAAAATATTTTTCATTACAATTATCCAAAGATTTTATCACTCCTAATGACAGTTACAAATAATTTACTGACTGCTCCCAGTTGTGATAAAGTTTATCAGCCCCATTGGCAGTTACAAGAAGGCTGTCATAAAATTAGTATTTTGGTATGGTGTAATTTCGGTCAGCACCCTAGAGTTGCAACAATTAACTTACCAAAACAAAATGTAATAATGCATTTAATTCAAAATATGTACCTCCAATTGACACTCTCATGCGATAAGTACCTCGCTCATCATCTAAGCGTAATACTATACGCATACCACCCCAAGTTCCGAATCTTAAAGTCTGAGAATTTTAACAGTAATTAATTATCAATGCTTCCAGCATAAATCATGTCTCAAAGCTAACCATTTACACCTGTAATTCTAATTCCCCATAGTACTCCTGCTATATTACCCACAAAAGTAACATAACATCTATTATTCATTTTTCGTAGTATTGGGTTCATTATTGATTATCTACATCATTAGACAAAGTAATTACTCTCAATTAATTTATATGATTATTTATATATATGCCCTCACATATATACGACACATAAAGTCATATACCCTTAGTGTCCCATTCATGCTCTATCGGTAAGTCCGAAGGAGCCTCTCATCGAAATGGACATCACAAGATACATGCAAGTGGGGTGGTCCCTACAGAGTACATCATTTCATAGTCCATACCCAACAGTGACAATGGATCCCAGCATTTACACCTATCTCTCGTAAGTGGCACTGCTACATAGTATATCAAGTAACGACCTACACAAAGCCTAGCTCACCTGTGCCGACATGTGCTACGGTGCTGAAATGCACGCAACTCCAACCGATAGGACCGTCCATGAACATAGGTATGTCAATACAAATAAATAAATACACATCTTTATCACATAATATGTATAAATAATTAACCCAATAATTTCCCCCACAAAGTCTATTATATAATTCTAATTATCATTTCTACTTTAAGGATTAACCATCTAGTTAATTGTTAACGCAACATTTAAGAAATCGCACAACCTTCTTACGAAATTTGTCTATGACTAAGTTAAGGTATTTCCCAGTCTTCCCCTTTTGTTCCCAGAAGTTCAATCCTAACGCCTGAACTCTATCCATCAAGTCGCACCCTAAACAACCCTCGAAAAATCACAAAAGACAAGGAGACCAGCGAGTTGAACCGAACTGGTTCGCCCTTACCAGCGAACTGGTTCGGTTCAACTGGATGCTCTGACGAACAAAAGACGTGATTTGGTCTTCTCCCTTCAATCAAAACACCTCCAACCTTTACTCCAATATCGCGTATGAACTCTAAACAATTTCTCATCATGAAACACCAGTTTTCTACATGAAATACGTTCCTCAAACTTATTTGATTCATTCGATAGCAATTATCATAAGAATTATAGAATGTACAAACCCTAGTTTTCAAGATTGAACCTTTTCTCATTTAACCCATTCAAGAACACTTATTTCTTATTAATTTACATCAGATTTATTATTCGCACAACATGAGATTCTAATGTTTCTCTCCCAATCAATATGATCTTTAGATTATGGGGTTTTCATCAATTTATCGATTCTCAATTCATAAAATTTAAGATTTGTTCTTCAATCTTCAAGATGTTTATTCAAGTCATATAAACATTCATTCATTAACTATATAACCCATAAATTTTGCATGGAAAAATACATAATTGAATTAAGAAAACATATTGAGAGTTAATTTTAGCAAGATAATTCAAGCTTCTATGATCAGTTTGGATTTTTGAATGTCAACCAAGGCTCGATGGAATTGAGGGCCTCTACTTTATGAATGCATGGACAATTGCCACCATCTCCTTATCGTATACCGTCTGATTCTTTCACGATAATGTTTTGCTTGTAAAGGGATCTCTAGGCATGGGGAGAGGCTCTCTTTAAGAGCACATGTTGAAGATTGAGTGTCTCTCCTCTTGAATCCTTAATCTTCTTCCCTTTATTGGACTTGGTAACTTCTGTCTATGGATGTGGGGATGCGATTAAGTTTTGTTTAATGAAATGAGTCGTTTTAACACCTAATTAACTTATGATGGGTGTTAATCCCGAGTTATCCCATAACCTCTATATTTGGGCCCTCAAATGAACCAGAATCCATAACCGGATTGGCCCAATGACTCTCCAATTGGTATACATATACCCTAGGCCTAATTTTAGATGTATAAAACACCTAAACAAGTCCCCGAATCATACCGAAATGTGCCAAAACTATTTCTACCTAACATATACATTTTTCCAATTTTATTGAACATCACATATCAATTATTTAATAAATATGCTATTATTTCTACGAGAAATTTTAATATACATAGATAAATCTACATAACATGAAATTAAAACTAATACTTTATTCATATCTACATAACATCAAATTACAACTAATCAATTTATTCATGACTTATTTAGTTAAATTCTATCAATTTAATTAAATTTTTACCGATTTAATTTATAATAAAAATATAGGGTATTACACTTTCTCAAAATCTTGGCTTAGCTTTGGGAGCAGAAGCAATCTGACCATCGTAGTCAATACTTATCTTGTCATTTTTATTTGGAAAGTGCCTAAAATATTATCTAACTTTTTCGACCTAGATCCCAAATTAAATTTGACATGACTTGTGTATCTTAATTTCTTTTCTAACTCGAAAATCCTAGACTAAAGCAAAAGTTTAGACTTGTCAAATTCTAGGAACTCCTTCTTCACATGTTCAGTAATTCCTATAAGGTTATTTCTCTCCCCCTCAACGTATTCTTGTCATGCATATGATTATTTTCAACGTCAGAAGACTTTTCATTTAAACTTGCATAACAAGCCATTAAGGCGGTGTAATTATGCTATAAGGGAAAATGAGGTTCCTCTTCCAACTCACTATCACTAAGGGTTGCATTGTAAGCTTTTGGCTTCTTCCCCTATTTCCTTAGTTTAGTGAGACACTAGCATGCATGATGACCAAACCATTGGCATTCATAATACTTATCCCAGGCATCCACCTTTTTAGGGTTATCCATTTTCTTCCTATTTCTATCAGTGTTGAAGGTATTGGATTTTTTACCGAAACTCTTGTCCTCTCTAAGCATAAGAAACTTAGTGAACTTCCTATCAAACCTAGAAATCTCTTTGGGATATAAATTACCCTCATTATCGAAATTCGACTTATCCTCCTTATGAATTTTCAAAGCAGCACTTTTTTATTTCTTTTCATCTTTCTTCCTAGGAGGATACATATTCATCTCATAAGGTTTGGACATAACCTATAAGTTCTTGGACTCTTATATTGTTAATATCGCCCAAAGAATCTAGGACCGTGACTTTGGCATTAAATCTTTCAGGCAACGGCCTTAAGATTTTTCTCACAACTATGTGTTCAGAGATAGACTCACTTAAGTTAAACGAGGAGTTAACAATATCCAACAATTTGGCATAAATTCATCAAACGACTCATGCTCGCCCATTTTAATTGTTTTAAGTTTCGTTATCAGATTCTGCAACTTGGAAACCCTAACTGTTTCAGTGCCATCGTGTGTACATTTTAAAATTTCCCAAGCATATTTCATACTCTCACAAGTCATAATCCGTCTAAATTCTTCAACCGTGATAGCACAAAACATAGAGTTCACACCCTTGGAATTAAACATCGAGGCATCGTTTTCAGCCTTTGTCCAAAGGGATTACGCTTTCGGTAAACTGCCTTTAGAAGGAGGAGACCACACTTGCTCTACGGAATTCCAAACATTCCCATCTATAGATTTTAAGAAAAATCTCATCTGTACCTTATAATATGGATAATTTGAACCATCAAACATGGGAGAATGGGTTATGGAACTACTCTCACGGTTAAAATCCATCTAAAGCCCTATAAAAGTGCACTAAAATATGATCAAACCAATAACTTAGTGCAACGTGCTATGATACCAATTTGAGAAATGCCAAAAAAGTGTTAGTAGGGAATGAATTAACAAATTACCAAATTTTAATTTCAATTCAATTAAGCGAATGAGTAATTAACAAATTTTAATTCTAGCACCAATTAAACATACTTGTGTAAACTATATCAATTTTATCTTTCCCTAAGCATGCATCTAGTGATATTTTCAAGAATAAAATCAACAAACCACAACGCCACGATGTACGGGAAAACCCATAATCGAAAAAACCTCGGACGTCCTAGCCTACGCAAATTCACTATGATATCGGATTTATACAATAGTGACAGACAATCTTACTCTAATTGACTCGACACCCTCAAGCCTTGGTGAATTCTTCACTACTTGAACCTTATTAACACAAGCACCACATGAATCCACCCATGATCTTCATGACACGTGTTCCTCATGCGTCTCGGTGTTCGCTGATCTTTGGCTATAAAACCATCACCATGGTCACACAGAATCCACCATGCCCAAAAAATGCTCAATAAAGAAAAATTGATCTTTGGTTCTCAATATGTGAGATCTTAAACAAACAAATTATGTTGAAACTTGGATCTAAAAATGTGGGTGTAAATAGGGTTAAAAAAGTCTTAGGTTTTATCTTTTTAAAGGAATTTTTTAAACCCTTAAACTTAAAAACTCTTTATTATGCCTTGTATTTATAGATTTGTCAAAAAATGATGATGCGCATTACGAGGCATCTCGTTCGAACAAAACTCACAGTCGTTTGAATGCGATTTACTACATCATTTGAACGGACCTCAAGGTCGTTCGAACGAGACCTTACATATCGTTTGAACAAACTTCAAATGACATTGCACAAAATCGTTCTCCTAAGAATTTTTTTTGCTTTAAGGTCATTCGACTCTCATTTGAACGAAACCCTCAAGCTCATTTAAACGTGATACATACTTGTTCGAATGGAATAGTACAACCATTTGAACTAAACAAGAAACTTATTCGAACGAATTTAAAAAAAAAATTATTTACTTTAAAATATCTTTTTGCTAAAATAACCTCATTAAACTTTTAACTCATAAACACCCAAAACGAAGTCTAAGGATAAACATAATGCACCATTCATACCTTTCTTGACGTCCTATGGATGAAGATGAAACTCGACCCATAAGTTGATGTTGTTTTAACTCGGGTCTCATCGTGCCTTCCATTTCATTAGCTTGAAGGACAAACTGATCATAATCCTAACCTATGACTCAAGTGGTTTTGTCCAAATGGAATAAAATCTATATTACAACTTTTACAATAAACATATTATAAACTTTACACGATGTGAAATTTTCTCTTACACACTATAGGAGATCTTTCCCACAATATTAAGTGAAATATTAGGAATGCCCTAAAGAATAATACGGATGCAGAAAGAGAGAAAAAGAAAGTTATTTACGTGGATCGGTTGTGAGATCAACTACGTCCACGGTGTAAAGGGAAGTGTTTAAAAAAAATAGGAGGTGGCAATAACCGGAGTGCTAGTGTTGCTAGCTGAGAGTTCGGGCTATTGCATTCTGATTACAATTAGTCCTTAATATTGGTCAAATTGTCACTATTTATTAACGTAGTGTCCTATGCTAGTAGGGCACTTCGTGTTTATCTCTATCTTTATTGATCTTGTTAGATTTGCTCATATCCAAACAGTTATAGGTCGATTACCCCAAAATAATCCTCCTAGTAATTCGTCACGCGTTTGGACACATAACTAATTTAATCTTGTTCTACCATTTTCCCCTATAGTGTGGATGATCGTATGAACATACTAATCAACCTTACCTCGACTTGTTAAATGGGTGCTTGGACATCTAGGTCGATCGGCCTGATGTCTCGACTTCTTTGTCTACCACGTGTATATTAATTTTGGTGCCTTTTTTATTCGAGTTTTTTTAGGCGCACAAAACAATCATTGCTTTCATGGCTTACGCACATGTTTGCTACTTCGTGTAATGTGTCTGTCGCTTCGTGAGCATGTGACACATTTTTTTAAGTATTGTGATGGTTGCTAAGGGAACGTTTCTTTAGAGGAAGTATAAGGGTTTTCATCCATTATACCTTAGCATTTCAATAAATTTCCAAGGTAATTTTTTCTCTCATTTTTCTCCTCATTTCGTCTATTCCTTTCTTTTTCATCTTCCTTATCTTTCTCCATGTCCAGGTGCTTCAGGAAATACGAGGTTTCGTCAGCCAATAATTTTTAGGAATTTCGCAGTCAATAAGAAATTCCTGATAACGTTGTTTTGAGGGTTTCCCATGAGGAAGAATATATCTTTAATTTTCCTCATGGGTAAGTGGCTTTCTTAACTGTGGCAATACTTGAAATGGGTACAGTTTCCCCTCTACCATTACTAATGAGAGTGCTTCGTTGTTATGGAATACTCCCAGACCAAGTTAACAACAGTTTTTATTGTATTTTAATGGGGACAGTTTCCATTAATCAAATTTGTGGGACCACCCTTGGTCTTGAGGAGATTAAGTATTGCAATGACCTAAGGTCCTCCCCGGGCACTGGATTTTACCATTTTCAGGCTAGGGATATATCCCAAAATTTGGTCACTTATTTGCCCAAATCTAAAAAAGACACTGATAAAAATGTCATTATGGTGTATGGGGAAATTTATGGTGAAGGCTATGATGGTCTTGGGGTTCCTACCACAAGGTGGGCTCCTAGTAGGTCGCCCATCAGTAGTTTACTTTTATCGCTTTATTTTTTCTTTTATACTGTCCGATATGAACTTTTTCTTATAGATCGCTTTCTGAACACCCAACCATCAGATTATAAAGTGAACCTTAGAAATCTAGAGATATTTTAAAAATGACCAACCCCAGCAGGAGTTCACCCACATTAAAGAGCGGACCATATCCTCCTTAGTTATCCTTTTACTTACCAATCCCTTTCCAATTTCACTGTCATTCCGGTTGGCATCCCCATCGTCCAGGTCACTAAACCAATCACCCGTGAAAATCCAAACCTTGCCACTTACGTGGTCTCTACTAACTCCAGTGAGCAAAGAGGAGAGATAATCAGAGGAAGAAGAAGAGGAAGGAGATGAAGAGAAGAAATAAGAAGATAATGAGGAAAATGAGAATTTAGGTTCATTTTTGGATGACTTGGATCCTCTCTTATCCTACGAGGTGAGCATGTCAGTTTGGAATTGGGAGTAGTTTGAGGTCAAAGATGAATTTTTCTTTCAAGACTTTACCTTTTTGCCATTCCCAACCTCACTAGAGAACATGAGTAGCCAAACCCGGAGGCCAATTGACCTGGCAGCTGCTAGGGACAACTTGAAGAAATAATCGACCTCCGATCAGAAGGGCGATCGAACTTACTCTGCTGATGATCAGAGGAAGAGGAAATTGGTTTTCCTTGGGGAGAATGAGTACTACCTTTTTTAGCATAAAAGGGTGGAGGCCGAATAGGCCAAGAAAAAGAAAATTGATAAAACTCTAGTCGATGGTGGTTCCAAGACGCTCGATCCACCTAGCCGACTGATGGTTATCAACGAAGATGATTGGTGGCAACATTGAAGGACCTCTCCTCTCCTTTGAATCGGAACCACCTAGGGGACCTGCCTTCTTTAATGGGAGCCTGTGATGGCCACCGATTCAATCCACTGAGACTTAGAGGTGGCCTTTTCTGTTTCACAGGCTGCGATGATGTCGTATGATATGACGGAGCTAAAGGGCTTTACTTTAGAGTGCCACCATAAGGGCGGGCTTCACCATAGCATTTTAGTAAGTTCACCCCTTTTTCTTTCCTGTGTTTCTTGCTTTAACAATTTTTTTAACACGTCTTTCTCTATTGATGTAGAGCATGTAGGTTCAGCAGGATCTCACTAGCCGAGCTTATTCTTAATGGAAATTGCTTGAGGGTGCTGAGAAGGAGAACACCACCCTAAAAACCTAGCTAAAAACTCATGGCCAATAAGTGGATGACCTGCATAAGAAGATGAAGGAATAAGCTGGTGCCAATAGCAAGTTGGAGAAGGAGGTTAAACGAGTCCAAAATGAGTTATGTCGGGTTGGGAGTCATCTCTCCAAGATTATGGTCTTCCATCATCTTAAAAAATCTCATTCTCTCTAAGTTGAGGGATCACAAGGAGAAGAATTGAGAGGTCTACTTTTACAAGGCCTTTAATGATGGGTGTGACGCTGTCTTCCATGAGATTTGAAAACGTATGTGCTTGCGTTCAAATGAGCAAATTATATATTAAATGCATTTTAACCCAAACAAACCCTAAACATGCAATAATATGTGATTGAATAAGATGATAATCTAAGCTAGAACATTCAAACACATGCTTGTGAGGAAAAATCCCCCAAAGGGGCAAAACCATTTATTTTCATTATAATATTGTAGCTATACAATTTCGGATTACAATGAAAATACAAGTGACTAAAAATTACCCTCAGGTGTCGGATTCTGTAGTCGGCGGCTGGAACTATCCCTTTCCAGTAGGGCTGCAATGGAGAAGAAGAACGGTCTTCTCCACAAGGGTGTGAACAGCAAAAGTGCATTCCTGGATTGCAAAGTGATTCACAAAGGATTGGCAATTTGTGTGAATCAAATACCTAGAGTTTAGATGCTCAATAGGTGAAGACTTAGGGCTTTCTGTACTCTGAAAATCGTGTGTATAAGTCTTAGAAAACCACTTCCCGTAGTGGGATTAAATAAGAGGACTTGAGCCATAAAAATCTGACCACGATCTGAACACGATCTGTTTAAGATTATCCCAGGCGGACCGGTCCGGGTCTGAGGCGGATCGGTCCGATTGACCAGATCGGTTCTTTTATTCTGAGGCGGATCGGTCCGATTGTGATCAGATCGGTTCTTTTATTCCTGCTTCATCGGTTTGCTTGCGGTCCGGGGTATACTGGATCTGCAGCAAACGGATCGGTCTGGTTGACCGGATCGGTTCTTTTATTTCAGGCGAACCGGTCCGGTCTGTCAGACTTTGATTCCTCTTCTTCTTTTGATATTCGGATCCGTTGATGAGTGTATGAAACTTGAATTTCTTCAACGGTGTAACGGCGTACGACATATAAATTGTTAATGGACAAAAATGTCCTTACAAATCTCCCCCTATGTCTATGCCGATACATACATAAAAACAAACATCCGAATTATCAAACAAATGAAAATGCCTATACAAATCTACCCTTCCATGAACCCAAAACTGGAAAGATACAATTGAATAAGACTACAGCGTTTGCTCTTCAATTCTGCAGGAATCTCAACGCTTTTCTCATCAGGGTGTGCAATCCAATGATAATCCATGTAGTACCTGCACACATGAGACAAAGCAAAATACCAAGTGACATATCGAGTTTGAAATGAGATAAACATATATATACCAATTTATGAGCAAACTCAAACTTTCAAATCTCCCCCATAATAAGATAATTCATTAATCTCCCCCTTTTTATGATGTCCCCAAATAGACAAATGAGAGAAATAAATCAAATAAGCAAGTGCGGGGTGTCACAAGGATAAAATCACACCATGAATGAACACAAAGCAACCAAGACGATGATAGCGTAAATGAAGTGGTGTGATCAAATTCGATAGGAAAATCAATGCATACAAACATGACATATGTGCACGATGAATATTAGATATTCCTAGCGAATGGACTCAAATGCTTCCTTTGGTGTAATAGAATGACAATATAAGATATTGACTCAATCAAATCAACAAATCAAAGCTCAAAGTGATTTTCACACCAATAACGTCCAAAACGATTTTATGCTTTTTCAGGACTTTCAAGGAAGTGAAAACCCGTTTAAAGATTCTCCAACCAAACTCCCTCAGATATAATTTTGAATAGAGGCATTCTAAATTCTTAAACTTTGGAGAATTGATGGTGAAACCTAAGTGGCCCATATTCGGCATGAATTGCTTTTTATTGCCTTTAAATTTTTTTCGGGCTCTTTTAACCTCTTTGGACCTCGGATATTAAAATTCCTCCATTTTTTAGGTCCTTTTTAATGGTGGCTTTTGCACAAAGGATAGATGATTACCTTTCGCAGCCCCTCCCCATTATACAAAAACACACAGTCTCACCAAAACGGTTTTTACCTGCATTCCAATCTTGTCAAGTTTTATCGCATATTGAACATTGTATAGACAGAATTGAGATGGAAACACTCAAGCCAATATGAGATAGACAAGTGCAATAATCAAATATAGCCGTGCATGTGTGCAATAAAGGATATAGGAGTCAAACATGTAGGAAGATATCACTAATTACATCTCAAAGACTCCATACAATGTAAAGCACATAGATGAAATGAGGTAGCCTCTCAAATCTCTATCAAACAGTCACATGGATAAATGGAATGAAGTTGTGACTTGGCTATCTTAAATGCTCATCCATAAAAGGAGCAAAAACAGAAATCTTTTTGGATTTTTCAAAAATTTTATCAAAATAAAATCTTTTTGTGCTTTTCTTAAAATTTTTCTTAAAGGAAAATCTTTTTGTATTTTTCAAAAGAAATATAAAAAGCAAAAAGAATAAATAAAAGCTGTACAACTAAGCAATGGTATATATAAAACAGACTAGCAATAGGAAGCATATGATATGATCATGTAGAAGCATCCTATTCTAGACATAGACCAACCCCTCAGTCAACTGTGCAAATCCCCAAAGACTTCCTAAGACTCTCAAATCTAAGGGCATCTAAAGGTTTCGTGAAAATGTCGGCTAACTGACGGTCGGTGGGAACAAAACTCAGGGATACAGTGTTCTCCTCAACTAACTGACGAATAAAGTGCTCACGTATCCTGATGTGTTTTGTGCGTGAATGCTGGACAGGATTACGGGATATGTGAATCGCGCTCGTGTTATCACAAGAAATGATCATGGTGTCTTGTGAAATCCCATAATCTTCCAGCATTTGCTTCATCCACAAGAGTTGTGTGCAACAACTCCCGGCGGCTATGTACTCAGCCTACGCAGTGGACAAAGAGATGGAATTTTGCTTCTTGCTCAGCCAGGAGACAAGAGCAGAACCAAAATAGAAACACCCACCAGAAGTGCTCCTAAAACCATCTACATCCCCAGCCCAATCGACATCTGAATAGGCGGACAAACGATCATCAGTATCAAAGGAATACCAAATACCGTATGAGAGAGTCCCACTCACGTATTTAATAATACGTTTTAGAGCAAGTAAATGTGACTCTTTTGGGGACGCCTGATATCGCACACAGACTCTAACACTAAAGGTGATGTCGGGACGACTGGCAGTCAAGTAGAGAAGACTACCTATCATACTCCGATATAAGGTTTGCTCTACGTCCTTGCCTAAAGTGTCCTTACTAAGCATGGTAGTAGTACTCATAGGTGTACGTGCATGCTTAGCGGAGTCTAAACCAAATTTCTTCACTAGGTCTCTAGCATACTTGGATTGGGAGATGAACATCCCATCCTCTAGCTGACGAACCTGGAGACCAAGGAAGAATGTAAGCTCACCAACCATGCTCATCTCAAACTCACTTTTCATCTCCTCCTCAAAGTGGTGAGCATGCTGGGAGCATGTGGATCCAAAGACTATGTCGTCCACATATACCTGGGCAACCAAAATAGCACTGTCATCTCTCCTGACGAACAACGTCATATCTACTCCCCCTCTCTTGAAGCCATGGGCTAAGAGATAGGAAGTAAGCCTCTCGTACCAAGCACGGGGTGCTTGCTTCAAACCATACAAGGCTTTCCTCAGATAGTAGACGTGCTCCGGGTGCTGAGGGTCTTCAAACCCTTTTGGTTGTTCCACATAAACCTCCTCCTGTAGAATGCCATTTAGAAAGGCACTCTTGACATCCATCTGATATACCTTAAAGCGCAGATGACATGCAATGGCGAGCAGAAGCCGGACTGACTCAAGCCTCGCAACAGGAGCCAATGTCTCCCCAAAGTCTACACCCTCTATCTGTGTGTAGCCTTGAGCGACCAACCTAGCCTTATTTCTGATTATGGTACCATTTTCATCCATTTTGTTCTTAAAAATCCACCAGGTACCTATCACATTAGTCTCACTAGGTCGGGGGACAAGTTCCTAGACATTATTCTTTTTAAACTGAAGCAACTCATCCTGCATAGCAGATATCCAGTGTTCATGCTTGAGTGCTTCTTTATGATTATTGGGCTCGACTTTGGACATGTAGCAAAGATGGCTAACAACGTTCTCTAGCTGAGCACGAGTCTTGACCCCTAGAGTGGGATCACCAACAATGGCAGAAGGGTCATGACTCTTGCGAACCCAAGCAGGTGTGTCCCCTAACACAGGAGTAGGGTCCACAGAGTGTGAGAGAGGAACAGGTAAATCACTGTCAGAACAATTCTCATCCTCACACTGAAGGTTAGGATCAATAACCGTCGGAGGTTCGTCATCTTGCACGGTAACGTTTATTGATTCCATAACCTTATAGCTCTTCAGGTTAAACACCCGGTACGCTCTGCTATTTGATGAATATCCTAGAAATATTCCCTCGTCGCTCCGGGAGTCGAACTTTCCTAATTGCTCTCTATCCCGTAGGATGTAGCATTTACTCCCAAAAACACGGAAATATGCCAGGTTGGGCTTCTTGCCAGTCCACAACTCATAAGGAGTCTGAAGTGTGTGTGGATGCAAATAAACCCTATTCACCGTGTGGCATGCAGTAGACACTGTCTCTGCCCAAAATCTCCTAGAAACTTTACGACCTAGAAGTTTAGATCTAGCCATCTCTTGGATCGTTATATTCTTTCTCTCAACAATACCGTTTTGCTGAGGAGTTCTCACAGCATAAAACGCATGTTTGATCCCGAGGCTATCACAGTAAAGTTCTACCTTTGCTTCTGTGAATTCAGTGCCATTGTCATTACGCATCCTGTTAATAGTGACACCGTGTTGATTTTGCAGGACACGGAACTTGGTCGTTAGAAATTCTACAGCATCAGATTTCTCTCTCAGAAAACCTACAATGGAGTACCTGGAGAAATCATCTACCATCACGAGGATGTACCTCTTACCACCTAGACTCTCAGTACGAGTGGGACCCATAAGATCCATGTGACTCAACTCAAGAACACGAGAAGTGGTATTGGAATGCAACTTCCTATGAGGACTACGAATTTGTTTTCCCAACTGACAGGGTCCACAAATGGTCGAAGTTGACTTTCCAAGAGATGGTAAGCCACGTACTAGGTCCTTTTTAGCTAAGCGATTTAGATCTCTAACGTTCACGTGACCTAGACGTTGATGCCACAGATCCATAGGAGTGATCGTGGCGCTGTTGCAGACAAGTGAGGACGTGGGCTCAGTCCCATAGCAATTATCCTCGGTCCTCACCCCTTGCATCAAAAGTTTACCGTCTTGATTATAGACTTTACACGCATCCCGGTCAAACTTTACTGCAAAGTCAGTGTCGCACAGCTGGCTAATGCTGAGAAGGTTTGCTTTCAAACCTTTGACCTACAAAACATTTTCTAGCTTAGGAAATCCAGGTAACTCGACAGTACCACGTCCTATAATGCTAGACTTTCTCCCATCTCCAAAGGTGACTCTTCCATCCTGATAGTCCTCAAGAGTCGTAAAAAATGAGGCATCACCTGTCATGTGTCTGGAGCACCCACTATCAAAATACCACTGTGAGGTATTATGTGCTTTGAGAGCAACATGAACAATGAAGGCCTTTTTATCTTTCTTAGGTACCCAAGCAGGGATGACCTTTTGTTTGCCTTTGTTGTTGTTGGTTTTAGCTGGAATGTGAGAAGCATTCACTAACGGCAAAGACATCCGTCAGAATTCTTCCATTAAACTCTGGGTAGTGGCAGCTAAGAACTCAACTCTCTCTCTCAGACTAGAAAACTCATCAGTATGACGTGGTGGAGCAGTAGTACGTCGTGTCCGACCCATGCTATAGCAAGACTCCATAAGGTGGCCTTTTCTTTTGCAATAAGTACAAAAGAGCACAGTCAAAGGCGGACCTTGGTTTGCTTTTCTTGGTCGAACTCTCCTTCGAGGTTTTTGACGACGGCCATAAGGATTCGTAGTAAACTCAGGAACTGGTCCAGGTGAAATTTAGGACGTGTAGGCACCATCATATCCAATTCCTTGCCGATCACCAAAACCTAAAGCGGGGCCGAGGAGCATCTTTCCCATCTTCCCAGATCTGTCCTCGATTTGTACCTTGACTTCCCGTGCTTTCTCAAGAACATGAGTCAGCTGGGCAACAAGGGCTTCAAGTTTCTTCCGAGTCTCTACGGAGGAATGGAGCTGACTCGTAAGACTAGCCACTTGTTTAGTCAAGTCCCCTCTCTCTTTCTCTAACACACTCTCTCTCTCTCTAAACAGAATCTCTTTCTCGACACATGCAGATTCTCTCTCTCTCAGGGCGGTGAAGGTGGAGGCCTCTCTTTCTCTCGCCTTTCTTAAATCTTCATCTAAGCCGGTGATCTTAAGAACTAGCGCTTTGTTACGTATTTTAGTTTTAAATGGCTCAGAATATAACTCAGCGTAGGCGCATTGAATATCACTCTCGCTCTCACTTGAGTCATCCTCCCCCTCACTCACATCGATCTCACTGTCGAGGTGTCCCTGTGAAGCATCATCTTCATCGTCGTGAAGAGAACTAGGAGTGCTAACTTGACTGGCCATGAATGCGGTGAAGTTACACTCATGCGGTGACTCATCTCCTGAATCCACCGTCTCGACCTCACTGTCGTCACTAAGGGTAGCATTAAGGACAACTTTCCCTTTCTCTCTATTCAGACGATTGGAACACTCAAAGACTCTATGACCCCTACCATCGCACTCAAAACATCTCTCACTTTCTTTCTTAGGAGTATTTTTGGAGTCTTTTTCATTTTTCTTTTCAAACTTATTTTTCTCAAATTTCTTTTTATCTTTAAAATTGCCATTTTTCTTAAATTTGAGAATCCTCTTGAAATTTTTTGCAAAAAGAACCAAATCATCTAAGTCAAAATCACACTCAGAATCTGACGTGTCAGTCTCTCTCTTTCTAGATGACTTTACCCTCTTTCTAGCCGACCCCTCACTCCTTCTCTCTTGGGCTTTAAGTGCAATTCCCTTATCTTTAGATTTAGCAGTTTTAGGGAACATATCAATTTCATAAGTTTGCAAATCTCCTACAAGTTCTTCCAATTTTAGTGTATTTAAATTACCCATAGAATTTAGCACAGTGACTTTAGGGATAAAACGCTTAGGCAAAGAATGAAGAATCTTTTTAACAACTCTAGCATTAGGAATATGTTCACCAAGATTAAAGCTAGTATTCACAATGTCAGAAAGTCTAGCATAAAATTCATCAAAGCATTCAGATTCATGCATGGTGATGGTTTCAAATTGAGTTGTCAAATTTTGCAACTTAGATTCTTTCACTGCATTAGTTCCTTCATGGGTGAGTTGTAAAACATCCCATGCCTCTTTTGATGTGGAGCACGTCATTATGCGTTTGAACTCATCAGGTGTGACAGACCCAGAAATAGCACTTAGACCCTTAGAATTAAAAGATGACCATTTGAATTCTTCATCAGTCCAAGAAGTGTCAGGTTTCAAGTTGGTCACATTATCAACAATCACGGAGGGAGGAGTCCACCCTCGTTCAACCAAAATCCAGACACGTTCATCAATGGCTTTTAAAACCGACCTCATTCGGGCTTTCCAATAAGCATAATTTGTCCCGTCAAAAACAGGCATTTTATTATATGGCTTCCCCATTTGAACACGCACTTTTTCAAAAATCAATTTTTTTTTTGGAAAATTGATATCTTAGAAAAATTTTGCGAAAAATAGGAATACGCGATAGATTAGCGTAACCTGCTCTGATACCAATTTGAAAACGTATGTGATTGCGTTCAAATGAGCAAATTATATATTAAACGCCTTTTAACCCAAACAAACCCTAAACATGCAATAATATGTGATTGAATAAGATGATAATCTAAGCAAGAACATTCAAACACATGCTTGTGAGGAAAAATCCCCCAAAGGGGCAAAACCATTTATTTTCATTATAATATTGTAGCTATACAATTTCGGATTACAATGAAAATACAAGTGACTAAGAATTACCCTCAGGTGTCGGATTCTGTAGTCGGCGGCTGGAACTATCCCTTTCCAGTAGGGCTGCAATGGAGAAGAAGAACGGTCTTCTCCACAAGGGTGTGAACAGCAAAAGTGCGTTCCTGGGTTGCAAAGTGATTAACAAAGGATTGGAAATTTGTGTGAATCAAATACCTAGAGTCTAGATGATCAATAGGTGAAGACTTAGGGCTTTCTGTACTCTGAAAATCGTGTGTATAAGTCTTAGAAAACCACTTCCCGTAGTGGGATTAAATAAGAGGACTTGAGCCATAAAAATCTGACCACGATCTGAACACGATCAGTTTAAGATTATCCCAGACGGACCGCCCCGGGTCTGAGGCGGATCGGTCCGATTGACCGGATCGGTTCTTTTATTCTGAGGCGGATCGGTCCGGTTGTGATCGGATCGGTTCTTTTATTCCTGCTTCATCGGTTTGCTTGCGGTCCGGGGTATACTGGATCTGCAGCAAACGGATCGGTTCGGTTGTAACCGGATCAGTCCGGTTGATCGGATCGGTTCTTTTATTTTAGGCGGACCGGTCCGGTCTGTCAGACTTTGATTCCTCTTCTTCTTTTGATATTCGGATCCGTTGATGAGTGTATGAAACTTGAATTTCTTCAACGGTGTAATGGCGTACGACATATAAATTGTTAATGGACAAAAATGTCCTTACAAGATTGCTACCTAGGTCGATTATCATGAGTCAATTTCCTTTAACAAAGGCTGGGTAGTAGGGCTCTAAAGGGGAAATATTGATGAGAGTGATCCTACTTATGTCGAGCATACTCCTTTGGTCAGTCCTCTAACTGTCCTTCATGGGGATATATCAGACCCCTCTTCTACCGATCTGACAGCTTCACCTCCCCAGCCTCAACTGATATTCCTACCGAGGTGGTTGCTGGGCAGACTGGCCAGGCTTAGTTTTTTTTTCAGAATCTTTGTACTTTTCGTTGACCCTTAGTGGTATTTTATTTATTATCAATAAAAAAGTACCTTCTTATTCCTATTCTAGTGTGTATTACTCTTGGTTTCTTTGCTTTTTTCTTCATAAAAAATAGAGTATTCTTAACTCTAATTATCCTAAACGAAGTAATTAAAGTAGCATTGTCTAACCCAAGCAGTTGGTCAATACCAGTTTGAGCGATTGGTTAAATCGTCCTTGAGTATTATTTGTTGGCCAAAGACATGTTAAGTAACTGACTAAATTAAACTCTTTAGGAAAGTTTTTAATAACGGAACAGTCAGCGAATTCAATTCCAGTGATTGTCTTAATTGACAAGTAATTTTTATATCCTAAAGGAGTTGGTTGATTTTCCAAGTGTTTGGCATAGACTAACTATTTCAATCAATTAAGATTTTATCTTGAGCCATTTCAGATAATTGGTGAGCTAGTCTTTTCATAGTTTCTAACCCATTAAGCAGTGGATCAAAGTCTTTTTGATTGATCGATTGAGAGGTTTTTCAATCATTGCATTGGGGGAAGACTGCAGATGCATAATGAATCTTGATTCTGTATTTAGTGCAAAAATTTCGAAATTGATCATTGTCAAATTAGGTATCGTTATTAGTTACCAATGCCCTTCAAATGTTGAATCTTATGAAAATGTTTCTCTAGACGAACCTTTTAGTGTTCGGCTCTCTGATATGAATGAAAGGTTCAGCCTCAACCCATTTGGTGAAATAATCGATCGCTGTTAACAAGTATTTTTTATGTCTCGGTACAGGCGGCAATGGCCCCACGATGTCTATGCCCCATTGGGTTAATAACCATGGACGTGTGAGAGGATTGATGTCTTCGGTAAGCTATTTGATCAATGGAGAGAACATCTGGAATTTTGGGCATTTTCTAGTGAATTGCACTGAATCTTTATGCATATATGGCCGCTAATACCCTTGAGAGATGGCTTTGTAAGAAAGTGATCTTCTACCTGTGTGTGCTTTGCAGTTTCCTTCATTCATTTCCTTTAAGATCCCATCCACTTGATCTGGGTGGACGCATTTCAATATTGGACCTATGAACGACCTCTGGTAAAAAATTTCATCTGAACTGAGGTAGAATCTAATAGATCTAATCTTTATCTTATGTGCTTCTTTATCATCTAGGGTGGTTTTTCGATTTTTATTTTAGATGATAGGGTCCATCCATGATGGGGACAGTTTCACCTGGAGGATCTTGAGATCGCTCGCTACTTTTTCAATGCTTGGCCGATCCACATATTCCACTTCAATCATCCTCTAAAGGTTGGCTTCAATGGCAGAAGCCAAAGTTGCCACTGCATCTGCATATTTGTTTTCGTTACTTGGCAGTTACTCCACTTAGGCCGACTTAAACTGCTAAAGTAGTCGTATGGCCTTATTTATGTAAGCTAACATCCTTAGATCTCTTGCCTCATGTTCCCCATTGATTTGGCTTGTGATTATCTTGAAATCACAAAATACAGTGATATGCTGAGATCCCATGTTGATATCCCTTTGCAGACCATACACCATAGATTCATATTTGGCTTCATTGTTTGACCCTTTGAACCCCAATCTAATGGTTTGCTCGATCATGCTGCCTCGTGGGGTTAGAAAGACTATCCCAACTCTTATGCCTTTTTCATTTAATGAGCCATAAATAAGGAGTTTCCATTGCATGTTTTTGATGAGAAACAAAACAATAGCCGCCCTCTCTCTCTAACCTTCTAACCCTAATTAATCCCCTGCTAATTCTACCCTAGTTAGGGTTTGCATGGATCCCCTACCTTCTCCTATTCAAGGAGAAGGCATGCAACCCTCACTTACCCATGTTTCATCCCTTTCAATTCCCCACGTTCATCATGTCCCTAATCCAAAGTCTTTTGCTGATGCGGTATGTGTCTCTAGATCAACTCCAACATCTTTATTGCCTATAACTCGATTCAAAGGTGAGCCAGCAATCATGTTTGATGATTCTATTATTCAAGAGATGGCATCCCCCTTTAAGCTCTCCCTAGTTGGTAAGGTTTCGCATGGGAGACCACCTGTTGATGACATCCGTAAATTTTTCTCTTCCCTCAATCTCAAAGCATCATCTCACATTGGTCTAATTGATCAGAAACATGTCTTGATTCTCCTTGATCATGTAGAGGACTTTCATCGTTTATGGTTAAAAGACACTTGGTTTATTAAGAACTTTCCTATGCGTAGTTTCAAATGGGATCCAGAATTTCATCCCAATAAAGAATCTTCTGTTGTTCCAGTTTGGATCCATTTACCTCTACTGCCTATCCATCTATTCAATAAGAGTTCTCTCTTCTCCATTGGTCAAGTAGTAGGTAATCCTCTCAAGCTTGACAGTGCAACTGATTCTATAGCCAGACCTAGTGTTGCGAGAATTTGTGTGGAAGTTGATCTTAAAAAAACCTTGCCATCTAGAGTATGGATTGGAAACAAGGACAAGGATACAGGTTTTTGGCAACCTATAGTGTCTGAAGACTTGCCTCCCTACTATTTTTATTGTGAAAAAAAAGGTCATGTCTAAGATAATTGCCACGTAAAAAGGGAGACAGAATCTAAGAAGAATACTGGTATTCAAGGTGGAGTTCAGAAGATGATGAAACAACAGAAAGAATCAACTAAAGAGTGGGTTAGCAAAAACTTTAGGAGAACAGTTGATGAAATAATCCAAGAACCTGATCAAATACAAGAAATAGAAGAGGGGGAAATTCTTGGAAAAATACAAAGCAGAAAAAAAAGAGGCAGTCAACCTCTTATTTCACACTTCTTCAAGAAACAAAATCAGAATAATAAAATTGTTCCCCCTACAGTAGGGATGCCAGTTCAAAAGGAGGGTTCAAATAGTGTGCCCATCATAGAAGAGGTAACAACAACAATAGTGCATCAAAGAATCAATACAGAAGTAGAACAAGAAGAGCTAGAATCCAATTGTGCACAACATACGAATATTGAAGGGAATTTGACTAGAAGCAGGCCCCAGTCCATTTCCAATGAATCCCAAGCAGGCTCCCCAGTTCAAAATGAAGGGGAATTAACTCCTCTTTCAACAATTGATAAGGATGATGGTTTTGTCACAGTCACCAGAAGGAAGAAAACTCCAGTCAAGGGTGTTAAAAAACCAGAACTTAGCAATAACTCAAAAAGGATTCTAAGGTCAAACTCTAATTCAAAATACTCTCAATGTTCTTAATGATTGAGTCAATAATTTGGAATGTTAGGGGGATTTCGAAAAAAGGAGCAATGAGAAGGTTGAAAAGATTAATTAGGATTCACAAAATTCAGGTTCTGGTAGTATTGGAGCCAAAGCAAGATAAGGCTAAGATAAGAAGTTTTATGCTAAAATTAGGTTATGCTTCCTGCATATCTAATAGTAATAGTAAAATATGGTGTTTTCTTAAGGAAGGTATAACATGGGAGTTCATTTCAAATATGCCTCAGTGCATTACTTTGAAAGTGAAAATGTATGGCAATAAACAACATCTGCAATGCAGTTATATTTATGCAAGTTGTATCAGAAATGACAGAAGACTTTTATGGGATTATTTAGCTGAAGTGGCCATTGAGTCTGCCTAGTTAGTAGGTGGTGATTTCAATATTATTGCTAATCAATCAGAAAAGGCAGGAGGTAATGCTGTTAATAGCGGGGCTATGTATGAATTTATGGAAAGTATAGATTCCAATGGCCTAATTGATATGGGGTTCAAGGGTTCTAAATTCACGTGGCATAATAAGAGAAGTAAGGAGAAAAGTATTTGGTGTAGACTGGATAGGATTCTTATGAATCAAGACTGCCTAGATATAGGCATCCACTGGGAAGTCTCTCATCTTAACATATGCATGTCTGATCACAATCCAATGTTGCTGACAGGTAAGTCCCCTAATCAAATTTCTGCTAAATCCTTTTGATTTCTTAAGTTTTGGACTGAGAAGGAAGAATGTATTAAAATTGTTAAAGAAACTTGGAAGGAAGTGGAGTGCCAAAATCCAATAGTAGCTATCTCTTTGAAGCTTAAAGCTATCAGGCATAAACTTTGTACTTGAAGTAAATCATGCTTTGGGGATATATTTCAAGAAGCTAGGGAAGTTGAAGACCAGTTGCTAAAAGCTGAATTAGATTATGACCAAGGTCCATCAGAACTACATAGAGAAAACTTGAATAAGGCTATAGCAGGTCATAATTACCATCTCAAATTAGAAGCTGACTACTGGTCTCAAAAGGCCACTGATAAGTGGGCTGCAGAAGGAGATAGAAACACTGCATATTTTCATAAATATGTTAAAATTAAACACAGAAGAATGTCCATTCACAGGATAAAGAAGAAGGATGGCTCTTGGGCAGATAGTATTGAGGATATAAAGTCTGAAGCAATAGACCATTTTGCAGAAGCTTTTCAATCTGAAGAACTTTGTAACCCAATGGGTGAGAATCAGGTGTTAGCCAAAATTCCAAGGTCCATTGATGAAACTCAGAACCAGAAGTTAATTGCTTGGCCAGATATGGAAGAAGTGGAATAAGCAGTAAAGGGTTTAAATGTCTCAAGTGGACCAGGTGTTGATGGATTCAATGGTTTCTTTTATACTTTCTTCTGGGAAGATATTAAGCTTGATGTCTTTAAGGCAGTGCTGAGTTTTTTTGCAGGTTCTTTTCTCCCTAAAATCACCACTGCCACAAAAATTGCTTTGATTCCTAAAACTGAAAACCCTCAATCTTTTAATGATTTTAGACCTATAAGTATGCAAAATTGTATCAACAAAATTTTTTCCAGAATTTTGAATGATAGAGTTGCAAAGCTTTTGAATCAAATCATTTCCCTAGTTCAGTCAAGCTTTATCAAAGGAAGCTCCATCACATAGAATGTTCTTTTGGCTCAAGAATGTATATCCAGAATCAACCATAAAATTTTTGGAGGGAACATCATTATGAAGTTGGATATGGCTAAAGCTTATGATAGGGTTTCCTGGTTATTTCTTCTAAAAGTCATGAGAAGAATGGGATTTTGTGAACAATGGATTGATTTAATATGGAGGCTCATTTCTAACTGCTGGTTTTCTGTCATGATCAATGGAGAAACAACAGGATTCTTCAAATCTTCAAGAGGTTTGAGACAAGGGGATCCCCTATCCCCTAGTCTATTCATCATTATGGCTGATGATCTATCCAAAAATTTAGATAACCTTATGTCTAAATCTAGGTTTGTGGGGTATAAAATGCCTTTGGGAAGACCCAGATTTAACCATTTATCTTTTGCAGATGATATTATTATCTTCAGTTCTGGAGCAAGGAGGGATGTCAAAAACCTTATGTCTGTCTTAAGCCAATATGAAGAAGTTTCAGGTCAAAGAATCAACAAATCAAAGAGTAACATCATGGCCTCAAAGATTATAGGCCTAAGATCTCTTAATCACCTGAATGAGAGTACTGGTATGCAGCTGAAGACAGATTCTATTAAGTACCTAGGCTGTCCTATCTATAGTGGAAGGAAGAGAATCATTTATTTTGAAGATATGGTGCAGAAAATCAAACAAAGAATCCTAGGGTGGAAGGAAAAATGCTTGAGTTCTGGAGGGAAGATTATTCTAATCAATTCAGTTATGTCCTCTATGTCTCTGTATCTATTATCTGCTCTTAGTCCTCCAAAAGAAATTCTTAACAGAATATCTGCTCTTTTGTCCAAATTCTTCTGGAGTTCAAGTTTGGGGGCTCCTAGACACCAATGGTGAAGGTGGGATACTATAGCTAAACCTATCAACGAAGGTGGTTTAGGTATAAGGCACATAAATGATATTCATTCCTCTCTCAGTATGAAATTATGGTGGACTTTCAGATCTCAAAACTCCTTATGGACTCAATATATGAGGGCTGCTTATTGTAGAAACTCCCACCCTATTTCTGCTCCTAGAAGAGGATGTGCTCAAACTTGTAATCGAATGTGTTCAGTTAGAGATAAAACAGAAGACCATATGATGTGGACAATTGGAGATGGCTCTATCAATATTGCTAAGGATAATTGGAGTATTTCTGAATGTAAGTTATTTCCAGATTCTGTAGCAGGTCCTATTAAAGACTTTTGGAGTCAAGATAAAAAGTGGGATAAAGAAAAGCTAGAAAATCTGTATGATCAAAATGTAGTCCAAAAAGTTCTGAAATTTGAAGAGATTATGCCTAATAAACCTGATTCTCTCATCTGGAAGCCAACTAGCACAGGTAATTTTTCCATCTCCTCGGCTTGGAACATAAGAAGAAATCAATTTTCTTCAAGACTGAGCTCAAAATTTATTTGGCATAAGAATCTTCCGTCCAAAATGTCAGTCTTTATGTGGAAAATGATGAATAATCTTCTCCCAATAGATGAAAAGTTAAAATCCATTGGTTTTAGAGGCCCTTCCAAATGTTGTCGTTGCTCAAAGCCTAAAGAAGAAACTCTAGACCACATATTTGAGGAGGGAGATGTAGCTAGCAGCATATGGGATCAAATGACTAACGATTTTGGGATTACAAGACACAAAGGAGGAGGTGTTAGAAATCAGCTTTTCCAATGGTGCTTATATGGGGTAAAATTAAACAAAAGTATAAGCAGAATTGTTCCAGCTATAATTTGTTGGTGCATTTGGTGTTTCAGAAATAAATGCAGATTTGATGATAGTCTTCCTAGTGTAAATGCTGTTCTACATCATATCAAGTCTGAGCTTATTTCCAACAAAGTCTTTTTTAGTGCTCAAAAGGCTAAAGTGCAGATGATAATCAAGTGGAATCTTCCTAGAACAGGTGCTTTAAAGATTAATGTTGATGGCAGTGCCATTGGTAATCCAGGTAATGGAGGGGGTAGCGGAATTCTTAAGAATCACTCAGGGGACATGCTTTGGGATTTTCATGCTCATTTTGGAGTAGTGTCTAATATAGCAGAGGCATTGGCTTTACTTAAAGGTATGGAATTTTCTATGGACTTCATTGGCTATGATCTAACTAAGAGAGTGACTCTAAAGTTTTAGTGGATTTAATTCAAAATAAAGGTTCTTCCCCTTGGAAAATTCAGTGGCATGTGTTCAAAATCAGAAGTTTATTGTCGAGGATAAAGGTCAGAATTGTTCATATTCATAGAGAGGCAAATCAAGTAGCAGATTTCCTTGCAAATTTAGGCAGCTCTCAACATACAGATTGCTTTTCTCATAGTACAGATGATTTCCCAAAGCAGCTGAAAGGTTTTATCAGAGTAGATAGATGGGGTTTACCTTCATTCCGAAATGTCTAAGGGTCATTGGTGTTTTGTTTATTCCTCTGGTTGCTTAAAGTTGGCTTTAATCAGTTCTTTCCTATTTGATTCTGTAAGGGTTCTAATTTATAAAGAACCTCGTTTATGTTTCTTATTTCCTTCTTTCTTGTCTTTTCTCAATGATGTAAGCTATTTAGAAGAGGCTAGTTCTTCTATCATTTGAGAATAAAAGGATGCTTTCTCAAAAAAAAAAAAAAGGAGTTTCCATTGCTGATAATTCTTGGTGATTTGTAATGCTTCCAGGATGGGTGCGCCTGCTCTACTCTTAGAGATGTTGAGAATTTTGCCACAAAATTTATCAAAACTTGGCCTTTAATAGTTGTTCTGGGCTCATATCTGATGTCTATTTAGGCCAGTTCAAGTGACCACTTAGTCATTCTATTTGGAAGGTTGTACTTTCTAAGGGCATCCTTCAAAGGACAAGTCGTCAAGACTACTATAGTGTGGGCTTCAAGTTAATACCTCAACTTCCGTGTGGAGATCACCAGAGCCAAAACCATATTTTTTATGGTCATTTATCTATTTTCTACTTCGAGAAGAGTGTGGTTGACATAGCAGATTGGCTTTTGTTCTTCGTCGTGTAAACAAATTAGTGCTACACTGGTTGCATAATTTGAAACGACCAAGTAGAGGTACAAGGTTTCCCCGTCATTTGGAGTTGAAAGCAAGGGAGGAGATCCCAATTACTTTCGAATCCCTTTTAGGTATTGATCGCATTCTTCTGTCCAGACTATGAGGCTTATCTTTTTCAAGGATTGAAAAAGGGGGTGGCACTTATCAGAGTATCTTGAAATGAATAGATTAAGGGTTGCCATCATTTTAGTGATAACTTGAATATCTCTAATGGTGGTCGGTCTTCTGAGATTATAGAGAGCTTTGATCTGATTTGTATTTGGTTCAATGCCTCTTTGAGTAACCAGGTCAACCAAAAAATTACTGGAACTTATTTCGATGACACATTTGGACGTGTTTAGCTTCATCTCGTATTCTCTGAGGATATTAAAGGTCTTCATGAGGTCTTTTAGATAATCGGTGGAATACCTGCTTTTAAAGAGCATATCATCTATATAAACTTCCATAGTAGAACCGGTAAACTTCTTGAATATCTTGGTCACCAATCTCTCATAAGTTTCCCCTGTGTTTTTTAAACTGAAGGGCAGTACCTTATAGTAGTAAAACCCCAAAGGTTGTGATGAACGATGTCTTTTCTTGATCTGGGCCAAACATAGGTATCGTATAGTAGGTAGAGTATGTGTCCATGAAGCTCATTCGTTGGTTCCCTGCCGTGGAATCCATCAGATGACTGATTCAGGGCATTAAAAAATTATCCTTTGGGAAATGCTTATTGAGGTCGGTGAAATCCACGCAGACCCTCCATTTATAACTTTTCTTATTGACAACAATGGTGTCGGAGACCCATTCTGAAAATTGGACTTCCTTGATGGAGGGTTGTCAACTTTAGCTTCTACTGCTTTTACTTTTTCTAGTGTCGACTTCCTGGGTTTCTGCTTTATCGATTTGGTACTTGGTTCTACATGCAACAGAGGTCTATCCCCGGAAGATCATAAGGCTGCCAAGAAAAAATATATGTATTTGCTATGAGAAAATGGACAAGTTGCTCGTCTTCATCTTTGGGAAAATCTGACCCATTGAGGAAGATCTTCTCTGTTTGTGAGTCATATAAAGGTGATGAAATCAGTTCTTCTAGCGCGCATTCGGCAGGGGCCAATCGAGTTTCTTCAACCCCTGGCTGAACTCCCTTTTGTTACTACTTGGACTGGTCATCCTCAGAGTTGTCTTCACTCTGATTATTATTGGACTTAGACTTCCTTATATTGATTGCTGAAATAAAATAGCTCCTTACCGCCTTTTGATCTCCCCGGATTTTTATCACCCCTTTATTCGTCACATATTTGAGTTTCTAATGAAGCGATGAGGGAACAACCATCATGTCGTGTAACCTCTTCTAACTAGAATGGCATTGTATTATGGCTATGACTGAATTACATGGAACTAAACCTCTCTATTAACTGGACCGAGCTTGATTTTTCCCAGGGGTGATTCAATATCTCCATTAAAATCGATCAAAGGGCCGACGTTGGTATCAAGATCCTTGATGCGATACCTAATGATGCTAAGATTTAGCACCACCAGATAAGAGGTGGAGAGCTCAAATAATAATAACAATGGCAGCAATAGAGTTATATATATATGTATGTGTGTAGAAGGGGATGAGAATAAGATGAATGAAGACAGTTATGTATAGTAGTTCAGCCAATTAGGCCTACATCCACTGTGAGTGTGTGATCCACTAAATATGGGCACTAATGGCCTTGGATACAATGCACATAAACTCACTCTCTATTTACTGTGTGTACAAGCAGAGTTTTTGCTAGGGTTACATTTATCGATCCCTTTACAAGGTTGAAGATGACAAGTATATATAGGTCTTGGGAGGAGTAGTGTACCCACCAAGCATGCATGGTTCATATGAATGGTGATTTAGCCAATCCCCTGCTGACACCTGGATGTGCCACTTGAAATTAATGATGATATAATATTCCCTCATGTGAGGGGATGATATTATTATAATGGCCTAGTCCACGTGCCATATGAGTCCCATGCGCACTGTTCCATTCGTCTCCTAAATCACGCGATGTGATGATATCACCCTCGACCTAAGATGCCAGGCCGAGGCTCAAGTTGATGTTGGCATCGGGTCTAGTTGGATGTGGGCCTCGTATGGTCATCCCGTCATAGGGTCTTCCTGCCTATGATGAGGGGTCGGCCCCTTATAGGGTCGTCTAGGCCATGATGAGGGGTCGGCCCATGAAGTGGGGTCATCCCCTTGCTAGGTCGTCTGGCCAATGTTGGATGGTCGGCCCATGATGTGGGGTCAACCCCTTGTAGGGTCGTCTGGCCTATGCTGGAGGGTCGACCTGGTCTTGAGCCCTCGTCTGAGATGAGGACACCCTCGGCCTAGCTGAGGATGTATATTAGTATATCAATCACCCCCAACCCTTAGCCATCGATGCTTGTTGAGATGGCTGAGGGGTAATGTCGCCTTGGAATTCTTAAGTGGGTGGTCAGATGGATAAGTGACATCTGTCAAGTTACATATTGCCAGGTGTCCATCGTCGTTTATGTTTCCCAGATGTAGCGGCTGCACACTCAGCTTGGGACTTTGTGCCTTAATGATGCCTCTCCTTGTGGGTTGTGCACAACCTTGGTTAATGGGCCCACTTATGAACAAGATATTTAAATGATTTTTTAAACAATCGTTTCTTCTTCTTCTTCGCATGCAAGCTTTCTCTCTCTAGCTCCCTACCAGTTCAAACCTCTATTTCTGCGACATCTTATGTGCCTCAGGCTTTGCTCACTCTTCATCTTCATCCTCAGGTAATTCATCTGCCTTAGACTCCTCTATTAGCCTTTAATTTTTGTTTATTTCTTTCATTTGGGTTTCTTTCCATTTTTTCTTGGCTGCTTTACCTTTCTGGCGTGAATGCTCACCTCGCTGTGGTGGTTATAGGACTGAATATTGGATTTTAGGCTACTTAGGGTTCTCCCCCTCCTTTCGATGGTGGTTTGGTGCCTTTTTGTGACGTTTCTTGGATTTTCTTGTGTTCTCTGACGTTCTTCTCCGGTGAACTACGTTCCCCCTATTCTTGAGTGTTCATCCACAAAACCCTTTCTTTCCTTAGGTTTGATCCAAAAGTCAACTTGGTCCAATACCAAACCTGTTTGTAGTTAGTTTGAACAAATTGCTGAAGTGTAGGGTCTTCCCTTTAACGCTCAAAAGACTTTATGATTTAGCCGAGGAATTTCCAACCTTGAGGGAGAAATTCATCGCTGAGATCAAGCGTTTAGAGAAGGAGTACGAGCGAAGACGAGGGGCCGACCCTAATTGGGTATGACCCATCTTCCCCATTCCTTTAGCCACAATAATACCACCTGAATCCTGTGGGTCTTCCTGTCGTCCAGCCAAGTGTCAGACACGCGAGGGAGAAATGAAAGAGAGAGCATCGTCACCAATGGGTGTTGGGCCCTCTGGGAGAAGAAAGATATCAATGCCTAGTCCGAACCGACAGGTCGAGGGTACGGTTCATTCAGAGGTTGTCCCTGTGACAGCCCTATCCCCTCTTTCCTTCGAGGTGGCCTTTCCATATGGTTCGCCGATAGTCGACGAGGCCGAGAGATCTGAGGGTGAGAGGGTTGATGACGATAGTGAGGATTTGGATGCTGATCAAGTTGATACTTCTAGTGCCTCGGCTTACGTCTCATTCGTTAGGGATCGTGACCTCTTATTGTGGAGGCACACCTTTGGGGTACAGCCCAATATAACGATGAGGGTCCCAAATGCAGATGAGAGAGTCTTCCAAGGGAATGAGGGGGAAGTTTCTGTTTATGAGCAGATGCTCAGGGTAGGTGTTAGGTTCCCTCTGTACCCTACAATAGTTGACATACTATCTGCCCTTGGGGTTGCTACTTCTTAACTTCCTCCCAACTCTTGGAGAATCATCCTCGGTTATATCTCCCTCTAGAAGAATACTTTCATTGACGAGCCTTCGGCCGATCTTTTTATAGCGTGCTACAATATCACTTCCTCGTCCAAGTAACCTGGGTATTTTCATCTAGGGGCGAGGAAGTCCGACAAAAGACTTCTTCACGTGGCACAAACTTTAAACCACAATTGGAAGAAAAGATTTTTCTTCATCTCTGGGGATTGGTAATTCGCCGTCGGGGTAAAGCCTTTAGACGAAAGTCCGAGGGTTCCAAGGTCATGGTCCAACCCTTCAATGAGAGCATGGTCCAACCCCGGACTCAGGTTGGATGAGAGGGACATTATTGACTACCTAAGGGAACAAGGGAAAGAGGGTGAACTTGCCAAATTTAAATATTTGATGACCCCTCGTTTCCTCAAAGAAGATGTTCTGAGGGTCGGCCCCCTAACAAAATTATATGAGTTAATTATTGCTCCATTTTTATTTTTCAAGTGTTTACTCTTTGCCACTGTCTATTACTGATGTATTGTCTCCTTTTTAGGTCGTCCTGCAAATATATCTAATCAACTCTGGGAGATGACTGCTCCAAGTTTAATGTCTGGCTTGGGAAAGAAAAAGGGAAAAGATCCCCAGCAGACTCAGAAGAAGACAAAGGTCATGGGGTCGACACAGGTGGATCCGACTACCGATAATCATAAACGGAAGGAGCCTGAAGTCCCTGGGGGCTCTCGGTCTAACTCACGAACGAGGGCGAGGGTAGAGGTGTCTCAATCGCACACTGAGGGGACCAGCTCCTCTTCCAGCATGGGCGCCTATTGGTCTCAGAATCTGACTTTCCTCAAAACTGAACCCTCCTCCCTCATAGCCAAACTGGGGGTGGACAAAGCCTCAATATTTTTTGCACCCTCGAAAGTAGATTATGAATTCCTATCAAAGATGCCCTCGACCAAGGTTTATGACTACGGTCTCCACACTCTGGCTCAGGTATTTCTTTCAACGTTATTTTTTGATTCACCAACATTTAATTAACTGTTCCCTTGGCCCCTTACTATGTGTGCCTTTGTGCAGTCTGTCTGCGCCTTCACATCTGCCACCAAGTGGATGGATGTAAACTAGCAGAAGTTCCATGAAGCCGAGAGAGATATTCAGCATGAGGCAAACTTGAAGACCGAGCTGGAGACTGCCAGGGCTGAGCTGGAGAGTGCAAGGACTGAGCATGAAAGGGTCCTAGATGAGCTGGTGAAGGAGCATGAGTCCAACCTGAGGGTGAAGGACAACCTCATCAAGGATAAGGAAGAGGCCTTGACCCATCAGGGAGTCCAATTTAAGGCTGAACTTGCTGAGGCAGTGAGAAAGGCCGAGGTCGATGTTGTGGAGGCTTACAAGCTCTCCGATAAATTCCAAGGCTTTGGCCTGGAGTACCTGGAGAGAAGGATTAAGACGGCCTTTCGGTGGGTCGTCTTAAAATTTGCTGATGTCGTGTCGTCTATCCGTCCCTCTCTTGAATAAGTGGAGATGGAAGACCCCCTCATAGCTGAGGCTCTAGCCCATGTAGCGTCTCAAGTTCACATTGAAGGCACTGACACCTCTAAGGATCAACCTGTTTTGGTCATTGAAGAGACTCCTCTAGTTAATGTTGAAGCCCTTACTTCTGACATTGCTCAATAGGGTGGCTGTCTGTAGCCCATACCCTCTGTTTGTAAAAAAAACATTTTTGTACTTTATTTCCTTGGACAAACATTTGTAATAATTTATAATAGAATCTCTCTTCCTATCTTCTATGCTTGCCTCTTGTGTGATTTGTATTGGATATGATATTTGAATTAACCATCCTATGGACTCCCCTCTCATCTTTCTTAAGAGTGAAAGGAGGGTCGTCCCTACCATTCACCCTCTGCATAGCTGAGGGTAGTTTCCCACCAAACAAATGATGATGTTAAATTTCAAGTCCCCCCTCGTCTTTCTTGAGAGTTAATGGAGGGTTGTCCCTACCAGTCACCCTCATTATAGCAGAGGGTGGCTATCACCAAATTAATGATGTTTTAAAATATAAGTCCCCCCTCGTCTTTCTTGAGAGTGAAAGGAGGGTCGTCCCTAACATTCACCCTTGTCATAGCCGAGGGTGGTTTCCACCAAATTAATGATGTTTTAAAATACAAGTCCCCCCTCTTCTTTCTTGAGAGTGAAAGGAGGGTCGTCCCTACCATTCACCCTCATCATAGTCGAGGGTGGTTTCTACCAAATTAATGATGTTTTAAATTTCAAGTCCCCCCTCGTCTTTCTTGATAGTGAATGGAGGGTCGTCCCTACCATTCACCCTCATCTTAGCCGAGGGTGGCTATCACCAAATTAATGATGTTTTAAAATATAAGTCCCCACTCGTCTTTCTTGAGAGTGAAAGGAGGGTCGTCCCTACCATTCACCCTCATCATATCGGAGGGTGGTTTCCACCAAATTAATGATATTTTAAAATATAAATCTCCCCTCATCTTTCTTGAGAGTGAAAGGAGGGTCGTCCCTACCATTCACCCTCATCATAGCCGAGGGTGGTTTCCACCAAATTAATGATGTTTTAAATTTCAAGTCCCCCCTCATCTTTCTTGATAGTGAATGGAGGGTCGTCCCTACCATTCACCCTCATCTTAGCCGAGGGTGGCTATCACCAAATTAATGATGTTTTAAAATATAAGTCCTCCCTCATCTTTCTTGAGAGTGAAAGGAGGGTCGTCCCTACCATTCACCCTCATCATAGCCGAGGGTCGTTTCCACTAAATTAATGATGTTTTAAATTTCAAGTCCCCCCTCGTCTTTCTTGATAGTGAATGGAGGGTCATCCCTACCATTCACCCTCATCTTAGCCGATGGTGGTTATCCACCAAATTAATGGTTTTAAATTTCAAGTCCCCCTCGTCTTTCTTGAGAGTGAATGGAGGGTCGTCCCTATCATTCACCCTCATTATAGACGAGGGTGGTTTCCCACCAAACAAATGATGTTTTTTTTTAAATTTCAAGTCCCCCCTCGTCTTTCTTGAGAGTGAATGGAGGATCGTCCCTACCATTCACCCTCATTATAGCTGAGGGTGGTTACCCACCAAATTAATGGTTTTAAATTTCAAGTTCCCCCTCGTCTTTCTTGAGAGTGAATGGAGGGTCGTCCCTACCATTCACCCTCATTATAGGGGGGTTTACCACTAAACAAATGATGTTTTTTTTAATTTCAAGTCCCCTCTCGTCTTTCTTGAGAGTGAACGGTGGTTCATACCTACCATTCACCTTCATTATAGCCGAGGGTGGTTTCCATAAAATTAATGATGCTTTCAATTTTAGGTCCCCCCTCGTCTTTATTGAGAGTGAATGGAAGGTCGTCCCTGCCATTCACCCTCATCTTAGCCGAGGGGATTTAACGAGGATAACCCCAATCATACTAGAATTAATAAACAAAATATGAGGGGCCAGTATAACATTCTCATTAACATTCCAAGTGTTCTGTTGGAGCAACACATTCATTACAGTTGTGGTCCGATAGGACATTACAACATTACTGATAGTATTTCTTTAAATGATCTGCATTCTAGGGGTTGGAAAAGGGTTCCCCTTCAAGGTTCTATAGTCTGTAGGTTCCAGGGACAACTTCATCAACGACCCTGTATGGGCCATGCCAATTTGGGTGGAGCTTGTTAGGTTTATGCCATGTCTTTTTGAGGACTAGGTCCCCCACAGCGATTGGCCTTTGCTTCACCCTCTGGTTGTAAAACCTGGAAGTCCTCTACTGATAGGCTGCTTGCCTTATCTCAACGTCTTCTCTTCTTTCCTCGATTAAGTCTAGGTCAAGTCTCCTTTTTTCCATATTTCTCTAGGGGCCATACATTTGGACTCTGTGAGTGGGGAACACAATCTCGATGGGGATGACGGCTTTTGAGCCATACTCCAGTATGAACGGGGTTTCCCCAGTAGGAGTCTTAGCCATCGTCTTGTAGGCCCATAGTACAGCGTATAATTCCTCAACCCATCTTTCTTTTGCCTCCTCGAGGTTTTTCTTGATTCCATCTAGGATTGTTCTATTTATAACTTCAATTTTCCCATTAGCCTGAGGTCGGCCTGGGGTAGAGAAGAATTGTTTGACACCCACCCTTTTGCAGTATTTCTCCAGGGATGCATTCTTGAATTGAGTCCCGTTATCTGAGATGAGGGTGTTGTGGAGACTATATTTACACATAATGTTTTTCTAGATAAACTGGAAGGTGTTTTGCTTAGTAATCGTGACCATCGGCTTCGCTTCCACCCATTTTGAGAAATAGTCAATTGCTACGATCGATTATCGATAGTTATTGACGGCCCTAGGCAAGGGTCCTATTAGATCGATTCCCCTTACTGCGAATGGCCATGGGGATGTGATGGAGGTAATAGGCTGATGCGGCTGGTGAGGGATGGTGGCAAACCTTTGACATTTATCACACTTTTTACGCATGTCGTGGCATCTTTCCTCAAGGTCGACCAACAATATCCCTGGGTTACTATCCTCTTTTCTAATGACTTGCCCCTAATATGGCTTGAACATGGCCCTTCGTGAACATCTTACAAGATGTGTGGGACCTTAGACGGGTGCACACATCTGAGCAAGGGGAGCAAGAACCCCTTTTTGTACAAGGTGTCTCTAATGACAGTGAATTTCACGGCTCTGTATCTCAACTTCTTCCTTTCTTTTTTTGCTTCTGGCATCTCCCCATCTTTGATGTATCTGACTAGGGGGTTAATCCATGAAGCTTCCCTGTTGATATTTAAGCAAGAGTCAAATGTTCCCTCTGCATCTTCAATTATTGGTCGAGGCAAGATTTCCACTGGGACTGTCCTCCTAATATTCGTCCTAGTTGCTGAGGCCCGCCTAGCAAGTGCATCGACTCGGGCATTATCAAGCCTAGGTATCCTCTTCAACTTTACTTCTCCGAAGCTCTTCAATAGTGACTTCACTCTTTCAAGATTTTCGGCCATTCTCTCATCCTTAGCCTCGTATGCCCCTAGTATTTGATTCACCACAAGTCTTGAATCACTATGGAGCAAGATATGACCAATACTAAGAGACCTATCCAAGGAGAGGCCAGCTATCAGGGCCTCATATTCAGACTCGTTGTTGGAGGCTTTGAAGTTGAACCTCAGGGCGTACTCAATGTCTGTTCCATTAGGTGCTGATACTATTAATCCATCCCTACTTCCACTCTCGCAAGAGGACCCGCCAACGAAGAGGTTCCACACAGCCTGTTCCTCTGAGAAATTTCCCTCGGTGAGGGACCCCTGTCTAAAGAGATATATTCCCTCTTTATTTTCGATAACTTTTTCTCTAGTGGTGCTTGTCTCAGCATTATTTATGGATGGGTTAACAATTCTACCTTGTTGGGTATCTGTCTTCTCAATGCTTTCATCTCCATCCTCATCATCTTCCCAAGTAAATTCATCCACGAAATCAGTTAATGCTTGCCCCTTAATGGACCCCCCATGTTGATATACAATGTCAAACTCTCCCAGCTCTATAGCCCAGGCCATTAGCCTCCCAATTTTTTTGGCTTGTGCAAGACCTGCCTAAGAGGATAGTCAGTGAGGATGACCATTGCATGGGACTGGAAGTACAACTTCATCTTTCTTGATGCATGGATCAAGGCATAGCCTAACTTCTCCATCCTTGGGTATCTTTGCTCTGCCCCTTGGAGCGCCTTATTATTAAAATACACAGGTTTTTGTACCTCGTCCTCTTCTCTCACAATGGTTGTGCTGATGGCTGATTCTGAGATGGCTAGGTATACATGTAGTCGTTCACCCCGCACTAGTCGTGACCAAAGCAAAGGAGACCCTAGGTATGAATTTAGTTCTTTGAAAGCCTTGTCACACTCTTCATTCCATTCGAAGGCTTCTCTGAGAATTTTGAAGAACGGTAGGCACTTGTCTGTGGATTTGGATATAAACCTATTCAAAGCAGCCACTCACCCTATGAGCCTCTGAACGTCTTTAATGGTCCTAGGGGTCTTCATTTCTAGGAGGACCTTTATCTTCTCAGGATTGGCCTCAATACCTCTTTGGTTGAGGATGAATCCCAAGAATTTCCTTGCTCCGACCCCGAAGACAAATTTGGTCGGGTTAAGCTTCATCCCGTACTTATCCATCGTGTTAAAGGTCCTCTCAAGGTCGGCCACATGATCCCCGGACTTCAAACTCTTGGTCAATATGTCATCTATATAGACCTCCATGGACTTCCCTATTTTATCTTCGACCATTTTATTCACAAGGCGCTAATATGTTGCCCCCACATTCTTTAGGCCAAAGGGCATGACCCTATAACAGTATGTCCCCTTGTCGGTAATGAAAGCTATTTTTTCTAGGTCCTCAGGGCTCATGAAGATCTGGTTGTAACCTGAATATGCATCCATGAAGCTCATTAGCTCCTGGCATGTGGTAACGTCTACCATCTAATCAATACGAGGGAGAGGGAAACTGTCTTTGGGATAATATTTATTGAGGTCGGTGAAGTCTACACACATCCTCCATTTCCTATTGGCCTTGGGCACTATGACTGCGTTGGACAGCCATTCGAGATTGATGACCTCCATGATAAACTCAGCATCTTCTAACTTCTTGAACTCGTCCCTTATGACTTCATATTTTTCTCAAGAATAAATTCTCCTCTTCTGCTTTACCGACTTTGCACCCTCTACCACGTTGAGCTTAAGGCCCATGATTTCGGGGTCGATCCCTGGCATATCTACATAACTCCACACAAAGACATTTTGTCTTCTCCTTAGCAGCATGATGAGGTCTTCTTTTATGCCTGTCTTTAAAGCTTTTCCACCTTGGACGGTTTTTTCCGACTCATCCTCATTAAGGATGATGGATTCTACCTCTTTCGTGGCTTCTCCTTTCATCAGTATTGTCTCATCCCTGGGTTGAGGGTATCGATATTGTAAGTAGTCATTGCCTTCTTGTGCGCCTCTCTTTCTTCAGCGGAGTTGAAGTAACATTCTTGTGCCGTCATCTGGTCTCCCTGAACTTCCCCTACCCCATAAGGGGTCAGGAATTTTATCATCGGGTGAACCATGGATGGCACAACCTCAAATTCCTTGAGGGCCACTCGCCCCAGTATAATGTTGTAGGCTAAGAAGACCTGTTCATCCATCACGAAAAATTTAACCTTCTTAGTAATCCATCTCAGCCACTCGTCCCCCATTCTAACATCGGCCTCATACACTCCTAGAGGATGAAATTTTTTCGCACTGAAACCAATTAAGGGGTGATGGTATGGGACGAGCCTAGCATGGTTAAGTCCTAAGGCTTTAAATCACGGCTAGAACATCACATCTACAGAACTTGTAAGGACATTTTTCTCATGTCCAACATGTTACATTTGTGTATGTTGTACGCCGCTACATTTGGCACGTCACCTCACGATCTCACATGACGGCCTCTATCCGAATTCTGGGAATTAAGCATTCAACATCTCCATTAATGTGTCCCACATCTGCCTCAACGACTTCACGTTCCAAGATTTTAGGGACTTAATGCAAGTGGTACGCAAGGGAAGTCAAAACAGTGAAAAAGGCACGATAGGAGAGTTCAATGGCATTTTCGTAATTTCACATCCATAGTTCGGAGGTCTGCTCAACTGTAAAGTTGAAGATCTCGCCGCAACAAAGATACTGGAAGAAACGGCACCTCAATCCGAGCTACGGTGAAGGAGTTATGACCTTTTGAAGTTGGAGAAAATTCCTTGAAGAATGCTGTTTTCTTTTAACCCCATACCAGAATAGGTACCCCAAACCGCATGGGGAACCGGTTCGGGGGGCGAACCGGTTCGGGGTACCCCAGAACCGGTTCGGGGTACCTGACGCTGCAAAAGTTCCCAAGTTTTAAAACTCTTTTGGTTTCCTTATAAAAGCCAACTTCGGGAGAGCTGTTTTAAAAGACTTTAGAAGACGTTTTTGAGAGTCCAAATACCTCTAGTCTTCATATTTTTGAGTCCCAAGACTCATGTTTTGATTCACACATCCTTGCCAAATATTTGTGAATCCTTTTTGCAACCCAAGAACACAACTTTGGTTTGTTCAACCCTTGTGGAGGAAACCGTTCTTCTTCTTCATTGCAGCCCTACTGGAAAGGGATAATTCCAGCCGCGACTACAGAAACCGATACCCGAGGGTAATTCTTAGTCAACTTTTATTTTCATTGTAATCCGATTGTAAGCCGTTTTCTTACAAATTATAGTGAAAATAAATGGTTTTGCCCCTGTGGGGGATTTTTTTCTTAATTGCATGTGTTTGAATGTTCTTGCGTAGATGATCAATTTATTCAATCACATACTGCTGCATGCTTAGGGTTTGTTTGGGTTAAAAGGGTTTTTAATTAAAATTGGATTTTATTTGAGAAGTCGCAATATTTCCGCTGTAGCGATTCTTCAAATTGGTATCAGAGCGGGTTACGCTAATTTATCGCGTGATCTTGATTTTTCAAGGATTTATTTTTTTGATACAATTTGACTTCTCACGTCGTCAAATTGGTATCAGAGCCTGTTGCACTAAGTTATTGTGTTTTGATTCTGATTTTGCACAAAAATGGATTTTGATGGCTTTGATGATCTTCGATGTCAAATTTTTGAAAAAAATTGGAAAATTCACACAAACTCTTGTTTTCAATCTTCTGTTGAAAACGAATCTGAGAGGCGTCCTTGTTGTGAGGGTGTTGGTCACACGTTACATGAGTGTACCATAAATTTAAAGAAGAAATTGAATAAATCGATTTCTCATGTTTCTACCCTTAGTGATTGTGATTCGAAAGAAGAAGTTTTTATTGCTTCTAGGCGAGAGTTTCCCATCCGTGTGATTAGTGATGATAGTGAAAGTGATGGGAGTGTGGATGAAAGTGAGGAGGAAAGTGTAGATGAGCATGACTTGCAAACTGCTTACAATGAACTTTATGCTGAAACTTTGAAAATAAAGAAAGAAAATTTGAAATTGAAAGCTCAATTGAAAGAGTGTGCCATAAAAAATAATGATTTTTTAGTTGAAGAACTTAGGGCACATGGAAAAATTTTAAAAGAGAAGCTTGAGTACGTTGAGGGTGAGAGAGATAGTCTTAGAGGGTTAATGGAGACTATAAAAAAGGAGCTTTTAGAGTTTGAGGATTCTAAACGAGTACTTGAATCTAGGATAGGTGAACTTGAGGTGAAATTGAAAGATTCAAGTAAAGTGAAATTTGATTTGGAGTCTAGGTCTGAAAAACTTGATAAGATTTTAGGCACAGTCGAGATTAAAACTGATAGGGGTGGGATTGGGCTTGAAAAATAGGTTGCACCCATTCCCACACGTGTGAGAGAGCCTCCTAGGATTGTTAAGAAAGAGGCACCTAAGTTTGTTAGGAAAGCACCTATAGGAGCATCCTGAGAGAACCTCCTAGGATCATTAGGAGAGACCCACCTAGGCAAATTCGGAGAGAGCAACCGAGAAATTTGAGGAGAGGACCACCTTTAGGTAACACACACCGCCCGATTTACTCTTCGACACATTGCTGTAGGCAAGGTCATCTTAGGCACTTTTGTTACAAGCTTTTAAATGGACCTAGGAAGGTTAATGAAAGAATAAATTCGATTCCCAAAACCCCCACACTCCGTTACACATCAATTTGGGTTAGAAAATCGGATTTATAGGCTTATGGTTTATTTGTCCACAATTCCCGTTTGCTTGCACGTAATTCACCCCATGTGAAATCTTTTGGTTGATTGTGTTTGCTTGTTTGTCATACACTAGTTGTGGTTTCATGATATATTTTTACTAGTGTGATGACTTGTACTTTTTGTATAAATTTTTTTATTTTGAAAAATACAAAAAGATTTTACTTTTGATAAAATTTTGAGAAAATTCAAAAAGTTTTTTTTTGTTGCACTGTTTATGGATGAACACTTTGGATGACCAAGTCACTACATCATTTCATTTTTTTTCATGTGACTATTTGATAGTGTTTTAAGACAATAGGTCAATTCATCCTTGTGCTTTATAATGTTTGGAGTCATTAAGATGTAATTTAGTGTTACTTCCTACATGTTTGACTCATATTTCCTTTATTGCACACATGCACGGATTTATTTGATTATTATGCTTGTCTTATCACATGTTGGTTGGGTGTTTTCACTTCAATCATGTCCTTAAAACGAACCAAGCGCGATATATTTTGATAAGGAAATTGTGCATTTAAAAACCGTTTTTGTGAGTTTGTGTGCTTTGTTTGAATAACGGGGAGGGGCTGCGAAAGGTAATCATCTATCCTTTGCGCAAAAGCCACCGTTAAATTGGACCTAAAAAATGGAGGAATTTTATTATCCGGGGTCCAAAGAGGTTAAAAGAGCCCAAAAAAATTGAAAGGCAATAAAAAGATATTAATGCCAATTATGGGCCATTTAGGTTTTTGCACCAATTCTCCAAAGTTTGAGAATTTAGTTTAACACCTCTAAAAGAAAATATTTGTGAGGGAGTTTGGTTGGAGTATTTAAAACGGGTTTGCACGTCCTTGAAATTATTGAAAATGCACTAAATAGTTTTGGACATTATTGGTGTGGAAATCATTTGACTTTGATTTGTTGATTTGCATAAGACGATGTCATTTAAATTCAACAATCTTTTACACCTAAGGATACCTTTGATGTTCATTCGTTAGGAGTACACGTATGCATCGTTCACATATGATTGATTGAGTTGATTTACCTATCGAATGTGTTCATACCCATTCATTCCGTTTCCATGACTTGGTTGTTTGAGTCTAAATCCATGGTGTGATTTTTGTATCATATTTGTTCATATTGGTATCCTATCTTTGTATGAAAAATTTGAAAAATCAAAAATAGTTTGTATTTTTTTGTATACCGTGACACCCCGATTTTACTTATTTGATTCATTCTTCTCATTTGTCTATTTGGGGACATCATAAAAAGGGGGAGAAAGAATTATCTTATTCTGGGGGAGTTTGAATTTTGGGGGAGTTTTTGAGATTTGTCTTATGCTTATCATATATTGGTATCTATGTTTATCTCATTTCAAACTCGATACATCACTTGGTATTTTTCTTTATCTCATGTGTGTAGGTACTACATTGATGATCTCTGAACTGCACACCCTGATGAGAAAAGATTTGAAGAACAAACGATGAAGACTATTCATTTGTACCTTTTCCAGTTTTGGGTTCATGAGAGGGTAGATTTGTATAGGCAATTTCATATTTGATAATTCGGATTTTTTATGTATGTACCGGCATAGACATAGGGGGAGATTTGTAAGGACATTTTTCTCATGTCCAACATGTTACATTTGTGTATGTCGTACGCCGCTACATTTGGCACGTCACCTCACGATCTCACATGACGGCCTCTATCCGAATTTCGGGAATCAAGCATTCAACATCTCCATTAATGTGTCCCACATCTGCCTCAACGACTTCACGTTCCAAGATTTTAGGGACTTTATGCAAGTGGTACGCAAGGGAAGTCAAAACAGTGAAAAAGGCACGATAGGAGAGTTCAAGGGCATTTTCGTAATTTCACATCCATAGTCCGGAGGTCTACTCAACTGTAAAGTTGAAGAGCTCGCCGCAACGAAGATACTGGAAGAAACGGCACCTCAATCCGAGCTACGGTGAAGGAGTTATGACCTTTTGAAGTTGGAGAAAATTCCTTGAAGAATGTTGTTTTCTTTTAACCCCATACCAGAATAGGTACCCCAAACCGCATGGGGAACCGGTTCGGGGGGGCGAACCGGTTCGTGGTACCTGACGCTGCAAAATTCCCCAAGTTTTAAAACTCTTTTGGTTTCCTTATAAAAGCCAACTTCGGGGGAGCTGTTTTAAAAGACTTTAGAAGACGTTTTTGAGAGTCCAAATACCTCTAGTCTTCATATTTTTGAGTCCCAAGACTCATGTTTTAATTCACACATCCTTGCCAAATATTTGTGAATCCTTTTTGCAACCCAAGAACACAACTTTGGTTTGTTCAACCCTTGTGGAGGAGACCGTTTTTCTTCTTCATTGCAGCCCTACTGGAAAGGGATAATTCCAGCCGCGACTACAGAATCCGATACCCGAGGGTAATTCTTAGTCAACTTGTATTTTCATTGTAATCCGATTGTAAGTCGTTTTCTTACAAATTATAGTGAAAATAAATGGTTTTGCCCCTGTGGGGGATTTTTTCCTTAATTGCATGTGTTTGAATGTTCTTGCGTAGATGATCAATTTATTCAATCACATACTGCTGCATGCTTAGGGTTTGTTTGGGTTAAAAGAGTTTTTAATTAAAATTGGATTTTATTTGAGAAGTCGCAATATTTCCGCTGTAGCGATTCTTCAGAACTACCCCCATCTACCAGGATCCTCGGCACCTCGCATCCATATACCCTGGTAGTGATGACGAGAGGGTCATCATGTGGGGCTAAGAGGCCTTTGAAGTCCATTCTTGAGAATCCCACTATCAGAGTATCCATATCAACTTTCTTTCTCTTTTCTGGCTTTGCCTCTATAGAGGTTGAATATATAACTTTTTTCACTGCCTTGGCTTCAGCTACATGGGCCTTCCTGTCGGCAACCTCTGATCCTACTCCTACTAGTCCCTCGGAGATCATCCCAACATCGAACGATATCATATTAAGTCTTTTTACAGGGCCGTGGTCGTCTCTCGGTGGGAGGTCAGGGTCATCCTCATCATTCGAAGGGTCGTCCCTTCTATTTAGAGGATCTTCTCTTCACGTATCACCCCTCTTCTTCCTTGGGTCATCCCCTCGGCCCTCTTAAAGGCACTCTTGTCAACATATTTCCTTAACTTCCCTTCTTTTAACATTTTTTCAATTTCATCTTTCAGAGAAAAACACTTATCGATCACATGGCCATGGTCTTGGTGAAATTCACACCACAGGTTTTTGTTCCTCTTATGAGGGGTTACCCTCAACTTCTCAGGCCATTTCAAGGATCGGTCACTCTTTATCTCATTGAGGATGTGTTCACAGCCGACCGTCAGAGGGGTATAATCAGCAAATTTGTCATCTGCTAGCATCTTCTTCCCCTTCTTATTCTTTTTCTGGTACTTACCCCCACTAGTGCCTCCTTTTTCATCTTCGTAATTTGCGGCCATCGCCTCCTAGGCATTCATCACCTTTCCCGTTGTTTCCAGCAATTCAGCTATCGTCTTCGGGGGGACTTCAGCAAGCTTCCATAATAGCTTCCCCTTCTGGAGTCCCCCAATGAGGGTTGTTATGGATATACTCTCCTCGTAATCCTCTACCTTTAACTTTTATTTGTTAAATATGGCTATGTAGTCTCTTAGGCTCTCATTCTTCCCCTGCTTGACATAGAGCAGGTGTGTGGTCTTCTTCTGTGGCCTCACTCCAAAGCAAAAGTTATGGATAAATCGGTCTGCTAACTTCTTAAAGCTTTCAATGGAGTTCTTCGACAGAGACATATACCAGACATGTGCGGCCCCAGTCAGAGTGCCAGAAAAGGCACGACACCTCCTCTCATCTGAGATGGAGTATATGTCTATCGCTGATTGGTACATCTCAATATGATGGACAGGGTTGGTACTCCCGTCATACCTTGGGGTGACCACAGGTGGCTTAAACTTGGATAGCATTGGGAAGTTGACTATCTTCACCACAAAGGGTGAGCCTATGCAGTATCATCTTTGAAGGGGATCCCTGCTTTTTAGGGTATCACTAATTTTATCCTCCAGCCTTTGGATCGAGTCGTTCCAGGGTTTCGTAGGTTCGGCTTGGCCGATGTTATCCCCTGCCGCCTCTTTGAGGTGAACGGAGGGTTTTGCTGCGACAGGTCTGTGTCGATTGTTTACTTCCCCCTGGCCATCGTCCCGTCCATGGGGTCGGACCCGTGGGGTCGGCCATCTGCTGCCCCCCTTCTGGACCTCGTAATACTTCTTGATCGGGATAATTTTTCTCGCAGGTCATTTACTGGGCCCAGCCTCTCAAAGGCCGACCCCCTGCTCAAACAGTCAAAAATAGAGCCTCTCGAGCGATCGTCGTGATTTTGCCTTCTACACTTCCCTCTGCTCTCCTGGATAGGTCGTACAGTATTGTTGGAGACCTCATACGGCTCCCAGCATTCTATGGGGGCCTCTTCCACCTCCAGATCATCATATTTGTCTTCCGAGCAAGGGTTTCCTTGCCCCCCAGGCGTAGATGATGGGGGTCGGCAATATCCCTCCGTCGTTATGGAGGTGGCAAGTCTTTGCGTGGTGCTTAGGGTGGTCCCATGGCCTCATGATTCCCTGGAGCCGCTGTCGGAGTAATCATTTCAGGTGAGAATTTGGGTGGTCTCAATATGTTTTGGCTAAGAGCTATAAATTGCTCATGCATAATCCACTGGCTTACTGCTAAAGACTTCAGGGCTGATGCCATATCATCCATCTCAGACTGAGGTGGTGCATGGTTGGAACGAGGTCTTACTCCACTATCAGGTGGAGGAGGTGGTGGTGGCATCTCCAGTGCCATATGTTTGAGGTGTGATGATCAAGCGAGCTTGAGAACCTTAATGGACCTCTTTCAATGATGAAACAGCTCCACACGAAGGGGGAGAACTGGTTCACCACCAGAGTTTTCGGTGAGGTCAAGTTGTATAAAGGAAGATATATCTTCTCATTCCCACAGACGGCGCCAAACTGATGATGCTAAGATTTAGCACCACCAGATAAGAGGTGGAGAGCTCAAACAATAATAACAATGGCAGCAATAGAGTTATATATATGTGTATGTGTGTAGAAGGGGATGAGAATAAGAGGAATGAAGACACTTATGTATAGTGGTTCAGCCAATTAGGCCTACATCCATTGTGAGTGTGTGATCCACTAAATATGGGCACTAATGGCCTTGGATACAATGCACATAAGCTCACTCTCTCTTTACTATGTGTACGAGCAGAGTTTTTACTAGGGTTACAATTATCGATCCCTTTATAAGGTTGAAGATGACAAGTATATATAGGGCTTGGGGGGAGTAGTGTACCCCCCAAGCATGCATGGTGATCTAGCCAATCCCCTGTTGACACCTGGATGTGCCACTTGCAATTAATGGTGACATAATATTCCCTCACATGAGGGGATGATATTGTTATAACGGCTTAGTCCACGTGACATATGAGTCCCATGTGCACTGTTCCACGCATCTCCCAAATCACGCGATGTGATGACATCATCATCGGTCTAAGATGCTAGGCCGAGGCTAAAGTTGATGATGTCATTGGGTCCAGTTGGATGTGGGTCTCGTATGGTCGTCCTCTCATAGGGTCGTCCTGCCTATGATGAGGGGTCGACCCCTTATAGGGTCGTCTGGGCAATGATGAGGGGTCGGCCCATGGAGTGGGGTCGTCCCCTTGCTGGGTCGTCTAGCCAATGTTGGAGGGTCGGCCCTTGATGTGGGGTCAACCCCTTGTAGGGTCGTCTGGCCTATGTTGGAGGGTCGGCCTGGTGTTGAGCTTTCGTTTGATATGAGGACACCCTTGGCTATATTGGTATATCAATAACCAAGATTGTAGAGAACCGTTAGGTACATGATCTCAGAGGAGCATCCTTGATCAATCAATATACTTATTACATCAAGGTTTGTAATTTGGAGAGTAAGTACTAGAGCATCTTTGTGGGGAAGGTTTATGTTGATCAGATGGTCGTTAGTGACAGTGATTAGTCGGTCAGTACCAATCTCCTTTATTTCCCTCTTGACTAGGACTGGATTGGTCTGGTCCACCTGGAACGCTTGTTAAACGTTGCCTAACACCCTTACTTTCTCCCTTTGCTTCTTGCCAGTGTGTTGGGCTCGGTCTGTATAGCTGTGAATAGTGGCGACCAATCCTGTCGATGGAGATCCTCATCCTCTTTTTGGACTGTATTGATCTTGGTTACTGCCTTTGGTTTTCGAGTGTTAATGTATTCCTTGAGATGTTCCACTTACATGAGTTCTTCTAGGTTCTTTTTGTACACCTTTCAGTCTTATGTGAGGTCCATGTGGTCTTGGTGATAGCTGCATCTGAGATTGGCATCCCTAGCACTTGCGTCATCGACCATCTTGGGAGGCCTTTTGAATAAAGTCTTGTCTTTGATTTGATTAAGGAGCCTAAAAATAAGCTCCTTGAAGATTGTTTCCATCGCCTTGTAGATGCTCTCGCTGGCTTGAGGCTTGGGGTGATTTTTTAAGGCTTCATTCCTGGTTGCATTCGCAGCTGATGATGGTTGGTTTCCCCCTTTAGGGGCCTTCTTTAGCTCACTTTTCTTTTAGTCAGTCGAGGTGACTGAGCTAGAGAGATCATCCTCTACCTTGGCATATTTCTCCGTATGAGATGTAATATCTTCCATTGAAGATGTTGGCTTCTTTGTCAAAGGCTGGTAGAGATTTTCAGACCGTTACAAATCAAATTTAAAGGAGGCAATTGCCAATTGCTCGCTGCAATTGTCGATTTCATTGTATAGTTTCCAGTACCTCAGAGCGTACTTCTTGAGAGTTTCTACCTTTTTTATTTAAGGGAGATTAGTGACCTTCTTAACCACCATGCTACTTGTAATAAATCGGGATATGAACTACTCAGCGAGCTCCCTAAAGGTGGAAATTGACCTGGGGGATAGTTTTTCAAAATATTTTAGGCCGACCTCATATTGGGTTGATGGAAACACCCTAACATGAGAGCGTCATGATGGCTCCAAAGGGACATAGTCTTCTGATGGTGCCTGGTATAGTGAGTTGGGTCTGTCTTCCCTTCACACATTGTGACTTTTGGTATAGAGAACTTCTTTAGAGTTTCAAAGGTTTCTATTTTCTCCATGAATGATAAGGCTGCACCATGCCCAAGTGCTTTCCTGGCCAGATCCTTGAGGGTCCTGACAAGGTTTAGGTTCGTCCTTCCCTCCACCTCCCTACGAATGAGTCCCCTTAATTCGTCCATCTTCATCTGATTTGGTTGTTGTTAAGAACGAGTTGGTCTACTACTCTGGATCGACTCTGATGGGCATGGTCGGTGATGCGTATGGTTAACAAAATTTCATCCAAGCTAATGATTGCATTAATAGCGATGAATTATACGGGGACTCCTTGAACGAAAAGCCCTGATGGGCTGATTTCTGGGGGCGTGAGGTCCTCTTCTGCGGTGCTTCCGAGTACGTGAATCCGAGGTACTACCCTCAGATTATAGAGATTGCTAGCAAGGTTCTCTCTTATGAGGAGGCCGATTACGTGAGTCTGAGGTATCACCCTCTAACTGTTGGGTGATTTGTTGTCTTAGACGGGAGATCTTCTAATCACGACTATTCAGTTTCTCCTCATAAATACTGGCCAAACGAGAAATAACTTTCCCTTCAACTTGGTTGATCGACGGTGTTCGATGTCGTCGACTGGGTATAAATCTTCTAGGTGAGCGTCCTCTGGATCTTGATGGTTACTGGAGAGGAGGCATTTGCATAGGAGTTTGTTCCATCTTTACGATACGTATTTCAGACTGCACGCGACTCCTTACTTGGGTGGGGTGAGATTGTTCTGCACTCATGGTGAAGTTTTAAGCCTTTCATGACTTTGAAAGTGGCGAGTGAGAGCTTCATTTCCCACAGACGATGCCAAATTGATATTTTTTTCCATAATATTAAGTGAAATATCATGAATGCCCCAAAGAATAATATGAATGGAGAAAGAGAGAAAAAGAGAGTTGTTTACATGGTTCGGTTGTGAGATCGACCTACGTCCACGGGGATAAAGGGGGGTGTTTTTTTATTTAAAAGGGGAGATGGCAATAACTAGAGTGCTAATGTGGCTAGCTGAGAGTCGGGGTTATTGTGTGCTAACTATAATTAGTTCTTAATGTTAGCCAAATTGTCCCTATTTATTAATCTAGTGTCCTACGCTCGCATGGCACTTCGTGTTTATCTTTATCTTTACTGATCTTGTTAGATTTTCTCATATCTAAACTGTTATGGGACGATTACTCCATATATGACCTCCTGATAATTTGCCACCTTTTCGGCCACATGACTAATTTAATCTTGTTCCTTCACACACAAACCTCAACTTTGAATAAACAGTTAGTGGGCGTGAAAAATTATCATTATATCCTTATGCTTATCAAATAATATTTTAAAAATAATATTAATAAATAAAAATTACAAAAATAAACTCCATTGTAAATATTTAGGGTATTTTTATAGCTTTTAATTGTAAAAAAAAAATATATGCTCGATTAACATTACTATTGTTGGTGTTTGAAGAGTAATGATTTGATTCTTACTGATCAGAATCATATTAAAGATCGTATTGTTGGTTACTTTGCTAATCTCTATTGTGCCAAGACTGGAGTGTTTGATAATTGTATGATTGATTCTTGCATTTCCAAACTTATTTATAATGAGGATAATGTTATATAGAGATCTATTCCCTCTTCTCATGAAGTCAAGAGAACTGTATTTGATATGGATCCTAAATCTTCCCTAGACCAGATGGATTTGGTGGTGTTTCTACAAAAAATGTTGGGATATTATTGGTCATGATTTATGTAAAGTTGTTATTAGCTTTTTTGAACGAAGTTGGATTTTTCATGGATTTAATGTCAAATATGTTGCCCTTATTCCCAGGTTTGTTAAGGTCAATTCCATATACTTTTTTAATCCTGTTGCCTTAGCCAATTTTGCATTCAAGGTCATAACCAAAATTTTGGCAAATAGAATTGGTAGAGTGGCTTTTAAAATCATTTCTTATAACAGACTGGTTTCATATATGGGATAAGTATCATACACTCTATTTTTTGGCTTTTGAGAATTTTAACTTGCTAGATTACAAATATCTAAGTGGAAACATTGGGATTAAAATGGATGTCTTAAAGGCATTTGACACTATCGAATGGAATTTTATTCTCAAGATTTTAACTGCTTTTGGCTTCTGCAATATAGTGGTCTAATGGATTTCATCCATCCTACATTCTGCAAAGCTTTCTATTTTGATCAATGGGTCACCTAATGATTCTAGAGGAGTAAGATAAGGAGATTGTAAGGACTTATTTTTAATAAGTCCGTCACAATTAATTATGTCGTATACCGCTACAAGTCGTCGAAGAATTGTAAAGATTGCATCTACAAAAAACGGATCCGAATTACCAGTTGCCTTCAACATTCAAGCCCAACAATATGAACTTTGGTAAGATATTGTTTTAAAGTTTCATATACATTTCATATTAAGAGTGTTGGGATATTTTTAAAAGGTGTTTTAAATAAATTTTATATAAAAATGTTTTTATAACATTCTTAAAAGGAATTTTAAAAAGCTTTGTTATAAAAATTATTTTTATAAATGTTTGTTTTTAAAAAGGTGTTAACTGTTTTAGAAAAAGAATAGTATTGAGAAAATTTCATTGGGAGATTAACGCACCTCGGTTTCGACGCCAATCTCGTTCGCGCGAGATCAGCATCTCGTTCGAACGACATTGGGATGTCGTGCGTAGTCATTCAAACGACACGCAATCTCGTTCAAGCGAGATGGGGTTCTCATTTCTAATGACCTTGATTTTTAGCTGACACGCTGCTCTAATGCTATACTTTGATCGACTCAAATTTTGTATAAAAAGGGGTCCTGGCAGCCTTGAAAAATGTGGAGAACAGTTTCAACTTTAAGAGTCTTATTCTTTTGAAACTTTTGTGTATCTGCCCAGATTTAATTCAATACCTTTTGGCAGAAAGTTTTTCTCCAACAAATTTAAGGGTTCAAATGTTTTGTTTTTAATTCACAAAATCCCAATTACTTTTATATGAATTGTTTTGTGGAACCCAAGAACATATTTTGCTTTGGTTTATTCTTTGTGGGGAAAACTCTACAACCGACAGCTGCGTGCTATTGTGGAGGGAGTCCTTATAAAGTTCACTCTTGTGGAGAAGACGTTTTTCTTCTTCATTGCTGCCCTCCTGGAAAGGGATAATTCCAGCCGTAACTTGTGGAGGAGCCGTCTTCTTCTTCACTGCTGCCCTCCTGGAAAGGGAAAGTTCCAGCTGAGACATCGGAACCGACACCTGCGGTGGGTATTTCGTATGTCACCCTATTTCATTGTAATTCGTGTAAGCCGTTTTCTTACAAATTATAGTGAAATAAAAGGTTTTGCCCCTTTGGAGGATTTTTCCTGAATATTTGTGTCACATGCTTTATTTATTTATGGGTTGACACACGCACTTTAGATGCAGGTTTATGGGCTGATTTATTTTAGTTTAAAAATAGACTCTAATTAAATAAGTGTGCCAAATTAGAAAGTTGCGAATTAATTTAATCAATTATCACACAGTCACGTATTTTTTTTACAAATTGGAATCAGAGCGGGTTACGCTAATTTATCGTGTGATCCTGATTTTTCAGAGATTTTTTTTTTATACAATTTGACTTCTCACGTCGTCAAATTGATATCAGAGCAGGTTGCACAAATTTATTGCGTATTCCTATTTTTCGCAAAATTGTGTGATGTTGATTTTTTTTAAAACGTTTTTGTGAAAAATCGCATTTTTTCCGATGGAGCACTTATCTAATCGGATTCCCCCTTTGATGACATGAGTCAGAATTTTGATGATATAAATCATTTGAATTTGACGTTTGGAAAAAGAAAATTCTCGTTTTAAATCCGCATTGGATCTTTTACAAACGGTTCAAAATCAAAGAGATTTCTATCATGAAAATTTTGTTTCCTCGGACCATGACTTTGTTGCTTTAAAATTATCCAAGAAGAAGAGTGATGATAGGGTCCTATTTTTAGAAAAAGAATTGGAGGACCTTAAAAATTCTATGGTTTGTATTTGTGCCAAAGATGACAAAAATATTTTAATCAATGAGTTTGTGGCACGTGAAGAGACTCTTAGAGAAAAGTTTGCTTCGATTGAGGGAGAGAGAGATACCCTTTTAGAAATTGTTGAAAATTTGAAAAAGGCGTCCCTTAATTCGGAAGAGTCTAATTCTTTGCTTGAGTAAAAATTTTGAAGTTAAAAAATGATTTGACAGACTCGAGTAGGTTTGATAGTGATGGTAATGGCTCATCGTTTTCTCATGCTTCTAATACTAAAGCCAAAGCCATTAATTGTTTTAGAGGGTCAACCAATCCCATGGACGTTAGAAAAGTGATAACTTCGCTTTTTGTATGTCGTTGTTTGAAAGCTAAGTTAGTCAAAACCTCAAATACTTACAAAATATAACAATATCAAGTGTAGAGGTAAGTAAGGGTATCACTCCACATTAAGGGGGTAAGCTAGAGACAAACTCAAATGTAGTTCAATTTTTATTTTATTTTTGTTCTTTTTCACTTTTCTATTTTTTTTAGTTTTTTCAAATATTAAAACAATTGGCTGAGGTGATGATTTAAACTAAACTAAACTAAATGTGATATGATAATAACTAACTAGAAAATGACTAAAATGAAAAATAAAGTCTAACACTAAAATAAGAGATAAAGTGAGGTAAATAATTGTGAGAACAATCAAGGAATGGGATTACACCACAAATTTTAGCTATTCTAATTAATTAATTTAATTGATTGAATTCTCCCAAATTAATATCAATATTACAAATCAACTCTCATTGCAAATGTAATTTTAATAGTAACCTTTTAAAAAATTAAGTTTAACACCCCACAACTCTAAAAAATAAATTCACGCTCCTTTTAATTAATTACCCGCTAGGATCGATCAATTAAAATTTATGTCAGTCTTAGAAAATAAATTTAGAGTTTCAATTCAAGTTATAATACCCCACTTAAGAAACCCCAATCTCTAGTTCGAATCTAAAATGGGTATTATAACTATAATTTCAATTTTCTCTCGAAAATCATTTACCCTCTCTCGAGGCGTAAATCTAAGGGTAAGGGATCGAAATTAACATTCAAGGAGAAATCTCAAGTAATCAAACTAATTAAACTAAAATAACATCAAATAAGGGTTTTCCCCCACCCTTGAAAGGGGATTTAGCCTAACATGGTATGAAATTTGAAAATTAATAATCAAGGGCATATAAATAAAGTAGAAGAGAAGAACAATCAAACCAAATCTCTTTGAGTGAAATTGGACTTCAATCCTTGAATTAGCAAGCATACACCTCTTAATTGAGCATCCAAATGATTTGAAATTAAATATCCACTCAATTAAATCTCAAATAATATTTAACCTCACAAATATCTAACAAAAATAAAAAAATAAAACTATTTACAAATGGTGTTTTTCTCTACAATTCTCTCTCTAAAAATTCCTATCTAAAAGCTCTCCTCTTCATATGGGGTCTTCATCTTCATTTATAGTAGGCACATGGAGCATGGGGATATTTTTGGGAATTGGCTTGAGTGTGCATGGAAATGGTGAGGTGTGAGGGAATGTGGGTTAAATGGGGTGACATAATCAGATTTGGTTTAGAGGGTATAATGGGTATTGGGGTTAAAGTTGGTAGTTAGGGGTGATTTTGGGAAATGGGGATTTAAGTTAGTTTTTGGCATGTGGGGACATTTGTTTATTTTGATTTTGGTTGTCTTTTGGCTTATGTAGGTAGAAATCGTGGCTTTGGTTTGTGGGAGGTTCAAAGTTGGAAATGGGTTTGAGGTGATATGGGTAGCTGAAATGGGTTGATGGGTATGGAGGTATGGATCGAAGTGGGATGTCGGGTCATTTGGCGCAGGGTTCCGCCGTTGGGTTGCACCGGGGAGGTTTGGAACTGTTTTGGTTGGAGGTCCGGACGACGATTAGTCGGAGATGGGATTGAGGTCGGGGGCGCGCCGGAGGTTGGTGTGCCGTCAGGTTGAGGGCTGCCCCGGGTTGAACCGGGCGGAGATGGTTGTGGGAGATCGGCGCCGGGCGGAGATGGGGTTGGTGGTAATGGGATCGCCGGTTAAGTGGATCGGGTATTTGGGTTTCGAGGTTTGGGCAGAGGTGCAAGGATCTCGGGTTTAGAGGGTCGCCGATTGAGTGGAGTTCGGAGGTTAGTGGGTAGGTCGGGTAAGGGGTATGCTGCCGGCGGGTTTATCAGGGGAATCGTGGGGATTCGGCGGGGTAGGTGGTATCACGAGGAGAGAGAGGCCGGAGTTAGGGTGACGGGTTTGGGATGGTTTAATGGTGGTGAGGTGAAGGTGATGGTGGTTGAAGATGGAGAGAAGAGAGGTTATGGGTTGTTAATGGAGTTTGGAGAGAGTAGAGAGAGAGCTGGGTGTGAGGTTGAAGATGAGTGTGGGGGTTATTGTGTGTGGTGAGTTGTAGGGTAAAATGGTGAGGGTGAGTGAGGTGTTTTTAGGTGTATTAGTGTGTATGGAAGTTGGGTATGTGGTGAGTTTAATTTTGGACACCTAAAAAAAACTAAAACTAATAAAAATAAAGCTCTAAAAAAATAAAAAGCTAAAAAATAAAAATCCTACTTCTAATAATAAAATAAAGACTCAATTAAAAATGAAACTAAAAAGAAATGAAAATGAAAATAAAAATAAAAATCTAGCCTAATAAAACTAAAATTAAAATCCTAAATAAATATAAAATTAAATCAAACTAATAAATGAAATCCTAAAAAATCTAATCCTAATAAAAATAAAACTAATAAAAATCAAAATAAAATAAAATTATACTAATAAAGATAAAATAGAAAATAAAACCTAGAAAATACTAAATAAATCTAAAATAAAACGACACAAAATAAAAATCTAAGAAAAATCTAAAAAGCACAAACTAAACACGCGGGCTCGGGTGAAGGTTTGGGAAGGTCGGGGCTAGGTTAGGGTTATGGGACAAGGTATTAAGCTCTATAAAACGCGCATGTACCTCAATATATAGCCTTTGACACCGCAAACGGACATTTGACCTACAGGATAAACATTTAAGCGCATAAGACTCATATTGCCGAGAATTAGCAACTAAAGTACGTCTATTCGGGGTATAAAATGTACAGTTTTGGGTACTTATCACACTACCCCCAAATAGAGCATTGCTAGTCCTCGAGTAATAACATAGAGAGAAAGAGAAAGATAAGAAACCAAAAGTGTACTACTTTCGCGGGCACTTGCGATTGCACTTAGCATGTGCAACAAGCCTTTAAACCTATAGGTTGCCCTACAGGACGAATTGTGTCTCGTGAGGGTTTGCAGGGAATATACCCACAAAATTCTTTATTTGCAAAATGATTTATTGAAAGGCAATCAATCTCTTATTAGACGTAGAATGATCGCACAATCCATCACAAGAAAAATATTTTCAGAAATACAAGCTAGAATGTGTAAAAAGTTTAGCTAAGTAAATACACAAGGCACATCCTTCCTAGAACTCAACGTGTGTAGTGTGAATCAGTCAAAACGGGTCGAGTATCACAAGAGTAATTCCTAGATAGCCTTTTCGGAATCAACGCTTCAACTTTAAAATCTCACTGGATATAACTCTCTCAAACGAACTCTCGAGATTAGGGTAAGTGTATCGCTCTTGTATGTGAGGAGGTGAGTAAATGTAAGCAAGTTCAAACGTCTCACACAAACATAAGAAAGAACGAACAATAAGAAAGAAAAGTGATATCATGAAAGAAATGTTAATCACTATAGTGAGAACGTCGAGTTATTCACCATGTCGACTTTCATTTGCCCGAACACCTAGGGAACATGGATGATAAAGGGTGAGGGGAAATGAAATGGGATATGTGGGATGAGATGAGGCAGGATATGATGGGATGGTGATATGATGGATATATGATGGATGCAATGAGTAAAAGATGGATGCGAAAGAAGAGTGTATACACTTGAAGAACAAAATGTCGTTATTACATAAAAAAACTAACTACAACTCTCTTTTTCTTTTCTTTCTTTTTTTTTCTTTTTTTCTTTTTCTCTATTTTTTTTCTTCTATTTTTTTCTTCTATTTTTTGCTATTTTTATGTTTTTCTCCTTTTTCTTATGTTTTTCTTTTTTCTTTTTCTCTCACTTTTCAAACCAACAATGAAGGCATTTAACATTTTGAATCAACACTCTTTTTTTCGGAACGATGGAAGATATATGAAATGAGTGGGGAATGATGGTGAGGGGAATATATGGGAATAGGGTAGCATATGGTAATGTAATTGGTGAAGTGAATGGGTGAAAATCTAGTATTCGGGACAAATTTCAAGACACGCGTTTCTTACAACTTGAAAAAGATGTCATTCTCAGTGATCAATCCAAAAATGAAGAATAATGAGATCATACAACAATTAAAGTGCGGACCCAAAGGAAGTTGAATCAACTTGTGCTCGGAGATTGCGTAAAACACTCAAAAAGGGTGAAAGGCACAAATCTCACAAGCTAAAGTCTCTACTAGTGATACTTAAGGTTCTCTTGGGAATTATAGAACTCTTCAACTCTAAACCATATTGACGTGATAAGTGCGTAAATTTTTTTGAGTCTAGAAATTCATGGTGCAAAATGCCTTGTTACGTATTACATAAGCTATTTAAAAAAAATCTTCTCTAGCTTGATTCTTAGACTTAAAAAGATGGATGATTGAAAATTTACATCGATGAGTGAGATGAAAGAAACTGAACGAAATTTTTAAAATCAGGTTCAAAAATCAAAAAATTTCAAAAGAGGTACAATTTTAATAAAATTCCCCACCCCCAAACAAAAAGGAACATCGTCCTCAATGTTAAGTAAAATGATTTTTAAAATTGAGAGCATAGGGTAGGAAAAAGATTACCAGAATCAACTGCTAATGAAGTGAACAGATGTAGCCAAGAATAAACATGAATAAGAAGTGAAAGAAACAAATATTTACAAGTCTATAACATGGTAAAGCGTTGGGTGATGTGAAACACCACCCCCAAACAGGATGAGACTAGTACAAGAAATGCGGGCTGCCTACCGGTAGCGCTAAGTTTAATGTCTTCAGCCAGACCGATAGAATCTCGCCCTAGAGATTGGATCTATGAAAGAGCGGGGTGGCAGAAAAATTGGGGTGATGAGAATCACCCCCAAACAAGACTGAAGCGTCAGTCTTGTTGGATAGAGGCTAAAACGGGTCAATGCACTTGTATGGCAAAGTGTATCACGCGATGCAAAGCATCGGTGGACCATGGGCGGGTGGGATAAATGGTAAAGGTGAGGGTGGAAAGGGTGAAGAGGTATCGGTCACGGGCCTTATTGAGCCGAAAAATGAGGGCGACTAGGACCCTATAAGCATGGTGCTCAAGTTGGTGAGGAAGGAAATATGGTGGGGAAAGTGGAATGGGGTGGGGCTCATCGAAATTGCACGACCGTTCTATGAATGGGTGATGATAATGGTCACGCCGTGACACGCCAGGGAGCTGTTGAGAAGAAAAATCAACACCATAAGGAAGTGGCAAGCATGGAGGAACAAGCTCGATGTCACGGAAGTGGAGAGTATCACCACAAATACTCTTATAGATAGTGGAGGATGGTTTTAGGTGAGGATCTAAAAATGTAGATGTAAATATGAATTGTGTAAAATCAAGATCCAAACCGGGTGGTGGGGTAGAAAGGATAATGTGTGGGTTGGGTGGGATAAACGGTGTATCGGGTGGGATAAATGGTAGAGGAGGCTGATCTAACCCAACGGTGGGAGACACACACTCATTGGGAGGAGTAAAGGAATACTCACAAGGGAGTGAGGTTTCTAAAGATAGAGTGGCCAACTACTCCATAAGAGTAGCATCGGTGAATGTAGTGGTTGAGTAAGACGAGGCACCAAGATCTAAGATAGAGGAATCACTAGAAATATCGGACTCAAAGGGAGACATACATGGTGGGGTGGGATCCATATCAAGAGAGGTGGGAACCATCTCTGACGCTATCTCGGTACAATGGTGAGCACTCGTAGCCGGAGCGAACCTAAAAGATATGGTCATGTTAGAGACATAGGCAATTGGGGCATAAGGTAAAAGCTCGGGCATGTTTTTGGATTCTATGGGAAAGTGAATGGGAACCTCAAAGTGGGGTTCATGTGGACATGGTGGGATTGGATCAGGCTCACTATCGAAAGATAAGTCAACACAATTGTCGACTTGGGACCCAGACCATGGAATGATCTCAACTTCGAGATTCGCGAGAGTATAGGGTTGGTCACACTCAAAATCCGTGTCACAAGAGGACACATCATCGTCACACTCGGTTGCAACGATGTGTGGGGCCATGGTAATGTCCGACTCTCTCGCACACTCCAATTCATTTAACCTTTGTTCAAGCCTTTGGAGAGCTTGAGTTTGAATTAGGGTGGCTTGTTTTTGCTCGAGTATGAACGTTTGCAAGAGGTTCTCGAGAGAGGATGTGGATGGTGGTGGTGGAGTGATGGGTGGTGGCGGTGGGTGAGGTGGACACAACTCGCTATGATCATAACTATATGGAGAATACTCAAATGAAGTGGGTGGAGTGGGGCCAAGGTCATCATACACGAAAGGATCGCTTTCGTGATGGACAAATGGTTAAAATTCAGTGGGTGCGTAGTGAGGGGACTGATCGGGAATGGGTGCACAAGGTTGCCATGACAACTGTTGGAACATGTGAGGATCCACAATATCGGATTGGGATTCGTATTGCGTGGAAGGGTGATCAGGCCTCCACGAATAACTCGGGGACTCATACAACTCGGGATTAGGTATAGCGGGGTAGTAGGCCGAGGTGGGTTCCGAAACAGTGTCAAATGGATACACATGTTCCATGGTGGTTTCGGATGGATATGAAATGTAAGGGCACTCATGGGACATGTGATCGGCATAATAACAACGGGTGAACAACAAAGGATGATACACGTCGACACTTGACACCGAGGGTGATGAAAAATGAGGTGCATGCATGGACGGGTCAAGAGTATCCACGGTACTCGTGAGAGAGGTGAAATCATGAAAAATATCATAAAGAGACGGCTCGAGATCACTCTCATACGTGTCACGTGTCAATGGAAAATGACCAAAGTAGTCCCGTAAAGGATGTTCTTCGGCCATGAGGAGAGAAATATTTTTTTAAAAAAATTTTTGCAAAAGGAAAGAAAATATTTTTGGATTTTTCTAAAAAGGAAAGAAAGAAAATATTTTTGGATTTTTCTAAAATGAAAGAAAGAAGATATTTTTGGATTTTGTTTTATAAAAATGAAAGAAAATATTTTTGGATTTTTTGGAAGAAAAGGTGGGGAAAAATATGTGGACTCTTTGATTTTGGACGAACTCACTAAAACTGACTACCGAAAAATGAATTGGATACACACAAGTCAAGAAAATTTCCTAACTAGCACATAGCCAATTTTTATCTTTAAATTTAGTGAAAGGGTAGTCAAATTTTAATTAAGTCCGCGAGCGATAAAAATCACGGAAATCTTTGTGATCGCCTTTGCAAAATTTTCTCCTATTGGGCTGCGTAGTTGATTGATCTTAAATATAATGATGGCTAGGGTAGCACACAATGATAAGCGAGCGAGTCGGGTGATGAAATTCCTTCTCGTGAGTGACCAGGTGTAAGTCTTAGTCAATTAATTCATCACACCATTCGAAAATAAATGCGAGAATAAAATCAAGCAAGAGCACACAAAATAATTGTCTCGCTAACAGGAGAGGCGCGAGGGTGTAAGAAATGTACCTCCCACGATTTTTAGGCCGTGGGGTGCCGAAAATTTTGAGTCGACCGGGAGAAGATTACGCCTATCTCAGTCGTCCCCGGGAGTCCTACCGACCCAAGGTAAAGAGGCTTCTAAATCCTCGCCTTTGGACTCCCTCTCTCTATCTTGTCCGGTTTCCCTATCACGATTGTCTTCGATTTATTACAATTTTTAAAATGAAAAATAAAATAAAGGTGTCTCTATGCACCGCAATATAAGCAATGATAAAATAAACCTAATACATGACTTCTAAAAATATAAAAATGGTACAAAAAATAATAAAGTGCAAAAAATAAATGAACTACAAGCCTTCTAAAAAATACAAGACGTTCCACCCGTTTACACATGTTCATATTGTGGTAGGAAAGGTCACTCATAAATAGAAAAAAAAATTGCTTTTCTTATGTGTTTTTGTCGTTGTAAAATTCCTCTATCCATAAAAAATTCTTCACAAACCTATAAAAGTAGAACAAAACTAGAATATAGCGGTAAGTGAGGTATCAATCCATAGCTAAAGGTGAAACACAAAATTAGTGAGGACATATATATAGATTCATTTGCATTATATTATATTTTTCTATTTTTTTTGCTTTTTATATTTTTTATGGATTTTTCAAGGGAATATTAATTAAGTAACTATTTACTAATTTTTAAAGTACTAATTAAGATGTAAAAGCTTATAAAAAATGAGATAAATAAAATTGTGCTAAAAAGTAAACTAACTAAATTGGATTCATGAGGGCTTTAAAATTTCATCCCATGAACGGAAGATTAGCCCTCAATAATCATCATCCACAAATATAAGATAAACAAATAAAAGCAAAAGACGATTAAACTAAAAGTAATAAGAGAGGAATAGATCAAACCCATTTAAGCCTTGAATTGGAATGAAATCTTCAATTACATCAACAATATCTCAATTACAATCTCTCACTCACGTATTTATTGAATCTAAACTAAAATTTACAAAATAAAAATAAAAAGGATAGTTGATGAATTCATAATGGACAATTAAATAATAAAAGAGATTTACTAAAAATGCAAATCCTAAAATTATAAAATTGTACATTAGATTTCACCCAAAGAAATAAATTCTAGATCATTACTTTATATTGAGATAAATGCTAAAAATGCAAAATCTCAACATAAAGGAATGGGTTAGAATTTACCTCCCATAAGGGATAAATTCAACTACATCAATCTATTTTGAAATAATTGCTAAAAATGCAAAAATTCATAATAGATAGGTGGGGTGAAATTTATCCTAGAGATAAATTTCACTACACACCTCTATATTGAGATATTTTCTAAAAATGCAAATACTCTCTAAAGAGGAGTGTAGAGAATTTTATCACACCAAGTTGTGACAACCCGCTCCAAATAATAACGGGTGGCCAGCCCTATACTATAATAAATCAGGTATCTCAGATGGCACAGTCTCAGCACAATAATATAAGGCTAACTACCCAAAATCATTAAGTGCGAATTGTCAAAAAATTTAAAACTTTTATAATAACAACAACAACAAAACCAATAGTGCACATAACCAACAATATACATCTAACTATGATGAGTGAAAAGTGCATGCTCCAATAATATGAAAGAGTACAATACATTGTACAACAAAATCTCAACAATGAAATACCCGAATATGCTGTCGGGTAACAGACAATACAATAATTTGAGAAATGAAATATGGAAGTGTTAATCTACAACACTTGAATACTAACTCAATATACAAACTGAATCCTAATCTAGATGTACAAAGATAGGAATCGACTAAAGCAAAGTGCCGCAACAGTCTGCAACTGCCACAGCTCCTCAAATACCCTGGATGGATAACATCAAAGGCGTCCTTGCGGAGGAACACCTGAAGTAATACAATATATACAAGGACGAGGAAAATATAAACGGGTCAGAGCCCGAGTTTTGAAAAACATTTTATAGCAAGTGTATTAAAATGCATAATAATTATAAATGCATTATTACATGATTTAGTTGGAATCGAACTCTCCATAATAAATCAACTCACCTCTCATCTAAAGCGCGCACTAAACATATGCACGTGATCTCCAAATGGATGTCCGATTCTATATAGGTTAGAGGATTCTAACTTAAACGCAAACGAAGTATTTAAGTGAAAATATCTAACCTATCTCCAATACATTTGTTTCCATAATTAAAAGTTATAAATATTAACTTTACTATAATCTTTATAGTTATCTTTATAATGTTCATTTGTTGAACATATAAAGTTACATGATCCAATCATGTTCACATCATCACAATACATCAACAATCTCATTTACTAGAATTTATATTCTAGAAATGCCCTTATAAGGCATGAAACCATATATATAATGAATATGAGTTATTAGCATCAAGAGTTAAGGACTAAACTCCTCCCGATTCTCAACACGGCGCTACGTTTCGTGCGTGGGACGTCTCGCCGAAGCGAAATCCAAACAAGGAACCCCCCGTTACACTACTCCTGACCGTATCGGTCCTCGGGGCTCATTATGCCCTCAATGCAAGATGCATGTAACCCAAATGATTATTATCCAATTTTAATTAATTAATATTCCTAATTCTCAACAGTACACGACGTTTCATGCGTGGGACGTCTCGCCGAAGCGAAATCCAAACAAGGAACCCCCCGTTACACTACTCCTGGCACTGTCGATCGTCAGGATAGGTGATATATATATAGATAATAATTATGAGCATTAAGGACTAAACTTATCCCCAAGTTCCAACATTACACTGCGGTTCGTGCGTGGGACGTCTCGCCGAGGAGAAATCCAAACAAGGAACCCCCCCGATACACTAATCCTGGCAATGTAGGTCGTTGAGGTCCATTATGCCCTTGACACCCAAATACAAACACAAGCAATAATAACCATCCAACCGATCTATAACTCGAAGGAAGCAGGCTCACATGCTATCATCTTCCAGCAGCCCGTATACGTAGCAAACTGGGGCCACCTGGTGGGGTTCAACGACACCCACCTCGTGATCTACTCACGCACACAACATCCCGGGAAGCGGTCATAGATCCTAACCGGCAAGTGAGAGCGACACATACCCACGACCTCTCACCCCCAAAATAAATAATGTATATATATATATATATATATGAATGTCATTTGCTGACCACCATGGACGACTATGACCTGGGGAATATCCACATCCTGCTTTTCTAGTCAGAACGCTCACCCTCTACGCACGAAACTTCCCAATGATAGCAAGGAGGGGGTATGCTTAACATGTATATACACCATCATATAAGGTATACATACATCCCACATAATAAAGATATACCATTATATAAGGTATACCTGCACATCATTTCATATTCATTATACGCCCTTAGGCGCAAAAGATTAATATCATTATTTAGTATATCTCTCTCTTTTGATACACTAACCGTCAATTCTCGCACAATAACACTAATACTCACTTGAAGCTCACATGACGCTTCTAATAATGAATTGTCTCAAAATTCAATTCAAGTTAAGGATATTCTTGATCCTAATAAACCTCAATTTGCATACACGGTTCTCCATCCATAATATGGTTCAATTTATTTTATGAACCTTTAAAGTTATCCCATTTGGGATTAGATCCTAAGATCCGGTATCTCTAAGTTATTCTCATTCTCAGATCGTGAAATTGTTATCATCACCAATTAAAATCCCAAATAAAAGTGGGCTTCCCCACTTAGAAAAAAATACCAAAATCTCCAATCGGTATTCCTCAAATACTAACCTCGATACTTAGAGGATTTTCCACCAAATTGAGATACTCTTTTAGATTCTCACTTCTCAAAATCAATCATTGAAGGACCAAGGATTTTAATGATCGCAAATTAAAATAAACAATTTCCTTTTAAATAAGTGCGGAAGCGTAAGGATGATGGTTGTAACAAAATAAACAAGGCCGGGTTTTAATATCTTAAGAAACAAATTAAAACAACATAATTAATTCAACTCCTAGAATTTGCCTAAGTCATAATTAACAATTATCCAAAGTTAGGCGAAACCAAATTAATGCAAGTGACTTGAATAAACCAATTAAATTAAAGTCCCAATTTAATTTAGTGTGATTGTAAAAACCAAATTTTATCTTGAAATTAATCTAGCATGCGTTCTAAGTGATATAAAGCAAGATAAAATAAACAGTCACACAACACCGCGATGTACGAGGAAAAACCCACTAACGGGAAAAAACCTCGGGACGGCCCTAGCCTCAAATCCACTAAAAATGGTATTACAAAATACAAGACAAAAGACTTACTTCCTAAACTCGAACCCTCTCAAGCCGTGATGCTCCTTCTTGTATCAACCTCCAATTAGCGGATAACCAACGGACCTCCACCGTGGTCTTGGAATACACCGATGGGACTTTAAACGGTCACCGTCACCCGATCATGGAGCCTTTCTCCAAACGGGTAGAATCTCAACAATGTCTTCTTTGTGATGGGGTGTAGAAGCAAACCCGAAACGTCTCTTGAGTTCGGTAGAGAAAACCGGTGCCAAATAACTCCAAGTAAAGATATGTATATGTAGAACTTGGATAAACAACAATGGGTGTAAACTAGAGTGTGTATGAATTTTCCATTAAAAATTAACACTCAAAACTTGAACATTTTCCTTAAATAAATTTGCTCTCAAACTCTCTCTAAGAGATGGATATGGAATGGAAAAGTTTTCTTGGAAAATGTGTTTCCCGCACATAATAATGCATGAAAAAGTTGGTTGAAAACCAAGTGGAGAAGTGGGAAAAAAACTGCCAAAAACTGCTCAAAACCGTTCCCGCTTGACGTCTCGTTCGAACGAACTTGACTCTCGTTCGAACGAGACTTCTAACGAGCGACCAGCCTGGGCTCGTTAGAATCTCGTTAGATATCTCGTTAGAACGAAAACTCGTTCGAACGACATATCGAACGACTGACCAGAATAGGGTCGTTGGCAAACTCGTTCGAACGAACCTGGTTCGAACGACAAACTCGTTCGAACGAAATCTGGTTCGAACGAAAAAACTCGTTCGAACGACATTTCAAACGAACAAACAGAAAGATTGAAAAATTCGATTTTGGCCCAGAAACTTTTATAAACTTTTATATACTTATTTTTTAAGTTTCTAATTGATTCTTTCTGAAAAATAAAATGCAGTTTTAATTCACCTAACACCCAATACAAATTGTTCCAAGCTCCTATATACATATAAATACATTCATACCTTGGGAGCATGGAACCTAAGTTGATGACGTACAAACGAGGCACATAAACTACGGCATGTTGATGATGCTTTATACTCTTTGCCGCTACGTCTTCAAAAAACACTTCATAGGTCTTGAATATTACAATTAAATAAAATCCTATGAAAAATATTTTTGTCCGGAATTGAGCCAAAACTATAAGAGGACTCAATTGGAAATTTGTGTCCTTACAAATCTCCCCCTTTGGCTATTCCGGGACAAAAACCAAACAAAAATCCTAAAGGGCCGTCAAGCTCTACTAGACTCAAAACATAACCCGCCCAATCTTGACTCAACCCAAGGATTAAACTCTTTGCCATAGAAAGATGCCGCTTTATAATAATTCCTGCACACTTAAGCAAACTCATCAAATGCATAAGGAATATCAAAATATTAAATGCAATTAATTAATTACTCCCCCTAAATTAATTCTCCCTTTAAACACATGACCTACTTAGAAAGACGTCTCCCCCTAAGATAAATCTCCCCCAAACGAAGATACGATAATAATAGGATTAGATACCATTTCTCCCCCTATCATCATTCTCCCCCTTTTTGTTCGGGAATAGGCAAAGGATAAAGAACTAATAAACAGCATGTGAAAGCTTAAAGTGATAAGACATGAAAGCATATGGGCAATTAAAAGCAAGGCAAAGACAGACAAATATCATATATATATATACTAGAAATATATCAATGAAGCACTTGCATATATATATAGATATAAACACACACATGACACAAAATATAATTAGTTTGTACACTCGTATGGCAAAAATGTGTCATATGGAAACGGAAGTGTAGGGGTGTGAACTAGCAACAATTAAATTTAGACCCAAACACTTAAGAAACGTTCACGGAGTTCTCATTTGATTGCAAACTTCATCACAGTTAAATATAACCTCATGTGACAATATAAAGATTGAACTCAATGAACAAACATACACAATGCATACAAGCCTAGCATGATGATGATTCTACAAACCAAATAGAGTCATGACATTAAAGACAACTAGGATAAACGGACATTGTGCAAACCGTTGATATACCATCCAATTCTCCCTCAATGAGCATATATATTCTTTTATTTTTGAATGAATATATCAAACAAACATAGGCCTTGGCAATTGCTTTTTGTTTAATGCCAAATATTCTGTTTTTAGGCCTTTGGATCACGTATTTCTTTTAGATCCAATCAACGATGGCTTACTATCGCAAAGGATTTAATTCATCCTTTCGGAGCCCTTCCCCGTGCATATATTAATTTATCATGTTTTCGCACAAATCTCACATGCAACGGATTTTGACATGCACTAGTCCTCCTAGGTCATAGATATGTAGATGACTGGATTGATAGGAGAACACCTCAAAAAGCTCAAATATAACATGTGACATTAAGATTTCAAAAGAGCTCGTGCATGTGTGAATAGAGGCATATGAAAATAGAATCCATTTAATCAATACAAAATCCAACTACTCCATATAAAACATGGTAAAGAACATTTTAAGGATTGAAAATCTAAACCAAAAGTTCTAGCCACATGGAAGCGTAAACGATAGGATTCAAACACAAATATATGCCACAAAAAGTGTGGCAAACAAAAATACACACAAAACAAAATCTTTTTGAGTTTTTAACATTTGTTAAACAAAAATAAATATTTACTCAAAAGGACAAACAAAAATCATTTGTATTTTTCATTAAGCTTAAATGAAATAAATAAAACACAAATGATAAACAAAAATCTTTTTATATTATGCAGTCGATTCAAACACAAAATATAATACAAAAAGATAAACAAGTCATAATTTCTAGCATGTGATATGAAATTAGGTAATGACTAGAAAATGACTAAACAAGCATACATTTAACATATGAATATAGCATGAAGTACAAACGCTAAAGTATGCAAATACTAACACATTTATCCTTTAGATTTAGCAAGGGAGGAGGCATGTGTAAGTAAATGAGAATCAAAATCCCTATTTTGTAAGGCAACCAAGTCGGATTTCCTAACCCAAATTAATGAAGAATTACTATCTTGGGGTGTAGAAACATAAGCTATCGTGGTTACTTTACTATGGGATTTTCTAGGAATTCGTTTAAGATCTAAACAAAATTTCCTAAGATGACCTTGTCGATCACAATGTGCACAAGTAAGAGCATGTCGAAAAGATTTATCTAAGGAGTGATCATTAAATGCATTCCTAGAAGATTCTCCTAAAACATTGGTTTTGACTTTAGGGTTAAAATCATTACAAGAATTGAAGCCTAAACCAAAATTGTCATTTTTAATTTGGACCGTTCCTAACATTTTATCAAGTTTTTCCGAACGACATTCCAAATCAAATTTGACATTACTAGAATCTTTTAATTTATTTTCCAATTCAACAATGTTAGATTCTAGTAAAGAATTACGCTCTTCAAAAGCAAGAAGCTCCTTTTTCAAGGATTTTATTAAACCCCTAAGGCTATCTCTCTCGCCTTCTACATATTTAAGCTTCTCTTGAAGAGTCCTCTCATGTGTCTTAAGGTCTTCTATTAAGGAACTTTCATCAATGACCTTGACACTCTCTCTTAAACTCGCTTCTAACTTCAAATTAGCTCTTTTCAATTTAATAGATTCTTTATATAATTCATGAAAAGCATTTTGAAGTTCACTCATATCAACCTCTTCTTCATTTTCACTCTCTCTTTCTTCTTCTTCACTCTCACTATCATCAAAAATAAGAGAATCATGAACAATGGCCTTGGAAGTGGCATGTGCTATAATTTCATCATCCGATGAGTTCTCATTATCACTCACATGTGCCATAAAAGCCACAAAATTTTTCTTAGTGGGGGATTCGGGCTTCTCTTCCTTATCACTATCACTAAGGGTCGCATTATATGAAATGGGTCGTTTACCCTCTTTCCTTAGTTTAGTGGGGCACTCAAAAGCCCTATGGCCATAACCTTCACAACCAAAACATTTATTAGACTCGTCCCTATCAATATTTTCATTACTAGGTTTAGGGATCTTATCGGCTTTAGAAATCTTCTCGTTTTTATCATGTTTAGAAGATTCAAATTTCTTAAAATCATTTCTAACTTTATCTTTGTTAAATTTAAGAAATTTTCTAAATTTACGAGCAAACAAAGCCATATCTTCCGAGTCACTATCACTATCGCTCTCTACTACTTGTTTAACCTCTTTGTGGGCTTTTAAAGCAACGCCCTTTTCGATTTTCTTTTCATTTTTAGAGGGAAACATGTCTAGTTCATAGGTTTGTAAATCACCTACAAGCTCTTCTAATTTCGTAGAGGCTAAAGTGGGTAAAGAATTTAAAACGGTCACCTTTGGAATAAATCTATCGGGTAGGGACCTTAAAATTTTCTTTACAACACGGTCGTCAGGTATTTTCTCTCCCAAGTTAAAGGATGAATTGACAATATCAGAAAGTCTAGCATAAAATTTATCAAAAGTTTCTTTTTCATCCATTTTGATAGTTTCAAATTGAGTGGTGAGGTTTTGGAGTTTAGAAGCTTTAACGACACTCGTTCCTTCATGAGTTAATTGTAAAATATCCCAAGCTTCTTTAGCGGTTTCACACGTCATAATACGTCGGAATTCATCCGGTGCGACAGCGCTAAACAAGGCATTTAGACCTCGGGAATTAAAGTTTGCAAGCTTAAACTCATTTTCGGTCCATCTATCGACGGGTTTGGGAACTTGTTCATTTTCAATTAAATGTGTTGGTGGAATCCAACCGTTAACAACAGACATCCAAACACGTTCATCGATAGATTTAAGTGCCGATTTCATTCGCGCTTTCCAATACGCGTAGTTAGAACCATCAAAAATAGGAAATTTTGAAAATGGGGAAAAATCCATATTTAGCCAAAAATTAAAGGATCTTAACGAAATAATTTATCGTTTTTGGCTCTGATACCAATTTGAAGGACCAAGGATTTTAATGATCGCAAATTAAAATAAACAATTTCCTTTTAAATAAGTGCGGAAGCGTAAGGATGATGGTTGTAACAAAATAAACAAGGCCGGGTTTTAATATCTTAAGAAACAAATTAAAACAACATAATTAATTCAAGTCCTAGAATTTGCCTAAGTCATAATTAATAATTATCCAAAGTTAGGCGAAACCAAATTAATGCAAGTGACTTGAATAAACCAATTAAATTAAAGTCCCAATTTAATTTAGTGTGATTGTAAAAACCAAATTTTATCTTGAAATTAATCTAGCATGCATTCTAAGTGATATAAAGCAAGATAAAATAAACAGTCACACAACACCGCGATGTACGAGGAAAAACCCACTAACGGGAAAAAACCTCGGGACGGCCCTAGCCTCAAATCCACTAAAAATGGTATTACAAAATACAAGACAAAAGACTTACTTCCTAAACTCGAACCCTCTCAAGCCGTGATGCTCCTTCTTGTATCAACCTCCAATTAGCGGATAACCAACGGACCTCCACCGTGGTCTCGGAATACACCGATGGGACTTTAAACGGTCACCGTCACCCGATCATGGAGCCTTTCTCCAAACGGGTAGAATCTCAACAATGTCTTCTTTGTGATGGGGTGTAGAAGCAAACCCGAAACGTCTCTTGAGTTCGGTAGAGAAAACCGGTGCCAAATAACTCCAAGTAAAGATATGTATATGTAGAACTTGGATAAACAACAATGGGTGTAAACTAGAGTGTGTATGAATTTTCCATTAAAAATTAACACTCAAAACTTGAACATTTTCCTTAAATAAATTTGCTCTCAAACTCTCTCTAAGAGATGGATATGGAATGGAAAAGTTGTCTTGGAAAATGTGTTTCCCGCACATAATAATGCATGAAAAAGTTGGTTGAAAACCAAGTGGAGAAGTGGGGAAAAAACTGCCAAAAACTGCTCAAAACCATTCCCGCCTGACGTCTCGTTCGAACGAACTTGACTCTCGTTCGAACGAGACTTCTAACGAGCGACCAGCCTGGGCTCGTTAGAATCTCGTTAGATATCTCGTTAGAACGAAAACTCGTTCGAACGACATATCGAACGACATATCGAACGACTGACTAGAATAGGGTCGTTGGCAAACTCGTTCGAACGAACCTGGTTCGAACGACAAACTCGTTCGAACGAAATCTGGTTCGAACGAAAAAACTCGTTCGAACGACATTTCAAACGAACAAACAGAAAGATTGAAAAATTCGATTTTGGCCCAGAAACTTTTATAAACTTTTATATACTTATTTTTTAAGTTTCTAATTGATTCTTTCTGAAAAATAAAATGCAGTTTTAATTCACCTAACACCCAATACAAATTGTTCCAAGCTCCTATATACATATAAATACATTCATACCTTGGGAGCATGGAACCTAAGTTGATGACGTACAAATGCGGCACATAAACTACGGCATGTTGATGATGCTTTATACTCTTTGCCGCTACGTCTTCAACAAACACTTCATAGGTCTTGAATATTACAATTAAATAAAATCCTATGAAAAATATTTTTGTCCGGAATTGAGCCAAAACTATAAGAGGACTCAATTGGAAATTTGTGTCCTTACAATCATTAAAACTTTTCATTTAGTCATTTATTTGTCAATTTGCCTCATATATCGTCTTATGATTCTAAGGTCTATAATCCCCTTATATAATCACTTAATCCTTTATGATACTCTGATTATGGAAGTCCATTCATACAAACCCAAAGAAGAAGGGGATAACTTAAATTCTCAAACTTGAACCCAAAACAGGGGACCGGTCGACCGTTTCCCAAACCGCGGTCGACCGCGTTTCTTAATTTTGCCTATAATCAAAGACAGTGTGCCCAGTTCTGGAGGCGCGGTCCATGGGCCTTCTGTACGTGGTCGACCGGCCCTAACAGGTACCACGACCAAACTCCATTTTTACACAACTCCAACTTCTCAAAAACCCAATATAATTCCATTCAACCACAAATCTTCAACCCAACCATATTCATAACATTAATATTCATCCTAGAATGCATTGAAACTAATTTATATCATTAAATCTAAGATTTACATATTAAATCTAAGATTATACCCAAAAGTTAGGTTTTGTTAAACTAAACCTAAAACCCAAAATATCAATCCACAAATCATGCAATAATTGATACACAACAATTATTTAGCAAGTTTAATCACTTGCCTCGGGTTCGTAGGGTCTGAATTCGCCTTGAGATCGCGTGGAAGCAGAAAATCTCCACTTTCTCTCCCTTTTCTCCCTCTTTCTCTTCTTCTTTCTTCTTCTCTCTTTCTTTCTAGGATTTTCCTCTTTCTCTTAAGTGAGAATGACTTCTCACGTGGCTTTTAAGCCTTATCCCACAAGATACACATCTTTAAATGATAATACACACTTTAAATGACCCGGTAACTTTAATTCGAGTCAAACGATCATAAATTATTTCGAAACCTAAATAGACCCCAAGTACAGTCATTTCGACTTTCTCGACCCTTCCGGACACTATGGTACCCTCAGAATCGACATTCGACACTCTTTCTAACGACTCCAAATTTTGACCTCAAATGCCAATTTAATTATTTCTCGAATAAAATATTATTTATTTTTCCCAAAATAAATAAATATTCGTCTCCAAGACCTCAGGTTGTTACAAACTTCCCCACTTACAAAAATTTCGTCCTCGAAATTTAGCTAATCCTAATTCTCCAAAGCTCAACTACTTCTAATCTACCCATACCTACAAATCCTATCTCCGAACTTCTAACCTCCCACGGCGAGTTCATTTTAAATTTATTTTATTTTTAAGTTGATTAAGAGTTATATAAAACCAATTTCCACAACAAGGGCGCCCATACACCCTTAATATTTGAGCTTTATGCTCACAACAATCATAATGAGGATTTATTTGCCCCCAAAAATACCATAATTCCAACAATATAAGTAATATTAAAATTTAATAGAGTAAAAATTTTGAATGGTCCGAAGAAATAACTCCTCTCAATTCCTGACAATCGCCAATTTCGTGCGGGGGACGTCTCGCAAAAGCGAAATCCAAACAAGGAACCCTCCCAATACACTACTATGAGGCGACGTCGGGGATTGAGAGTTTGTTAAATCCGGACTAGAGTTCGAAAAGGTTAATTTTTATGAAAAATCATTTTGAAAGGGCCCAAAGGCCGACAAAGGTTTTATTTAAAAATAGTTTACTTAGAAAACGGTTTATATATATATATATATATATATATATATACTATAAAATGCCTTATGTCCAACACAAGGCCTTTTTTTAGATCATCATCTATATTACATGTAGCTCACAAATATTATCATACTTATGAGCTAAAATTTTAACTGCGTCCCATCAAACCACAATCAAACTTTCAAGCATAAACAACTTCTCACATCATTTCAATATATATAGCCTTTTTATAAGGCTCATCCATATCTGGAATACAACAATCATAATAGTCTATCATGACTATATAAAAAGAAGTAGCTTTATCATTACTACTTATCATCATTACCATAACCATTCTTACATTTACCACAAGGTTTAAAGCTCTTTTTAAGCACCTTGCAAAATCATCTATCCTTTTACAAAATAATAGAGTAAGAGCCTATCTTGCTCAAAATTTCCCTTTTAGGGTCATTATATACATAATAGGGATATATTTCTACCCTTTCACAAATATCTTACATACGATATCCCCAAAACTCATTTTAGTAATAATCCTATTAATAAAGGAAAATTAACTTACATCACCCATATCTAGTCCGATTGCCAATCCTCATCAATGGGCTCCCAAACGTAGTCCCCCGGTCTAAAGCGACCTCGAATCTGTTGTAGGGGTTGCACTTCCAAAATTTCATCAAATTGCAGTCCTTTACCTCTTTGAGGACAATCTCTCTTTTTATGACCTATTTCTTTACAAAAGAAACACTTACCCGCAAATCCTTTCTGCGCACTCACATTACTGGCACTCTCTTTGCCAAACTTACTTGACGAACTCGAATCTCCAAAGTTCTTACCCTCTTGCGAACGAAGGCGATATTCATGACACTTTAGTAGTGATGCATTCACTACCTCATCGAAATTCACTAACCTAGGGCTCCCTAACAAATGTTGTCGGATTTTCCAATCTAAACCTCGAACAAACTTTGATATACGTTTCTCTTCCGTATTTACCTCGTCAGGTACTAACTTTGCCCATCTAGAAAAATCTTCCTCATATTCCGCCACCGTTTTATTTTCTTAAAAAATCTTTATGTCTCGATTAGGGGAAGGAAAATACCTTCGATCAAAAAGTTCCCAAAATGTTGTTATGGGTAAGGTATCTCTTTGTTCAGATGTGGTGACAGACTCCCACCATTGAAGAGCTGCACCCGATAACCTAAAGGTGACTAAAAATTGTTTTTGTACCTCACTACACTCAACCATACGAAGATGCCTCTGCATACTATTTTTCCATTGACTTACAGCCACTGCATCAACTCCCCCTGCAAACTCGGGAGGATGCCACTTACTAAAATCTTCCTTCACTCTCTCCCATAAAGACGATCCTAAATGGGGTGGGGCTGCTCGAGCTGCAGATTGCTGAGCCATCGTAGAAACGGCAGCAGTGACCGCTTGTGCCACAATATTGGTAACATCATCCGTAATCATGTTACTTTGAGGCTTTTGGGGTTGCACATTCCCTTTATTTGCCCTGACTGAACGACCTCCCTTCAGTAGCATCTGAAACAAGAACAATTGTATCAAAACGCCTTTCAAATATTTTCGAATCACAGAAAGATATGGACGTATGAATGAAATCGTCCTAATAATAAGGCTCTACATCAAGAACGCTTAAGGAAGATCGTAGTAACGCACACAGATCCTAAAGACACTAGAACCTGATGCTCTGATATGATCTGTGACAACCCGCTCCAAATAATAATGGGTGGCCAGCCCTATACTATAATAAATCAGGTATCTCAGATGGCACAGTCTCAACATCAACTACTAAGCACTATAATATAAGGCTAACTACCCAAAATCATTAAGTGCGAATTGTCAAAAAATTTAAAACTTTTATAATAACAACAACAACAAAACCAATAGTGCACATAACCAACAATATACATCTAACTATGATGAGTGAAAAGTGCATGCTCCAATAATATGAAAGAGTACAATACATTGTACAACAAAATCTCAACAATGAAATACCCGAATATGCTGTCGGGTAACAGACAATAATTTGAGAAATGAAATATGGAAGTGTTAATCTACAACACTTGAATACTAACTCAATATACAAACTGAATCCTAATCTAGATGTACAAAGATAGGAATCGACTAAAGCAAAGTGCCGCAACAGTCCGCAACTGCCACAGCTCCTCAAATACCCTGGATGGATAACATCAAAGGCGTCCTTGCGGAGGAACACCTGAAGTAATACAATATATACAAGGACGAGGAAAATATAAACGGGTCAGAGCCCGAGTTTTGAAAAACATTTTATAGCAAGTGTATTAAAATGCATAATAATTATAAATGCATTATTACATGATTTAGTTGGAATCGAACTCTCCATAATAAATCAACTCACCTCTCATCTAAAGCGCGCACTAAACATATGCACGTGATCTCCAAATGGATGTCCGATTCTATATAGGTTAGAGGATTCTAACTTAAACCCAAACGAAGTATTTAAGTGAAAATATCTAACCTATCTCCCAATACATTTGTTTCCATAATTAAAAGTTATAAATATTAACTTTACTATAATCTTTATAGTTATCTTTATAATGTTCATTTGTTGAACATATAAAGTTACATGATCCAATCATGTTCACATCATCACAATACATCAACAATCTCATTTACTAGAATTTATATTCTAGAAATGCCCTTATAAGGCATGAAACCATATATATAATGAATATGAGTTATTAGCATCAAGAGTTAAGGACTAAACTCCTCCCGATTCTCAACACGGCGCTACGTTTCGTGCGTGGGACGTCTCGCCGAAGCGAAATCCAAACAAGGAACCCCCCGTTACACTACTCCTGACCGTATCGGTCCTCGGGGCTCATTATGCCCTCAATTCAAGATGCATGTAACCCAAATGATTATTATCCAATTTTAATTAATTAATATTCCTAATTCTCAACAGTACACGGCGTTTCATGCGTGGGACGTCTCGCCGAAGCGAAATCCAAACAAGGAACCCCCCCGTTACACTACTCCTGGCACTGTCGATCGCCAGGATAGGTGATATATATATATAGATAATAATTATGAGCATTAAGGACTAAACTTATCCCCAAGTTCCAACATTACACTGCGGTTCGTGCGTGGGACGTCTCGCCGAGGAGAAATCCAAACAAGGAACCCCCCCGATACACTAATCCTGGCAATGTAGGTCGTTGAGGTCCATTATGCCCTTGACACCCAAATACAAACACAAGCAATAATAACCATCCAACCGATCTATAACTCGAAGGACGCAGGCTCACATGCTATCATCTTCCAGCAGCCCGTATACGTAGCAAACTGGGGCCACCTGGTGGGGTTCAACGACACCCACCTCGTGATCTACTCACGCACACAACGTCCCGGGAAGCGGTCATAGCTCCTAACCGGCAAGTGAGAGCGACACATACCCACGACCTCTCACCCCCAAAATAAATAATGTATATATATATGAATGTCATTTGCTGACCACCATGGACGACTATGACCTGGGGAATATCCACATCCTGCTTTTCTAGTCAGAATGATCACCCTCTACACACGAAACTTCCCAATGATAGCAAGGAGGGGGTATGCTTAACATGTATATACACCATCGTATAAGGTATACATACATCCCACATAATAAAGATATACCATTATATAAGGTATACGTGCACATCATTTCATATTCATTATACGCCCTTAGGCGCAAAAGATTAATATCATTATTTAGTATATCTCTCTCTTTTGATACACTAACCGTCAATTCTCGCACAATAACCCCACTTAGTATATGTTATACTAATACTCACTTGAAGCTCACATGACGCTTCTAATAATGAATTGTCTCAAAATTCAATTCAAGTTAAGGATATTCTTGATCCTAATAAACCTCAATTTGCATACACGGTTCTCCATCCATAATATGGTTCAATTTATTTTATGAGCCTTTAAAGTTATCCCATTTGGGATTGGATCCTAAGATCCGGTATCTCTAAGTTATTATCATTCTCAGATCGTGAAATTGTTATCATCACCAATTAAAATCCCAAATAAAAGTGGGCATCCCCACTTAGAAAAAAATACCAAAATCTCCAATCGGTATTCCTCAAATACTAACCTCGATACTTAGAGGATTTTCCACCAAATTGAGATACTCTTTTAGATTCTCACTTCTCAAAATCAATCATTAAAACTCCCCGACATTTTCATTTAGTCATTCATTTGTCAATTTGCCTCATATATCGTCTTATGATTCTAAGGTCTATAATCCCCTTATATAATCACTTAATCCTTTATGATACTCTGATTATGGAAGTCCATTCATACAAACCCAAAGAAGAAGGGGATAACTTAAATTCTCAAACTTGAACCCAAAACAGGGGACCGGTCGACCGGTTCCCAAACCGCGGTCGACCGCGTTTCTTAATTTTGCCTATAATCGAAGACAGTGTGCCCAGTTCTGGAGGCGCGGTCGACCGGCCCTCTGTACGCGGTCGACCGACCCTAACAGGTACCACGGACAAACTCCATTTTTACACAACTCCAACTTCTCAAAAACCCCAATATAATTCCATTCAACCACAAATCTTCAACCCAACCATATTCATAACATTAATATTCATCCTAGAATGCATTGAAACTAATTTATATCATTAAATCTAAGATTTACATATTAAATCTAAGATTATACCCAAAAGTTAGGTTTTGTTAAACTAAACCTAAAACCCAAAATATCAATCCACAAATCATGCAATAATTGATACACAACAATTATTTAGCAAGTTTAATCACTTGCCTCGGGTTCGTAGGGTCTGAATTCGCCTTGAGATCGCGTGGAAGCCGAAAATCTCCACTTTCTCTCCCTTTTCTCCTTCTTTCTCTTCTTCTTTCTTCTTCTCTCTTTCTTTCTAGGGTTTTCCTCTTTCTCTTAAGTGAGAATGACTTCTCACGTGGCTTTTAAGCCTTATCCCACAAGATACACATCTTTAAATGATAATACACACTTTAAATGACCCGGTAACTTTAATTCGAGTCAAACGGTCCTAAATTATTTCGGAACCTAAATAGACCCCAAGTACAGTCATTTCGACTTTCTCGACCCTTCCGGACACTATGGTACCCTCAGAATCGACATTCGACACTCTTTCTAACGACTCCAAATTTTGACCTCAAATGCCAATTTAATTATTTCTCAAATAAAATATTATTTATTTTTTCCAAAATAAATAAATATTCGTCTCCAAGACCTCGGGTTGTTACACAAGCTTAAAATTAAATTTGAGATATCCCCTTCAATGGCACCAAGTCTTCAATTTATATGGTGCACATGGAGGCTCGGGGTATATTGGATAATTGACATGAGTGTGCATGGAAATGGTGAGAGAAGCATGAGGTGTGAGTGTGTTGAGGTCTAGTGGGTGAGGGGATTTTGGAATAAAACAATTCAGATATAGTTATGGGTATTTTAGGCATTAGGTAAAATATGGGTAGTTGGGGGTAGAATAGGAAAAAGGGTTAAATGGGTTTAATAAGACACATGGGCAATTCATTTGGCTTTGGTGTGTTAATGGTGGAAGGCCATGTGAGTGTGTGAGTTTTTAGTCATGGAGGATAGAGAGAGAAAAGGGTGGTGTAAGGAAGAAGATGATGTGTGGGGGAGTAGTGTGTGTGTGAGGTGTAGGGTGTATGGTGGGGATGAGGGTAAGTGAGTTTTAGGTGTAGTGAGGTGTATAGATTTTAGGGTGTGAGTGGGTTAATGTGTGTGTTTTATGTGGACACCTAAAACTAACACTAAAAAAAATTAAAAATCTAAAAATTAAATTCCTATTCTAAAAATAAAATAAAATAAAGACTAAAAAAAATGAAACTAAAAAGTAAATAAAAATAAAATCTAATAAAACTAAAAAAAATAAGTGAATTCCTAAAAAAAACTAATCTTGATAAAATAGACTAAAAACTAAAAACTAATCAAAATCAAAATCAAAATAAGATTACACTAAATAAAAAGAAATATAAAAAATAGAAAATAAATCCTAAAAATTCTAAATAAATCTAAAATAAATCCTAAAAATAAAAATGACACAAACTAAAAAAAATATAAAAAATATAAAAGGACACACACAGGGTTTAGGGTAGGTTTAGGCAAGGCTTAGGCCTGGGTAAGGTTACGGGATTGGTAATTAGTTTCATTTAAATTGCAAATTGCTCCGAAATATAGCTTTTGACACCGTAACTGCAATTAAACCTACATATTGAACAATTAAGCGTATAAGACCCATATTGCCGAGAATTATAAACTAAAGTACATCTATTTGGGGCATAAATTGCACAGTTTTTGGTGCTTATCAGTCACCTTAGGAGATTTTATTTTGATCTTGGAAGAGGTCCTAAGAATTCGAAGTCTAGTATTTTGTTGGTTCTCAAAACCCCGTGTCGATGTGTTATATCCGTTTGGGTTAGGAAATCACTTTTGGATACACTATATTTTAGAATAGTTGATTCTCATTTGCTTGCACATGATTCTTCTCTTACCATATCATATAGATGATTGTGTTTGCATGTTTGTCATACGCTAGTTATGCTTTTTGATATATTTTTGCTAGCGTTGTGACATGTACTTTTTGTATAGATTTTTGCTTTTGAAAATTTTTGAAAAATACAAAAAGATTTTATTTTGACAAAATTTTTGAAAAATCTAAAAAGATTTTTGTATTTTTTGCACCTTTTATGGATGAACACTTAGGATGACCAAGTCACAATATCATTCCATTCTTCATGTGACTATTTGATAGTGTTTTGAGACAATAGGTCAATTCATCCATGTGCTTTATAATGTTTGGAATCATTGAGATGTAATTTAGTGGTACTTCCTACATGTTTGACTCATGATTTCCTTTATTGCACACATGCACGAATTTATTTGATTATTGTGCTTGTCTTATCACATGTTGGTTGGGTGTTTTCACTTCAATCTTATCCTTTAAAACGAACCAAGCATGATAAATTTTGATAAGGAAATTGTGCATATAAGAACCGTTTTGTGAGTTTGTGTGCTTTGTTTGAAAACGGGGAAGGGTTGCGAAAGGTTCATTTTGCCTTTGCGAATACTAAGCCACCGTTAAATTGGACCTAAAAAATGGAGGAATTTTATTATCTGGGGTCCAAAGAGGTTTAAAAGAGCCCGAAAAAATTTAAAGGCAATAAAAAGAAATTCATGCCAATTATGGGCCATTTAGGTTTTTGCACCAATTCTCCAAAGTTTGAGAATTTAGTTTATTCACCTCTCGAAGAAAATATATATGAGGGAATTTGGATGAAGAATTAAAACGGGTTTGCACGTCCTTAAAAGTCTTGAAAATGCGCTAAATAGTTTTGGACGTTATTGGTATGGAAATCATTTGACTTTAATTTGTTGATTTGTATAAGACGATGTCATTTAAATTCAACAAATTTTACACCTAAGTATACTTTTGATGTTCATTCGTTAGGGGTACACGTATGCATCATGCACATATGACTGATTGAGTTTATTTACCTATCGAATGTGTTCACACCCATACATTCCATTTCCATGACTTGGTTGTTTGAGTTTAAATCCATGGTGTGATTTTTTTGTATCCTATTTTTGTATGAAAAAATTGAAAAATCAAAAATAGTTTGTGGATGTTTTTGGGACATACGTTTGCATGCGCATAGCTTGATCTTTGTTTGCTATGCATTTTGTCGTGACACTCCATGTTTTGATTTTTTCTTCTTATCTATCTATTTGGGGACATCATAAAAAGGGGGAGAAAAAATTATCATGTTATGGGGGGAAGTTTTTGCATTTTGGGTGAGATTTGATTATTAATGCTTTATTCCTATATCATTTCAAACTCGATGCGTCACGAATGTTTTTGCTTTATCTCATGTGTGTAGATACGAAGATTGAAGATCATGATATTGCACACCCTGATGAGAAAAGCTTTGAGAGTTTTGATGTTGAAAAAAAATTCAGTTTTGGGATTCATGGGAGGGTAGATTTGTATAGGCATTTTTATTTTTGATAATTCGGATGTTTTTATGTATGTACCGACATATACATAGGGAGAGATTTGTAAGGACATATTTTTAATAAGTCCGTCACAATTAATTATGTCGTATACCGCTACAAGTCGTCGAAGAATTGTGAAGATTGCATCTACAAAAGACGGATCCGAATTACCAGTTGCCTTCAACATTCAAGCCCAACAATATGAACTTTGGTAAGATATTGTTTTAAAGTTTCATATACATTTCATATTAAGAGTGTTGGGATATTTTTAAAAGGTGTTTTAAAAAACTTTTATATAAAAATATTTTTATAATATTCTTATAAGGAATTTTAAAAAGCTTTGTTATAAAAATTGTTTTTATAAATGTTTGTTTTTAAAAAGGTGTTAATTGTTTTAGAAAAAGAATAGTATTGAGAAAACTTCATTGACAGATTAACGCACCTCGGTTTCGATGCCAATCTCGTTCGCGCGAGATCAGCATCTCGTTCGAACGACATTGGGATGTCGCGCGTAGTCGTTCAAACGACACGCAATCTCGTTCAAACGAGATGGGGTTCTCGTTCGAACGACCCTGTTTTTTGGCTGACACGCTGCCATAATGCTATCCTTTGACCGACTCAAATTTTGTATAAAAGGGGGTCCTGGAAGCCTTGAAAAACATGGAGAATAGTTTTAACTTTTAAGAGTCTTATTCTTTTGAAACTTTTGTGTATCTGCCCAGATTTAATTCAATACATTTTGGCAGAAAGTTTTTCTCCAACAATTTTAAGGGTTTTTAATTCACAAAATCCCAATTACTTTTATGTGAATTGTTTTGTGGAACCCAAGAACATATTTTACTTTGGTTTATTCTTTGTGGGGAAAACTCTATAACCGACATTTGCGTGCTATTATGGAGGGAGTCCTTATAAAGTTCACTCTTATGGAGAAGCCGTTTTTCTTCTTCATTGATGCCCTCCTGGAAAGGGAAAATTCCAGCTGTAACTTGTGGAAGAGTCGTCTTCTTCTTCACTGCTGCCCTCCTGGAAAGGAAAAGTTCCAGCCGAGACATCGAAACCGACACCTGCGGATATTTCGTATGTCACCCTATTTCATTGTAATCCGTGTAAGCCGTTTTCTTACAAATTATAGTGAAATAAAAGGTTTTGCCCCTTTGGGGGATTTTTCCTGAATATTTGTGTCACGTGCTTTATTTATTTATAGGTTGACACATGCACTTTAGATGCATGTTTAGGGGCTGATTTATTCTGGTTTAAAAATAGACTTTAATTAAATAAGTGTACTAAATTGGATATTTGCGAATTTAATCAATTATCACACCGTCACGTTTTTACAGAGATCATCTCTCCCCCTTACTACTTTATATAACTGAAGATGATCTCAGTAGATTCATTTCTAAGAAAGTTGAGTAAGGCCAAATCAGATGTATTTCCTCTCTAAAGGGATTCAAAGATCCCATTAGCCTTATTTATGTTGATGATATTATGATTTATTGTAGAGGTGATAATAAATCTATTGCTAATGTTATGCGAGTCTTTGACATTTATGCTCCATGCTCAAGTTAAGTCATAAATAAAGACAAATGATCTGTTTTTTATTAGGAAAGGTGATATGGAGAGAGGTTGAAATTTTCTCTAAATTGAACAATAAAGAAGGTAATGCTCCTTTTGTTTATTTTGGAGTTCCTGTCTTTAGAGGAAAACCAAAAAGAAGATACCTAGAAAAACTGGCAGATAGAGCTAAATGCAAATTAAAGGGCTGACATAGTAGAATTTTGTCTATGGCTGGAAGACTTCAATTGATTTAAGTCTGTAGTAAGACCTTTGCTCCTCTACAGCTTTATGATGTATAAGTGGCCTTCAGTTCTTATAAAAAAAGGTCCAAACTTGGATTATATGCTTCTTGTGGACTGGTTTAATTAGCAAAAGCAAGGTTGTGGTGGTCAAATGAAAAGATGTTTGTGCTCCTTTTCATGAAGGTGGTTTAAATTTGAGAAGTTTGATTTCTCTAAACAAAACATGTATTTTAAAATAAGCTTTTGAGATGCCTGCACTGAATACTCCATTTGTTATGATTTCTTGAAATCTAGATTTGATCCTCTTGGTGAAGATAAATGCTATAAGATCATTTCTATATGGTTTGGATACAATGATTCTGACGTAAACTAGACATCAAAAGGCTTCTAAAATATCTAACACACACTTTAAGAGAGAGACATATTTTTTCTATTTCAAAATTCAAGTCTACCTCAAATGAGGCTTACAAGTGGGTATTTAAAGAGAAGGAGTAGATTATGCCCTAAACTAATATTCTAATTACAATAATGGCCTTACTAGCCTTTTGTTACTTCTACCTTTAAATACTAAACAAAAAGAAAATAAAATGACATAGCAAATAAAATAAAATACAAAAAAAATGCGATAAAACCCTAAAATATGTCCCATTTCCATCACTCTTCCCCTCTTAAGATCAAGCTCGCCCTCGAGTGTTAAAAAAATTGGGGATTCGTGAAGAAATTCTAAAAAAAAATTGCCAAAACTTATGGGGTCAAAAAATAATTTTTAGAAAATTGTGAAGTGCACACATCACAAATCTTGGTTTTCACTTCTTCTTCTTCTCTCTTTCTTCATCAAATGAAACCCCAAAATTTCCACCCTGGTCAAAATCCAGTGTTTTGGGGCATCTAAATGGGTTTGGGTTTGAATTTACTAGCCCAAATAGAATTTGGGCATAAATAGGGTAAAACCCTAGGAGTGGGATGTCTTGGGGGTAGGGGAAGGCTGTCCGGGATGAAAAAAATGGGTTTGGGAGGGTGCTTGGGCAGATCGGGGGTCGGGGGAATTGGATTGGAGGTTGGGGTTGGGTTTCGGGGTAGTGAGAAGGGGAAGGGGATGGGGCTTGGGTGTCGGATGGCAGGTGTGGTGAGGCGAAGAGGCTGGTGGCTGCTAGAGGTGGAAATGGGTGGCCTGCGGCAGTGAGAGATGGATTTGCAACGCTGAGCAGCTGCTAGGGTTTGAGGTTATGGGGGGTAGCGGCTAGGGTTTGAGGTTCTTTTTGGGTTGGGGAAACCATAGGAGTTGAAGGGTTTGGTTTTAGCCCTAGGTTAGAAAAGGGTTGGGCTATTGGTTGCCTCAACTCTGAAATTTATTGCTTCAACTCTTGATTACTATCCTCTTGTTATCGTTTGGAGATTCTTGGAGTCATTGAAGAGTAGTGAATGATTTTGATAAAAATACACCGATACAACAACACCAATGTTGAGCGACACCCGCTCTGATACCAATTTGACGTAAACTACACGTCAAAATGCTTCTAAAAATATCTAACACACTTTTAGAGAGAGAAATACTCTTTTCTATTTCAAAATTGAGGTCTCCTTCAAATTGTTGGAGATTTTATAAAATAAGTGAGTAAGAGTTTTGGGTGTAAGAGCTTAAAGATCTTGTCCCACATTGGAAGTGTGTGGAAGAGGTGGGAAGCTAACCCAAATATAAAAGGGGATAGTGTCCCATATTGGAAAATGTACAAAGCTAAGTGTCACCACTAAGCTATAAAAGGAGTGGGCAACCTTTGAGTTCCACATTGGAAAAATATTAAGAATTTGTGCACTTAATAAGTAAAAATGGAAGATGAAGAGTTAATTCATCTAGCATTTAAGAGGCTATTCAAGAGACCTCAATACGGGGCGAAGCACCGTACGTACACGCACACGCGCGCGCGCGCGTACGGGTGCGGGGCAGTGGGCTGTAGAGGCGCTAGTGGCGCACTTCTCACGCATCGTGTCCGTAGTGGTAGCAGGTTGTCGGGATACGTCCGGGTCGGATCGCGGTAGCTCGAGCGTGGTCACTTTTTGGTTGACCCGTGCAAAATCGATTCGGTATTAATTGTACCTGTTCAGAAATGACTTAAGACTGTTGGTAATTAACAGTCATACCATTTCAGAATTGACTTAAGACTGTTAATCTAACAGTTATGACTCTTGAAGACAAAGCTTTTCATTATCTATAAATAAAGGCTGCTTAAAATGAAATTACATTGATAACAAAAACCCAGTTTCAGATTTCCAAACCCTGCTATTACTCTCTTACAATTTTTAGGAGATACAAATTCTCTTATTCTATTTTGTGCACAGAAACAGAATAAGAACTTAATTGACTGTTCTTCGCTGCTGCATCCAAGAGCTGTCTTCGGACATATAATTTGCAGACAGTGCAATTGCTTCATTGTATCTTAAGTACGGATTTGCTGATTCCCGTTTATATACCGAAGTTATTCGTATGGGGCAAATACTGTATTTAGAAAAGCGACATCACGCCTTGAAGATTCATAAAGTTACATTGTTGTATTAAAGTTGACATTGTTGTGATACAATAAAGAGTTCTATTTCTGTATTTTCTACATAATTTCCAACAATCTAAATATAGTATTTAGAAATGGCCGACTCTTCCAAATCACTTCGACAAATAACAGAAGGCTTTGTCAAGTTGGACCGTTTTGATGGTGGTAATTTTCTGCGTTGGCAGAAAAAGGTTCATTTTCTTCTAACAACATTGAAGATTGTATATGTCTTGTCACATTCTCAATGCACTTGCTGACAATTTGTTCGACTTGTACCAAAATGTTGGGACTGCAAAAACTTTGTGGGAAACATTGGAGACCAAATATCTTACGGAAGACGCTACAAGTAAGAAGTTCCTTATCAGTCAATTTTTAAGCTTTAAAATGCATTATAATAGGCCTGTGCTAGAACAATTTCATGACATCCAACGCATCATAAATCATTGCAAACTGAAAAAATTAAATATGGATGATAATGTAATTTTTGCTGCCATAATTGAAAAACTTCCTCCTTCTTGGAAAGATTATAAGAAAGAACTCATACACAAAAAGGAGGATCTTTCACTTGAAGAATTATAGACTCATTTAAGAATTGAACAAGTGTCTCGAATTCTAGATGGTAAAGAGGAACAAGAAAATTATGTTTCTAAGGTCCATGTGGTGGAGGAAGGAAAGGAGCAAAAATATGGCAATCATGGAAAAATAACAAGCGGAAGAATTTTTCAAATAATTCTAAAGCAAACAAAAAGAAGAAAGGAAATTGTTTTCATTGCAACAAACCAGGTCACTTCAAGAAGGATTGTCGTGAGTTCAATAAACTAAAGGAAAAAGGAGGGACATCAGACACAAAATAAAAATAACAAGATTGCCTTTTCCAAAAATAGAAAAAACTACATCTTTGTTGCAATTAGTATATAGTGATGTTTGTGATTTGCATGGAGCACCTACTAGAGGTGGTAGTAAATATTTCGCTACATTTATTGATGACTTTTCAAAATATTATTACGTATATCTTTTAAACTCTAAGGATGATGTGCTTAATAGATTTAAGACATACGAAAATGAAGTTGAAAATCAATGTGATACTAAAATAAAATGTCTTAGATCTGATAGAGGTGGTGAATATCACTTTCCTCAATTTTGTGAAGATATGGGAATTATACATGAAGTTACTACACCTTATACACCACAACAAAATGGAGTAGCAGAAAGAAAAAATAGAACACTAACTGAAATGGTTAACGCTATGCTTTCTTATTCTAGTTTAAGTAAAGGGTTTTGGGGAGAAGCACTTTTAACTGCATGTCATATTCTGAATAGGATACCTGTTAAAGATAATAAGAAAACTCCTTACGAATTATGGAAGAATAGAAAATCTAATTTAGGTTATCTTAAAGTTTTGGGTTGTAGAGCTATTGTAAGACTACCTGAAACTAAGAGAAAGAAATTAGGAATCAAAGGTGTTGAGTGTATTTTCATAGGTTATGCACAACATAGTAAAGCCTATAGATTTTTGGTTAGTGAACCTAATAATTATGTTGAGGTAAATACAATAATTGAATCGAGTTATGAACAAAGGTTTTCTTCTATTCCTAGAATTAATAATGGAAAATAAGTTAGCACTCCTTCACAATTATCTGATACTCCACCAGTGGAACAAGAAGAGATTAGAAAAAGTAAGAGACCTAGGAAAGAAAAAATCTTTGGTCCCGACTTTGTAGTCTATCTTGTTGAAGGAACTAGAGACACATCTTGTAATAAATATGCTTTGACTCTTAGCGTTGAAACAGACCCACAAACTTATAGTGAGGCAATTAAGTCTGTAGATTCAGCATTTTGGAAAGAAGCTATAAATGATGAAATCGATTCAATCTTGGGAAATAAAACTTGGAAGTTAGTAGATTTACCTCCTGGGTCTAAACCCATTAAGTGTAGATGGATTTTTAAAAAGAAAATGAAAATAGATGGAACAATTGATAAATTCAAGGCTAGATTGGTTGCTAAAGGTTTTACCCAAAAAGAAGGAATTGATTATTTTGATACCTATGCACCTGTTGCTAGAACCTCCACTATTAGAATTTTAATTGCATTAGCATCTATATATAATTTTGAGATTCATCAAATGGATGTGAAAACTGCCTTTTTAAATCGTGACTTAGAAGAAGAAATTTACATGGAACAACCTGAAGGGTTTGTTATGCCTGGACAAGAAAATAAAGTATGTAAACTTATTAAGTCATTATATGGCCTAAAACAAGCACCTAAACAATGGCATGCAAAATTTGATAAAGTCATTATTTCTTATGGTTTTAAAATTCATGAATCTGATAAGTGTGTTTATAGTAAATTTGCTAATGGTAAAGGCGTGATCATTTGTTTATATGTAGATGACATGTTAATTCTTGGTTTTGATTTAGAAAGCACTAATAATACAAAGAGTATTCTGTCTTCTAAATTTGATATGAAAGATATGTGTGTAGCTGATGTCATATTAGGAATGAGAATAATAAGGAAAGATAAAAATATAATTCTCACTCAATCTCATTATGTTGAGAAAATTTTAAAGAAATTTAATCAGTTTGATTGCACACCTGTTAGTACACCTTTTGAACCACAGCTAAAGATGATATCTAATAATGGTAGAGCTATTTCGCAATTGGAATATGCACGAGTAATTGGTAGTTTAATGTATTCCATGACATGTGCTCGACCTGATATTGCTTATGATGTTGGTAAATTAAGTAGTTATACTAGTAATCCAAGTTTATTGCATTAGCATGCTGTCAATAGAATATTAAAATAGTTGAAAGGAACTATGGACTATGGTATATACTATAGTGGATATCCTTCAGTATTAGAAGGGTTTTCTGATGCCAGTTGGATAACTGAGCGGGAGGATCATTCCTCAACAAGTGGATGGATTTTCACTCTTGGTGGAGGAGCTGTTTCTTGGGGATCAAAGAAACAAACTTGTATAGCTGATTCTACTATGGCAGCTGAGTTTGTAGCATTAGCTGCAACTAGTAAAGAGGCAGAATGGTTAAGGAATTTATTAATTGAAATTCCAGTTTAGCCAAAACCAATGCCTCCAATATCTATACATTGTGATAGTGAGTCTACACTTTCTAGAGCTTATAGTAAAGTGTATAATGGAAAATCTAGACATATTGTCCTGAGACATAGTTATGTCAGACAAATGATTACAGATAGTGTAATCACAGTGGATTATGTAAAATCAAGTCAAAATTTAGCTGATCCTTTTACAAAAGGTCTTGCAAGAGGACTGGTGTCTAAGACATCAATAGGGATGGGACTAAAGCCCATTAATAATAATCACTCTTGATGGAAACTCAACTTGAAACTTGGTATATTCAAGTCTCAAGTTCAATGATTAAAGTACATCATACGACGTGATTGTAAGCACTATAAAATTTAACATCCCAAGGATAAGTGCTTAGAACATGTAATGAATAATGAAAGAGGATGAGTTTAACCTTAATAGATTTATGGTGTTTTAAGTTACATGGACACCTGTGATAATCTACCTATATGAGTGTGGAAGTGGTGCCGCTTCCTATGAGAACTGGGCTTGACTCTAAAGCACTCATGAAATCAAGGTACAGACACAAGGCCTAATACATGTGTCGGCTTATATGGATAATCAGTGACTAAAAGATTTGTGCGTGAAGACAAATCTGGCTGATCAATATGGATTGATAGTTCAAAGACAAGTCTACTATACTTTCATGGTTAGCCTTGACGAACCTTCACAGGGTATTGGTTCAAGTCGTGAGACACCAATGCTTATACACAGTCTTACAGACAATCAAAGATTTACAAAACTTATTTTGAAAATGGTGGAGGAATGTTGGAGATTTTATAAAATAAGTGAGTAAGAGTTTTGGGTGTAAGAGCTTAAAGATCTTGTCCCACATTGGAAGTGTGTGGAAGAGGTGGGAAGCTAACCCAAATATAAAAGGGGATAGTGTCTCACATTGGAAAATGTACAAAGCTAAGTGTCACCACTAAGCTATAAAATGAGTGGGCAACCTTTGAGTCCCACATTGGAAAAATATTAAGACTTTGTGCACTTAATAAGTACAAATGGAAGATGAAGAGTTAATTCATCTAGCATTTAAGAGGCTATTCAAGAGATCTCAATACGGTGCGAAGCACCGTATGCACAGGTGCGGGGCAGTGGGATGTAGAGGCGCTAGTGGCGCACAGTGGTAGCGGGTTGTCGGGATTCGTCCGAGTCGGATCGCGGTAGCTCGGGCGCGGTCACTTTTTGGTTGACCCGTGCAAAACCGATTCGGTATTAATTGTACCTGTTCGGAAATGACTTAAAACTGTTGGTATTTAACAGTCATACCATTTCGAAATTGACTTAAGACTGTTAATCCAACAGTCATGACAAAGCTTTTCATCATCTATAAATAAAGGCTGCCTAAAACGAAATTACATTGATAACAAAAATCCAGTTTCAGATTTCCAAACCCTGCTATTATTCTCTTACAATTTTTAGGAGATACAAATTCTCTTATTCTGTTTTGTGCACAGAAACAGAATAAGAACTTGATTGACTGTTCTTCGCTGCTGCATCCAAGGGCTGTCTTCAGACATACAATTTGCAGACAGTGCAATTGTTTCATTGTATCTTGAGTACGGATTTGCTGATTTCCGTTTGTATACCGAAGTTATTCGTGTGGGGCAAATACTGTATTTAGGAAAGTGACATCACGCCTTGAAGATTCATAAAGTTACATTGTTGTATTAAAGTTGACATTGTTGTGATACAATAAAGAGTTCTATTTCTGTATTTGCTACATAATTTCCAACACATATGAGGGTTACAATGCGATAAACCCTAAAATAAGGCCCATTTCCATCGGATTCATTTAGTCAAATAAACTTAATGCTGAATGGATAATTCGTAATGGCAAATCTGCCAATTTTCGAAACTCTGGATTGATGAGCCGCTCTTCAACTTAATGGGAGATGTTGGCGATTCTAAACAAATGGATCTTAAAGTCTGTGATTTTATTGTGAATGGTAATGGTAGATTCCTCAATATTTCAAAGACATATTTCCTTCCATATGTGACAAAATCAATGAAATTCCTATTTCAATTAATAACAGTCAAGACTGCATCATTTAGCCTTCTAGCTCTATTGGTAACAACATGACTTTCAAAGAAGCTTATGAGTTTATCAGAATCAAAAATCAAAAGAGACTGAATCTTAAACATCTTTGGAAGCAATGTGTCCCTCCCAAAAAAACTATGTGGAAGATCATTCATGGCAAAATACATGTATAAGATCTACTTAAAAGCAAAGGTTTTCATATGGCTTCTAGATGTGAACTCTGCAGAAATCATACTGAGACTCTCAATCACCTTTTTGTTGATTGTGTTTTTGCTAGATGCATATGGGATTGGATACCCAATGTCTTTAAATCTAATGTTTGGTATAATTCTATCACTGATATGTGGGATAAGATCACGGTTAATTTTAGTCCCCAAATTAAAGTAGTGTTACTTGTTTCCATTCTTGGAGTTGTGGACATGGAGCGCAAGAAATCAAGCTATTTTTTAAAGTAAAATTCCATCTGCAGCTAGTTGCATTCACTTTGTGAGATTATGGCTTGGTTATATGGGTAAAATTGGCAGGGGTTATATGTTCAATAGTGTGTTTGACTTGGAAATTCTCAAATTCTTCAAAGTTAATGGGAGGTTAAGAAAAAGTCCAAAAGTTATTGAGGTGAAGTGGCACCCTCCGTTGGCTGCATGGACCAAGTTAAATACAGATGGTCTATCATTGGTTGAGAATATGAAGGTTGCTATTGGCGGTGTTTACAAAAAATGTAGAGGATTTGTTGGAGGGGCTTTATGCAAAGCCATTAATTTCAATACAACATTTTATGCAGAAATGGTGGCTGTTATAACAGGAATTGAAATGGAATGGATATATGAATGGACAAATTTGTGGATTTAAGATGATTCTTTATATGTACTGCATTGACTTCAAGATAAGGCATACTCCCCTCCTTGGTCTTTAATGGTGAGATGGAACAATTGTAAATACTATATGTCTCAAATGAATGTTGTCTCCTCTCTTATTTATAGAGAAAGAAATCAAGTGGCAGACAAATTATCAAATATGGGCCTCAATTACAAGGACTTAAATTGGTGGTGGTCTACTCCAAATGAAGTGTTGAATCTTGTGGGTAAAGACTGCAATTCTACTCCTCACTTTAGATTACTTAGAGTTTATTTAAGTTTGTTATAGTCTATATAATGTCTGGTTTTGAGTCTCTTGTTTTTTGGTTTGGTTTGGGCCTATATCCCACAACCTTGGATTGTGAGCCTCTTGTATCTATGTATAAAGATACATGTAGGACAGTTTATTTCCTTTTATTTGGAAGGTCGGGTTCCATGCCTCCCCTTCTATTTCTTGTAAGCCATGTGGAGGCCTATTCTCCTCTTTTATTTCATCAATAAAACTTATGGGAGTACCGTCCCTCTTGCTTATGAAAAACACTTCGACTAATAATTTTGTATGAAGAAAAATATTTATCAAAACTCGGGGAAGGTTTATGTGGTTATGAGAAAACTCGTGAAAATTGTGAGAGATCTTTCTATGCAGTAACTTCTATTTGTCATATTTTGGTCAAAACTGCCCAACATTTGCTTCTGTTTTTTTTTTCCTCATATCATCAAGAAAATGAGAAAAAAGTTATTTATTTTCTTTTTCCCTTGAAGATTCTGAGATCCAAACAGGTAGTGCATTTCTTTTTAACTTTTTGCATGCAGTTTTTAGTTGTTGGTTGCAAGTTGCTGAAACGTTCAGTAGTAGAATGATTAGAAATGCAACAGCCAAAGTTGAAATGATTATTACAAAGCAGGCTCATTTTGTAAGAAATACATAATTTAAACTGTAAATGCAAAATAAAAAAAAACACGATGAAAATTTTCCATATTGCTCTTTATGTTTCACTAAAAAGTGCTGGTAAAAAATATTTTTTTGCAACATGTAGGGTTAAAATGAAAACTGAAACAGCGGGGATAGTTCAAGTAGGCTTTTGCAAAATTAATAGTTCATGGGTTGGGGGCTTATCAATTTACCCTAATTTATATATATATAACGTGTACATTACATTTTTCAGTTGCACAAGAAACTTATTAAAAAAATATTATTACATTACAATTAAACAAACTCGAAGCTTACAATTTTCTGTTAATTTATGATTTTTCAAATACAAAATAAGTAATAGATAACCGGCGCAACTAGTACAAAGAAGCATCAATTGCAAGCTGGGGCATTAAAATTGGGGAATACTATGAACTTAATGGACAAAGGAGCAATGGTTAATGGAGAATTTACATCGACGGTGAGGGAGACCAAATTTGGGATGTCTCCATCATCAGTAAAGTCTAACGGTTTTCCATTAACATGCATTGTTTTGCTTCGAATATTTCCATCTTCGGGAGTTAAATGATACTCTTCTCGGGATAAGCCTTCATCTGATGCTTTGCTTCCAACCCAAGAAACCGTTTTCTTAATACCTTGAGTAAAAGATCTTCCCTTGTTATTCGGTTTCTCTTTCATGTGCATACTTGTTTCGACATTGATTTTGAAATCCGTTTGGTTGCTTAAATTTATCAGAAGTAAAGTTACTCCTGCCTGTAACAAAGATAAAAGGGGTAATTTAGTAGCTTCTAAAGCGAGCTCCTACAATATAGAATTGATGTTGTAATTAATATTAAGCAACCTATAGGATTATATCAGCTTACAATGAAATCATGAACCTAGAAAATACAGGAGCACTCACTCTTCCTTTTGAACAATGGCCATAAGTGCGCAAATGCGGTGAAGCATCACTATGAACTGAGAGAACTCCTTCTCCCATAAGCCGATGCCAAAGAAGGGCACTGTAAGGAATCAGATATCCATAAAAAACAAGAGACGAATTTAGACAACTTTATAAATGAAAATGTAGAAACTCAAATGATGCTGTAATAGGTTAGTATAAAATAAAAGGTAATTAGAGATATTTTGAGATCATTGCCCTTGCCTGTAATAATCAGGGTTGGGCACAAGGGTGGTGGCATTGAGGAGGCCATAATTTCCACCGATTAAAGTCTGCCTGCAATATACTTTAGTATTGTACTTGGCTGCCATTCCTAGCTGATCCAAGTACCTGTACTTCATAAATGAATAGCTGAATGAAATTTTTCCCCTTTTTTCTATTTAATAAAAGAATAATTAAGATAGTTTGAATATAAATGATGGGGAAAAAAAGATTACCAAAAGCTGTTCACGAAGGTATCAGACACATGTCGGCCACCACTATTATAGGCTCCCCCAGATTCTCCAACCCAAGCAGAAGCCCAAGGACCATTTGTTTGAATGGTTTGTTTGAGATTGTTGAAAGTGAGTGATACTCTATTCAAGTAATGAGGATCCAAAATTTTATGTACCAGATTTGGATCAACACCTGAAACAGAATACCAATACAAGTCATTGATTCACAGATTTTCACAGGTCCAACTAATATCAATGTTTACTTGTTGAATGACCCTAGATCTTTTTCTAAAGAATCACATGATTTCTTTAAGTAGTTTCAAACTATGACCCATGTCGAACACCTGCCACAATCATTAAATCCTAATAAAATCGGATCTGGAATCAGGGTGGGAGGAAATTGAAGTTTCAATGCTTGCTTTTTCTGGAAAACCTTGTTCATGTAAAATGTCTTTTTATTGGATTTTTTATCTCATGCTTTACTGCTTATGATCTGCTAGTAGTATCTTTGGTTTTCTATTTCTTTGGATTTTTTATTTGATATTTTTTTTATATTGGATAGTTTGTTAGTGCTGCTCATTTTTCATTTAAAGCTTGATTTCTTTCATTCTTTGATATATTCCTTTAAATGTTAAATGGCTTAAATCAATTGACTTCTTTCATTCTTTGAATAAATGGTGAATATTGATTTGTTGCATTAATGTTTTATTCAATTTTAATGACTTGAATGTTGTTTGTAGTCATTTTTTTCATAAAGTTATTAAATTAGTAAAGTTTTATGCATATAAACATCTATTATTTTAATTTTTAGCAACCTATCCCGACCTTATCGTATCCTAGTTTTTGAGATTTTCCGTATCCCCGTACCCATATCAGATACAATACCTGTATCTGTATCCATGCTTCTTAGAGTATGGCTGATCTTATAATCATCTTATAAAACTTCACAGAAATGTGTTGACCACAAAAAACGTTAAGTATCGTTTTTTCACTTGATTTAGCCTGTTGTAATTATATAAGCATCATACCAACAATCGTCGAACTTAAATAACATATTGTTCGCTATTTTATACTGTCGACTATCAAGTTTCACTATCTCTTCATTTATATTCCTAAATTTATCAAAGTTGCACTCCATGTATCCTCTTACTTCAAGATCACTTTCCGCATTTCTAATTCACCATTAGTAACTGCATTGGTTTCAGAAATTAAAACATACCATATGCGAAAAACATACATATGGGACCTATGTTCAAGCAATTCATCCATAAGGCAAAAAAATATGAAGGCATAGAGTTGATCTTTGATACAAGCCCACACTTATGACAATTCCCAGTTTCTCTTGTAATAATTCTTATTGGAGTCACATCTCAATTGGCCATGAATACATCTATCGGTAACTCACGTTTTCATCTAAAATCCACAACATAATATCTCAAGTACTTCATCATATATCATCTCCAAACGGACCAAATCTATAAAACAAAATTCAGTTCTTTATTTTTCTCTCTATATTTTTTCATTGATCTCCTTAGTATATAGCTTCCACTATTGACCTCTCAGTGATTATCTTGTATTTCAATTTCAAGCCTTATTAACTTTTCGATCACACTCCCACAATTTTCTTGATTGTAAATACACATAAATAGTTAAATATCCATAAATACACCCACACATTCACACCCACATTTGATAAATTGCAGATTTTTTAAAGCTCTTTGATATTTTATAAGAAATGATATTTTATCGATATAGAAAAATAGTAACGCCGCTTTGAGAACAAGAGGCCCACAGAAAACTATACAACGATTATAAAACAAAAAGAATGCATCTTAGCATCGTAACTATATATGTATATATATATAGAGAGAGAGAGGGAGAGGTTCAAAAGTGAACATTTTAATGAACCTTAACAAAAAAACACCTAACCACCCATTAATTTTAATTCCTATGTTGTAATTGGTCCGCACCAGCGGCAACGGACACGCGTGTGACACGAGACCCCCTTACCCCCCACTACCTCTTACCACCCCACTCCCCCATCCCCCCACCCTGTGAACCACTGCCAGTCACACTGTTTAAGTCGGTTCTGACTCTCTTTTCTGCCCTGCCCTGCTACCTTTCATACTTGCTTCTATTTGTCTTGGGTAGGTGTTTTGGATTTGATTTGTACTTTAAATCACCCCTGTAATCAGCGGAACAGAGTAGCAGGAGGAGAATAGCATCTTTTCCTTTCCTGGGTTTGATGGTTTTCCTATTTTGCTGACTTTATTTGACGTTGGTAGATTGAAATGATGATTCAGATGAAAGTTTTACAAAATTTACAGTGACGGAAGGGATAGAAAGCAACGTCAGATGACCTGTTTATCATCAACACTTGACACGAGAAGTAATTCTTAAGAGATATACTCTTTGGCCTCCCTGTATTAAACGTACAAGTTTAAAAAATAATTTGATTAGAAGCATTATAAACCGCAAAAGCTTCTTGGTTCAGCCTCTCAGAACCACCGCTGTTTAATTGGTTGTTAGGTATGTGTGGGTGGGGGTGGGGTGGGGGAGGGGGTAAGGGTGTCTCGTGTTATACGCGTGACCGTTGGCGTTGGCGCGGACCAATTACAACATAGGAATTAAAATTTTGGGTTGTTAGGTGTTTTTTTGTTTAGGTTCATTAAAATATTCATATTTTATGTTCACTTTTGAACCTCTCCCTATATATATATATATATATATATATATAATGTATCCTCGGTATATCTGTATCACCATATCCGAATTGTATAGTATTAAATATCTGTAACCCACTGCCAAGTGCTTCTTAGATTATAGCTATTATAAAGGGATATTAGCAATTCAAGAGCTTTACCCACCTGCACCCAAATTGTATATATGGTGTGTCATAACGTCGACTACGAGTGAACCTGAAACATGAAGGAGCTTAGCAAACCACTCCTTCTCATAGAATCCTCCTGGTGCTACAAGTAAAGGTTCTGGGCTGGAGTTCTGATACAATTTCTTAATAATAGTTTTAAGTTTGATTAGATCTTTTCCATACTGTTCAGCACCAACACTTGCACCAACCCCCGTACCACTTAACTCGTTACCTGCAGCAGCAAAGGCAAGAATAAGGGTTATGCACTTTTTATGGTCAATAAATGAGAAAATCACACTGAAATGACCAAGGAAGGGGGCAAGGGGGGCTGCCTACAATACAATACCAAATTCCCATGAATCTATCTGGTACCCCTTGGAAACTGTGTAATTTATAAAATCATATGCATTGCTTGAATTCCAGTCTCCTCCCCAAACACACTTTCTAATCTGGTGCCTCCCATATAGCGCATTCAATCCAAATGTCACTAGAGCTCTGAAACGAAGAGATTTAGTTTATTTTTTATACAAATATTTTTTATGCATAAAAATAAAAAGATAAATGGCATAGAGGACAAAACATTCTCAGATTTTATGAAAAAAAAAGTGGGGGAAAGAAAATCTTAGACAAAATAGCAGCATCACTTTGTGTGACATGAAATTTGATAATCAGATATATTCTTAATGAAAAATGTGAAAAAAAACAAAAACTTAAAACTAAGCATGTTTGTGCGAATTCCACTTAACCATTTCCAATGTGAAAACTCCGCTTAACTATATATTTTCATCCAAATATCACCTTTCGGGACTTTTTAGGAACAAAGAATCATTATTTTCCGCGATGCAAAAGGTTGTTTTTGCAAGAAAATGCATAGTGAATATTTTTTTGTGCACTTTATTCAACAAGGAAACTTTTTTAGTTTCAAGGGTAGGACAATCTAAATGAATAGAAATTTTTGAAAGGAGAAAAAAATTGATCTACCAAGATACACAACACTTATTTCCTTGTCAGAAGCTCACTTTCAATAATCATGGAATGGAAAAACATGCACCAATGAGAAACAGCAATAGTCAATTGAAATGTCCTCTCAAGAAAATTCTAACAATACAAACAAGAGAAATGGAAAGGAAATAAGAAAATGAAAGAAAACCAAACCCTGTTTTGCTGAAAAAGTTGTTCAATTCATCCCAACGATTCATATGCAAACACCCCTTGGAGAATCCAAACAATCCACCCATCGTTTTTGCAAATGGATGACAAGGAGACTCCAAATCTCCTACATTGTACACTACTCGGTCTTGCAAAGAACCTCCAACTCTTATTCTCAAATTCTTGAAAGCTGTAAAGCCACATATATAATTGAGTAACATCATGTTGAAGTCTCTAAAGAATATATAAAAATGATCATCATCCTTCAGCAGGTTTAAACTATGAACATTACAAGAACGCCATAACTCTACAAACCTTGAACAGCTTTGGCAAGTAAAGGATCTGATAAGTCCTGAGAAAACATAAACAAATAAATAAATGTTTATTCATTCACAGAAACCGAGTAGGATTTTTTTTCAAACATTAGAGATTGACATCATACAATAATAAAATCAAATAACACTTCTTACCAGATTCACTGCGGATGAATATCCCCAGGCGCAGTGGTTGTAGTCACACTTATCATGAGGCCACCAATCAATAGTTGCACAGATATAATTCGAATCTGTATTAGCAATGACTGAGGTCCCATTGACTACAAGATTCGCCTTTTCAACATTTTGAGCTAAAATTGTAGAAAAAAACGCCAGAGAGAGAAACACTGAGGTGAAGAAACCCATGGGTGGATCAATTTAACAGCTTCACCTCTAAACTTGGCCAGAATCAACGTGACTACAAGAAGAAAAGATATTAAAGAGAAGCATACATGGAAGTGCTAACATTCCTTGTTTTTTAGAAAGAAGGAAAATTATAAATAAATAGAATGGCACTGATCTATCTCATCAACACCAGAAAAATAACAATACCGAATCTATGAATCAGGGAAAAATTAATAAATGGCTAATTTAGCTTATCAAGAAGTAGAAACTGAAGCTAAGTTAAGATATCTTAGTATCAAAAACAACTAAATAAATCATGAAACTGTTAAACAACAAGGTTACCAATTGTGGCATACAAAATGCATCTACTTAGCTATCTATGATTTGGAATAAAATCAATAAGAATCTAGAGATATTCTAATCAATAATGTAAATGCGGAAATAGATAAGGCTATGTATTGGAGCATGGAATTCATGCCTATCAATTTCTTTGAGTTGATATAAGTTCAAAATGTTAGACTAGTTTTGCTAGAATTCCAATTCCAAAGGGTAAATCAGCTAACTTTTTGTATTAAAGAGGAAAAACAAACATTGAATTGAGGTGAGAAGGGGACTTCACAAACACACGGGTTCTTCTACCAATTAGATAAACAGATTTTTAGGCTAACAAATTCAAGAAATCACCACATACGTATATAAATGTATCCACACACACACACATCCACACCTACTACTACACATGTGCAGACCCACAAATGTTCAATTGTCATTTACGATTTCTTGCCATCTATGACAGATACCACAAGTAAAAGCAAAGCTATTAAATTATTTATCTATGACGTTACATAAAGCATACTTACTTAACTGTATAAATATATAAATCAGATCCCAAACATCACTCATTCAGTCTTTTAGACAGCTAAAGTGAAAAATGAAATATAAAATAAGGAAAACGAACATTTGATTTACAAAGAATTGAAAAAAGAAATCTACCCATGAGCAAGTCAAGAGAACCCAGATGGAAAAACCAACCTCAAACACATTCATTTGATCCTTTCTTTAAGGGTCTAAAAGTGAGCTCTTAGCCCGAGGTGATGTTTTTGTGTTGAAGAGCAGTTATCTCGATGAGAGGAAAAGGTTTTGCAATTATTTGTTTGAGATGAGATGAGATGAGATGAGACGAGATTCAAAAGTTAATGTTAAACACAAAGGTACGCCTTCACCGAGTAAGAGTAAAGTGTTTCTTTGCTCAAACAGTGTGTGTGGGCCCGCCTGAGAAAGGATGTCATCAGTCAAGTCATTGGATCTAATGGTATAAGATTATTACTAGAGAATTTTTGAATGAACTGGGTTTAATCCCAATTCGAAAACATATATGATACTAAAAAAAAATAATATATATATATATATATATCATCAAGCTGTCCGTTTATTTCAATTATATTCTTTCTTTAGTTTTAATTGTTTGGTTTACGAGGATTTGGTTCTAGATTTGATATACTAAGGTGTCAGTTCAGTCAACATCAGCCCTCAGATTCCTATGATCATCTTAGCTTAGATTGCGCCGTATATTTTACTACTAGTGTTGTTGTTGTCAAACCCAACTTTACTGTTTTGGGGATGAAGCCATTGAAAGCACAAGGTTTTTATCAAAAGTTGTGGTAAATCACTGTTTTTATTAAGGGTAAATTAACTGAATGGTTCTAATGTTTGTTGGAATTTTTTATCCAACATCGAATGTAATTTTTTTTTGTAGTTATCGAGCTGTTAGTGTTTACTAACGGATCTCACATAACTTGCATCTTTATCCATGTTTTAACATGTGAAATTACTTTCTTGACCTCATTAAGCCTTCCAATCTAAATTTTACTATTTAGTATTTTAAAATCTAATAAGTATTTAAGTTTTTTGAAATATGTTGAATTAATATATTAATATTAAAAGACATTACATTTAAAAAGCTTATTCTAAAATTGTTTATATATTTAATGTTTTTAACTTTTCACAATTTAATAACTAAAATTCTATCAGTATTATACGTTGTTTAAAGAAACTACTATTTATTACCGTTAAAATGTATGGAAATAAATAGTTTATATCTTATATTTCTAATATTAAATATTTCATATTTTATAGAATTTTTTTAGAAGATCAATATTTAGTTCTAAAAATAAAATTAGGTTGGAAAGTATAATGAGGTCAAAAATATTATTTCACATCTTCAAGGATTCTTGGTGTGGGGAGAACCTCGTCCAAACCAGTAATAAAGGGACGAGGGACAGTTTTACGGATAATCATGTGTCGGGTAGGGAAAAAATTTAATTGTTAGGATATCAATAGGACCAACAAAATTCTTGAAATTTATATCCCCTCCTTTATCACAAATAACGATAAACCTATATGGTCTTCCAATTCGAATGGAAAATTCATCATAAAATCTTGTTACACAACTCTTTTGGACGAGCAAACTAGTGACCACCCCGAGATGTTTTGGAAAAAAATTGGAAGATAAAAATACCACAAAAATATATACTCATTATCTATCTTGTGTTGCATGAGAAGTTGATAAAAAATCATCTTTGAATGCTATGAGATATTGCTCTCATTTCTAGTCATGACAAATGTGATTTTCATGAATATATTGACCATCTATTCAAGGGATGTAACCAATCTAAAGTAATATGGAACTTTATTATCACTCCCGAGAGATGGCATAAAGGTATTAATCTAAATTTTATTGAATCGATTAAAGAGAATATTTGGTGCAAAGATAATGTAACCCCGCTTGTCAATTAGATTGGGCAAGTCTGAAGTCCGCCTGTTCGACCTCCTAACGATCCATAAATAAGCTTGAGCCAAATGTGGCTAAGCCCGAGTTAAGCCTGAACCCGAATAAGTACACACACACACACACACACACACACACACACACATATATATATATATATATATATATATATATATATATATATATATATATATATATAGAGAGAGAGAGAGAGAGGGACCTTCCTATAAGGACTCCTTATGGTACAAATCTCGGTACATACAATTTTTTTTTAAATAGTAAATAAGTGAATTTGTTTATGAAACTTTATGGATATGATTTCTCCAATTTTTTTCATCAAAAAATTCGATAAAAAGAAACGTTGAGATGAGGTGATATGTAAAAAAAGGTATAAATATTCAATTTCGATCGTTGAAATGTTGACGATCATCTCACATGCTTTTTAATTGAATTGTTTGATGAAACTTCATGGATATGATCTCGATAGTGAAAAGATCATATCCATGAAGTTTCAGCAAAAAATTCAATCAATTAAGTGGCTGGCATCGACCCAACATTTCAACGGTCGAAAATGCATATTTGTACCCATTTTTTACATATCACCTCATCTCAATGGTTTTTTTTTATGAAAAAAAAAATTAGAGATGGTTTTATCAACGTGGAGATCATATCCATAAAGTTTTATCAAATTCATTCTTTTACTATTTTAAAAAAAAATGGTATGTACCAGAGTCTGCACCATAAGGAGCCCTTACATGAGACTTTATATATATATATTTCTTAACTTGATAAAAATAAAGCTAATTATAAATTATAAACTTGAATTTTATTCTTAAAATCATATATGACGTTTATATTTTTGGTAAATGTGTGTCAAGTTCATTTTGAAATAAGAATCGTGTTTGTGAGAATGCCTTATATCTATCTTAAATCTATTATATAAATGTCAGTTCATTGAACTTAATAGGAATTCTGGTGAGTTGGGTTCAACAAGATCACTGAATATCAAAATTTTGGTTCTAGTTCAATTGAATAGTTCACAATCTCGATAGGGAGTTTACATACTATCTGTAAAACTGTGAATAGAGTCTTAATAGTTTATCTTGACTACTAGAACATATATGTTGGTTAAGAAACTTATTTGATAGTTTAAAGAGGACTGTACCGGTACATCAGGAATGTATTGAACATGACCGCAAGTGAGATTCAAGTTTAGGCGTTGACTGCATTCTACTTGCACATTCTCACGATGTTTGCAAATCTTGTATGAATTCTTGATCCCGAGGATTAAAATACTCATTCAATTATTGCTTTGATTGTTACGGGCGTGATTCAATTTATTGGATCTAAATCTCCACAAGTTGGGCTATCGTTGTGTGGGTATTTTGAGATCATATTCCGGAGGAATCCGCATATAAGAGATATCCTGGATTGTTGTACCCCTTGATAAACTTATAAGTTTTGATTTTACCAGTTAACTTAAATAAGTTGTTTGATATCAATGAATAAATAAGATCATCATCATTCTTGCCTTAATCCCATCATATGGGGTCGGCCACATGAATAAATAAGATATTGGTAAAAATTAATTAGCAGTAAATTAAATTTCACCAAGCGGGTATGTATGCTATCGAACTTTGCAAACACGACCTCATAATTTCAAAATTATGAGATAATTAAATTGGAGTGCAATTGTAATTATTTAGTGGAATTAATTATAATTAAACAGGAAAGAGAAAATGTTACGAAAAGTAATATGGGATTTTGTATCTCCATTTGAAAGTCAATTTAATTATTAGGCTTGGGTCCTTAGTATAGTCGATTACTCAAGTAGTAAGACCAAACTCTTTGGGAACCCTAATTAGTCCAATCCCACTTCAAGTACCTATATATGTGTGTCTAAGAAGGGATTTAAGTAGCATAATGGCATCCAAAGACGTGTGTGTGTGTGTGTGTGTGTGTGTGTGTGTGTGTGTGTGTGTGTGTGTGTGAGAGAGAGAGAGAGAGAGAGGAACACACTATTCATGTTCTTGTTAAGGGGTGAGGAGAGAGAAAGTAATTTCTCTAACAAATAATCAAGTTTTTATCTTCAAGAGTGCCCACACATAAGACTTACATTAAGGGGGGATCATATGCTAGAAGCTCTAAGTCCTACAGCACAATCGATGAATGACTTGGAGCATGAATAAATTCAGTAATACAATCATCAAATCAAATCATTCTCCTATATCGGATCACCTACAAGATCCGCAAATATATCGAGATCTGAACCCTAGATACATTCTTTGAATCTAGTTATTTTTTCTCACCTTTTGAAATTTGATCAATCAAAATTCTTAAGGCAACAAAGTTTTTATTATGTCAATCCTAACAATTTTTTCACACCTTATTTTTTGGTATGAATGAACAAGAAGTATACATAAAGCAATAAATCAAAGCTAAGACGGAATAGCATAACTTCATTCATTATTAATAGGTTTACATAGGGTTGAACCACCGCAGGGGTGAGCTACATATTTTTAGTGCACACGATAATATAGAAAATTACAAAGCGTTACTCCTTGCTCCCATCTGGCTTAATATCTGCCTACACGGTCTCATACGCAAATATGTGACCGATTTCTGTCTCTAGTAGGTAAGAGATACTATCCTCTTTCTCCTGTCGCATCTGAAGAAGGAGGGAATTAGCAAAAATATGCTAAGTAGATTCTACCAGTTCTATAACATTGATATAGATATAAATGAGAGTTGGAGTGTGTATAGAATCATTGTTTAAAACGTTTGAGAATAATAAGCTGATAATTCCATACTTATTAAGTTATAAGAATATTAAAATGTTGGAACTAACAATTCCATAATGACTAGTCCGTTTAAGAAATACGGTTCATTACTAATTTATTTAGGATCATGTAAAGAAAGTCAAGGAGTTTTGAACTAATAATCCCATTTTTACTAGTTCACTAAAGGGTATAAAAGTAGTTAATCCATCAGTTAACCCATAATAATAATAATCAATCAACCCAAAACTTTTGGAAAAAAGTAACCTACTATGCACACAATTAATGTGGCACTCATACGTATCTAGCAAAAATCACGGCTCTCAATCATCTGAGACCAATAGGCCAAGTAGAAATTTTCGTGGGATAACACGTCAGCCTACTTCATAGTTAATACTTATGCTTATAGTAATAATGGCACAAAGTGCTAGGGTAAACTGAATCAATAAGGTACACGATAATAGTTATTAGATGAGAAGGGTTAAAATTGATCCTTAAGTTTAAATATTAATGATAAATTAAAATACTGATGATGGTTAGCAAAATATATAGTATGACAGTATAATAACATGCACACACTAAGAGTAAATGGGGTTATCACGTATTGATAACAATAGCAGTACTTCAAATACACAAAGTATACTATTAAAAAGGTGGGAAAACCCTACTTGCTTGGTATTCGATTGGCTTGCTATCACAGTGGGATATTTGTAAGAACTAGGGCTTGATCTTCTGTTATACAATGTGTGGGTATATAAGTATTTGGGGTTAATCAACCAGTTTTGTATTAAAACTGTCTTTTTTAAAAGTTTCGGGGGCTTATTTGTAATTATCTTAGGACTTTAAAAAATAAACTTAAGCACATTATTGAACTTTTGTGTAAGAGAGTTTTTATCTTAAAATAGTTTGATGTATGTATGGACAAAGTTTTGGGATCAAACTCATAAATTGGAAAAGTTGATAGGGATTAATTTGCAATCTTAGAAAAGTTTTCTTAAGTAAAAACCCTGTTTTTGCATAACTTGAGCTAAGAGTATCCAAACATGGAATTACCTTATACTATTTTGACCAGAAAAATTTAATTAAAATTTTGAGAAAAATATAAAAAAAAATTCTTGATTGTTCTAAGTATATTAACTACGCAGAAAACTAATAGAATTGAAAGAGTTGAAAATGAAGGATAAAATGATGAGATATCTAATTTGGGAGAATTTTTTAGATTTAGAACTAAACTGTGGGGTGAGTTTTTACCGCTAGAATCATGGGGGTATTTATACTACTTCATGAGAGGAATTGATTAGAGCTCATGGGAGGTGGATTTGAATCAGTTTAGGTAAAGTTTTGGTTATGGGTAAATGGGGCGCACATGGGTTCATGGTGGTTTCATATGGTTTTTAACTTCTTATGCTGATGTGTGGTATCATGTGGATAGGGGTTGAAGTATAAATCAAGAAGATTTCCAGTTTAATCCTTAATTGTTTGCATATTTACTTTTATAGCCCTAAAAGTAAACTTTTTGTACAGTATAGGGGTATTTCGGTAATTTCAGAATGTTTTTAGGGTTAAAATTATAATCTTATGTTAATTAAGGTCTATATAATTAATTTGATATAAAGTTGGGATTTAGGGGTTAAATATACCTCAAGTTATATTACTTTGAAACTTTTAGAGGCGCTTTGATAATTTATTAAAACTTCAAGGGGTCAAAATTGATTAAAAAATGTAGGTTTTTAAACATAGCCTATTTCCTCTTAAAAAGACTTATGATTTTACACACCTTATGAGGGTTTAAATCATGGTCTTAGGTAATTTAGGGTTAAGAAATTCCCGTTTCTTACAATCTACCTACCTTAAAAAAAATTCTGCCTCGAATTTTACTTGAAATAAGTTGGGGTATTAATTCTTCATTGCTTGTTCTGGTTCCCATGTAGCTTCTTGCTGATTCTGATGCTCCTAAAGTACTTTAACTGCGGGAATTTACTTGTTTTTGAGATACTTCACTTGGCGATCGAGAATTCAAACTCTTGGTTGGGTTTGATTGAAATATTTTTCCATGTGATGGTATGGGATGGGTCTGAAATATACCGATGTAACTGTGACACGAGAAATACGTTATAGATATTGGATAATTCCACAGGCAATTCCAATTGATAGGATACATAGCTAATTATTTTAGACACTGTGAAAGGTCCAATATATCCGGGGGCTAATTTTCCTCTCTTCCTGAAGCATAAAATTCCTTTTCGGGGAGACACTTTCAGAAACACTTACTCATTCTCTTAAAATTCTAAAGGTTTTCGACATTAGTCTGCATAAATTTTTTGTCGATCTTGGGACATCTTCAACTTCTCTCGAATTTGTTGTATTATCTCAGTGGTTTGTTAGATTATTTCTAGACCAAAGTGTTTACTATCTCCTGACTCTATCTAACATACAGGGGATCTACTAGGTCTTCCATACAAAGCTTCAAATGGAGAAGCTTTAATACTGACTTGGTAACTATTATTATATGAAAATTCGATAAGAGGTAAATATATACTCCAATAGTCAAACATATCTAACGTACAAGCACGTAACATATCTTCTAGGGTTTGAATTGTACGTTCGGATTGTCCATCTTTTTGGGGGGTAAAATGTGGTACTTAAATGAAGTTTAGTACCCATTGCAGCTTGCAATGCTTGCCAAAATTTTCCTATGAAATAATAATCTCTATTTGATACAATGGATAAAGGAATTCTATGTAATTGAATAATTTCTCAAATATATAGCTTGCTATGTTTTTAGAATAAATCGATGGTCTTTAAAGGCAGAAAATGGGCAGATTTGGTAAGTCGATCTACTATTACCCAAATTGAATTATATTTTTGGGGCATACAAGGTAGTCCACTAACAAAATCCATGGTAATATGATCCCATTTCCATTTGGGATTAGGAAAGGGTTGAAGAAGTCCACCAAGGTATTGGTGTTCTATTTTTACTTGTTGACAAGTAAGACATCTCCTTATAAAATTCTCAATATCACTTCTCATGTTTGGCCACCAATATTGCTTTTTCAAAGCATGGTACATTTTCGAGATTCTAGGGTGTATCATAAATTTTGAAGGATGAGCTTCTTGTAACACTTCTTCTCGTAGAGATGCATCATCAGGTACATATAATCTATTTCTAAATTGTATTCCTGTTTCTTTATGGTAGGAAAACTCTAGATTTTTCCTTGAAATTTTTTATATAAAAGAATCTTGGACTTGCTCCATTAAGATTTTATTTCTTAATTCGGGATAAGTGATAATGTTAAAAAGTTTTGTACAAGGGGTAAGTAACTGTAGATCATATTGCTCTATGGTAGCAGTAATATTGTAGGAATTTAGAGTATGAAGTCTTCCTACTGGATTTTGACTCAAAGCATCAACTACTACATTACCTTTACCGGGATAGTAATTGAGTTTAAATCATTAATCTTCCAAAAATTCTATCAAACACCATTGTCTTAAGTTCAAGTCCTTTTGGGTAAAGATATATTTCAAACTTTTGTGATCCGAAGAGACTTGAAAACTTACACCATAAAGGTAACAATGCTAAATCTTTAATGCAAAAACTATGGCTGCTAGTTCTAGATCATGGACCGGATAGTTATGCTCTTAAGTTTTGAGTTTTCATAACCCGTATTGTACCACTTTTTCATTTTGCATTAACACACATCCTAGTCCTTAGAATGAAGCATAAATATACACATCATAACTTACGTCACTAAAAGGAATAGTGAGGATAGGAGCTGTAGTTAACTTGTCCTTCAACACTTGGAATGATTGGTTACATTCTTTAATCCATACAAATGGAACTTCCTTCATAGTTAGTTTGAAAGGGGAAGAGCAATGCGTGAAAATCCTTCTACAAAACGACGATAGTATCCAGTTAATCCTAGAAAACTCTTTATCTCAGTAATGTTGGTAGGATTTTTCCATTCCAAAATGGCTGAAATCTTGGCTGGATCAACTTGGATTCCATTTTCAGAAGTCACATGTCTTAAAAAATTTGATTTCCTTCATTGAGAAGTCATACTTTCTCTTTTTTGCATATAATTAATGGTTTCTAAGAGTATTTAATACTGCCTTCAAATGTTGTGCATGTTCTATCAGATTTTGAGAGTATACGAGAATATCGTCAATAAAAATGATAACGAACTGATCAAGAAGAGGTCTAAAAATTCTATGCATTAAATCCCTAAAAGATGTTGGGGCATGGTTAAACCAAATGACATTAAGTAAATTCAAAATGTCCGTAACGAGTTCGAAAATAAGTTTTCAGAATATCTTCCTCTCTAACGCGTAACTGATGATAATTGGATCATAAGTTTATTTAAAAAGGACACTTGGTCCTCTAAGTTGATCAAACAAATCTCCTATTTGGGGTAAAGGATACTTATTCTTAATAATTACTGAATTCAGTTTACGATAATCTATGCATAGTCTAAATCTTCCTTCATGTTTCTTAACGAATAATACCGGAGCGCCCCAAGGTGATGAACTTAGTTGAATGAAACCTTTTGCTAAAAAATCATCCAATTGGGTACGAAGTTCTAAAAGAGCAATTCGATATGGAGGTATAAAAATATGAAGTTTATTGGGATAAAGATTGATACTAAACTCAATTTCTATAGGAAGGAGTAATCCTGATAAATCCTCGAGAAAAACGTCTTCGAATTGTTCCAACTAAAGTGGAATTAAATAAGATATTTTATCTAAACATCACGCTTATATCAATTGTCAAGCTAAGAAAATTCATCTTCGAAACAAAAATAATTGTTCTTTTGAAGGTTCTGATGGCCTGATCCTTGAAACATAAAAGAACAATTATTTTTGTTTCGAAAATGAATTTTCTTAGCTTGACAATTGATATAAGCGTGATGTTTGGATAAAATATCCATTCCGATAGTAATATCGAAACCACGAATATCTAGGATTATCAAGTTAACAAGGAGAGTTCCTAAACCAAGCTGAATTTTACAAAATTCTATTACCTTGCATTGGTTTATTGATTTCACCTATTAGTAATTCAATATACAATGTGCTAGTTAAAGATGTTGGAGATAATTGTAATAATTTAACTAATCTATGACTAATAAAGGAATGCGTAGATCACGTATTAAATAAATTATGTATAGGAACATGTTGAAAGATGATCATACCTTTATCACATCATGTGCATTTCGCATAGGCCGCATAGCATAATTACTCCTACGACTCGGGATTATCTTAACTCGCTATGTTGGTTTGTAGTGATTTGGAACATAATGGAATTTTGGATTTTGTGAGGGTTTATTTGGCTAACGTCAGATTGGAGTTGACTTTATCTTAGGACATTGGGGTCGAATATGTCCTACTTCATGACATTCATGACAACAAATTTCGAAACGGTTTGTGTTATGACAGATCTGGGAATAAGCTTATCCACTCGATTTCTCATATGGATGAGGCGTAGAATGAGATGGAGTTCTGATTACATGGTTGTTTATGATGGTTGGGGGTGAAGATTGGATCATGATAGAAGAATTGCATTCCATAATGGCTGCAACATCAATTAACTGAGAATACTCACGGATTTATAATGGAGCGATTGAATTCTTAACTCTTGAATGTAATCCTCTTTTAAACTGCTTGCATTTCTTTATCTCAGTATCCACATATTCCAGGGCATAGCGAGATAATTCGGTAAACTTAGCCTCTTATTAGGCTACTGAAAGGTTTGCTTGTTGTAATTTTAGGAAATCAACAGTTCGTTGATCTCGCTCAGTCTCGGGAAAGTTCTTTTTGAAGAAAGTCTCCTTAAATTGTTCCCAAGTAAAAATAACAACATTATGATTGCGTGACACTGCTTGCCACCAGAAATCGTCTTTACCTTCAAGCATATAAGCTGCTAAAATTATTCGGAGATTAGTAGATATACCTACTCCGTTCAGAATTTTCACAATCCGGCGCATCCATTTCTCAGCTTCATTAGCACCTGGCTTTCCAAGAAAAGACGGGGGTCGTTGTCTTAGAAATTCCTTAATAGCATTAATTCTATGAATTTCTTCAAAAACATCCTCAGGAGTAGAACGTGCAGTCTGTTATTATCTGGCTAACGTAGTAAGTTCCTAGAGACACTGCATGATTCCTTCGGTTTGAGTCTATTTATATTGAGTTCCAGTTGAGGGGTTTCGAGTGCTAACCATCCTAAAATAGAACAGTTTAAATAATAAAATTTATAAATAAAATGAAGTAATAAGCCTACTATATTTCACATAAAGTTATATGGTACAATACTATTATACATCATAACCGATATCAATGCAACTAAAGTTATAACTTAAATTTTACAACATTTAAAACAACTTTTAACGCTAGGTTATTTTAAGTAGGAACAACTGCTTCGTCACTGGATGTAGACTTAGGGTTAACTAGATAATCTCCTTGGTCGTCATCAACTGAGTTACTTGTGGTGCTGGAAGAATAACCTCTATGAATTTCACCACTAAATGTCACTTCTGGATACGTTGGTGGAACTGGCAGTTCATGTGCAAGTTCCAAATTTATAGCTTCTTGAAGTATGATCAGATAATTAGCAAAATCATCTACTTTTCACATTACTTGTATCTCGCCTAACACTCTATTAGTCAACACCAGCCTTTTAATATCATTACTTGACCTTACCCAATCGTCTTCGACTCCACGAATCATTTCCCTTAACATGTCCAGAGCCTCTTCTCTAACACGTGTTTCCCATCTGTTATCTGGCTCGAGATATATGTTAAACAAGAATGTATATCATGCGCCCATACTACAAAATGGGTTTACCATATAATAATAGTAATAAAACAAGTTATGAAAAGATCAAATAACTAATATCTTATTTATTTCCACCATAAAATGCTAACCCAATAATATGTTTAGATTTAAAACATGCTCTGATACCAACTTGTCACACCCTGCTTTTTGGTATAAATGAACAAGAAGTACACATAAAGCAATCAATCAAATCTAAGGCAGAATAACATAACTTTATTCATTATTAATAGGTTTACATAAGGTTGAACCATCGTAGGGGTGAGTTACATGTATTTAGTACGCATGATAAAATAGAAAATTAAAAAGGATTAATCCTTGCTACCTTATGGCTTAATATCTACCCACATGGTCACAAACACAAATAGGTGACCGGTTTCTGTCTCTAGTAGGTAAGAGATACTATCCTCTTTCTCCTGGCGCATCTGAAGAAGGAGGGAATTAGCAAAAATATGAGTTCTATAACAATGATATAGATATAAATGAGAGTTTGAGTGTGTATAGAATCAGTGTTTAAAACATTTGAGAATAATAAGCTGATAATTCCATACTTATCAGGTTATAAGAATATTAAAATGTTGGAACTAACAATTCCATAATGACTAGTCCGTTTAAGAAATACGGTTCGTTGCCAATTTATTTAGGATCATGTAAAGAAAGTCAAGGAGTTTTGAACTAATAATACCATTTTTACTAGTTCACTAAAGGGTATAAAAGTAGTTAATCCATCAGTTTGCCCATAATAATAATCAATCAACCCAAACCTTTTGGGGAAAAGCAACCTTCTATGCACAAAATTAATGTGGCACTTATACGTATGTAACAAAAATCACGGCTCTCAATCATCTGAGACCAATAGGCCAAGTATAAAGTTTCATGCGATAACTCGTCAGTCTACTTCATAGTTAATACTGATACTTATAGTAAAAATGGCACAAAGTGCAAGGGTAAACTGAATTAATACAGGATATCAGTTATTAGACGAGAAGGGTTTAAATTGATCCATAAGTTTAAATATTGGTGATAAATTCAAATATTGATGATGGTAACAAAATATGAAGCATGTCAGTATAATAACATGCACACACTAAGAGTAAATAGAGCTATCATATAGTGATAGCAATAGCAGTATATCAAATACGCAAAGTATACTATTAAAAAGGTAGGAAATATCTACTTGCTTGGTATTCGATTGGCTTGCTATCTCACTCGGATATTTGAAAGAACTGGGGCTTCATCTTCTATTACACAATGTGTGGGTATATATGTATTTGGGGTTAATCAGTCAGTTTTGTATTAAAACTGCCTTTTTTTAAAGTTTCGAGGGCTTATTTATAATTATCGTGGGACTTTAAAATACTGAACTTAAGCTCATTATTGAACTTTGGTGTAAGAGAGTTTTTATCTTAAAATAGTTTGATGTAGGTATTGACAAAGTTTGGGGATCAAACTCATAAGTTGAAAAAGTTGATAGGGGTTAATTTGTAATTTTAGAAAAGTTTTCTTAAGTAAAAACCTTGTTTTTGCATAACTTGATCTTGGAGTATCCAAACATGGCCTTACCATATACCATTTTGACTAGAAAAATTTAATAAAAATTTTGAGAGAAAAAATCAAATATTCCTGATTGGCTATGCGCCCTCACGCGTGTGGTCAAGGTTTTTGAAAGTTTTCATTTTAAACTTCTAGATTTTGACTTTTTAGGGTTTCGGTTTTTGGCCGAGATTTTCTCCTTCATTTCCATACCATTTGAGATGATTCCTTAACAAACTTGACCTAATTTTTCTTGAGGAATCCAAATATTTAAATTTTATGGATTGGCATTCAGCATAACTCAAGTTCCAAAACTTTATTTTTTCCAAAAAAATTGACCTGACCTTCGTGGATTTCTAGAGTATGGCAAGGTCTCTTATGAATTCGATTTGGTTTCCTCTATATGTGTGCATAGTTTGGTTTTGATTTCAGGAATTAAGATGGATTGTACATAGAGAATTTCAAATTTTCAGTTTTTGAGTTGATGGCCAAGCGCCTCAAAAAAAGGTGTAATCCCGTGCACACGCCAAAGGGAATCCTCCCAACCCCCTGGGATGGCCACAGTGGAAACTCTACTGGGGATGAATTTTAAGAGGACTAGACTATATTTCTGCATGGGTGTTATTATTTTCTTCATGTGTGCGTATGCACCTACCTGATTAGTTGGGTTTTGCCACGGTGTCACGTCACCGACGTCGGTCGTTTGTTATAGGGACATATACCAAATAGTCCCTCGGACATTTTTTAATACCCATTTAGTCCAAACTTTTTTATTTTGCCTCAAAAAGTCCTTTGCCACATATTTTGGAGAGGGAGTGCCGCTGGCGCGGACCTCTAAAAATAAGAGGATATTGAGTGCTTGAGGGACTAAATGGGTTAAACTAAAAATATGTGTCCTTTTTAAAAAATATATATTTATAGTAGGGACTATTTAATAATTGATCCTTTGTTATATTCGGCTCACTAACTCAATACAAAAACCTAAAATATGGCTACACTCTTTTAAGGGAGTATAGTGGCCCGTCCGGGTATCAAATCCACAGAGACGAGTTGCTAGAATTTAATTGGTTTATCACTTCTAAAATAAAAGTGTAAAAGATAATTTTTTAACTAAAAAGAAAATATAACAAAAGGAAAAGGTTAATCTAGGCGTGGGTAAATTAAACTAAGATTAACAAGAGAATAAAAACTATAGGTTGCGACTAATATCCCTCACCTCAGCTTAACGCGTATAAATTGTTACATGGGATTACGGATTCATTAAGATCGGGTCTCGTTTCAGCATAAAAGCCTAATAAGATTATAGCGTCAACAAATATCCCGGGAATTACACACGAAAGGTCGTAAATACGGAGCATACATAATATACCCCGTTAAATCTCCAAGGCGTAATAAGTAGAACAACCCGATTGAATTAAAGACGTAAATCCATCACCAAAGCAAAGTAACACGTTAAACACAACCTAGACTAATTTAGCTAGAAATCATGGTGAAAACGCAGTAAATAAACGTAATAAAACTACACTAGAAAGTGAGTAAAGAAAACATGTAAATAAATCAAGAGAAATAAAGAAATACCAAAAATAGAAACTTGGATTAATAGAGAAGATGATGAATAGTGTTCTACACAACCACAAATAGGTATACCCACTATACGAGCAAATCTGAGGAGGGAGAAAATGGCACACCCTACAAAATCTCCAAACCCTAGATCCTAAAGAGAAAACCAACAAAAATCTATCTAAAACTAATTATATTTACAAAGGAAAATAACGGCTCACTTATATAGTAAGTTGGGAGAAAAATAAAGAAGAAAGAAATGAAAAGTATAAAGTGCCAAAAATCAGGCAGGGTCGATCGATCGACTAAACAGGCCCACGATTTCCAAAAATAGGCATAGTCGATCGATCGACTAAGCAGGTCTTGAGGTCCCCTGTTTTGGTTTGCTTGAAATTCTCTTCCTCGAAAACTCTCATAACTTCTTCGTTTGGACTCCGATTCGTGCACCGTTTATGGCCACGCGAAGCTTGCTTAGAGGGATACAACTTTCGTGCACATGTTGGACCAGATTCACAAACTATGAAATAATCGAATTGCCGTTGCGCGTACGGATTTGCCGAACCTAGTTCGAAATGCTACCGAACTTCATACTTAGTACCTAAATACCTAAAAATGCCTCATATATCATGTTAACAATATAAAACGGAGGTTGTCTGGTTAACGAGCATAAATATAGAGATTAAGGCCCCCAAGTGGGCTAAAATCCATAAGATTCGAGGGTATAAATATGCAATATTTTATACGAATCACCCCCCCTAACTTACATATTGCTAAAATAGGAAACAACAAAAACTACAAGCAAACCAAAAGAGGAGACAAGTACAAAAATGGGATAAAAATCATAAAAATATAAAAGCGACTTTCGTAGGAAACACGATTGCATTTAGCGTATGCAATAAGCCGTTAAACTCCTAGGTTACCCTAATGGACGAGTGTCGTCTTGAAACGTTTTCAGAGATGAAACCCACAAACATCATATGGTTTCCTCAAAATATGCCCAAACCAACATGCAAAAAACTTAACAATAACGAAAAGGATTTCATACACATTATTAGAATATTGAACGAATTCAAATGAAAGTCCAATTCATTAAACATTATGCGACACCCCGCCTAATTAAATACCAGGTGATTAGTCCTTCATAAAATTAAATTAGAATATCCGATCGGTTCAGATTATGCATCATTGTCGAAAACTTTATTATTAAATACTAACCACCTAATATTTAAAAAGGTTGATGTCAAAATTTTATGTTTTAATTAATATAAAACTAGGTTAACGAAATAATTAAACATTCAACATCCACAATAATCTCATATGATAGGAAATAACTGCAATAATAATTGAAGCTGGAGAAAACACTTCCAGTCTAAGTCCAAATACAATAATCCAACAAAATAAACCCAACAACCGAATTAAGTAATTAACTAAATTTGAAAATCTCTGAATAACTGAATAGAAAAGGGGCAATATGCCCTAAATGATGAAATAACTCCAAGAAAGGCAATGATAGACATAGAGGCGTCTACTACTAAGGTTCTGTAACTTCCACAGCAGCTACATCTCGTCGAGTGAGTGGATCTCCTATGCTTGGTGTTCCTGTGGCTGGGCACCTAAAATAATTTGACAAGAAAAGAGATTTGCAGAAAACGGGTCACAACCCGAGTTGAAAATAGTTTTAAAATCAACAAGTGCTTAAAATTAGTTTATAGTACATATATTAATCATGTTAGGTTATCGTACTCACTTCAGATGATCACCTCTCATCTAATGTGCACGCTTAACGTTCCATCAAACCCCACTAGTTTCTATTCCCATGCTAACTAGGTCTTTCCCATCTAATATCCAATCATAGTCCAATATTGTTCCCATGTATTTACCTTGCAGTATACAAAATACCTATAATTAATTCCTCTTTAATATGGATAAGCGCCCTTTCCATTTAATACATGTAAAGTGTTCACCAACTTAGTTCATTTCGTATTCCATTATTATTCATTCCTACTTAATTCATACAGTAGATAGTATCATAAGTATATTTATATACATACGCTCTATTATATATATACACAATACTGCACCCCGAGACACAGTTGTGGTGCATGCATACTCTGCTATCATGTCCTGGTGCATTGCTCATTGCATAAAGGACTATAGGTTCAATCTCTCGTGAACGATCAAAACAAAAACACATATTGGAGGCGAACATAGTTCCAAGCCAATGGGCCACGCACATACCTACACACCCATACAACCGTCATCACTATCATTCTCACAGATAGCTTGTACCTAGGTTCTATGCTCTAGTGGTACAAATTAAAATCCCACCCGAAGGCTCCTCAAGGCATGATTGTCCACAACGCGCAACCTCCGCTCGATAACAAGCAGCGTAGTTATGTCGTACACATAATAATTCAATCAATAAGTATACACACAACTTATTATATTCATTAGGTATCCACGCAACCTAAGTTCCCGAATTTATATTTAGTATATTCGTCCCTACTACCCACAATACTTTAATTGTATGATTTACCTCTCTATCGTATGTTCCCTCTAAGGTTCTCTCATTCCAACCCATTCCCTTGGTAATTACAAAATTCTTCCCACTACTAAATCATGAAAAGAAGATACTCAAGGATAGCGTAGGTCCTATTCTCTTACTTAAAAGAACCTGTAAGGGTTTTCAACTCATTTTTGCAAAGATTGGAGTTTCTGAAATCTCGTTAGAACTTGGGGATTTTTGTTCTTGTTCGAACGATTTTATCACTTCAAACGAACCCGAAAATTTTGTTGGCAATCTCGTTGGAATTCTCGTTCGAATGAGGTCGTTCGAATGACTTGGGCAGGTCTTTGAACGAGAATTCAGGGTTCGTCCCTATTCTCCCAAAAGTTACGTTTTTCCAATTTATTCAACACAAAATCACCTCAAAACTCATTCTAATCCATATTCAACTACTCTAAATTTTATCCCCTAGTATTAGAACACTTTCCTATCCATTTTTAACATCAAATCCCTAAGAATATAACATGAATTTCAATTAAATTCTCAAATCTTCGAAAAGCCTAAATTTCACATAACCTCAATTAACAACCATTTAAGCCCATATTTAATTTCGTGAAATCAACATACCAAATGAAGATTTATCATTCCCAGAATAAGGTTATTCAACTACATGCAAACCTATACTTACAATTAAATATTTTTACCTAATTTCTATCCCAAATTCATAATATCATGGTTATTCATAAACTACATTAACATAAATCATATATGCTCTAAAAATTCAGCAAGATAAACACTTGCCTTTTTGTGGACCTTTGATTCACTGGATGAAATTGGTATAGGGTTGATCCTCTCTTCACGATCTACGCGTTGGTGTAATTTTTGGTGTGAGAGCTTGAGTCTTTGTCCTTGGGCTCCTATGGAGTTCTTCCTCTTCCTCTTTGGTTCTCTCTCTCTCTCTCTCTCTCTCTCTCTCATAGGTTTGGAAACTCACAGATAGATTTTTACCCACTTACTCTTGGAAACTCATAGATATACTTAATTGGAAACTCAAAAGACTAAAATACCCCTCCGAGGTGTCGGTTTGGCCTAAATTGCCCCGAAATCCAATTAAAACACCCGAGTAGAGTTTTTTACTATCTCGACCCTTTCGTACTCATCAGTGCACTCGAAATGGGAATACGAGTTACTTAAAAATAAATTATCTTTTTAAAGTACTGACACGACTCACATGCGCGTCCCAATTAAGTATATTGTAACTGCCGTATTTTTCACTCCCAACGATAATAGTAATTTCTTAATCATATATTACTTTACTCGCTAAGTAATATTCACAATAATTATCATCAATAAATATTGACTCTCGTCATGCTAGTAGTTATTACATTTAAATTCGGATTAATTATAAATAACTTTTCTCCATTTAATTTAATTAATCCTAATTCCATAATTAAAATAAAATCCCTCAAAAATATAGGGTATTACATACTTCCCCCCTTATAACGGAATTTCATCCCGAAATTCGGAAAAGAACATAATTAAGGTTTACCTGGTAGGAATAACTCTGGGTATTTATCCCATATATCGTCCTCGCGTTCCCAGGTAGAATCTTCTACATTATGATGCCGCCATTGCACTCGTACTAACGACACTATCTTTAACCTCAGTTTCCTCTCACTACGGTCTAGAATCGCAAACTGGCCCTTCCTTGTAGGAACTATCGGGCTGTAGATCAATCTCCTCTAAGGCAATATGGGTGTGGGCCGAGTCATCCCGAAGATCTCTCCTCAGCAAGGAAATATGAAACACATCATGAATCCTATGTAGGTGCTCCTATAATCTAACTCTGTAAGCTACTGACCCAATCCGCTCAACATATCTCGGTGCCAACTTCCATTTCTTCTCAAACCGCATTACCGCATTTATAGGAGATACTCGCAACAACACCTGATCCCCCACATTGAACTCCCTGAAGAACCTTTTGGCATCGGCGTAACTCTTTTGTCTATCCTGAGCAACCCGAATGAGACTCTATATAAACTCAATCTTAGCCGAGGTCTCTTGAATTACCTCCGGCCCAAATATCTTGTTGTCCCCCAACTTAAGCCAACAAGTTGGGGAATGACAAGGTCTACCATATAACGCCTCAAACGGAGCCATGCCAATAGTAAATTGGTAGGAGTTATTATAAGCAAACTCCACCATTGGAAGGTACTTCTCTCACCCACTCCAAAATCAAGGATACACATCCACCACATATCCTCCAACATCTAATTCGTCTGCTATGTCTACCCGTCCGTCTACTGGTGATAGGCCGAACTTAATCATAACTCTGTACCCATGGACTGCTGAAAACTCTCCCAAAATCTGGACACAAAAATCTTGTTCCAATTAAACAAAATATCAAGGGGCACCCCATGGAGTCTCACGACCTTGGCAATGCAGATCTGAGCATACTGACTCGTAGTATAATCAATACGGACTAGCAGAAAATGGGCTACCTTGGTCAATCGATCCACAATCACCCATATGGAATCATGACCCCTCTGTGATGTAGGTTTCCCTGTGATAAAATCCATGGAAATGCTCTCCCATTTACACATAGGGGTTTCTAATGGTTGTAGCAATCCACCCGGTCTCTGATGGTCTGTCTTCACCAGCTGACAAGTGGCACACTTCAACACAAACTCGACGATTTCCTTCTTCATGCCACTCCACCAATATTATCGCCTCATGTCCCGATACATCTTATCCCCTTCGGGATATACCGTGAATTGTGAATCGGGTGACTCATCCATCACTGCATGTCGTAGCTCCTCCCCCTCTAAGACTGCTAGTATTCCATTAAAGCATAATCCCCCATCAGATCATGATAGAAGGAATCCGCTGCCTGAGCCTGTATCACCCTCATAACTATCTCTGGTGTAATCATCATCACCGACATGAATGATCAGGAAAATGCATCCTGATTCCCAAGTTCTTTCCATTTCTCTTTCCACACCTCGGCCACCTCACCTGCTGGCCTATGGCTCAATGCGTCTGCTACTATGTTAGCCTTTCCCAGGTGGTAATGGATGTCAAACTGGTAGTCTTTCACAAATTTAAGCCACTTCCGCTGACGCATATTCAGCTCCCGCTATGTGAACATATACTGCAGTGACTTGTGATCCGCGAATAGGCAAAACTTCTACCCCCAAAGATAATGTCTCTATATCCGTAATGTAAATACGACTGCTACTAACTCCAACTCGTGGGTGGGTTAACTCCTCTCATGAGGCTTAAGCTTACGGGAAGCATAAGCAATCGCCTTTTCCTCTTGCTGAAGCACACCCCCAAGTCCTAGTAAGGACGCATCAGTGTAAACCAGGTATTCCATACCAGGACTGGGTAGGGCTAAAACTGGTGCTGAAGTCATCTTATCCTTCAGCTCATCAAAAAGCCAACTGGTAGGCATCATCCCATATAAATGGCACCCCCTTACGAGTTAAGTTTGTCAACGAAATCGCTATCTTCGAGAATCTCCGAATGAACTGCCTATAGTATCCTTCCAGATCCAAAAAACTACGTATCTCAATCGGCGTCGTGGGCTGTCCCCACTCCCTCACTGCCGACACCTTCCCTGGATCTACCGATATCCCTTCCGCAGAAATGATGTGCCCCAAGAACTGAACCTCTCTTAGCCAAAGACCACATTTCTCATATTTCGCATATAACTCGTGCTCAAGTAGAGTCTGTAAGACCATCCTCAGATGCTCGACATGCTCTTCCTCAGTATGGGAATAAATTAGAATTTCATCAATGAAAACAATGACAAACTGATCTAAGAACTCTCTGAACACCCTGTTCATCAAGTCCATGAAGACTGTCGGTGCGTTGGTTAGCCCAAGTGGCATAACTCTAAACTCGTAAGATCCATACCTTGTCAAAAAAGCAGTCTTAAGGACATCCTACTCCCTAATACGTAACTGATGGTACCCCGACCTTAAGTCTATCTTTGAAAAATAAGTAGCTCCCCTCAACTGGTCAAACAGGTCATCGATTCAAAGCAGCGGATATTTATTCCGTATTGTGACATTATTCAACTCTCGGTAATCAACACACAACCTTAGTGACCCATCTCTCTTCTTTATGAACATCACAGGAGAACTCCAAGGTGATGTGCTCCTACGGATGAAAACCTGACCCAATAACTGCTTAATATGATCTCATAGCTCCCTCATCTCTGCCGGAGTCATACGGTAATGTGCACGAGCTATCGACCGAGTGCTTGGCATCAAATATATCAAAAAATCTATCTCCCTATTATGCGGTAATCCCAGTATGTCCTGAAATACATCAGCAAACTCACGAAAAATCGGAATTGAATCAAGCAGTGTCACCACTCCCTTAGAGGTCTCCTCCTCTATATAATATAAATGGGTCGACGAACCTCCCTCAGGGTGAGGCATTGCCACTAAAAACATCTCCTGACCCGGTATGCCAAACACTATATTACGGCTATAGCATTCAATTATAGACCTATACGTAACTAGCTAATCCATCCCGATAATAGCGTCATACTCGTGCATATCTAGGAAAATCATATAGTCCAATAGGAGCAATCTCTCAATCTCTATGCCTTATCCCCGACATATAAAGAATATCATCCATAACCCATCGATGAGTCTACACTAGTAATTGTGCTATTTGTCGTGTTTAATAACCCCGTGGAACATGCAAAAGTAGTTGTAATGAAACTATGCGAAGCCCCCATGTTAAATAATATCCGCCCCATAGTCCCCTGAATAGAAAAAAAAAACTCGATTGCGGGCGGGGCTTGATGAACCGTGGCCTGATGGACGTTGTAGACATGCCCATACTACAACTGTCCCCGCTATACCAGAGCTGCTGGAATGGCTGGTAAAGATGGTACTTGGGGTGGTCCTGGGAAGGCGACTGGAAATAACGATCATTAGGGCTCCTGATGAGCACCCTGCTGCTGCTGTGGGGCTCTACCCCTCTAAGGAAAATCTTGGCATTTATGGCCAGTATTGCCATAAGTAAAGTACCTCCCTAGGAAGTGTCCTCCCCTAGACCTGCTGGCCCTACTGAAATCGCTGATGCCCCTGCTGACCAGGCTGGACCTGATGGCCCTGCCCAAAACCTCACTGCCCTTGTCTAAAATCTCCAGAACGGAATCGCTTAGCAGGGTCCCCTTGATGGGAACTCTGCTCACCTTGACGGACCTGTCCCTAAGCTGCGGGTTCCCCGCTGTCACTACTACCTCCCATCCGTCCCTGATGGATGGACTCCCCGACTCGTTTGCTTTCCTGCTGATGGAAGCTATGGTCCTGACAATGTAGTAGGGCAACATTAACCACATCAGAATAAGTGGCTAATGAAAGGTTCCCTAATAGATGCTGGCGAATCCTCTAAGTCATTCCATCCATAAACCTATGGATTTTCTTCTCCTCCGTCGGTATCTCATCTGGCATTAGATTCAGAAGGCAGTAAAATCTTCCTCATACTCAGCAACTGTCCTCCCCTCCTGTTTGAGGTTCAACAACTTCTGCCTCATCTCGGTCTTGACGATGAAAGGGAAGTTTTTGCAAAAACTCTCGAATAGTCAAGATGTCTCTCTCCTCCGTAGTGGTAGTGGACTCCCACCAGTGTAGCGCTGCCCCCACCAATTTAAAGGTGGCTAAAATCTGCTTCTGTACCTCCGTGCACTCATACATCCTCAGGTGTCTCTGTATATCTTTCCTCTTTTGGCTCGCGTTCACCACATATAAATTTCCTGTGAACTCTCGAGGATGTGCCTTCTGGAAGGCATCTCTGACGCATTCCCAAGCATAAGGAAAAGCGTATACTGGTGCCAGAGCCACTATTGATGCCTGTGGTGGGGCCTGCTATACCACGACTAATGTTGCATTCACCGCCTGGGCTACAACAGTGGCAACGGCCGGAGCTGGCCGAGGCTCGAGCTGGGCATCCCTATTGGCTCGCTGTGCATGTCTGGGAGGCATCTGAAATAAGAAAGAAGCTTTATAAGTCCATAATAATTATCTCAAATAGTTGAAGACGTAGAATGCGCAATTAATGAATACAACAGTCCTAAATATAGGGCTCTATATTAAAGAAAGCTACACGAAAAGCATAATAAGTCGCACATATCCTAAGGACTCTAGAACCTGATGCTTTGATACCACCTGTGACACCCCGCCTAATTAAATACCAGGTGATCAGTCCTTTATAAAATTAAATCAAAGTATCCGATTGGTTCAGATTATGCATCACTGTCGCAAACTTTATTATTAAATACTAACCACCTAATATTTAAAAAGGTTGACGTTAAAGTTTTATCTTTTAATTAATATAAAACTAGGTTAACAAAATAATTAAACATTCACCATCCAAATCAATCTCATATGATAGGAAATAACTACAATAATTAATGAAGCTAGAGAAAACACTTCCAGTTTAAGTCCAAATACAATAATCAACCTAAATAAACCCAACAACTGAATGAAGTAATTAACTAAATCTGAAAATATATGAATAACTGAATAGAAAGGGGAAACATGCCCTAACTGGTGAAATAACTTCAAGGAAGGTAATGATAGACATAGAGGTGTCTACTACCAATGTCCTGTAACTTCCACAGCAGTTACAACTCGTCGAGTGAGTGGATCTTCTATGCTTGGTGTTCCTGTGGCTGGGCACGTAAGATAATTTGACAAGAAAAGATATTTGCAGAAACGGGTCAGAGTCCGAGTTGAAAAAAGTTTAAAAATCATCAAGTGCTTAAAATGAGTTTATAGCACATATATTAATCATGTTAGGTTATCGTACTCACTTAAGATGCTCACCTCTCATCTAATATGCATGCCTAACGTTCCATCAAACCCCACTAGTTTCTATTCCCATGATAACTAACATCTAATCATAGTCCAATATTGTTCCCATGTATTTCCCTTGCAGTATACATAATACCTATAATGAATTCCCCTTTAATATGGATAAACACCCTTTCCATTTAATACATGTAAAGTGTTCATCAACTTAGTTCATTTAGTATTACATTATTATTCATGCCTAATTAATTCACACAGTGGATAGTATCACAAGTATATTTATATACATACGCTCTATTATATATATACACAATACTGCACCCCGAGACACAGCTGCGGTGCATGCATACTCTGTTATCATGTCCTAGTGCATCGCTCATTGCATAAAGGACTAAAGGTTTAATCTCTCGCGAACCATCAAAACAAACACACATATTGGAGGCGAACATAGTTCCAATCCGATGGGCTACGCACATACCTACGCACCCATACGAACGTCATCACTATCATTCTCATAGATATCCTATACCTAGGTTTTATGCTCTAGTGGTACAAATAAAAATCCCACCCAAAGGCTCCTCAAGGCATGATTGTCCACAACACGCAACCTCCTCTCAATAGGAAGCAACGTAAGTATATCGTACTAATAATAGTTCAATCAATAAGTATACACACAACTTATTATATTCATTAGGTATACACGTAACCTAAATTTCCAAATTTATATGTAGTATATTCGTCCCTACTACCCACAATACTTTAATTGTACAATTTACCTCTCTATCGTATGTGCCCTCTAAGGTTCTCTCATTCCAACCCATTACCTTAGTAATTACACAGTTCCTCCCACTACTAACTCTTGAAAATAAGCTACTCTAGGATAACGTATGTCATATTCTCTTACTTAAAAGAACCTAGAAGGGTTATTAACTCATTTGAGCAAAGATTGGAGTTTCAAAAATCCCGTTAGAACCTGTGGATTTTTGTTCGAACGAGGACGTTCGAACGAGTTTCTCACTTCGAACGAACCCTAAAATTTCATTCTAATTCTTGTTCGAACGAGGTCTTTCGAACGACCTAGGCAGGTTTTCGAACGATAATTAAGGGTTCGTCCATGTTCTCCCAAAAGTTACGTTTTTCCAATTTTTTCAACACAAAATCACCTCAAAACTCATTCTAATAAAAGTTCAACTAATCTAAATTTTATCCCCTAGTATTAGAACACTTTACCATCCATTTTCAACATCAATTCCCTAAGAATATACCATGAATTTCAATTAAATTCTCAAATATTCAAAAAGCTCAAATTTCACATAACCTCCATTAACAACCATTTAATCCCAGATTTAATTTCGTGAAATCAACATACCAAACCCAAATTTATCATTCCCAGAACAAGGTTGTTCAACTATATGCAAACCTATACTCCCAATTAAAGATGTCTACCCAATTATTATCCCAAATTCATAATATCATGGTTATTCATCAACTACATTAACATGAATTATATATGCTCTAAAAATTCAGCAAGATAAACACTTGCCTTTTCGTGGACCTCTGATTCGCTGGATTAAATTGGTATAGGGTTGATCCTCTCTTCACGATCTGCGCGTTGGTGTAATTTTTGGTGTGAGAACTTGAGTCTTTTTCCTTGGGCTCCTATGGAGCTCTTCTTCTTCCTCTTTGGTTCTCTCTCTCTCTCTCACGTGGGTTTGGAAACTCACAAATAGATTTTTACCCACGTACTCTTCCTTTTTAATTTTCTATTTTCGACCCTTTTAACTCCCCAAAATCTCAAAAGACTAAAATACCCATTCGGGGTGTCGATTTGGCCCAAATTGCCCCGAAACCCAGATAAAACACCCGAGTAGAGTTTTCTGACTATCTCGACCCTTTCGTACTCATCAATGCACTCGAAACGATCATACGAGTTACTTGAAAATAAATTATCTTTTTAACCCAATAAGGTAGTACTGACACGACTCACATGCGCGTCCCAACTTAGTATAATATTACTGCCGTATTTTTCACTCTCGGCCATAATAGTAATTTCTTAATCATATATTACTTTACTCGCTAAGTAATATTCACCATAATTATGATCAGTAAATATTAACTCTCGTCACGCTAGTAATTATTACATTTAAATCCGTATTAATTCCAAATAACTTTTCTCCATTTAATTTAATTAATCCTAATTCCATAATTAAAATAAAATTCCTAAAAAATACGGGGTATTACACATTGTAGAATGCACCTCATTGAATTGAAACCTTAAAATGTGGGAGGGGGAGCGAGAACATGCAAAGTATGATTTGGTAAAAACTTATATAAACCGGATAAGCGTTAAAGCATGCGTAATCAATCCTCACGGGCATTACGCTCATCAAATGAAAACCACTCGAAATAGGGAGGTAATACACAAGACATGCGGGCATAAAGAGTAAATGGAAATGGAAACTAGGCCGCACACATGTCACGGACAAAGAACGCTATATAGGAAATAAAAACATGCAATCTCAATGAAAGATAACGCGCATTAAAGGAGGCAAAATGCATTTTCACAGGTTAAAAAACTATTTAAACTTTTGAATTACGCCTACCCGAAAATCACATAGGAATTTAATTGGGTTATAATGTAGGTTTAGGGCTAAGTGTAAGAAAGAAAGTGTATATATACGGATTCAACGTGTTCGGGGATGAAAACTCGGGATAATGGGAAAATGGGGGCAATATCAAAAATTAAAAAATACAATCCATAAAAGGCATTAAATATAACAATGGGGAGAGTAAACAAAGCTTATTGAACATTATATACAACATATACAAACTTCTCTTTCTTTTCTTTTTGTTCTTTTTCTTATGTTTTCTTTTGTTTTTCACTTCTCTTTTTTCTTCACTTTTCTCACTCTCATATGCCTAAATTGCAACCACAAGAAAATAACATCATTCAATCCCAAGTAAAATTCCAAACAAAGGTAGGAAATGTATAAATATGGTGTAAAACTCCAATTTGGAGTTGGTTATGGGATTTTGGGGTCATGAAATGAAAGGCTAATATTAAGGCTCAAAGGGGTTGGCGAGGAAAAACATTTAAGGTGAGGCCAAGGTCATATGGGTGATATGCAAAGATGGTCTATGATCATTTCCTAATGTTTACGCAATTCTCGAGTCAAAATAACTTTGAAAATTATGATCAAGTAACACATTTCAAGTATAAACTCAATTAATGAAAATTATGAAATACCTGATTTGGGAGAATTTTCAAGATTTAGAACTGAACTGTGGGGTGAGTTTTTACTACTAGAATCGTGGGGGTATTTATACTACTTCATCAGAGGATTTGATTGGAGATAATGGGAGGTGGATTTGAATCAGTTTAAGTGAAGTTTTGGTTATTGGGTGCACATGAGTTCATGGTGGTTTCATGTGGTTTTTAACTTTTATGGTAATGTGTGGAAGCATATGAACAGGGGTTGAAGTATAACTTAAGAAAATTTTGAGTTTAGTCCTTAATTGTTTGCATATTGACTTTTATATCCCTAAGAGTAAACTTTTTGTAAAGTATAGGGGTATTTTGGTAATTTTAAAAATTTTACAGGGTTAAATTGTAATTTTATGTTAATTAAGGTCTAAAGGATTAATTTGATGTAAATTTGGGGTTTAGGGGTTAAATATACATCAAGTTATCTTACTTTGAAACTTTTAAGGGATCTTTTGTAATTTACTGAAGCTTCAAGGTGTCTAAGTTAATAACAAAAATGTAGGTTTTTAAACATAGATTCTTTCCTCTTTAAAACACTTTTGATTTTACACACCTTATGAGGGTTTAAATCATGGTCGTAGGTAAATTATGGTTAAGAAATTCTCGGTTCTTATTATAATGTACCTACCTAAAAAAATTCGGCCTTGAATTTTACCTTAAAATAAGTTAGGGTATTAATTCTTTATTGTTTTTTTCTGGTTTCCATGTAGCTTCTTACTGATTCTGATGCTCCCAAAGTACTTTAACTGAGGGAATCTCCTTATTTTCGAGATATTTCACTTGGCGATCGCGGATTTGAATAGAACGTACTTCAAACTCATGATTGGGTTCTACAGAAATACTTCAAACTCTACCTAGTGCCACAAGACAATATCATACTCGTCAATCATTCACTGAGTGTCACATATATATGTGTAGTACTTATATACTATATTGTTCGCTATAAAGCAAGCATATCACTATAGCCAGAATAACACGATATTATATCCATGTATAAATATTTCCATTATCAAACCAGCTGTACATATAATCATAATATGAAGGTAACAATCCTTCAGGGACCCTTTATGCCTCTATTAAGTCAATCTATAAGACCTCCCACTCCAAATAAATTGCAAACATACACATAAAATTTGGAGAAATCATTATGCCATCACACTGCCCTATAATCATATACCAAGATTACATGATAAATCAAACTTCTTATGTTTCCCTCTCGAGTGACACTCGACCATCTGCACATAGGATCGAGATATAGACCTGTGTCATAATCGGTGCCAGTTCTTCTAGCCGTTAGGCAGCAGTCACCAACAACACTTCTTTCACCAATCGCATCACCTCAACCCTAACTTTAGTATGGTAGGATCTATCAAGTGGGACCCATGGATAATAAGGCACCTATTAAGTCAATACATTGTGTGATCTTTGTTCATGGAACTCTATAGATTTTTAATCGATATGGGTGCCACACACTCTTTTATTGCACGACATTTCATGGTTTATCGGGGATAGTTCTGACTCCTTACACTAGGAGATTATCTATAACTAGTCCATTAGGTGTATCCACTATTATAATCGAGTTTTATGATGGGATAAGCATTGATATTTGTAGGCTATGGTTTGTAGAAAAATTATTAGTTTTAGATACCCACACATATGATATGATTTAGGGGATGGATTGGCTATGTACTTACCAGGCTCAGATTGAATGTCTAGGTGGAGAGATTGTATTTTCTATAACAAGACATGAGACGTATTTGGAAATTATGCCTAGACATGAAAGTAAGGTACTACACACTTGTATTTTATTGATGAAAGGACTCAGAAGGAGACCAAAGTGTCCTTAGACATGATTCCTATAGTTTAGGAGTTCATCAATGTATACGATGAGATTCCAGGCTTATCACCAAGTAGGGAGATTACTTTCGTTATAGATTTGGCATAGAACACTAAGTCGATAGCTAGAGAGTTTTATTGTATGGGCCCTATGAAGATGAAGGAACTCAGAGATCAGATTAAGCGGTTGTTATATTAAGATTTTATCCAGTGCTAAACTTCAGCTTGGAGTGCCACTGTGTTGTTTATAATGAAGAAAGATGGGTCATTGAGACTGTGGATTCTTTATTTTTAAAAATTAATTTGCGATCTAGTTATCACCAGTTGAGGGTACGAGAGGAGGATGTGCTCAAGACAACCTTCTTGACTCGTTATGGATCTAATAAATTCCGAGTGATGTCATTTGGATTGAATAACACCCCGGTTGTATTCATGGACTTAATGAATTGGGTGTTCTGACCCTATTCAAATAGTTTGTCATTATCTTTATTGATGATATTTTGATCCATTCACGAACTGAGAAGGATCACGACCGATATTTGCGGATTGCATTGCACACTTTGTGAGATCATAAACTTTATATTAAGTTCTCTAAATGTGCATTTTGGAAACACGAAGTGAAGTTTTTGGGCCATATTATGTCGAATAAATGACTTTCAGTGCACACGAGTAAGGTGTAAGCTGTGTTGGATTAGTTATATCCCATGATAGAGTTGACCAAGAATAGTGTGGTATTTTGTTGGATTGAGAGATATCAACAAGCATTCAACAGTCTGAAGGAGAAATTAACTTATGCGCCAGTTTTTGCCTTACTTAGTTATAAAGTTGAGTTTTGCGTATATATCAATGCTTCTATACAAGCACTAGGTGGGGTATTAGTGAAGGAATATTGGCCAATTTCTTCCATTTATCAAAAGTTGAAGCCGCAAGAGGTTTATTACCCGACTCATGACTTGGAGTTGGCATCCATCATATATGTATTGGATGCATGGAAGAATTATCTTTGAGGTGAGAAGTTTAGGTTCTTCGGTGATCATAAGAGTCTATAGTATCTTTTCACACAGAAAGATCTCAATATGAGACAGCAATGATGGTGTAAATTCTTCAAGGATTATCAGTTCACAATATAATATCACCCGAGGAAGTCTAACGTTGTGGAAAATGCATTGAGTCGATGACCCAGTGGTACTCTCTCTGCACTTCAGGCGATCAAGTGGGTCTCGGTAGAGATAATTGGCGAGTTAACTAGAGCATTAATGAGTATGCTCACTATGACTCTAAAAATTATGGTACGAGTGATCTGGGTACATTAATAAGATGAGATTAGTAAAGGGAAGGTGACAAATATTCTATTTATCGGGGTACCTCTCATTTCGGTGGGATCTGAGGATGGGTTGCATTATAAGAGTAGGTTGGTGGTACCCTTAGATGAGGAATTGGGACGGGTTATAGTGGATGAGAATCATGGTTCACATTTTATGGTAAACCAAGGAGTGGATAAAATTTACCAAGATATGAAGTGGCAGTATTAGTTGGTCGTTATGAAGGACATGGTCGAGTTCGTATCGAGATACACTAATTATCAGATGGTGAAGGAGGACCATCAGAATCCTTCTGGTATGCTTTATCCTCGACCCATTCTCGAGTTAAAATGGGATAGTATATCGATGGATTTCATCACGGGAATACCCATGACGCCCTTAATAACATGATTCTACATGGGTGATTATTGATCGTCATACAAAGGTGACACACTTTTTGGCCATTTTTATTGACTATTCAACCTAGCATCTTACATGTTTATATATGGAAGAGATTGTTCGTTTACATGGGGTTCCATTATTGATCATTTTAGATTGGGGACCTAAATTTTTGGAACATTTTTGGGAAAGTTTTTAACATGCCATGGGGACTAACATACATCTTAGTACGACATACCATCGGCAAAAGGATGACCAGCCCGAGAGGATCAATCAGATGTTAAAAGATATGTTAAGTTTGTGTATAATGGACTTCAAGGGTAGTTGGGAGGCCCACTTGCTACTAGTGGAGTTTGCGTATAATAACAATTATAAGAAGTGCATTTCTATGGCCCCTTATGAAGAACTTTATGGGATACCATGTCGATTAACGGTATGTTGGTTAGACCCAAGCGAGGGTAGACATTTAGGACCGAAGCGTGTCCAATAGAAAACTGAGAAGATCAAGTTGATTAAAGAGAGAATCAAAACCGCTCAGGATAGATAGAAGAGCTATGTCGATAAGTATCAGAATTCGATTGAGTTTCAGGTGGTAGAGTAGGTTAAACTGTAGTTTTCTCCAATGAAAGGGGTGATGAGGTTTGGAAAGAGAGGGAAGTTAGACCTCATTGTACTGGGTTATTCATGGTTATGGAGAAGGTAGGGAAGTTTGCATACCGTTGTGACACCCTGCCTAATTAAACATCGGGTGATCAGGCCTTCATTAAATTAAAACAGGTTTCTCAAATGGTTCATTCTTAGCATCACTGTCGAAAACTTTTTAATTACTAATCCCCTAAGTAAAATTAGACCGGTGCCAAATTTTATCTTTCTTAAAACAAAAAATCGACCATGCGGAACAAAGGACAAATAATCATGTACTATAATTCAAACATCAAAGTAAAAGTACAGCAGAACAAAAGTATTACCGAGTAAACCATCGGCTAAAAATCCCAAACAACAATAGAATAACCACTAGTCTGAAACTAACATCTGAGACTAATACCGGACCACAAGTCCAAACGTAGAAGAGTGCGAGATCCTGTGCTAGATCTGAATGAGAGATATCGCCTAGTCAAAATCCTGTAAGCATCCACTGTGCTACAGCTCCGAGTCTGGAATAGAATCATCATACATGGCGTCCCTGTGGCTGGACACCTAAAAGGTTTTGAAAATATTTTATAGCAAGAGTTAGTACTCAAAACATTTTGAAAATATTTAACAAGCGTTTATCACAATATAAAATGCGGTTATTGATTACACATGTTAGGTTCTCGTACACTCTCTTGAGTTAACTCACCCCTCATCTTTGGTGCACACCTAACGTTCCACACTTAGTTTGTCTAGCCATACTTCTCAAACTCACTAAAACCAAAGTAGTAAACTGAACTTATCTGAACCCAAGTTCCAGTACTGCCCATACAGTACAACCGTTTTACTAACATCTCGCGTATGTTAATTAATTCTCAAGTAACATTTCATCTATGTTACTTTTCAAGATTTCCCATTTAGTTTTACAACTAAAATTACTACAATTCTCACACTTGTTAACTTTCCCACTTATGTAATTAAGTTTCGCTACTTGAATTACTAAATAGATTTTCTCTATCTAAAGGTTCATTTCGTAATTAGGTTTCACTACTTAACTTACCAATTCAGTATGTATCTTTAAATACATAATATATCAATCTACTAATACACGGTATTAGAATATCATCAGGTATATATATTTCACACACAATATATACTAAATATTAGTCACTACTATTTTGCCCCTTTTATACACATAAAGGACTCTTGGTTCGGAATGATTCATCGACCCCAAGTAAGAATTGGTTCAGCATGATACATCGACCCCAATTATTTTAAAAATATATTTATACACATATTCTGGTTCGGGACTCTCTGATCGCGACACCAGTTCAAAGTTTGGTTCGGTATTTCTCATCGACCCCAAACTTATAATAACTTTATGTTAGTTCGGAATGTCTCATCGACCCTAACATAATTAATTTAGGTATAATCTCTCTACCTAAAAGATCACATAATTCAGTAGGTACACGCCCGACCTATTAATCATATACGTAAGTAATATTTTAATCTCATATATTTACCGTACATTATTCGCTTTACAATTTATCTCATTAATCGTATTTATTTGAGTATTCACACCACTCTAAGGGTCCTAGTTACCCCTTACATATAATTTCAGTAGTTATTGCTTACCCTACTGGTCTATTACTTAAATTGAATTTACTTCGCCCCGTAACTCAATTTCCGAAGTCCCCGATACTCTACTGAATCGGATTATTCTCCTCGGTTCATAATCCAAGCCCTACACCCAATGGCCTTATTAGACCTCAACAATTTACCTACTGGTCTTATTCTTACTCCCATATAAGTATAATGTAAATCCTAGAATACCCATTCATTCCCGAACTCAACGAAGGATTTAAACACAAAATTTTCGGGAAACCAGCTTGTGTCGATCGATCGACGGCTGGGTTCGATCGATCGACATAGTCGATCGATCGATAGTTCAAGATCGATCGATCGATCGAACAGGGACAGACGCAGTCTGTCTTCTTCGTTGATCCTCTCCTCCATTAACAAATTTCCAAACTCCATTATTGTCCACCAAACTTTTACCCAATGATCCTAACATATTTCCACATATACTAGGACAGTTTCTAACATGCCAATTACATCAAAACTCCAATTACTTTAAAGAAATAATGAATTAAAACCCAGAATTTCTTGAAACCCTAGTTATGGTGTTCTTCCCATATTATCATTCAAAATCTAGATTTTTATTCCGAAAATCATCAAGTCTAATCTGAATATTAATCCTCTACATAGTTTAAATCATTCTACATGCGATTCCTATCCCAAAATGCATAAATATCATCTTTCTCCAATCAAAATATTGATTTAAACAAAACTATTCAAAAACCCTACACATGGGTATTATAACTTTATAAATTTGCAATAAACAACTTGCCTTATGATCAGTAGGGTCTGATTTCGTGGTTCTTGTTGATGATTGATGATCTTCATCCTTCAATCCTTTTTCTCCAACAAGTAGATGGTAGAAATCCCTTTGAATCCTTCCCAAATCTTCTTTTTGCTTTAGAAAGTTGTGCCTCTCTTCTCTCTGATTGTATTGGTGTTTGTCATGGGTGTTCTAACCCTAATTCCTCTATCATACGGCTGATATAAAACTCTAAATTTCGTAGGTCTCCATACCCTCTTATGTTAAATGACCAAAACGCCCCCGAACGGTCTCGGTTCAGTCCAAAATTGCCCCGGGACTCAACTAGTACCCCCGGGTATACTATTTTGACTAATTTGACCCTTCCAGACTCATTGGTGACCTCTAAATTATCATTTGAGTCACTTAAAAAATATTACTCATTCTCACCCCAACACGGTCTACACGCGTTAAGTAACTATTTACCACTCGCACTAAGTAAATAAAAATGATGCAATATATATCGGTATCTATCTTCCGATTAATATACCATAATTACAATTTTAATCAAACTCTTTAAATTACTACTCTTACGTAATTTAAATCAAGACGATATTTTCTCATTTAATTCTCCAATATAATTAAATGGAATATTTGGAATATTCAGAAATACGGGGTATTACATACTTCCCCCCTTGAAAAAGGAATTTCGTCCTCGAAATTAGGATAAGGCTGGTATTAAGGCTAAGGACCTTAAATATAATTGCACCCTCTAATACCCAATACCAAATCATAATATCCTAACGGTCATCCCAAGCACATGGCCATTTTATCATAATCTCTTATCGCACGTTACCCATGTCGCACATATCATAATTAAGTCCCACTACTTAATTTCTCCATAGATTTTCCCAATCCAACGTTAATTCTTGAAATTAAGTTTCTCCCTACTTAATTTACCCTTTTAATGGATATCTCTATATAACATCTAAGTGTCTACTATCACTCAAGTAGAATATTATAAGGTATATATTTCACACACTATATATACTTTAAGGAAAATTGGTCCGGCAAAAATCATCGGCCCCAATAATCCTATCATTTACATTGGTACGGAAATTCCTCGACCCCAAGGTAAATGTAATGCACATGTCGGTTCAGACCTTCCGTCGATCCCAATATTTATCATTGATTTGGTTCAAAAAATATCGGCCCCAAATCGATCCCCCATGTATTGGTCCGGAACATCATCGACCCCAATACAGAGATTAAGCACACTTACTATCCACATAAGTAGTAAAAATCAATAGGTATATATATCTTACACATAACATATACTACCAACACTTATTTTATAATCACCCCCCTTCTATAACACTTTTGGGGTTATTGGCTCGGAATTCCATCTCGATCACCAATAGTTATTAATTACTTGTCTCGGGATCACATCTCGAGCACTAATATATGTATATATATCTCATCGCACATGAGTAGACAAGTTGTGAGCCATATATTTCACATTTCATATACCTTAAAATGTCACACTCCAATAGAATGTCCTCATATCACGCGTTAAGGACTAAAAGTTCGAAATGTCTCCTCGAACCACACCCAAAGTACATGTATTGTTCGTAATTGGTACCCACGAACCTAATCCTCATGTACAGTCCATATAGGTGCTTACTATACCTATAAATATGCTCTTATAGGCATACATTCAACCTATGAATTGATCAGTGGGCTTCTCCAAAATTCCACTATCATAAGGGCGTATCATCATTCTTTCTCACTAACATTGAGTCGTAGGTAGCACTACGTACTCAAAATAAAACTTTATCTCTATTCCTCCCTGACCTTCTCTCACAGGGTGGAATTTTAGGATTTCATCCTGATTCACAATCATGTAGAGCAGCACCGCACACTCTCCCTTTTCAACTACATACTAATCCATCCCGGTCACCCCATTTCGCTACCCCCAACGAAATGTTGGCTTAATTATGATGTTCACAATCCATCAATAATTTATAAGTCTGTCTCCTCATTCCATCATTGGGAATGTGGGTTCACTACCACATTCCGGTTGTTCATTTCGAGTCTATCTTGTCTATTAACTAGAGGTGTATCTGGAGACAATCTCACTACGTCTCTCCTCAACGTCGCTTCCCACTTACGTCATCTTTCCTCAAGTCGTACTCTATTCCCCTTTCTCTCCGGGTTTATTATACTTTACAATTTGTGCACTCTTCGCAATTGGCGCACCTTTTTGGGTTGGTTACTTTATAAGAATCAACATTTTAGTAACTTGTAAGTAACTCACAACACTCAGTCAAGTAGCACCTTGCGCTACTTCTTCACCACAGTTAGGTCTCCCATATCAAGAGATAACCTTTGAACGGTTTCCCACCGACTTTTATCCCATAGGGTGTGCTGGATCTCTCAGCACATATAATCTTGGATTATCGTCAATCTCCCATGACGTTCAACCCATTTCATCGATACGACTTGTTTCCTATTTTCCCCACCGTCGTACAGAAATATTCTGCATCCCTCTATCTCGGATGTCTAAGGAATCCAATTGACTAGGGCGCCCATACACCCTTTTCTCCGTGCACATTTGTAAAAACATTGCAAATGTCGCACCCGTAACCTGCTTTCCTTCAACTCTAGCCTAGTCTACACGACGTGACTACAATCTTGTGGGTATTCTCAATATCCTAGAGACAAAGAATCAAATCTTTGCCCACAAAGTCCCACTTATCCCTTCGTGGCGAGGTAATCCTTTCAGTGTTTCTCCACAACACTACTGGCTCCACTGATGTCCTAGCATCTAACAATGTCACTTCTCCCGACGTGCAAAAATTCAGTCGTATTCCCTTTCGCAACCGAACTTAAACAAGGGACTTCTCCCCATGTATTCTTACTGAGTATTGTCGGAACAACACATAGTCAAGATACTCAAATTCGATTCCTCGACAATATGTGCAACCATACTCTAATATTTCTAACGGAGTCAAGTGGCACCGTGCTTATACTATCACTAAGTCTTAAGCACTAACTACAACAGTGAGCTCGATCTCTCCGCTCAGCAGTCATACGACAAACATTGACTCACATCATTAAGGTTACCACACACCGAAATCAATTACTAAGAGATGTTCATAATCTTCGAAGTTTCTCACATTTTGATGAATAATGACAACTCGACCCTTTTTCAGGTGAGGAGTCGTCATATACCCCATTCACTCGAGGCTAAAACTCATATACTTCCTTATCCATCGCTCTGGTGATTTAGATGGTTCCCGGACATAACACGGTTGTCCTATCCGGAATGCAAAACTTATTGGAGTTATTATTTCTTCAAATAACTTCCAGCTAAAAATAAAACGCGTGGCCCTAGAATCCACACTAGACATCTTTTCAAAAATTCCTGACTCCAGGCCATGCTGACCGGTTTGGGTACCCCTCCTCTCGGACTGGGTAGTCTCGATCCGGAACACTATCATCCTGGTTCCCTTAGTTCTGCTGACCAAGAGGAACGCATTATGGGACTTAACAGTCCCGACTTAGGATCTAATCATTAAATCCTCTAGTGGGTTTCCACTTATAGCTTGCACCAGCCCCATTACATTCAGTCTTACTCTTTGACTAAATCTCTAACTCCCTTAGCTCCGCCCACCCATGAGCATTAACCTCAACCTTGTAGGAAGTACCATATTGTCTTCATATACATAAGTCGTTCAAGAAGAGTTTTACCAAAAATTGCGAGCTATGACTCGGGAGTTCATTTTCTCAAGGGCTCTTTTCCCTTATACCTATCTCACCGGTACAAGTTCACTTCACAGGATAATTACTCTCTCACGATTGGCCTCTACCAGGCTTTCACGTGGGGGTTCATATATTCCCATTCACTACGCTTCCGAATTATCATTGGAGAACTTTGCGGTTAAACTATACTTAAAGTTCTTCTATTTATATATACGGACCCTCGGTCCGAATGTAGTGACTGGTATCCCCGCCATGTTGCTTGAAAATTTACTCAAATTTTCACTTCTGAGTATTTCTAG